>JAJEKV010000055.1:725089-1325089 GCA_021234155.1 Isoetes taiwanensis | reverse complement strand
CAGCAAACAATCTTGCATTAAGGTCACACATATGAGCAGATTATTTGGACTCTGTTTATTTCAAATGGAACTAGAGATACACGTAGTTTAATATGCAGAACATAGATCTGGCAGAGTTCTCAAAGTGAGGAAATACTTAGAGCGTCATCTAGAGGTAGGACAACTGATCTGCGCTATTCAAAAGGAAGATGTGAAATGCAGGGCTTTCTACTCTGCTAGAATACTAACTCACCACCATGAATGGCACTTAAAGTGACAAATGTTGACTTAGTCCAGTTGCTTTTAATAGGATATCCAGGTTCAGTTAATAGGCCTAGCCTTTTTCCACAACACAGTGCAATCGGTCGATAACATCCCCCAGGCATTTCAAACATACTTGCGCTTCAGCCGAACCTTCCAAAAAATGAATCTCATTCCTCCGCAAACAAATGCTTGAACTAAAGAAATAAATGAGCTTATTGTAGAGTATCAGCTGCAACAATGACTGTCACATTCCACTCAAATATATTAGCCAAAAAACCATCTATGGGGTTTATGCAAAGATATACATGTCAGAATTACGGATATATTGGACCAGGACTATATGAAATTTAAATGTACAGCTTGTGAGGCCAACAACAAATACAACATTATAAATATCGTTTGCCATCAATTATAAATTATCATTCAGCAGTTTGTCAATCACAGTAGAGAAGAGAATGCACGTTAAAGTTGAGACAAATTTGGTCATCATCCTTGCCAGTAAAGACGATGATCTTAAGAAAATTAAGAGAGCTGATTACATTTCTCCATAACTCACAAACATTATGCATGTGTAAAACTAAATGGTACATTATAGTTATCAATGAATATGTCACGTGACATATCATTTGACAACTAGGAAGGTTGCTCAAGTAGATATGGATACAACATGAATAATTCGAAAATGAGCCATGTTCTATACTTCAATGTGTCCATCTCATCAAAAAATATATGCATAGCATATTGTCTACATCTGCTCGAAAAGAGCTGTGAAACTAAGTTCTATGCAATGCATATAATGAACTTCATTTTAACGGTATACTTCTACAAAATCATTATGGAAAGATGCCTTAAGTAATAAGCTTTTCTAGCTTTGTTAATCATCATGGAACTGGGCAATCAATTAGGCAACAATAGTAACCAGATGGCAATAGAGTCATATAATATCATAAAGACGGACAAATCAAATCACCAATTCACATTACCAAGTCTCCGGTGCCGAATGCTGATGATCTCAGAGGCAGGGAAACCTTCCCATAAAACAATATCATTGTCTTTGATCATATGCTGCCACATAATATGCACGAGTTTCCATGCAGCAGATAAACAAAATCATCATTTTCGAGATTTGAAGCAGCAGAGAGCAAGTAGAAAATCCAAAACAGAGATTATGTAGAAATTAAAGAGAAGGGGCTTACGATTTTACAGTAGAGGATGTCGATGTTGGATCTCGGAGACCCAAGAACCCCAATGGCGCTGTCGAACTCTTCTGTAGTGCTGCGACCAACCCATTGAATGCCCGGATTCAAGGAAGAAAAACTGAAGGGCGAAATGGTTTGATCTTGGGGACAAAAAAATGAGGATTTTTTAACTGGAAATGTGGACCACGGGCTATTGCATTTATAATAGTGCAAATTCCTCTCTATTTTGCATACACAACAGGATTGCAGAAGGGTTGGTTTCTCTATCGTTAAGCTGTATTTCCAAAACACCTAACCCTTTTTATCTCATCATGCAGATTCCATCCATGGCCATGTTGCAAATCTGCTTTCCATTTACATCATCATGCACATTTTGTCTATGTGCACGTTGCAAACCTGCTCTCCCCTCCCCCCTTTTTGTCACAAATCTGTATCTTGCATAATAATAATACAGCCTGTTATTTCTTGAGCCCCTTACCAAGAATAGCTCTGAAATAATCAAATAGTTTGCATAATAATAATACAGCCTGTTATTTCTTCAGCCCCTTACCAAGAATAGCTCTGAAATAATCAAATAGTTTAGAATTTATGGAAGCTAGATAGATCAAAGATTGATCCTGCAGAAGTTTGCTGAAGCAGAGCTGCCGTTTATAGCAGGAGAGCCACTGTAGCTGGTTCCCTTCAAAATCCCATGTAACAGGATGAAGCCGTCTATCTATACTTTGCTTTCCAGATGTGGACTCAGACCACCACTTCAGATCATTCTAATATCACTTCAGATCATTCAAGAAGGATTGGAAGCTGTTGTTGCTCCTCAACAGGTAAATCCAAAACTTATGTCATTCTTTGAGCCTTGTATACTGTAATTCTGCAGTTTAACATACAATAAATCTTCTATTTCGCCATAGCCAAAGCTTAAAATGCAGTAACCAAAAGCTTTAAAACAGAGTAAAAAACCTATAGGCTATCATCCGCAATGACGGCGGCCCTAGGTATTTTTAAGTGCCGAAGTGACAAAATCGCCATAGCTTCCATTATCTGACATAACTCGGGGAAATTTTTTGTCTCAAGAAACTTGCCGACCTTGTTAAACCAGCATCTGCCAATACATTTCAGTATCTTTACCAGTGCCGTTTAACAATTAGCCGGTTCAGGAATTTTGTTGCAGAAGTATGGTGGGAGCATAGCCATGGCTCCAAACCTGAGCCCATGTCTTGCCGGAAAAGAACCGTACAAAAACGTAGATAATTACGAAAACCAATTTTACTCTGCATTTTTGCTTCCAAAATGGCCTTTTTGGAGCCAGAATTTTTTTTAATAATAATATACATAGAAGGATATACACATTTCAGTCATGTGCACCCTGTTTAGGAGGCAGGAATTGCAACCAAATGACGATCCCAAAATATCCTCCAATCTTGCCTGATGTTTAAAATGGTTACTGATGTTACATTTCTTTTGTCCTTGCATGCTGAAGTTTGCTGGTCATGGTTTCATTATAGTTGCACGGAAAATAGCTTGTTACCAAACGAAAACTCAAATCTATCACTTCGATTGTTAATGCCTGCAGACCTGTTTTCCAAATGCAGTGATAAATTCACCTATTAAGGAGTTGGCCGATCGGTAGTCGCTCCCAAGATTGCCCTTATTGATTCAACAAGAGGCATAGATGCATATGATTGTGCTTGGGAACATGCCTGAAAATGGATACATAGAACTTGTCATATAACTGAAAATCCAGTTTAATATATTGCATATATACCATTCAACTTTCTTTAGAAGGCAAGTTTGAACTCTAACTGTTCAGCAACACAGCAAGTTATCCAAATGCAACTCTTGACCAAGTTTGTTTGTTATTCTACTTAATGCTGTGGTTCCCTTTCTCGGGTTTTACCAGGTATGCTAAGCAATCTGCTTGACATCCAGATAAGTTTTCAGAGCTAGTGCTTGAAAGCACAAAGCCAAGGCCAATTAGCAATGCTTTTACAACTTGTTTTACATGTGGGTATAATAGAACCTGCGAAATCTTCTCTTCAATGGTTAACTACAAATCTAAACAGGGTTTATTGATTTGCTACAAGAAGCTATATTTGCAATGGAATACTAAATTCTTGGGATGCAAATTTTAAAAGAACGTATGGAAGAAGCAAAGGAGAAACTTCACCTTTTCCACTCGACGAAGTTTCTCATAATAGAATAAGCGTTCTTTATTCAAAGACTCCACCTGTTCAGCACAACCGCCCAACCTGTCATACATGAAGAATATGCTAGATGGAACATAACAGCACACTAGTATGCATACCTCTGCAACGAGATCTGTATAAGACTGTAAGCGAATCATCAATTCTCCTTCCAAATATCTAAAGCAATCTCAGAAGCCTTAGGTTGAGCAAGAATATATAAAAAAGACCATAATTGATAACTGAGCTTGCAATTGGGTGAACATGGAAATCAAAGCTGTGTTTATTTCTGTATAAAAAAGAGTTAAAAAACAGTAAAAAGCACCCACGAAGCAAGGCTTTCGAGCACAGCCTGCTGCTGCACTGCACCATCTTCTTCTTTGGGGGCGGATTTTTTTGCTCTGTTTTCCTTTGCTGCCCTGCCAGAATCTTCCATTTTTTTAGAATGGCCGCCTTCCTCGTCATAGTAGCCCTCTTCTTGCTTTGAAGGCGGAGTATGTCTAAAATGCTCGCTTCTTCGGGACCTTCTGTGAGGAGACTGTCTTCTAAGCCCCACTCTGCGAATAGGTGTTCGGCGGATGCCGGATCTCCTCTCCATAGCTCTGCAAGAAGCGTCTTTCGCCACACTTGGAAATTATGGCGGCAATATCCTACAATATAGAAACAGGGTCGATATGAGCATTTTTGTGCTGACACGTGGCAAGGCCTACAAGTTGGGTGATGTTTTCAACCGGTTCTTTCCTAGCAGAGTAATTTTTGTGTTGTAACACTTGTATTTTTTTGAATTCATTACATTCAGACTCAAAGGCTCAAAATCCACTGTCAAAGCTTATAGTTTTTCATTCAAATCTCAAACACTAGTGCCAGTTTTACATTCAACACAGAGCATTTTGAAGCATTTACAAGCTTCATTTTGATACAGAGCCCAAAAACAAAGTTTTAGGGGCAGTTTTAGCCGCAGCAACACAGAGCATTAGTCTCGGTTACAAACAATTAATATTTAAACAATACAAATTGTTAGATTCGACCAAACAACACAAGCGCTGTAACAACACAAGCGCTGTGTCTTAAATCTCGCCCCGATCTATGTTCTGTGGCAATCTTTACTCTGTCCCAGAGCTAGATTCATCAAAAACCAGAGTTCTACAAGACTTCGGGCAAAGAATACCTGAGTTCTAGAAGAGCAAAGCTCTGTTGGACAAAGAATACCAGAGTTCTAGAAAACTTTGGGCATCACCCACTTATTTGTCATTTCCCGGCATGTTCAAACCTTTGTGCATATCTTTCCATAAGCGGAAAACTACCACACCGTCCCAGATCCTTGTGGAAAAACTGAGGATTATAAAACCTAAACCCTTCTGGATAGACAAAAACTGGGACGCCAGATCCTAAGCTGGAGAGGCGCCTAGCTTACTTTCTAGTCTTCTGCAGCCTGTCAGAGCATCGCCATAGCTCTGTTCTGCGAAAATTATCCTATATTATCAAACTGTGGCATCTGTCTGTCCGCCCAATCGACAGCCGAGATCGTCCCAATGTCCCTCTGCCCCGTCTGATGGCCAAGATTTGTCTGTCTGTCTTTTTGCTTTGGCCGACGGCTTGGATTGTGCTATGTGGCATGTTAGTGTCTCCCCCAAACGAAAGGGTTCAAGAAGTGCGACGTTAGCATTGCATAAGGTATGTTCATGCAAGCTTTCAGGACGTTTGTTGTGTGGAAAATTTTCGTCGTGTTTAAGAATCGGGTAGCTTGAGGACTTGGAGTATTGTAGATTTCAGTTTTACAATTGTTACTTTTGCTTCTCATGATTGATTGTTTCGATTTGGTATTGGAGATAGGTTACAGGCCTTCTACACGGTTCCTATAGTGGAAAGGCAATGAATGGACAGGGGCACAACAGATATGTATATCCTGTTAGAGAATTTTCAATATGTACTGGCCTGGAATAAGTGAACGATTGTGTTCAAGTGGACTATGGAGATAAAAGTCTGGCTTAATTCTGAGAAGAAACAGTGTCAATATAGATGACTCTGATGCTCATAGAAAAGCTCTATTTGTCTGCATCCTAATTTGAAATGTAATTTTTGTTTGCCACATTTTACTGAAGTTGTTGTTGGGCGTTGGTTTGTTTTGTGGATAAATGTGTGTTTGCCTGTTTACATTTTTTCAGTTTACTGCATTGAACTTCGCACTGTTTGTTTTGTTGATAATGTGTCTTGTTCATATTTTTTCATCTTAATGCATAGAGCTGTCCGGCGCGCAATCTACATCACTTACAATATACCTCCAAGACAGACGAACAAAAGGTTAGCTACGATCTTCCATCTTATGTGATATTGTTTGTCAATGACTGTAGGAAGTTTTTATATTTATTGTGTAGGAGGTTACAACTCAACTTATCTTTTCTATTAATAGTTATCTTCTATCTTATGTGGTACTTCAAAAGGATCTATATGATTATGTGAAAAGACAAAGCTGTGAAGAAATTGGTATAGAATAGTCAGATAGTATGTGCCAGATCGCAAAAGCCCGTAGCCTATGACAAGGCCATGGAAGCCCAATTTGTTTCTGTCTGCCCAGACGAAGCATTCATTTAGAATCAAAAACAAAGATTTGTGCATTTGTAACTGTAAATTCTTTCTATATAGCATGCAACCAACGAGCGATGCATCAATATTTTTTTTATTCTAGATTTCCATGTCGTATGTGGATTCGCATTACAATTGCTGCACGCGTCAGGTGTTGCACAGAGTGAATATGGCAGTGAAAGCCATTGCCTGTTTAAACGTTTACGGAGAAATTCCAATACAGCAGTAGTATTTCACTTTTGATGCGGCAATATCCATTCACTTGCTGGGCCAGTCTTAGGAGGCATCGCCATTCTGTAGTTCTGGTCCATAGATTTATATTGATATAGTGGTTGGATATAGTGGCTGGAGATGGCACCGCCAGTATCATAGTTATTGCTGGTCCTTTGTTGAAACAGTGCCTTTAAAAGGAAATTCATCTTAGCGTTATATGTGATTCTCTATATAGCATGTTGTTGGTCAAAATGGGTGGAGATGGTCTAAAATGCTGGCTCTGGCCTTCGAAATGCTGGTTTCTCTATATGGCAAGTGGAAGTGGCATCGACATTATACTTCTGTAATGGAGAAACAAGAACCCTTGACAGATACATCATCTACTTCCAGAAGATGGCCAGCATGGACGACACTTATCTCCCTAACCTCGCTTACACTATGGCAATGGGGCCTCAACGCCTAAAAGCCTGCTGACGGGAAAAGAGAGCTCAGTGGCTGGCTAGATGGAATATGAATGAGCACAGGTGTATCCGGCAGATCGCCGCAGTCTCAGACAGTACCTTGACGCATGATTTCTCAGTAAACTATAAGTTGTCAGGACCCTTGAACATGTCAAGACGGCATATTATCAACGCCATATAAATTCCATGTTGGAGCGAGGCCCGCAATGCTACCTGGGCATGCATCTACCTATGAAAAAGCACAGATCCATTGCCTCTATCTGCACAGGTGCACACCATTTTTGGATTGAGACAGGGAGATGGATTGGGGAGCTGCGTCAGGAGAGGCTTTGTCAACGCTGTCAGATTGGAGCTGTGGAAGACGAATGCCACACTCTTGTGACGATTAACTACCACCCTCAGAGTTGTCCAGCATATGATGACATTCGGATACGCTATGCTGAGCTGGTTCGTCCTGGCCAGCCCCTGCATGAGATGCTGAGCACGAGTTCGGTACGGAGGTTGGGCTCATACATTCAAGAGATCATGGATCGTCGAGATCAGCTCGGTCCTCGGGCACTTACCTGATACATGTACATATTTCTGTCCCCCATGATATATATTTGTATTTGTATTTGTATTTATATAGTTTGACAGCAAACCTATTCCTGCCACGGTTTTTCCCCCAAACGACCCTTTAGGGCGGGGAGGGGGTTTCTTAACCCGGACAGTAATACGCTTGCTGCGCCTCCTGTTTGGGTCCCATAAGCCAATTAGTCTCCGTGGACGATAAAAACTCTATTCTATTCTATTCTATTCCTATCAATAACATTTTGATCTGTGTAGCTGAAAAACGACGAACATAGATAGGCACACTTGAATTCTCTGCATGATACTATTGGAGCAGCCATCTAGCAAGTGAAGGCATTGCCACAACAATTAATAGATTAAAAACAGTTTCTAGGGCACTCTGCATTAGATTCCGTCAGAGGATGAAATTGATGCATGCAAAAGCGATAACCTGTGTATATGCAAATAAACTAAAGGTACGCATATGGGTTCATTTCCTAGTTCTTTTTCTAAATCTCATATCAATCTCAAAGCTATAATAGAAGGAAATGCTTTGTGTCTATGCTTTGTATTTGGTCTTGCAAACCTTGTTGTCCTTCTACAATGCGCTTCTCGCTTAGCTGATTGTCAGAGTTGAAGTCTTACATGCTAAAGAAATGATAGAATTTACAAACCACAATGCCAAATAGATGCTGTCTATCATAAGAATTTGACATGTCTATGAATAGCTCCTGTCTATCATAAAAATCTGCCCACCACTCTGTGACACCATAAGAATCATCTCAATCATTTATGGCCTTTCTAGAATTATAATATTAGACTTGGTTGATAAGAGGAAGAATGATTGTTGAGCTAAAAGCATCCCAGCCATTATTGCTTGAGGTAACTGCTTCGTGTTAAATTGAACAATTGTAAGTTATTTAATGTGAAAAATTTGAATGCACTTATTGGCAGTTGAAATAGAGTTTTATTTTTTTATTGCATCTCTTTGACAGAAGATTCAGTTTGTCTCACATAATCAGCACCCCTTTTTATAAGAGTCCATGGTATTAATGCATGTTGGCTCCACATGCCTTCAAACTTCTTAGGTTGTAGTACGGATAGCATCAGAAAACTTCTGATTGAAGTTGAAAGAGAAAGTAAGAAATATACTATGTCCTTAAAGATATCCTAGAGCACCTACATAGGCAAGATGACACGTGCCATCAGGAAGCCTACAGTGAAAATATGCTGAGAAGTAAAACTATGACATCACCAAATACATATGATTTAGTAGACATAATTTGAGACCAATTGGTTGAAAAATGTTCTTCTACCAACAGTGCATTATGTTGTATTCGATACCAATTTATATCACTATTTCAAATATCGTAACTGTTTAAGAAATGCAACAGAGGAAGGAGCAGATGAGGACGTCCAATCAATAGGAAAACTGCCACTGCTATGTTATATAGTTCCCAAGCTAAACGGTTTGCTTTTTTCTGTGCGTACTCTATAAATATGGTTCTACCACGATGTGACTAAATTGGCAGGTCGACTCACATGTGATAAGAATCTATCATAGCTCCTGATGGATGATTGGGATGATTCTTATGCCTGCTACCAATTGCTGATGTCTGCTCAGAGAATGCCTTCAGGATCACAACTTACATAATATTAGAATGAATGCATAGATGTTTGCCACAATAACTTAGAATGCATAATTTACTAAATTTATTTCAACTATTTTTCATCCATACAACTTCTACATGCATTTCATTTGTATTTATTACTTTTGATACATTTATATGCATGTTGTGCAGGCAAATAGTGAATATCCATTGCATATAGTCACGGATAGTCAAACAGTATTTTTAAATAGTCCCTGCACAACATCAATCTCTGTAATATGCTACCATCACTGTTATATCTATGAGCAAGGAATAGCAGCTTCCAAATTCAAACAGTGCCATGTTAAAGCATATTTTCTACCTTCCGTTACATGCCATATAAAAATGCGACTCCGAGAAGCACAGTATAACTTCCTAAACATAAAATTAGGATATGTTTGTAGCCTACGAGCTGATAAGTTCACGACAAGATTGCTAAAACACAGCCAGAAATGTACTAGAGAACGTGGGCATGCGAGGTTTCTGTTAGGCATTAACGTGATATTGTCAGCGTTTGCTTATACATAGATGTATAATTATCATGGTCCTACCAGGTCATTTATTAAAATGATTGCAGCCTGAAGATCTCATATACTCTGATCATAAAACCACGATTCCGTTATTTTGAAATTATTCCACTGTTCATTTTTCTTTACCTCGGGTTTTTTCCCTATGTTTTGAGCAAAAAATTGTGTCCTGTATTTTTTTTGAATATGAATTGGTGGCAATATCGCACCATTTATTGAGTGTGTTAGAAATTAGTGACAACAAAACCAAGGCAAAAAGTAGAGTATAGACTGGAAAGAGTCAAGGCCAAACTAATTTTGCATAAAAAAACATCTTGTATATTCATATAAATTATGTACATGTACAAGTATTTTTACAAATCTGAGTACATTTTCATTCACAGTAATTTTTACAACCAGATCATAGTCTGTAGGGTTTTCTTTTCCTTGCAAATCTGGTCTAACACTCAAGAAAGCTGGCACTGTAGGGGCTGATACGAGGGACTCAAACATCTGTAGTGTTTCTGCTGACACTCGATTCTCTTCATCTACATTATTTGGGTGCCATGTCGGAGGATTTATGCTGTTGTCTATGTTCAAGCAACACTTGATGGGGTCATCATCCATTAAACATATCTGCTCTTCTGGAAATCCTTCTATCACCTCCAAGGCCTCATGTATATTCTTGATGAAGATATTCTTTGCTCCATGTTGTGGTCGACGAACAATCCCACAATTGTCTTGATCTAATATAATATAGAAATCAAAGTTCTTCAGCTCTGGAACAGCTTCTTTAATTTTTAATATATTGTTTCGCAGCACGGATGACCATATACCAATGCTGGCTCTATCCTTCAGATTGTGGACACCAGGTCTTGGATACACCCATTTTGTCTTTGTCTCTAGAACACCTCCAAGAAAAGGAGGTGCAGCACGGTACTCTGCCTTGGAGAAGGACTTGATAAGAACTCCATTCAGGTCGAAGAGGATAAGTTTGTTGTTATTTGAAGTAGTCTCCTCTCTGCACAATGCATATTTCAAGTTAACAATTTTTTTTTGATATTTAAGAATAATACAATCGCGCTACACGCGAGACATGCTAAATAAATAATCCATATAAAAAAGATCCATATGATTTACTCTTTTGTGGGTGAAGTCACCTTTTCTCTCATTCTGGATGTCCTATCTTCTTCTTCAGGTTCTTATAGGACTAGGGTTAGTTCGTTCGGACGCCAATGTAGTATTCTCAGATATCTGGTTCCCGTGGATTTATCTCAAGAATTTTCTCCTCTTCTGATAAGGTCTTTGCCAACTTCTCCTGAGTCTGTGGATCCATGATTGGTGGCGACTTTGGTGGTGGACTTCGTGATTGGTTTCACTTTCTCCCGGCGGACTCCTCATCGAGATAGTTTCTTCGAAATGCCATCCCCCATCCTCCTCCTCGGACTCTTGCTCTTGCCTCCTTCTTCTTTTCTCCCTCTTTGCATCGTTTTGACCTTGCCGATTCTTCTATTGTGCTTGCTTCGCTTGATATGTCAGATGATGCTTCACCACATTAGGATAATACAGCTCCAGAAACTCTTTCTGCTGCTCAGTGGCCACCCAACTTTGAACTTTTCTGCCATTGGCTAGAGCTTCACGCCCAACCCTACCATTGACAAAGTAGTCACAGACTAAGCCTCCCTTGGGCACAAATGTATCCACGAGGTAGAAAGCCAAGTTCGAGCTTAGTCTGTACTTATTGTTGCACCTCCCTTTAGGCCAACCTGTTTGTACTCTAATTCCTTCTCACATTCCTCAGTAGTCAGGTTAGGGGTAAGCTCATCGGTCCACGGGTAATTATCCAAGCTCTCCTCTGTAAATCTGAGTATCGGCTCAGGAAGCTTTTGCGGACCATACTTGTGTGCCTCGTAAACCGCGTCTGCTACTTTATTTATGATCACCTAAGTAATCATTGTTAGCCATGAGTGACATAATTGTTCTTAGCAGGCGTCCCATCTACCAGAACCCCATGGCGCGCACACATATTGGCCTCTATCTAAGTGGTGGCCTGCAAGATCTTTGGATATTCCTCTGCAGGTTCAGACAGAAACACAAGTGTGATGTACTCTTGGGTGGTCTTATCCTGAGGGTATGTTCGACAGTCCACCACAAACAATGAAGCTGTCTTTGGAATAGTCTGCGTGGCAACAACCAGAGAACCCTGACAGAACTTCACCATGTAGCTTTCTGATACAGTCTCAGGAATGTCCAAATCCCCACTGACTCTGCACCTCAACTCCACACGGACCTTTGATGGTAGATGGGCTGGTTTTTCCTTGTTCCTGGATTTATATGCTTGAATAAATCCAGGCGACCACTTAGATACCTGAGCGGGTTTTCATCTGTTATTTTCATCATGTCCAAGATACCTTGCTCAGATAGGTTTTGTATTCCAGACATCTCAAAGAGTTCCTTTGAAATGGCCTCCTCATGACACGGAGGTCTTTCATGGACTTGCAGGCCTCTGGAAAGGATGGTATCTCTTTGATTTTTGAGACCTTCTTCACAAAGACTTGTCCATCTATAACAGACGGGAGCATCTTGAGAATTTCTTCTTCCCTTAACCCTAACTGTAAAATCTTCAAGGGATTCTTTTCGGGTTTCTCCCTTTTTCCCACAAGCTCTCCTCGGCTGTCCACTTGTTCCACACCTCATTCCATTTGTCCACACATGATCGGGATTTGAACACTATGTGGTAGGAATCGAGGGCCTTCCTTGGACTTCTTCTTCTTGGTGCGGTTTCCTCTTCCTCCTCCTGCAACATCTTTCTTCTTATAATGACCTTGCTGATCATCTTAATCATTTCCTCGTAAGAGTTGTCTTTCTTCTCCCCCGCTTCTTTTTTTTTTTGAATTGGACGACCAAGCTCAATCCATTGATTTTTAGCTTGCCTCAATTGCATGGGATATGGTCCGAGATAAGAATATAAAACCATACGTTAGTACCATATAGATCTCCATTTCGTGCATCTTTTTGCGAGTATGCCAAGAAAGAAAGTAAAAGCTTACTCATGCTACGTGCGCGGACCGGACCAATATTGGATTGCGGTCTAGCCTACAGAAGCGCAAAACCGAGAATAAGAAACAAAGGCACTACGATTGTGTTCAAGTCTGCACTTATTATTGTAGTGCAAGTAAGTTGAGGCGTGTAATGACTAAGGATTCGACATTAGTGTTCCCTGTACTCCTTGGCACCTATCTTATCCATTTTTCTCTAAGCGCCTTCACGCCTCAACCGAGTCTTTGCTTGTCATTATTGACTCGAGTCCCATGGTAGAACATCCGGATTTGGATTTAATGCTGTGGTGGGATATTCAACCATGGACTTCGTATCCTCGGGGCATGTTTGGGATCAAAGATCCTAGATATGAAAGATGCTCTAGGAGATCTTATCAGCTTGTCAATAGCTATCCATTTTATTACATCCAAACTAAGTGGATACCATTGCTTGAATTTCATAAGCTTGTCTATAGCATCAACCCTGGATTTCTTTTCAATATCTGTTTCCTTCACTGGCTTTGGCAAAGGTACTAGTGGCAAAGTTTCTGACTCAAATGCATCTCCACACCACCAAAACCAGATATGTAGAAGCTTGAAGATGGTTTCTTCTGCAAACTTCGTCGTACTGCAGATATTCCTTCACATACGGAACGAACTGTATGGTGTGAGCCTTCAATGGGCCAGCCATACTTTATAACATCGTCTGCTGTCTTATCTGGCCTGAATCCATCTATACTTGCATTGTATTTGGAAATGCTGTGATTCTTCTTTACGGTCTTCTCTATTATGAAGACACAGATGTGGTCATCAAGCTCCTCGCATGAAAGGATCAACCCTAGACCACGTCAAACTTTGAGCCTGCCGTGCTCACAGTAACATACCATTCAGACCCCTCACCTAAAACTGTCTCTGGTAAGTTCTGACTTAGCTCACATGTTATGACTCTGCCGTCATCAATTAGCTTTATGCCAAGAGTTCGATCTATCTCCTCAATCTCTTCTTGTACTACCTTGGGGTCCTTCCTGGGTTTCTTTGATGGTGCAGAAGTTGATGTAACTAGTGCTCTCTTGGAAGCTGTAAAATAAATAATCAAGTTAGACATTGCTGAAGTATTTCTGTGTTAATCAAGCACCAACATCTCGCACGTGGCGCGACAAGTCTATAAACTCTGAGAGCAATTCAGGATTCGTGCGTAGCGCGAGTCGAAGGATCCAGGATGATAAGATAGATGGAATGTGACTTCTCGCGTGTAGCACAAGAATTCACATTCCATCTCTCTTACCGTCCTCGCGTAGGGTTGACCTTGACTATGACATCGACTCGCGCTGAGTCGCGCGTCGCGCGACTCGAAGGACAACCCTACTCTTACGCTTACTAAGAGCGATAGAATCTGAACTTCTCACGCTAAGCGCGAGAAATCCATAGACCGACGACACTTCACAGAAGGCTTAATCATAGAAAGATATTAAAGAGAGTATGCTTCATAAAAAAAGAAAATCATAGCACAAGGAAGCGTAACCCGCTTCCCTGTCTCTGATGAATAGAATTGAAGATTAAGATACTAGGAATTATAATCACAGAGCATTGCAGATTCACTTAAGACTAAGCGAGAAAACCCCGAACACATAATCAAACAAAGACTAAAGGCGTGAACAAAGACAAGCCAAGAAGCGAGAGATGCGATGTATGATAATCTAATCAAATGAGAGGCTGCGAGTGACAGAGCTAATCAAAGAGTCTCGAGTTTCTAAATCTATTAATAAAGTTAAGCATACAAAGGAGAATGTTTCTAAAACCTATTAAAAATAAAGTCACAGAGTTCCTCATCTATTAAGAACTCGAACATACTAACCTTTAGTTGCCATGTCGAAGTGCTCGAAGCTCTAGAAACTAGAATTGAACTCTGTTGGAGCTCGAGAAGCTCGGGTGAATCTCGAGAAGCTCAAGAAGCTCAAATCGAAGTCGGAATTTTAGTAAGCAGGTAGGAAATGAAGTAGGGTAGCTTTCGAATGCAGTGTAGCGCTCGAGAAATTTGGATCGCTTGAGAGATCGCTCAGAAGGCGCTTGAAGCAAAACTTTTGGAAGAAATTAGGAATGAAAAAATGAGATCCAAATTAGATTGAAATTAGAAAATGTGATTAATATATGGGTCATTACAAAAATTAATGAATAGATGCGGATTATTGAAACCGTGTACTACCCTTATCATTGTTTAGGAAAACAAGAAAAATAATCCCTACCGTGTAATTTAAAATTTAAAACTTTTAACCAGCCGTGAATATCCCTTTCCCCAACTACTTTTCAATGATTGGCCTGTACTAACCGTCTATTTTAAAAATGCCCGCCATTTAATTTGTGTTTTTGGCCTCGAATTGGATCATAGAATTTGTGTTTCTCTAATGCGCCTAGAGACACACAAGAACTGTGTTTTCATTACAGTGTTTTAATTCGAATTTGGGATGTTGCCAAGAAGGACGCTTACTGAAGCGCTGGATCAGGATGCCGAATCTCAGGTAGTTCTTCTATCAAGTGAGTGGATTGAGGCGCCATGACTTGTGCAACATAATTAACAAAGTTTTGCAAGGTCGAGGAAACGAGAAATCAAGCAGGAGAAATGGAATTTTCCATTGGAGAAGCATGCTTTTTGTTAGCAGAAAACAGGAAAGATGTCAGTGGCAAGGGCAGTGTTGATAACATGGCACCAACTACAGCATGCCATGGAGTGCCCTTGGGACCTGATTATGTTAGAATTAGATTGACAGACTGCTTTGTTGCCACTCATCCATTACAAATACTACATGCAGGAGCAGAAACACTTGGAGAATCAGTAGGGAGTTTCTTGGCTTGACCAACAATACTATACTCGAGGAGAGGTATGTACTAAAATTTTTCTTGTAGCTAATTGCTCTTTAGTGTAACTACTATAGCATATTTCACGTGTCACCTTTTCATGTGCTACTCACATACAAACTCGTATGTCTACACAATAATGCTGCTACTATATTGCTCGTGCTATAAATATGAGTTCCTCTCAATGGCAGCGCATTGATCATGTCCCGCAATCCGATCACATCATGTTCTAATTGCAATTGTCGATCTACCTTGCCACCAGCTCCAGAATATGTGGATTCCACCATTTACTCCATGAACAATTCTGAAATTTATAGATGCCAGCAGAGGTCATGATGAGCCTGGTTGATGAAAGAATTGTCCTCTTCTTTTGTAACTGCCATGATTCTTCCTTGTTGAATAAAAATCGCCTACATCCGGGCAAGAACTTAATTTGAAGTGACTCTGTAGTAGTTTTTTGGGTTCATTAACTAAATGTAATATGTACAGTAAATCTAACTAAGAAATGAATTTTATAGAACATATTAATATCTCGCGCTCAGTGCGAGAATAACAAAAAACTAGAAATAACCTAACCACAGTTGACAAATTGTGAAAGTAAAATAGTTTTTCATTCCAAACAATTTATACAACAGAGCTTTATAAAAGCTATTCCCAGTAAGGGTAGTAGCAGTGGTGCAAGATCAATAATTGTTGTCCTTTGTACAATGTAATCTAGTCTATCTGGATCCATGTTTGTCATCATCAGCAGGCAGTTCATTTTGGCCTCCAGCATTCCTGAATGGTAGGTCCTCAGACTCTCTAACAAGTCTCTTTGTCCAGGTTTTAGTTAAGAAATGGCTCAAAACAAATTTAATGCCAATAGATGCAGCTGCATGGAGGACTACTGCATCACGGACATTAAACTAAACTACGTTAAGCCTACCACTTCTTTGCCTTTGCACTTCCACATCCATCTCTCCTCAAAGGCGGGGAGGAGATGGTCGAACTTGTTCACCAACTTTGTGGAAATCCACGAAGCAGTGTTGCTTTCGGGGATATCACTATGAAGTGCCCTATCTGGGGCTTTGGTGAGGCTCAAGGCCAAGCCTCGGCTCATGCACATGACCACGGTTGGAAGCATTGACATGCACCAAACCCGGTTTCATAACCCATTGACCTAAAAAAAAACTAAAGAGATTGGAATGGCGAAATGATATTTGTACTGATTCAGCAAATACGAAATTGGACTACGAAATGGGATACCCGCTGACGTGTCGAAATGGGATACTTTTGTATGAATCGCGCCCAACGCGACATATCTATATTTGGTAAATTAATATAACTTTCTTATGTATTTTACAAAATTATGGTCCATACGTGTTGCGCGCACTGTGGTGTAGACATTGTAAAAATATTTCATTTATTATTATTGCATACAATACTATGTTTTCCTCAACCTTTCTTCTAATTTTCAGATTTCTCATGAAGCTAGTGCTGGGGAACCCTGTGACCAAGAACCTCGAGCAAAGAAGAATGATGATGATTACATGGATGTGGAAGAGATTAATACAAATAAGAATGAACAACCACGAAGCAAATGCTGAAAGAAAATATTAAAACCCAATTTGGAGCTAATGAGGAAAGAAGAATAGTAGTTTCAGTTAACATGGAAGGATGAAAAAGTGATTTTGCATCATCAGTGCAATAGAGGAATTGTTGGTGAAGGTGTGCTTATACTTTGGGATCCTATGCCTTTGCTATATAATGGGCCGGCTATTGGTGATAACTTTGGGAATCTCCATTTCTTCCACACACTCTGCCACACTCTCTTGACCATTCGGCCCTTGTGCCAATAATGAGCCGTGGAGGGGGCGTTGTGCATAACCTTATGGAAATACGCATAAGGTGCTGCTCATAGCGAGAATCTTTGCGGGGCCAAAGCGGTCTCATACAACAAAATCGGATAAGGCACCGTGTCGCCCGCGCCTAGGTTGTATGTCAGAATGCTATACGTATCCTTCTAGCTTATCCTGGGTGCTCTTGCTAATCGGCGGCCCCAGATCTCCACCCCAAAGGGTTGGCTGTAGCATTGGCGGGGTCACATAGCTTCTCCTTCCAAGAGTCTCGAAAAAAACCGGCTTCGTCCGGTCATTCGGATTTTAGAAATGAAACACTTCCAAAGGAACCTCCGTTTTAATATCGTGGTGGTGAGGGAAAACATAGTGAAGTCATTTTCGGGCCATTGCACTGGTCTAGCAGGTCTCAACATAAAGGCGGTTTCATGGCAACTAGAATATAGCCATTTAACCCAACAAAAGTGGTTCTCGAAAGGGAAGGATCAAGGTTTGCAAGGGAAGACATGTATGTGCCGGCCACCACCCATTGGACGACCATCAAGCGAGGTTGTAGATGAACATGAGAATGTTGTACCTAATGTCTTGCATGAGAATGTTGTACCTAATGTCTTGCATGAACCATTGGAGCAATTCGAGGGTGCGGGGCATGAATATGGAAACCAATGTTGTAGAGGGCTACAACATGCAAGAAGTGGATCTACAATGGGAAAAGCATGTCCATGCATCACGTGAACATTGAGGGTGCTACACATGGGATCATCGGCGGAGTCCTCCTCCACCAGCCTGTAGGAAATGATTGTGGCCAAAACCTCCACGAGGTCCAAAGCGAGCCAAGTACACAAGGGACATCCTCGAGAAGGAGAGGCATTGCTCCTATCCGCATGGTACAGTTCATATCAAAGTGATGGCTTCCGCCAAGCTCTTCTTGGCGAGAGAAGACAAGAATGGAAGAGGCTGAAAGGCTTAAGAGGAAGCGAGGTAGCCCTCAAGAAGATTGAAGCTGACAAAGAGGAGGGTAGAGAAAGAGGAGGGCCGCCAGGAAGGGCTGCCGCAAAACAGGCGAGAAAGGGAGAGTAGAAAGCAAAGCGGAGGCCTCGTATGAGGCCTCCACTAAGAGGCCGAGGGATTTCATGTATCCAGCTGGCCAATCAAGAGTTCGGGCTGTATTTGGTTGCCAAAGACCACTGAACGAGGCTGCAAAGCAAAGAGGCTGGCTGTTAGGCTCAGGCTGAAAGGCAGACATGGTTTAAGTCCTACTCATTGCAGTGCACCTAGACATAATGTGGATGAGGATAATTCTGAGGCCTATGTTCCGAGCAGCCAACCAAACAACCTACTAGAGACACAAGATGTGGAGTGCAGTCTCGAAGACACTCACTTATGTGAGGGAGACAAGAGGGGTGTATTCATTTGGTCAGACCTACAACAAATAAGGTAAGCAACATTAGGAGCCCCTTGAAGAGATGGGATCTTGTCGTGATCAAAAGACAGTTCAGCCCTCTTGCACGCTTCTTGAGGATGGACACACAAGGTTGGATTAACTATGTTGCAGCCAACACAAGGCCAGGAAATGAAGATGTGCCTGCAATTGACAAGGCCAGGCACATTAGGGAGATGGCTGAAATAGGGGTAGATGCCCAAGCCCTTGCAAAGACGTGGCATGGATGAGGGTTTCTTGGGGTTTGGAGAGCGAGGACATTGCGAGAGGTATAACTCTTTTTATATACAATTCATTCAATATAGCATTTGGTAACACCTCTGTCTATGTAGGTCCAAGAGGCTACACCAGCCATCTCCTTGAACTAGAATGTTCTGAGATAAGGTATGTCATCTGGCTGTGATTTGGGATGGACAATCACAATAAGCCTTATTACTAAATCCTGTCAATTAATGCTGGGGTGATTATGATTAGGACGAGACGGTAGAAGAATAGAATATATAGCCTACTTAATGGCCAAAAAGCCATGATAGAAAGATAAAGACAAAGCGTATGTGGTATCGATTTTTGTAATTGCAATAATATATTCCATTCAAAGTGCCTCTCGGGGCAAATACATTGTTGCTTCCACAAAATGCCTTCACAAAACACTATTGCAAAATGGCACTCTTTCAAAATACAACAAAACATAAATAAAAACATAAGGGCGAGGTTTCAAAGGGGTCGTCCATTTAGCCAAGGATCACCAGCATTCACCAGCTCAGGTCTCCTGATTAACAAGACTTTCAAATTTTACATTGTCCCCCTCAGTAACCGTGACACTGCAGTGCACCAGATCATGCTTCGGCCTTTGCATCTTTGGATCGATCACGATTTTTAGTGTGACCACCACATTCAAGTTAGATCCGTGGCGCAGCAGATTTCCTCCACGATTGACAAGGCGGTTCTTGAGTGAAGGAGCCAAGCTCCTCTCATGCGCACGGATGCATCGAATCACCGGCGTTCCCTCTTCTTCGATGGGGAGGGTGTCCCTAGAGGCGGCTTCGGTAACCACCTCCTACAATGCCTTAACCCTTCCTCAATGCCCTTCCATAGTCTTTTGCCAAATCAAAGCGGAGCGAATTAGATAAATTGAAGCCCACAACCCACGGTTTATGCAAAGAACAAACATTACTTTGAGTTCAGAGTTGATCGGATGCAGGAATGCCAGGAGATGAGGATGCCGGAAGATGAGGTGCTGGGATGTCAATCGAAAGAAAGTGCAGCACTTTTTATAGTCAAGATTGCCATGATGAAGGCTCCGCCGATTTGTCTTGGTATTTGGAATCTATAATCCTCCCAAATCCTGCGGAGAAGTCCGATTTGGGGGTAGATCGAACATCTGGAGAAGAGATTTGTTTGACGAAAGCTCGAAAAGGGGCCAGAAATGGTAGCGAATGATGGTCCCTGCACCCTCGTTCAGTGGACCGTTGGGCCATGATGGGGATTTCGTGTTGCGCGACCGCGAGCACGGCGTGAGGCCCGTCAAGTGAGGTACCACCACGACGCCTTGATGAGGCAAAGGCATCGGGAGACCCTTTGGGTCGGTGAAGAGGGTTACACCCATGGTGTTCTTAGGTTTCCATAGTAGCAACTGACGGGGAGGCCATTGGGGGTCGAAAGTAGGCCACAACTATGGTGTGAGAGGTAAGGTGTATGGCGATGGAGGCACTTACACCCCCCCACTTTGGAGGCCCATAACTTTTTAACCATAGATAACTTAAGGGCAATTTTTCGACAGGCTTATCTACTTACTTAAAAAGCTCACGCGGTGGTGTGGCCGGAAAAAGCGTCAATTCCGTGAAAACATCAATTCCGTGGCGTGTATTTTTTTTCTTTCCGGCAGTTGTTTCGGCAAATTTCCCCTCTCATATCCGTTTTTTCCGGCAACGTTTCTGATCATTTCCCCCTTTCAAGCTTTTGCCCGTTTCTTTTTGCATTCTCCACTCTTCTCTCCGAAACGGAAGGGCTCGCTGTGATGATTGAATCTGCAGTAATGTGCCGATTTCATTAGAGATTTCATTAGGGCTAGGGCTTTTAGGTTTATAAGAAAGGCGGAGCCAGCAAGCGCGCCGTAGCAAGCAAGCAACCGCATTTTGGCTTCTAGCATTTTGAAGCGGATTTCGCAGTGAGGAGAAGTCGCTGAAGCAAGTATGACCCCATTCATATGGTTTTGCAGTCTACGAAACATAGCATTTGCTTAACTCTTACATTTTGCAGGTATTTGACCGCCATGGTTCAAACTCAAGAACGCCACGGTTTTTTACAGGATGTGGCAGCAATGCATGAGGCAGAGACGGCTTCTTTTCGTGATCTTATCCTTCGAGTCCAGCTTCTGAAGCATTTTTGCATGTAAAATTACATGAACGGTGCTTTCAGATCCCTTGCTAATACGCTATTCTTTGCTTTTGCTCTGAAAAATGATAAATGCGCCCGGTAGCTCATTTCTTTGACAGGTATCATGTGTTGATGCTCAATATGGCAATCTTTCCAATCCCATTGTTTTCGCCAATTGCACATGCAGATCATTTTCACAGCAAATTCTGCCTTGCGTCTTTCAGCTTTTTGTCTTGCTTCCAGCTCATTCAAATCATAGGTCGACCATCTGGACATGGCCAAACAATGATATCTTCAGAAACGGCATCCAGCTTCAGATTTGAGAAGCAGACCATGACCACAGTTGAAAGGATATGTACATTTTTATTTGGCCCAAGCATTGCTTTGGCTGAGCCCCTGAATTTGGATGCTGAAGTTGCAAATCCTGTTACAGACAAGTTCATCACAGTTGTGTTTGTAGCTGCCATTCTTGGACTTTCAAATTCTCACTATTGGCAATAGCAGAAAAGGAAAGAATTGAGATACAATCTGCTTTTGCACATATTCCTGCGGGAAGGTTTCTCCTCTACTTTCTTTCCTGCTCCACCTTTTTCACTATTACCTGTGGTCTTAAAGTTGGATTTGTATAGGTAGTAGTTACTGCTGCTGTCCATGATCCTATTTATGCGTCATATTATTCAGGTTTGTATTCAATCCCCTTCTTGTTGATTTGCCGGATAACTTTTTTCGATTTTGTATCATATTTTTTATCTTTCAAAACAAGCTATTTTTTACAAGTCATTTTCAAAACTGCTTGGTTAGTGGAAATCCGGCCTCGATGCTTGGCGAATTGGAAGTATTCCTTAAAAATAGTAGCCAACAACAAATTTCCACATCACATTCTGCCGTTCTTGCATCTTTCCATTAGCTGTGGTAACTGCATAGGTGGCATTGTTTTTATTGTTGCCATTGAATTTTCATTCTACCGGGCAATATTGCCCGGTAGTTTAAAAATTCAAAGGCAATAGGAAGAACTTTACCTAAAAATAGCTTGTTCAGAAACTTGAACATGGTTAAAGCAATGTTGGCTTCGATGGTTGGACAATCTGAGGCCTCCTTTTCTATCCCTGGAAATCTTCATGTCACTGCTTTGTGCCTCTAACCTGAAGAATGCCCCAAACTAATGGTTTTTGCGCTTATGTGTGGACGTTTTTTGGTGCAGGATATTGCATGAAAAGCTGTAGATATTCAAAGGGAAAAGCTTTTGGGGTTCTGGTTGTATCATGTAGTTTTTGAATTCTGTAACTTTCATGTGGTTGTTGGCGGTTATTTGCTCTGTCTATAAACCTAAACTGTAAATCTTAGGGCACATCGGTGGAGCTTGAAGCAAATCATTTTCTCCTTTTTGAATTTAAGGCATGCATCTTTGTTCTTGGCAACAAACTTTGATTTTATATGCCTCAATTTTGCTCTGCGTCAGCAAATCAAAATGTGAGCTGGGTACTCAATGTAGGCCTGCTCATGCTATCTTTTAAACACATGTATTTCATCTTTCCTTTTTAAATTTATACAAAAGCCACACAGAAATGTTGTGTTGTATTGATGTTCAGCAATCCATTTATGGGAATAATAGGCAATGCATATCATATCGCAATGATATGATTGTCTTCTTTAATGTGCTCGGTCTATGTTAAGTAAAATATAGTCCTGTTGAGCTGAATGTGCATATTTTCCCGATACAGTGAAACACTGGAGCTAATTTGATCATTTATGAATCCAGTAAAGCATTGGGAACTTTCAGAAACAGCGTCTTCTTGAGCAACACAGTTGGAGTAAGGATGATCTAACCTCCTTTTTCAGTTATACATGGTTGTAAGTTATTATTCATATGCTCCATGTTTTTCTTGCAGATAGTAAGCATACTTGGATCCATACTTGGATAGTAAGCATGCTTAGAAGCAGAACTTATGTCAGGAAATACATTTGAAGTTGAATATACATTATATATTTGAAGTTGAATGCATGTATTTAAGGTGATTTGTTAAGAGTCCTTTTGTTAAGCCCCATTGTTAGGCATTAAAGGTATGTACAACGTCAGATTTTCTATTTATTTTAACCTATATAATTATTCCACATCATAGAAGGGCTGTAAGGAATTAAATATACTTAGTCCAATACAGTTGTGGAGCCCAAACTCAACCACCCTTACTTATTTCATCTATGATACTACATGATTGCAGCCTGAAGATCTCATATACTCTGATCATAAAACCACGATTCCGTTATTTTGAAATTATTCCACTGTTCATTTTTCTTTACCTCGGGTTTTTTCCCTATGTTTTGAGCAAAAAATTGTGTCCTGTATTTTTTTTGAATATGAATTGGTGGCAATATCGCACCATTTATTGAGTGTGTTAGAAATTAGTGACAACAAAACCAAGGCAAAAAGTAGAGTATAGACTGGAAAGAGTCAAGGCCAAACTAATTTTGCATAAAAAAACATCTTGTATATTCATATAAATTATGTACATGTACAAGTATTTTTACAAATCTGAGTACATTTTCATTCACAGTAATTTTTACAACCAGATCATAGTCTGTAGGGTTTTCTTTTCCTTGCAAATCTGGTCTAACACTCAAGAAAGCTGGCACTGTAGGGGCTGATACGAGGGACTCAAACATCTGTAGTGTTTCTGCTGACACTCGATTCTCTTCATCTACATTATTTGGGTGCCATGTCGGAGGATTTATGCTGTTGTCTATGTTCAAGCAACACTTGATGGGGTCATCATCCATTAAACATATCTGCTCTTCTGGAAATCCTTCTATCACCTCCAAGGCCTCATGTATATTCTTGATGAAGATATTCTTTGCTCCATGTTGTGGTCGACGAACAATCCCACAATTGTCTTGATCTAATATAATATAGAAATCAAAGTTCTTCAGCTCTGGAACAGCTTCTTTAATTTTTAATATATTGTTTCGCAGCACGGATGACCATATACCAATGCTGGCTCTATCCTTCAGATTGTGGACACCAGGTCTTGGATACACCCATTTTGTCTTTGTCTCTAGAACACCTCCAAGAAAAGGAGGTGCAGCACGGTACTCTGCCTTGGAGAAGGACTTGATAAGAACTCCATTCAGGTCGAAGAGGATAAGTTTGTTGTTATTTGAAGTAGTCTCCTCTCTGCACAATGCATATTTCAAGTTAACAATTTTTTTTTGATATTTAAGAATAATACAATCGCGCTACACGCGAGACATGCTAAATAAATAATCCATATAAAAAAGATCCATATGATTTACTCTTTTGTGGGTGAAGTCACCTTTTCTCTCATCCTGGATGTCCTATCTTCTTCTTCAGTTCTTATAGGACTAGGGTTAGTTCGTTCAGGACGAACAGAAGTATTCTGTATATCTGGTTCCTGTGGATTTACCTCAAGAATTTTCTCCTCTTCTGATAAGGTCTTTGCCAACTTCTCCTGAGTCTGTGGATCCATGATTGGTGGCGACTTTGGTGGTGGACTTCGTGATTCAGTTTCACTTTCTTCTGAAGCGGACTCCTCATCAGAGATAGTTTCTTCTGAAATGCCATCCCCTGCATCCTCCTCCTCAGACTCTTGCTCTGCCTCCTTCTTCTTTCTCTCCCTCTTTGCATCGTTTTGACCTTGCCGATTCTTCTATTGTGCTTGCTTCGCTTGATATGTCAGATGATGCTTCACCACATTAGGATAATACAGCTCCAGAAACTCTTTCTGCTGCTCAGTGGCCACCCAACTTTGAACTTTTCTGCCATTGGCTAGAGCTTCACGCCCAACCCTACCATTGACAAAGTAGTCACAGACTAAGCCTCCCTTGGGCACAAATGTATCCACGAGGTAGAAAGCCAAGTTCGAGCTTAGATTGTACTTATTGTTGCACCTCCCTTCAGGCCAACCTGTTTGTACTCTAATTCCTTCTCACATTCCTCAGTAGTCAGGTTAGGGGTAAGCTCATCGGTCCACGGGTAATTATCCAAGCTCTCCTTCTCTGTAAATCTGAGTATCGGCTCAGGAAGCTTTTGCGGACCATACTTGTGTGCCTCGTAAACCGCGTCTGCTACTTTATTTATGATCACCTAAGTAATCATTGTTAGCCATGAGTGACATAATTGTTCTTAGCAGGCGTCCCATCTACCAGAACCCCATGGCGCGCACACATATTGGCCTCTATCTAAGTGGTGGCCTGCAAGATCTTTGGATATTCCTCTGCAGGTTCAGACAGAAACACAAGTGTGATGTACTCTTGGGTGGTCTTATCCTGAGGGTATGTTCGACAGTCCACCACAAACAATGAAGTTTGTCTTTGGAATAGTGCAGCATTGGCAACAACCAGAGAACCCTGACAGAACTTCACCATGTAGCTTTCTGATACAGTCTCAGGAATGTCCAAATCCCCACTGACTCTGCACCTCAACTCCACACGGACCTTTGATGGTAGATGGGCTGGTTTTTCCTTGTTCCTGGATTTATATGCTTGAATAAATCCAGGCGACCACTTAGATACCTGAGCGGGTTTTCATCTGTTATTTTCATCATGTCCAAGATACCTTGCTCAGATAGGTTTTGTATTCCAGACATCTCAAAGAGTTCCTTTGAAATGGCCTCCTCATGACACGGAGGTCTTTCATGGACTTGCAGGCCTCTGGAAAGGATGGTATCTCTTTGATTTTTGAGACCTTCTTCACAAAGACTTGTCCATCTATAACAGACGGGAGCATCTTGAGAATTTCTTCTTCCCTTAACCCTAACTGTAAAATCTTCAAGGGATTCTTTCTCAGGTTTCCCTGCTTTTCCCACAAGCTCTCCTGCTGTCCACTTGTTCCACACCTCATTCCATTTGTCCACACATGATCAGGACTGAACACTATGTGGTAGGAATCTGAGGGGCCTTCCTTGGACTTCTTCTTCTTGGTGCCAGTTTCCTCTTCCTCCTCTGCAACATCTTTCTTCTTATAATGACCTTGCTGATCATCTTAATCATTTCCTCGTAAGAGTTGTCTTTCTTCTCCCCCTGCTTCTTTCTTTTTGAAATTGGACGGCCAAGCTCAATCCATTGATTTTTAGCTTGCCTCAATTGCATGGGATATGGTCTGAGATAAGAATATAAAACCATACGTTAGTACCATATAGATCTCCATTTCGTGCATACTGCGAGTATGCCGAAGAAAGAAAGTAAAAAGCTTACTCATGCTACGTGCGAGACTGCAGACCAATATTGGACTGCAGTCTCGCGCGTAGCGCAAACTGCAGAATAAGAAACAAAGGCACTTACGATTGTGTTCAAGTCTGCACTTATTGTAGTCAGTGCAAGTTGAGGCGTGTAATGACTAAGGATTCGACATTAGTGTTCCCTGTACTCCTTGGCACCTATCTTATCCATTTTCTCTATAAGCGCCTTCGCTGCCTCAACTGAGTGCTGCTTGTCATTGACTGAGTCCCATGGTAGAACATCAGCTGGATTTGGTACTATGGTGGGATATTCAACCATGGACTTCTGTATCCTCAGGGCATGTTTGGGATCAAAGATCCTAGATATGAAAGATGCTCTAGGAGATCTTATCAGCTTGTCAATAGCTATCCATTTTATTACATCCAAACTAAGTGGATACCATTGCTTGAATTTCATAAGCTTGTCTATAGCATCAACCCTGGATTTCTTTTCAATATCTGTTTCCTTCACTGGCTTTGGCAAAGGTACTAGTGGCAAAGTTTCTGACTCAAATGCATCTCCACACCACCAAAACCAGATATGTAGAAGCTTGAAGATGGTTTCTTCTGCAAACTTCGTCGTACTGCAGATATTCCTTCACATACGGAACGAACTGTATGGTGTGAGCCTTCAATGGGCCAGCCATACTTTATAACATCGTCTGCTGTCTTATCTGGCCTGAATCCATCTATACTTGCATTGTATTTGGAAATGCTGTGATTCTTCTTTACGGTCTTCTCTATTATGAAGACACAGATGTGGTCATCAAGCTCCTCGCATGAAAGGATCAACCCTAGACCACGTCAAACTTTGAGCCTGCTCTGCTCACAATAACATACCATTCAGACCCCTCACCTAAAACTGTCTCTGGCAAGTTCTGACTTAGCTCGCATGTTATGACTCTGCCATCATCAATTAGCTTTATGCCAAGAGTTCGATCTTCTCCTCAGTTTCTTCTTGTACTACCTTGGGGTCCTTCCTGGGTTTCTTCGATGGTGCAGAAGTTGATGTAACTAGTGTTCTCTTGGAAGCTGTAAAATAAATAACCAAGTTAGACATTGCTAAAGTAATTTTGTGTTAAGTAAGCAACTTGCATCAACATCTCGCACGTGGTGCTACAAGTCTATAAACTCTGAGAGCAATTTTTTAGGATTCGCGCGTAGCGCGAGTCGAAGGATCCAGGACGGTAAGATAGATGGAATGTGACTTCTCGCGTGTAGCACAAGAATTCACATTCCATCTCTCTTACCGTCCTCGCGTAGGGTTGACCTTGACTATGACATCGACTCGCGCTGAGTCGCGCGTAGCGCGACTCGAAGGACAACCCTACTCTTACGCTTACTAAGAGCGATAGAATCTGAACTTCTCACGCTAAGCGCGAGAAATCCATAGACCGACGACACTTCACAGAAGGCTTAATCATAGAAAGATATTAAAGAGAGTATGCTTCATAAAAAAAGAAAATCATAGCACAAGGAAGCGTAACCCGCTTCCCTGTCTCTGATGAATAGAATTGAAGATTAAGATACTAGGAATTATAATCACAGAGCATTGCAGATTCACTTAAGACTAAGCAGAAAACCCTGAACACATAATCAAACAAAGACTAAGCTGTGAACAAAGACAAGCCAAGAAGCAGAGATGCAGTGTAACAGTAATCTAATCAAATGAGAGCTGCAGAGTGACAGAGCTAATCAAAGAGTCTCAGAGTTTCTAAATCTATTAATAAAGTTAAGCATACAAGCAGAATGTTTCTAAAACCTATTAAAAATAAAGTCACAGAGTTCCTCATCTATTAAGAACTCGAACATACTAACCTTTAGTTGCCATGTCAAAGTGCTCGAAGCTCTAGAAACTAGAATTGAACTCTGTTGGAGCTCGAGAAGCTCGGGTGAATCTCGAGAAGCTCAAGAAGCTCAAATCGAGTCGGAATTTTAGTAAACAGGCCGGAAATGAAGTAGGGTAGCTCGGAATGCAGGTAGCGCTCGAGAAATTTGGATCGCTTGAGAGATCGCTCAGAAGGCGCTTGAAGCAAAACTTTTGGAAGAAATTAGGAATGAAAAAATGAGATCCAAATTAGATTGAAATTAGAAAATGTGATTAATATATGGGTCGTACAAAAAATTAATGAATAGATGCCCGTTATTGAAACCGTGTACTACCCTTATCATTGTTTAGGAAAACAAGAAAAATAATCCCGCCCGTAATTTAAAATTTAAAAACTTTTAACCCGCCCGTGAATATCCCTTTCCCCAACTACTTTTCAATGATTGGCCTGTACTAACCGTCTATTTTAAAAATGCCCGCCATTTAATTTGTGTTTTTGGCCTCGAATTGGATCATAGAATTTGTGTTTCTCTAATGCGCCTAGAGACACACAAGAACTGTGTTTTCATTACAGTGTTTTAATTCGAATTTGGGATGTTGCCAAGAAGGACGCTTACTGAAGCGCTGGATCAGGATGCCGAATCTCAGGTAGTTCTTCTATCAAGTGAGTGGATTGAGGCGCCATGACTTGTGCAACATAATTAACAAAGTTTTGCAAGGTCGAGGAAACGAGAAATCAAGCAGGAGAAATGGAATTTTCCATTGGAGAAGCATGCTTTTTGTTAGCAGAAAACAGGAAAGATGTCATTGGCAAGGGCAGTGTTGATAACATGGCACCAACTACAGCATGCCATGGAGTGCCCTTGGGACATGATTATGTTAGAATTAGATTGACAGACTGCTTTGTTGCCACTCATCCATTACAAATACTACATGCAGGAGCAGAAACACTTGGAGAATCAGTAGGGAGTTTCTTGGCTTGACCAACAATACTATACTCAGAGAGGTATGTACTAAAATTTTTACTGTAGCACTGTTGCTCTTTAGTGTAACTACTATAGCATATTTCACGTGTCACCTTTTCATGTGCTACTCACATACAAACTCGTATGTCTACACAATAATGCTGCTACTATATTGCTCGTGCTATAAATATGAGTTCCTCTCAATGGCAGCGCATTGATCATGTCCCGCAATCCGATCACATCATGTTCTAATTGCAATTGTCGATCTACCTTGCCACCAGCTCCAGAATATGTGGATTCCACCATTTACTCCATGAACAATTCTGAAATTTATAGATGCCAGCAGAGGTCATGATGAGCCTGGTTGATGAAAGAATTGTCCTCTTCTTTTGTAACTGCCATGATTCTTCCTTGTTGAATAAAAAATCGCCTACATCCAGGCAAGAACTTAATTTGAAGTGACTCTGTAGTAGTTTTTTGGGTTAATTAACTAAATGTAATATGTACAGTAAATCTAACTAAGAAATGAATTTTATAGAACATATTAATATCTCGCGCTCAGTGCGAGAATAACAAAAAACTAGAAATAACCTAACCACAGTTGACAAATTGTGAAAGTAAAATAGTTTTTCATTCCAAACAATTTATACAACAGAGCTTTATAAAAGCTATTCTGGTAAGACTGGTAGCAGTGGTGCAAGATCAATAATTGTTGTCCTTTGTACAATGTAATCTAGTCTATCTGGATCCATGTTTGTCATCATCAGCAGGCAGTTCATTTTGGCCTCCAGCATTCCTGAATGGTAGGTCCTCAGACTCTCTAACAAGTCTCTTTGTCCAGGTTTTAGTTAAGAAATGGCTCAAAACAAATTTAATGCCAATAGATGCAGCTGCATGGAGGACTACTTCTGCAATCTGGACATTAAACTCGGCTTCTGTTAAGCCTACCACTTGCTGCACTGCACTTCCACATCCATCTCTCTCCTCAAAGACAGGGAGGAGATGGTCGAACTTGTTCACCAACCTGTGGAAATCCCTGAACAGTGTTGCTTTCGGGATATCACTATGAAGTGCCCTATACCGGGCTTTGGTGAGGCTCAAGGCCAAGCCTCGCTCATGCACATGACCACAGTTGGAAGCATTGACATGCACCAAACCGGTTTCATAACCCATTGACCTAAAAAAAAACTAAAGAGATTGGAATGGCGAAATGATATTTGTACTGATTCAGCAAATACGAAATTGGACTACGAAATGGGATACCCGCTGACGTGTCGAAATGGGATACTTTTGTATGAATCGCGCCCAACGCGACATATCTATATTTGGTAAATTAATATAACTTTCTTATGTATTTTACAAAATTATGGTCCATACGTGTTGCGCGCACTGTGGTGTAGACATTGTAAAAATATTTCATTTATTATTATTGCATACAATACTATGTTTTCCTCAACCTTTCTTCTAATTTTCAGATTTCTCATGAAGCTAGTGCTGGGGAACCCTGTGACCAAGAACCTCGAGCAAAGAAGAATGATGATGATTACATGGATGTGGAAGAGATTAATACAAATAAGAATGAACAACCACCTGAAGCAAATGCAGAAAATATTAAAAACCCAGCTGGAGCTAATGAGGAAAGAAGAATAGTAGTTTCCAGATTAACATGGAAGGATGAAAAAGTGATTTTGCATCATCAGTGCAATAGAGGAATTGTTGGTGAAGGTGTGCTTATACTTTGGGATCCTATGCACTGCTATATAATGGACAGGCTATTGGTGATAACTTTGTGGGAATCTCCATTTCTTCCACACACTCCTGCCACACTCTCTTCAGCCATTGCGGCCCTTGTGCCAATAACAGAGCCCGTGGAGGGGGACGTTGTGCATAACCTTATGGAAATACGCAAGGTGCCTGCTCATAGCAGAATGCTGCAGGGGCCAAAAGCCAGTCTCATACAACAAAATCGGATAAGGCACCGTGTCCTTGACGCCTAGGTTGTATGTCAGGAATGCCTTCTGTATCCTTCTAGCTTATCCCAGGTGCTCTTGCTAATCGCTGGCCCCCAGATCTCCACCCCAAAGGGTTGGCTGTAGCATTGGCAGGTCACATAGCTTCTCCTTCCAAGAGTCTCGAAAAACCGACTCGTCAGTCATTCCGGATTTTAGAAATGAAACACTTCCAAAGGAACCTCCGTTTTAATATCGTGGTCGAGGGAAAACATAGCTGAAGTCATTTCCCAGGCCATTGCAGCTGGTCTAACAGTCTCCAACATAAAGGCAGGTTTCATGGCAACTAGAATATAGCCATTTAACCCAACAAAAGTGGTTCCTGAAAGGGAAGGATCAAGGTTTGCAAGGGAAGACATGTATGTGCCAGCACCACCCATTGGACGACCATCAACTGAGGTTGTAGATGAACATGAGAATGTTGTACCTAATGTCTTGCATGAGAATGTTGTACCTAATGTCTTGCATGAACCATTGGAGCAATTCGAGGGCTGTGTGCAGGGCATGAATATGGAAACCAATGTTGTAGAGGGCTACAACATGCAAGAAGTGGATCTACAATGGGAAAAGCATGTCCATGCATCACGTGAACATGCTGGTGCTACACATGGGATCATGCAGCAGGTCCTCCTCCACCAGCCTGTAGGAAATGATTGTGGCCAAACCTCACAGGTCCAAGCAGAGCCAAGTACACAAGGGACATCCTCGAGAAGGAGAGGCATTGCTCCTAATCTGCATGGTACAGTTCATATCAGCAGTGATGGCTTCTGCCAAGCTCTTGCAGCAGAGAAGACAAGAATGGAAGAGGCTGAAAGGCTTAAGAGGAAGCAGGTAGCCCTCAAGAAGATTGAAGCAGCAAAGAGGAGGGTAGAGAAAGAGGAGGCCAGCAGAAGGGCTGCTGCAAACAGGGCAGAAAGGGAGAGTAGAAAGCAAGCAGAGGCCTCGTATGAGGCCTCCACTAAGAGGCCGAGGGATTTCATGTATCCAGCTGGCCAATCAAGAGTTCGGGCTGTATTTGGTTGCCAAAGACCACTGAACGAGGCTGCAAAGCAAAGAGGCTGGCTGTTAGGCTCAGGCTGAAAGGCAGACATGGTTTAAGTCCTACTCATTGCAGTGCACCTAGACATAATGTGGATGAGGATAATTCTGAGGCCTATGTTCCGAGCAGCCAACCAAACAACCTACTAGAGACACAAGATGTGGAGTGCAGTCTCGAAGACACTCACTTATGTGAGGGAGACAAGAGGGGTGTATTCATTTGGTCAGACCTACAACAAATAAGGTAAGCAACATTAGGAGCCCCTTGAAGAGATGGGATCTTGTCAGCAGTCAAAGACAGTTCAGCCCTCTTGCACGCTTCTTGAGGATGGACACACAAGGTTGGATTAACTATGTTGCAGCCAACACAAGGCCAGGAAATGAAGATGTGCCTGCAATTGACAAGGCCAGGCACATTAGGGAGATGGCTGAAATAGGGGTAGATGCCCAAGCCCTTGCAACAGCACGTGGCATGGATGAGGGTTTCTTCAGGGTTTGGAGAGCAGACATTGCAGAGGTATAACTCTTTTTATATACAATTCATTCAATATAGCATTTGGTAACACCTCTGTCTATGTAGGTCCAAGAGGCTACACCAGCCATCTCCTTGAACTAGAATGTTACAGATAAGGTATGTCATCTGCTGGCCTGTGATTTGGGATGGACAATCCTGTGCGCCTTATTACTAAATCCTGTCAATTAATGCAGGGTGATTATGATTCGGACGAGACAGTAGAAGAATAGAATATATAGCCTACTTAATGGCCAAAGAAGCCATGATAGAAAGATAAAGACAAAACTGTATGTGGTATCAGATTTTGTAATTGCAATAATATATTCCATTCAAAGTGCCTCTCGGGCAAATACATTGTTGCTTCCACAAAATGCCTTCACAAAACACTATTGCAAAATGGCACTCTTTCAAAATACAACAAAACATAAATAAAAAAACATAAGGGCAGGTTTCAAAGGGTCGTCCATTTAGCCAAGGATCACCAGCATTCACCAGCTCAGGTCTCCTGATTAACAAGACTTTCAAATTTTACATTGTCCCCCTCAGCAACCGTGACACTGCAGTGCACCAGATCATGCTCGGCCTTTGCATGCTGGATCTGATCACAGATTTTTGGTGTGACCACCACATTCAAGTTAGATCCGGCGGCAGCAGAGATTTCCTCACGATTGACAAGGCAGTTCTTCAGAGTGAAGGAGCCAAGCTCCTCTGTCTGCACAGATGCATCAGAATACCGGCGTTCCCTCTTCTTCGATGGGGAGGGTGTCCCTAGAGGCGGCTTCCGGTAACCACCTCCTACAATGCCTTAACCCTTCCTCCAATGCCCTTCCATAGTGCTGCAAATCAAACGGAGACGAATTAGATAAATTGAAGCCCACAACCACGGTTTATGCAAAGAACAAACATTACTTTGAGTTCAGAGTTGATCGGATGCAGGAATGCCAGGAGATGAGGATGCCGGAAGATGAGGTGCTGGGATGTCAATCGAAAGAAAGTGCAGCACTTTTTATAGTCAAGATTGCCATGATGAAGGCTCCGCCGATTTGTGCGAGGCGCTGGAATCTATAATCCTCCCAAATCCTGCGGAGAAGTCCGATTTGGGGGTAGATCGAACATCTGGAGAAGAGATTTGTTTGACGAAAGCTCGAAAAGGGGCCAGAAATGGTAGCGAATGATGGTCCCTGCACCCTCGTTCAGTGGACCGTTGGGCCATGATGGGGATTTCGTGTTGCGCGACCGCGAGCACGGCGTGAGGCCCGTCAAGTGAGGTACCACCACGACGCCAGTAGGCAAAGGCACGTGAGACAGACCCTTGGGTCGCGAAAGAGGGTTACACCCATGGTGTTCTTAGGTTTCCATAGTAGCGAGCGACAGGAGGCCATTGGGGGGTGCGAAAGTAGGCCACAACTATGGTGTGAGAGGTAAGGTGTATGGCGATGGAGGCACTTACACCCCCCCACTTTGGAGGCCCATAACTTTTTAACCATAGATAACTTAAGGGCAATTTTTCGACAGGCTTATCTACTTACTTAAAAAGCTCACGCCGGAGTGACGCCGGAAAAAGCGTCAATTTCCGGCGAAAACATCAATTTCCGGCGAAAGCGTGTATTTTTTTCTTTCCGGCAGTTGTTTCGGCAAATTTCCCCTCTCATATCCGTTTTTTCCGGCAACGTTTCTGATCATTTCCCCCTTTCAAGCTTTTGCCCGTTTCTTTTTGCATTCTCCACTCTTCTCTCCGAAACGGAAGGGCTCGCTGTGATGATTGAATCTGCAGTAATGTGCCGATTTCATTAGAGATTTCATTAGGGCTAGGGCTTTTAGGTTTATAAGAAAGGCGGAGCCAGCAAGCGCGCCGTAGCAAGCAAGCAACCGCATTTTGGCTTCTAGCATTTTGAAGCGGATTTCGCAGTGAGGAGAAGTCGCTGAAGCAAGTATGACCCCATTCATATGGTTTTGCAGTCTACGAAACATAGCATTTGCTTAACTCTTACATTTTGCAGGTATTTGACCGCCATGGTTCAAACCATAGTTGGGAGTTAGCAGTTAGTAGTTAGCTAACGGCTAACGCGAAAATAACGTATAACGAGTTATCACCAGAGGTGATAACGAGTTATCTATTCCCCACAAAAAAACATTCGAATTTTAACAATTTGAAACTTGTTTTTTACTAATTCGAACACGCTGAATTCAAATATGCAATCAGAATTCTCAAACACCTACTCTAACCTACTAAAACTTGACAATAATGCCCATACCTGTATTGCGCGCTGAATTCAGTCTATGTCCTTGAATATCCATAGCTTATCCTGCAATGGAGGCCCATATCTACCAACATTTTTACTTAAAGAGCAGCATTAACTAAATAAACTTAATTCTTACATTAACAATCCAAAAAGTTACATATGTCTTTGAGATTATATGTTCCCACATTGAGTACGAAACAGTAAACATTACTATAACAAATTAAAAACAGATATAGCCTGTGTGTTTAGATCCTTCTATTCCATGGCTGAAGCTTGAAGAGAGTTGTTTCGAATAAGCAATGCCCTGTTTCAAATTTGCTGCTAAAATCAATCTGGAAAATCAAAAGTAATGGTATCCTTTTACAACAAAACAAGTGAATGCTGACTGGACCAACCCAAATCAATGCAGGCAGGAGCTCAGAATGGAAAATCTACCCTTGGAGTATAGAAGAGGAGGTTAACCTCCTCCTTGAGGGGGTTATGCAAAATAACCCTCGAGGCCGGTAGGCCGAGAGGGTTAGTTTGCATACCCCCGAGAGGAGGAGGTTGACCTCCCTTAACCACATGCCCGAGCAGATTAACTGGATAATTTCAGAGGAAAATTGCCCAAACCATGCCAAATCCCAGTGAAAAGACTGGAATTAGTAATTCAGAAACAAGAAATCTGGATTCTGGAAGTGGATAGAAGAATTTGGAGTGCCAGGAGTGTCATTTCTGCATGCATTCCGACTTTCGAGCATATAAGAAGAAACAAATTAAACACGTTTTTCTCTGCCTCCGGACTCTGCTGTGGATTTCTGGCCATGCCGGAGCTAGAAGTTATAACCAACATATTTGAGCTCCATGCCAAATGGGTGCCAACAGAAGAAAAAAAGTCCCTGGCTGGAGCAATCTGGGCTTCATTTCATGCATGTTCAATACCATTTCCGAAGCTGTTTGATGCAAAAACGAGCAGACTGGATGGGAAAAAGCGGATTCTGATATGAATCGTGGATTAATGGCTCCCTCAGAAGCGCCCTTTGTAGATCTTGTAGCAGTCTGTGGTCGAAGGGGCCGATTGGGTCGATTTATTGCCTTGATTCTTATCCGTTCAAGCTGTAGAATCCATTTGCAAAATGTTTTGTATCATTTCTACTCTGTTTTTCTGGCTCGATGAGAGCGGCGATGGCCATAGCCCCCAATGCCATTTGCTCATTTGCTCTGTTCTGTGTATGGACGTTTTTTGACTAATCTGCAGCTGTTGTGGTGGAATATGTGAAGGAAGACAAAAAAAACTGATTAGAACGAACCTCTGATGCACCGGAGTTGAGGATGAGTGCTTATCGCAGCAGAGAACCCCTGGCAACAGAGACCCATGAACGATGAGTGCCCATCGCAGTAGAAGATTCGACGATTACGGCATATTCTAAAGATTACTATAATAATCACTCGAATATTCTTAAAAAACGAATATTCTGAAGGTTATGCAATATAACCATCCTTTGATCGGACGGTGGGCAACGGCTGGATTAAGTTAATCTGCAAGGGCATGTGGTTAAGAAAAGCAAATGACTGACCAAGCTGAAGAAAAGCCCACTTCTGAACTAAAAGGCATCATTTCTACCATTGGAGTATATTTGGCCATGGAGGATTATTTTTCTAATCTGCTGCCTAACTGCAGAGCTTCTGAGAATCAGTCAGCGTTAAGGCCATAAAGTATGCAGCAGATTCTGTGCTTGCACTCTACCCTGGAACAAATGAAGAAAAGGAAATCCGACCTGACTGTGCAACCGGAATGGATTGGAAAACCAGAAACCTGAATCCGGAATGAATCAAAAACCAGAAACAAGAAACCAAAAACCAGAATCCGGAATGGATCAAATGACTGTGCAACCCAAAACCAGAAATAAGCAAAACCAGAAATAAGCAAACCGGTTCTTACCTGGGCTGGGGATTCGACCACAAAACGACCGGATTGATGCTCCAGAAGACAGATTACCGGATTTGCAGGCCGGAGCAGACGCGAGGAAGACAGGGAAATTTTTTTTGGGGGGAAAAAATGGGTCTTATTTTTTTCTGGCGAAACTCACACACGTTATTTCTCGTTACATTTTTTAATCACGGATAACGCGTTAGCAAATTGGGGCTAACGCGTTATCTGCCAACTATGGTTCAAACTCAAGAACGCCACGGTTTTTTACAGGATGTGGCAGCAATGCATGAGGCAGAGACGGCTTCTTTTCGTGATCTTATCCTTCGAGTCCAGCTTCTGAAGCATTTTTGCATGTAAAATTACATGAACGGTGCTTTCAGATCCCTTGCTATTCTGCTATTCTTTGCTTTTGCTACAGAAAAATGATCGTCTGCTTCAGCGCTCATTTCTTTGACAGGTATCATGTGTTGATGCTCAACATGGCAATCTTTCCAACCCCATTGTTTTCGCCAATTCCACATGTAGACCATTTTCAAAGCACATTCTGCCTTGCTTCTTTCAGCTCATTCATAATAATAATATTTTGTCTTGCTTTTCAAATCATAGGTCGACCATCTGGATATTGCCAAACAATGATATCTCAACGACATCCAGATTCAGATTTGAAAAGCAGACCATGATCACAGTTAAAAGGAGATGTACATTTGTTTTCGCATCTTCAACCTGGGTTTTATGTTGTCCAAGCATTGCTTTGGCTGAGCCCCTGAATTTGGAACAAGGACATCACAGTTGTATCTGTAGCTGCTATTTTTGGACTTTCAAATTCTCACTTTGGGGATATCAGAAAAGGAAAAAAATTGAGATACAATCTGCTTTTGCACATATTCCTTCGGGAAGGTTTCTCCTCTACTTTCTTTCCTGCTCCACCTTTTTCACTATTACCTGTGGTCTTAAAGTTGGATTTGTATAGGTAGTAGTTACTGCTGCTGTCCATGATCCTATTTATGCGTCATATTATTCAGGTTTGTATTCAATCCTTACTGTTGACTGCCAGATAACTTTTTCGATTTTGTATCATATTTTTATCTTTCAAAACAAGCTATTTTTTTACAAGTCATTTTCAAAACTGCCGTTAGTGGAAATCCGGCCTCAGTAACGGCAGTGGAAGTATTCCTTAAAAATAGTAGCCAACAACAAATTTCCACATCACATTCTGCCGTTCTTGCATCTTTCCATTAGCTGTGGTAACTGCATAGGTGGCATTGTTTTTATTGTTGCCATTGAATTTTCATTCTACCGGGCAATATTGCCCGGTAGTTTAAAAATTCAAAGGCAATAGGAAGAACTTTACCTAAAAATAGCTTGTTCAGAAACTTGAACATGGTTAAAGCAATGTTGGCTTCGATGGTTGGACAATCTGAGGCCTCCTTTTCTATCCCTGGAAATCTTCATGTCACTGCTTTGTGCCTCTAACCTGAAGAATGCCCCAAACTAATGGTTTTTGCGCTTATGTGTGGACGTTTTTTGGTGCAGGATATTGCATGAAAAGCTGTAGATATTCAAAGGGAAAAGCTTTTGGGGTTCTGGTTGTATCATGTAGTTTTTGAATTCTGTAACTTTCATGTGGTTGTTGGCGGTTATTTGCTCTGTCTATAAACCTAAACTGTAAATCTTAGGGCACATCGGTGGAGCTTGAAGCAAATCATTTTCTCCTTTTTGAATTTAAGGCATGCATCTTTGTTCTTGGCAACAAACTTTGATTTTATATGCCTCAATTTTGCTCTGCGTCAGCAAATCAGAATGTGAGCTGGGTACTCAATGTAGGCCTGCTCATGCTATCTTTTAAACACATGTATTTCATCTTTCCTTTTTAAATTTATACAAAAGCCACACAGAAATGTTGTGTTGTATTGATGTTCAGCAATCCATTTATGGGAATAATAGGCAATGCATATCATATCGCAATGATATGATTGTCTTCTTTAATGTGCTCGGTCTATGTTAAGTAAAATATAGTCCTGTTGAGCTGAATGTGCATATTTTCCCGATACAGTGAAACACTGGAGCTAATTTGATCATTTATGAATCCAAAGAAAGCATTGGGAACTTTTGAAAAAGCGGCGTCTTCTTGAGCAAACAGGTTGGAGTAAGGATGATCTAACCTCCTTTTTCAGTTATACATGGTTGTAAGTTATTATTCATATGCTCCATGTTTTTCTTGCAGATAGTAAGCATACTTGGATCCATACTTGGATAGTAAGCATGCTTAGAAGCAGAACTTATGTCAGGAAATACATTTGAAGTTGAATATACATTATATATTTGAAGTTGAATGCATGTATTTAAGGTGATTTGTTAAGAGTCCTTTTGTTAAGCCCCATTGTTAGGCATTAAAGGTATGTACAACGTCAGATTTTCTATTTATTTTAACCTATATAATTATTCCACATCATAGAAGGGCTGTAAGGAATTAAATATACTTAGTCCAATACAGTTGTGGAGCCCAAACTCAACCACCCTTACTTATTTCATCTATGATACTACTTTGCTAGCCATCTTGCAAACCCATTGTGTTTGGAGTTTATGACGGTTGTTACATATTGAGTGATGTAGGAGCTGGTCCGACAACTATGGCAAAGAACACACAAGCTGAAGCACCGCCATGGCCACTCCATCGCGTCCACGCGGCCACAACCACTCCATCTAAAGAACTTCCCAAAATAAGAAAACAGTAAACTTCCAAACTTAACCGTCCAAAAAAACCCCGAACCATGCAATCCCCAAACCCAATATTCTGACGTCAGCAAAATACAGTTCTGGCATACTCCTACTTGCCAAAACCATATGAAATCTTATGTAAGCCCTGCCCTTTTTCCCAATTGCAGAAGATAATAAAATCTTCAAATTCATGGCACCAATCCATGTATCTCTGCAAAGGGCTTAGTGTGTTTCCAGAATCAACCAACGGTGATTAAGCTTACCGAATGCCTGCTTCTAGTTGTCCATGTGAGAGTTAAATTCGACTATATTCCATTTGCTTCGTGTAGAGAATAGGAGGTCGGGTTTCTTTTAAAAATGTATGGGATAGTAACTTGGGGTGCACACAACATAATTGTGGGCACTTTTGATATGATTTTGTTTTAGAGGCTGATATGGATTATGAATTTCCTGATTTACTATCTATCTATCTATTTATAGAAATGAGGCCAAAAAGCGCCTTTTCATTATTTTTGGACTTTCCCCAAGTCCATACAGTTCCCAAATTACCTCGAACAAGGATCTGTAGGGTACATTCTCATTCAAAATGTAAAGAACGCTGAAAGAATTATAAGTTAATATAGCTTGAAACCCCAACTATTTGATACACATACAACTGTTCAATACAAAGTATTATAAAATACATAGTTATATAATGCGTGTTTTATAATATATTATACTATCCACGATGTAAGTTTTTATTTCCCATGCCGTGTTAATGAAAATTGGGTGACCGCCCTATTTGCTGCTGCATTGCAATCAACAACATTGATCTTTATCTACAACTTGGTAATATTAAAAAGAAAGCATATAAATCCTGTCGAAAAAAATAAACCCTCTAAATATCACAAGTCGAATTTATCTACAATTAATAAACATAAAATTAACGGAAAAAAAAAGGTCCTCTAAATGTCACAAGTCGGTTTCGAAGTTAACACTTGAAACACACAAGGCCAAAACCTTAACCACCAAGCCAATAAGAAATTGTTATTTAATTTATTTTAAATGAACTAGATAAACATATATCGTCGAACATTCCAGCATTCTCTCCTCACTTCGAATATCTTAGTGACCAGATGAACATATAGAGGAGGCGAAATCAGGCTCTAAAGATATCTCACATTCTACCCCTCTAAAAGGAGGAAGCTTCTGGATCTCATCCGGAAAAAGATCACCAAATTCTCGGAGAAGATTAGCAATCCCCTCTGGCAGGGTGTCGATTACTTGCTTCTGCTTAGCATCTGACTCAATGGAGGCAAGTCTAATGACGCAAAGGAGCTTTTCCTTGCGTATAGCTTTATCTAACTGCCTGATGGACATAGACTGCATAATAGGGTTGAATGGTTCACCTTTTATAGTTACGCGGGCTCCATTAGCTGCGTTGAAGGTAACTTCCCGTTTCTCGCAGTCTATGTTGGCCTTTGCAGATGCCAAGAATTCCATACCGATAATAAGGTCGTATTTGCCAATATCCATCAACTCGGCACCCAAAGCAACTGGTGCACCTGGCAGTTGCATCTTGAGATTGATGCGACGGCCATGAGTATGTCTGACTTTACCACTGGCTAGTGTGACAGGCCTCGATCGGGACCTCAATGTTTCAAGCTGTAAGACTTGGGCCATTCTAGGAGAAGCAAAATTATGTGTGCTTCCCCTATCCATAAGAATTATAAAAGGCTTACTGTCTACTTGACCTATGGTGGAAATGACAGCAGGCTGACTTTCAGCATTGCCGGTTTCTATAGCTGCAAGGATATGAGACGCACCGTGAATGTACTCGGGAGCCTCCTCCTCGACAGGTTGTGTTGACTCAAGATCGTCCCAATCGAGGTCGGCCATGGCCAGCTGGGCAGTCTGCGTGACATAAGGACAATTCTGCATGAAGTGTCCGGGCCGCATACACCTGTAGCATGCCTTATCTCGGCGGAGCTGTTCTCGGGCCTCTTTAGGAATAGACTGTAAGAGGTTCCGAACTTCCTTACTGACATTGTTCTGTTTATCGGTCGTGCTAAAGGTGACTTTCTTTTCCTGGCGGCCATAAGAGTTCTGCTGAGAGGGCCCCGGACTTGGCGAGCGGGGTTTGTAAGGTGTGGACGGCCGTGGCTGCGAGTAAGGGTCAGGACGCGGATACTGGTTCCTTGGTGTGTCCTCCTCGAGGCTCAATGCCTTAGCCTCAGCCTCCGCAACTGATTTCGGGTCTATGGCCTTAACCATTCGTTTAATTGATGGGGCCAACCCCTCAATGTAGCCTTCCACTGCCCTCTTTTCATTCATACCTGGTACATACTGACCAAAGCATAAATTCATCAGTGTAGGCCTGGACTGACATACCCTTCTGCTCTAACCTGTAGAAGGTCTGAATTTGTTGGCATTTGTGCGCACGAGGCACATAATGCGACTTAAAAGCTTTTGCAAACTTTTTTAACTTGCACCTACTTCTATCCAGATGCTTGGCTCTAGCATAGCCCTTCCACCAAATACGGGCAGCTCCTGTAAGGTTTGTGGTAGCAACCTTTCCTGTATCCTTTTCTGTCATGCCATAGGACTTCCCAAACTCCTTCATTTCGTCCAACCAGGACTCTGCATTCAGTCCGCCTCTAGATTTCCCATCAAACCGGGCGGTTCCTATTCTTCCATATACTAGTTATGGTTTGTATCAGCGAATCTTGCGGTATTCCTTATCGGCTTTGCATGGTCACCCGGTGATACGGACTGACTTCGGAAGATCTGAATGGCTGATTGTGAGGAGGTGGCGCTATCTCTAGAGGAACTGCGACGACGTTTAGAACGGGACCTCCTTTGTGCAGGTGCGGTGGGTTTCAGTGGAGATGGCTTTGTCGGCAGCGGACTTGGCGGTTGCAAAGGTAACTCCGGTCCGTTTTCTGGTGTATGCTATGGTGGGTTGGAATGCAACACATAAGCCTGTAACTCGCCTAATTGTCTTTTCATTAACATCAGTTCCTGTTCAGGTGTTAGCCTACTGGCATTCGAGGGCGTCTGCCAGGCGGCGTTGCGTGCACCGTCTATATCGAGCATACATGAAAGTATAAGCAGAATTATAGTAACATAAAGTCTCACAGAAATATCATTTCGGATAGGGTAGAGAGAGATTACAAGAAAAATTACGATGGTAAAGATTCTTATTACAAGTGAAAACTGCCATTCCATTAAAGTTCCATACATTGATGGTAATATAAGTTGATACAAAGATACAATACAAGGACAAACATTTATACATTGGAGATTGGAAGTTCAACTCACATATAGCATAAACAAAACCAAACTAAAGAGACCGGCCCTAGGGGTTCGCAAATGGGTAGAGGATTGAGTAGCGAACACTTTTCGTGCATGACCCTAACGAGCTTGTAACGCGTGCCGGGCCCGAACGATAACAAAGTTGGTAATCCAGTTGGGCTAATAATAAGGAGATTGAAAAGCCTCCCTAAAGCATAGAAGATTTGCCACAGGTGGTCGTTGGCATCCTCGAAAGCTTCGTGCCTGGACATATCCCAATAGTCCCATGTGGGTGGCGTTTGCTTCAGGTCCTCGTAGGCTCGTTCCACGAGAATGCTAACTATCTCCATCCCTTGGCTGGATCATAGGACTCCCCCGTGGTGGCAGGTTCTATCTCATAACCTTCGTCCCATTCCGGGTACTCCCCATATCTTTGGCCATAATCCTGTTCTGGCGGCCCTGGATCATCTCTCCTTATCAGATCGGTAATCCTCTCCTCATATTCTTCGAGTGTTTCTTTTGTAAGACAATAAAAATGAATATAGAACATTGAACAATTTCGTTATGCCCTAAACTCTAACAGATAGAAGAACACATCATGGAAGAGAACAATCTTAATTGTATTCATTGAGACAATAGTCACAATTGATAAAAAGATGGTATATCATAACCATAGAATGGCTAGAAATTGCCAAACCAAAATCCTACATCTATACGCAATACAAAATGCGTAATACAATTATTTAAGAGCTAGGTCCTCCCTCTTCATTCGTAGACCGAGGAGGTGGTGGCGGCGGTCGGTGTCGTAGCAGAGTCACCCCTGGGTCTACTGTGGCAGCCGCAATGGAAGCAACCTCTGGCGGATAAGCAACAGCCAATGGGGCTGCCGTAAGGAGCTTCATGCTCATCCAGGGTGCAATGTCTTGCCCCAAGGCCGTCAGGGCAAGATCTCGTCGTACGAGTACATAAGTGAACGTACGATAGGGAAGCTTCTTGTGCCCGGCCAATGTGGAGAGAGCACGGAGGGTCCACCATGAAGCTTCAGCCTCCGGCCCTAAATCTCGGCCTATAAAAAGAACTTGCCCCTGGCGAAAAGCTGATAAGAAAAAGCGGGTAAGGTGGTTTCCCAATACCTTCCCTTGCGGGGTCTCTGACGTGGCCACCTCCTTGTCTAAGTCCATAGGGACTTCTTCTTCCTTGAGTTCTTGCTGCTCTTCCTTCAGATGAGCAGGATTATGGTATAGATCCTCTCCTTCCTCATCCGAATCGGAGGGAACCTCAACCATATTAATGTTGGGAACATGAGATCCCATAGCTGTAAAGGCATCCGGTGAGGGCTGAGAGGCCGGATCCTGCATCACCAGTTCCCGAAGCCGTAGCAAAGTCTCAGCTGGCTCTATGGTGTCCTGTCGGAACTGGAGTAACTGCTGCACCTCCGGGGGAAGCTCAATAGGAGCGAAGTCGATGAAATCATCCAAACAGTACTCCGCTAGCTCATAGAGCACATGGTCCTTACGCCGGCGCTTAAACCCGGCCACCATGTGATAGGTCCAGATGATATCATCCAAGAGAAGATATTCTTGCCCTTGGTGATACACAACTGGAAGGGCGTCCAGCCCTGACAAGCGTGCAGCTTGTTCCCGGCGTGGTGGCATCTCCTCTGCTAACTGCTTCCAACGAGTCGCCCATACCTATATGCTCATCTTCTCCCTCCTCGGAAGATTCAGGGAGTTTGCCTTTCTCTACAGGCAAAGTTTCATCCTCAACGTATTGATCCATGAGGATGGCTAGGGCGAAGGAAACCTCAAGATATTGTCGCCCCTGATGCTGCACAACGGGCAGGTGTTTGCCCCATCTGAGCTTTCCTTTCAGCACATCATACGCATGGGTGTCGCCCCCTAACATATCCCGGACTACCTCCCGTTCTAGATACAATTGGGGAGGATCCCCAAGAGGGATACACAAAGGAAGCATCTCCTCCATGTAAAAGTCTAAAAACCCGGCATAATCTGGGTGCCGCTGCATATTAGTGATGACGTCTAGGCGCTGGCATAGCAAGGGCTGCAACAGGTCGAAGGGCACTTGCGGATCCCAATGCTCTCCGTCTTGATACCATGCAAGAAGGTCGGTGGCTGCCATGGCGCTAGAAGGGAGGAGGAAGCAAGAAAAACAGATATGACAAATGAAATGAAACTTTGAAGATCCTTTTTAACCCTTTTTATTATGCTGACGGCAGCATTTTCGTATTTAACACAAAATAAAAGGTTCTTAATACAAAACAAAAAGTTTTTATTAAATCTTAAAAAAATATTTACAATGCGGAACTCAGCAAAATATGCTAAGGATGCTCCCCCCGAATCCTGCGGGCGAGGGCTAAATCCTTAGGCATAATGGTGACCCTCTTTGCGTGGATTGCGCAAAGATTGGCATCACCAAAAAGTGCCACTAGATAGGCCTCCGCAGCCTCTTGGAGTGCCAAAATGGCAAAAGTCTGGAAGCGGAGGTCGGTCTTGAACTCCTGGGCAATCTCCCGAACCAACCTCTGAAAGGGAAGCTTCCGTATCAGAAGTTGGGTTGACTTCTGAAACTTACGGATCTCCCGTAAGGCGACAGTGCCGGTCCAGACCGATGGGGTTTCCTCGTGGGCGAGGGTTAGGGCGGCCCCTTTGTGCGAGTACGATCTTGGCCCCAACATGGGGTGGGGCGCATCCACCCGCTCACGCCTCGGTGGCTTCAGCGTTCTTGCCAAAAGCGTAGGGCGGTCCCTTAACTTTCCTTGTATTATTGCCCGGACTTGGGCGGCGGCCTTCCTCCGGTGTTTTCGTATGCTCTTGTTGGGGTTGGGCCCACCTCGGATGCCCCCCCCCCGTGGGTTGTTTGGTCTTCTTGCCTTCTCCTCCTTCTCCGTTGGATCCTCTCACGCCCCTTCCAGGAACTCCGGGCTCTCCTAAGGTCTTCTTCAACTTTGGCGTAATGTTGTGCTACTGGTTGCTTGTGAAAAGAAGTTCAGCGTGGTACCGGTTGGGCGTGACTCATATCAATCACGGATGGTTATTAAATAATCAATGCCGATGCTCGGGGATCTGCCCCCATATGAAGCTGCGGGAATCCTCATCCCATCGGTATGGGGGAATCTCGATGGCCCTGCCATCTATAACGGCAACGCCATCCCCCAGGTACCGATATTCCCTACCCCGAGCCGCCGTATCGGCTCGTTCTATCTCTCGGCGATCATCCTCCCTGGCCAAGTTTCTGATGCGGTCGGCCTCATCCCTTATGTCCCCCTCCTCGGTGTGTCCTTCACATTCGGGAGGGTAGAACTTAATCAGCATCATGACCAAGTCAGGTTGCTCGGCCATGGTGTAAGGAAGCTGGCGGAGGTTCAGTCGGATCAAGAATGGCTCCGAGAAGTGGTAAATAGGATAGGGGATCCTATCATTGTTCTCAAATCTGTTTACTAGCTCGTCTAGGAGTATGTCAATCAAAGCAGGGTCGGTAGCCATATTCCGAGCGATCAAAGCGTAGATCTGGGCTATAGTGGGGTCCGGAGCACTCTTAGTGTTGGCCATGGCTTATGGCGCTAAGGTCTAGAAGAACAGGCGGTAGGGCGCTTGCGGCTAGGGAAGCGGCAGTGAGGGCGCTAGGGTTAGCGAGGAACTAGGGCGAAGAAGCAAGGTCGGATCTGGTGGCTATGGCGGGCGGCGGTTCCGGCAGGCGGAGGCGCTGAAGACAAGGCGGAGGTAATATCTGTACAGCCGGCTAACTTTTTAAATTTTAAAATTTTTCTTATTAACTTTTTATTTCTTTATTAAAAAGATATTTATCTGGGCAGAAATGTGCGGGGACATAATGGTCGGAAGCGCCAATCGCATTCTACGCTCCCACCGCTGACCGGGTTCCACGAAAAGCAAGCGGCGCCGGGTTGACTTCGGGCCCGTTGACAAGGATGGCAGTGATGGGTCGGCGCCGACTGCATTTTTGGGTCTCCCACCTCGACTGCAAGGCGACAAAAATCAAGCGGCACCCGAGTTGACTTTTGGGCCTTCCCTTGACCATTTTTCCGCCAGCGACGACTGTCCTAGGGTATTTGGAGTACGCCCAATCCAATGGAACCACTTTCTCCTTCATTTAAACTACCTACAAAAATTTATAACCCCTCCAAACTTGGGGCCTCCAGTCGCCCTAACTTCTTTGAACCTACAATTTCTTACTTTAACCTAACACAAAGCCAAGCATCAAAGAGGACTAAGCAACACACTAGATTAGCCTCCTCCTAACTAACGAACTACGAGTTAGGGTTTGGCCAGTGCTATGATTTCGAGCAACCGAAATCGGCTCTGACTCGATACCATCGTGGTGGCTCCCTCGAATATATATCGACCCCCGGCCGTATACATACGGGGACTTTCCCCTCCCATGGCGACCATCTCGCCATGAGCAGGGCCCTCCGTCCATCTACGTAGAGATGCTCGAGTGAAGGGCACGGAGGTGTCATTCGGCCCACGCCTTCGATGGGCTCCTACGTCGCGGAAGCATGAATACAAGGGTTAGCACACAGCATAAATTATATATATATAATTATCCACCACGAAGGGTGGCGCATCCATCCAAATACCAACGGCAAAGAATGTGCATCTAAACTAAGAAAACACCCCAAACCTCAGGTTCTACCCTGGCTCAGACTCCAGTGAGGATCGACTGACGGCTGGGCCTCAAGAGATCAGCAGACCGAGTCTTGGCATGGCGTTGGTTGGCATAGAACATCGGCTAGGGTTGTCCACTCCATCCGCCCCTCCTGTGCACACTTTGCAGATGGGTCGATTCACGCTATGGCTTCGCTATAGCCTTCCGGATACGCAGACTCAAGGTATCACCCTTTCTGAGTCTACTCCAGGGTTCATGACGCCCCGGTCCGATGAGGCAGGTCAGAGAAGCGTCCCCTTCCAGGATCACAGTGGTTCCATGGGTGAGCTAGAGAATACGTGCCGCATCAGCGACCCCCGCATCCGTACCCAACTTACTCACCCTAAATCTACTCAAAGTGCAAGATGCTCCATACGGATCACATCTCTACACCCAGGAAGTGTCAGATCCATACCGGCCCTCTACGTGGCCCGACTATCGGGCCTAGCCCATTTGTAGGAGTCTCAGGAGCCTTTTATGTTCGTGCAAGACCCCACCCCCACTTCACCACTGTGTCCCTTTTCTGGTGCTAAGCCAGACCATAGCGTCTACGACCCGGCAGTCTCTTGCACACAGGCCGCATTTAATGGGAATATTACAGGGCTCTATCTAGGAGCATACTATCATACATGAGCTCAGAGGTCTCTACCCCCCCTTTAAACCCCTGTTTAATGGAAGCTACCGAAATACTTCATAGATACATCAACCAATTCCTTAACAGAGCACCATTCATAATTGAAATGTAATCCTACTTACCAGAGAAGGGTTAATCTCAACAAAAGCGATCAGCAAAGAGAGTACTGAAGTACTATCCTGCAATTCACAAGCTAATCTACTACTAATCCGTGTTTCGGCTGGAACCGTTATCATGGTGCTTCCATGATGCTGTAGGTAGGGCGGCAGCAACAGCTAGTGGTTGTTCAGTGATTTTGGTGAGGTCAGCAACAGTGCTTGGGCGCTCAACTGCTCCTTGGGTGCTCAACTGGTTCAATTTTGGCTGATACGGGGGTGGTGATCCACCTAATTGAATCCAAATAGTAGTCACCATGCTGGCCAATTGAGTTTGGCCCGCCTTCCCTAACCATAATTGGCTTAATTATCCTTCTTAATTATTAATTTCCTTAATCATAGGTTATTATCCTTAATGGTTTAATTAACATAGCTAATTAAATCCCTTTTAGGTCAACCCCCTAGGTTACCATACCCCATGGTGGCGTATCTGTACTGGGTGACATGTCAATGTATTTATACATATACCGTATAAATACTTGGAACGTCACACTTGGGGATTTGTACATATGGAGTAGTTGTGGTGTTGTGAGTAATTGCACATATGGATGTTAAAGGCCAAGTAAAAACACAAGCCAGGACATTAGCGAGGCAACGCCGGGCACACATTTACTAGTGGGTAATGTAGTGTTTTGACTAACTCAATTGATTGTCTATTTTATCAGATGACAAACGACACTGTGCACTGGTAAATTGGCGTTTTAGTAGCAAAAGAATTCACCTGTGTTGGAATATGTAATGGAGCGCATTTTAGGATCTACAAATCCTTTTATCCTGAGGCAGTATCTGATTCCATTGTACGAGCCTACCTTTGGGATGAATCGTCTTACGTGCTTGGTAGTCATGAGACATCGTGTGCAGTTCGAATCAATGACCTGCACGTGCATTTCACTTTTACACCGGCTAAGATGTTATCTGTAGGAGAAGTGAAGACATCACGGATCCCAAAAAGTACAACATTAGGCTTTTGGTGATGTGCGCCATGTGGAGATGCATATATAGCATAATAACAGGGGGTTATTTTGTATTTTTGTACACTTTTCACTAAGGTTTTGCTATGATTTTGTGGTGTATTTCAGTTGATGTACTAATGCGTACATCTAGAGTGCGTATACGCTTTCATTATTTTTTATGGCACTTAGACAATGGTTTATCCCCTTCAAAAATAAAAAATTTCTAATATGGCATGCAAGGCTCGAGAGCTGTTACTTTAGGGTTCTCCTAGAATGATTAGGGTAAATCGTGCCCTCCCGAATCGTCTGCTGTTCTTCGTCTGCTCTGTGGCAATTTCGCAATGGCAGAACCATGGAGGGATTGGACGGCGAAGCGATTTTTCCTGGTTGTAGTGATGCTCTTATGCAGTGGCCTGAAGCTTCCAATTCGGCAGTGTAAGAAGGTACATGGTTTCTTCTCAGAGCAATCATTCATCCTCCAAGAATGGCCATCTATCTTTTAAAAACGTACAGCAATGGTTGAAGCATGTTTTCTACAGATTCTCTTTTCACGATGGATGTTGTCAAAGAATACAGAGTTCAGGTTGCGTTTTGGCCATTTTTCCAATAATTGATTTAGGGATAATGGAAGCAATGCTCTAGTGCCAAGTTTGCTATTTTTGAATTCGAGGTGCTGGCAGATACTTCTATTGCCCATACGTTGAGATTATCAGTTTCAGTACATACATCTTCCTTATACAAGACTGGTCCACTTGTCCTTCCACCAGAGCTTCTTAATATAGCAGAAAATGTTTGACGGTCACATGCAGCTCCATGCTCAAAGGTAACCTCATCACCAACAAACAACATTTTCTGGTTTTCAAAATCGGAGCCACCAGACCAAATCTCAGTTAGATCTTTCTCTAGGTTCTCCAATGAAGCTTCATCCGCAAGTTGGGATTGCTGAGCTGAATAATCTGAATACTTTGTGAAACCAGCAAAGCTCTCCAACTGCTTGCTTGCCTCTCCAGTGCCTGCATAAACTGCCTCTTCCCAAGGATAATGTATTCTCAAATAAGCATTAAGACCTTTGGCGAACACCTTTAGAAGCTTTTCTTCCTGTACAAGAACAAAATCTTCAACGTTCTTCTTGCTTAAGCTGATCTAAATCATTTGTTAGCTCGGTTCCACCACTTAGACCAGAACTCTCCACAAAGGTTTCAAAATCTCGCTCTGACAATCCATGCAAATCAATAGAACAGCCACTCCATTGCAGCACTAGACGAGATAATTCATCCTTAGGATACTTGTTCATGTGGAAGTGTTATCTTCAAGTTCATGGCAGCAGCAAGAGCATACATGAAACTGTGTCCTCTTGCTGGATTGCTTTCCATGAGCACATAGAGTTAGCTTAAAATGTTTTCATGATCATGAACAGATTAGGAGGTCCTTGAAGAGGATGCTTCTAAATTTATGTAGCCAAGAAGGCGGGAATCCATGGCCTAGATATCATGCTAAACACTTACATAATTTGTTGTAGGTCGAATGAAGTTGCTGAGTCTGCTTCAAGGTACACGGTGCTTAGATAGAACATCTTGGTTGACCAGCAGAGAAATTCATAGATCCTTGAAGAAGAGAAGTTTCTTATGCAGCAAGGAGAGGATGAAGAGGCGATGGAAGAAGTTTGGGAGAAGTTGTCTATTTGAAGATTATCAGACGCACATTCTATCCATATAGGTGGGAAGTCACACTTATTACTTCCAGACATAGCTCAAGTGACAGAGATAAGAGAGGGTAAAATATTAGGGCAGGTATATGCGCATGTCATTGGCCTCGGAGAAACCAGTGACTTTCTGTCAAAGGCCCTCTGAGAAATGATAGTTGCAATTATATATGATTGATCTTCAATGTATCCAAAAGAAGCATTTGAAATAGTGATGTGACAAGCTGAAAAGGGGTATGAGCCAGTGAAAGACCTCGTCTTTGAAAATCCCAGTTCCGCCAATAGTGCTCATGAGTTTGTAAGATAGAACGTGAATTGCCGAGGTTTTCCATATTCATAACAAATCTTTAACCGGCATGCTTTTAGATGAATGCGTCCCTGGCCATTGATTGCTGCCCAATGACAGGGCATAACATGCAAGTAGAAGGTATTACACTAGGTATTTGAGATGGATCTTTATCTCCATAACGATTCTTGTTCTGCACAAATGTAACTCTTCACTGTTGCACCTCATATAATTACATATATGCAACAAGTAGAAGGTGCTATGGCTATGCTATGGCTATTTGAGATGGATCCTTATGTCCATAATGAGTTTCATTCTGGCATAAATGGAACTCTATGACGTACTACTTATAAAAACAATGCCATTTGTTTCCACATGAAATCGCCACTGTTGAAGCGATGCATATCGTGCAACTCCGATGCATATTGTGCAACTCCTGCCAGCTTTTCTAATGATTTTCAACAAAGAACATACTAATCCGTTTGGCTATGCTTAACAGCAAAGCATTGCATGCACATGTGAAAGCACCTTGTAAGGTCACAGAACCTTTTATATTAACTACGTTCTCTACATATTTTTTTTATAAATTAAGATTGTATATTTGATTCGGAGATTTGAATAGTTTTCCATAAACAAGGTGTAGGCCCAATTGTAGATAATCTTTGCTACAATTTAAGGCCCCGAAGGGGCCAAAATTTTTTTAGGTTAACACACAAACCATTACATCCAACACTCTAAAATTAAATCCCCCTTGAAACCCCCTTTCGTTTGGGTGCATATTCACACGGGGGGTGACGTAGGGCAGCGAGATCCCCTAAAATTATGTTTCGCATGTACAAAATCAACACTTATGGTATTTTGAAAATCTTGTTATACAGTATAGCAAATTTTGTACTTGCATACCCCACAAATGAGGAACTTTATGTATGGTGTAGATTAAGGAATAAAGGGTGAATATGCCTATCCAACGCTCTCGATGCCCTGAGTCCCCCCCAGGTGTGAATATGCACCCAAAACGAAAAGGGGGTTTCAAGGGGATTTAATTTTAGAGTGTTGGATGTAATGGTTTGTGTGCATATGTAGAGTTCCATCATAAACTAAAGTATGCCAATGAAACATGACAAAATTTTGTGTTTTGCATTTTTGTACCTATTTTGTGTTGATGTACTTAACTACTTCTAAGCGTGACATTTTGAGCATAAGTTTTGGATACGTCTTTCTAAATTTTCGTCTTTAGAGGTTAATGTCCACTATTGCCAATATCAGCATCTGCTATTGTCGAAAGTTACATATATAGATGTTAAAGGCCGAGTAAAAACATATGCCAGGATGTTAGCCCGGCAACGCCGGGCACACGTTTACTAGTGGCATATCTGATTAGGTATCCAATGACACCTGATGTAACGTTCCTAACCGACATGCCCTTAACCAACTGGGCAAAACCGTCTAGACGTTTATGAGTAGTCGCTTCTACCCATTTATGCAGGTGTCTCGGGAACGCCCCACAGGCACATTCAAGGTTCGAATACTCGAGCGGTCTACCATGAGCCCGTTACAGTCTCTCCCACTAGAACTATGCTCGTCCTCGAGCATCCAAGGCTATACCATGTCACAATGATTACCAAGTCTTTGCAAATTACCCATGCATATAGGTACCCATGGAGACTCGAACTCGAGACCTGCTCTGATACCAACTGTAACGTTTCTAACCGACATGCCCTTAACCAATTGGGCAAAACCGTCTAGACGTTTATGAGTAGTCGCTTCTACCCATTTATGCCGGTGTCTCGGGAACGCCCCAGAGGCACATTCAAGGTTCGAATACTCGAGCGGTCTACCATGAGCCCGTTACACCTGAATTGATGCCATTGGACAATTTTTTGACAATTTAATGGGTGCACGCCTCTTAAGTGCGCGGAACATGGCAACACCACCCTAGAAAATATAAAAAACAAAAAACAAGCCCATGCCAAGCCCAATAGAAAATATAAAAAACAAAAAACAAGCCCATAGACAAAAACACAAGATCTCCCCCATAGACAAAAAAACATCTCCCGTAACACACCAAAACAAAGATTTAAAAGTTTTTTTAATGTAAAATAATTAATATCATACAAATGTAAATCACAAACTATGCAATATCTATTTTTAATCTACTATATTTAAGTTGTAGACTACAATGTTCAAACCAATAGTTGCCAATGTTTAAACCAATAGTTGGCTACTTTATGGCCAGCAACGTTAGGCACCATTAATAGTAATGTTGGGCACTATTAATATTTGACCAATTAAAGGAATTGTGGCACCCATGTTACCCTTTTAGGATTTTACAAAAGAACGGGTATATACCAACAGTTCGAATTTTCATTCCAAATAATGGCGGATGCAAAGACGCCAGGCAGAGCATCCAGATCTTCCAAGATTCAATCGGTAAGGCCTTCTCTGCATTCTTTTGCTCAATATTTGACTGCCTTCACAACCCAATGGAACTAATAATCATCTTCTACACAATGAATAATATTTGGGACCTGCATTTGAATTGGCAATGTTGCTTACCATTTTGTGGTGTTTAGGATTCTATGGCAGGAGTTAGCGTCGTAAGAAGATCAGCACGAATAGCAGCCATTACTATTCCTGTAGGTCAGTATAGCAATGCTGATGCGTAATTGTTTTTAAAAGAATTTTTAACTGCGAGTGGTTAGAGAGTTCAAGACTGGTGTTAGTAAAAGCCTAACAGATGCTGCGTCTATAGGAAGTCTTAAACGAGCCCAGTCTTCATCATACAAAAAGTCGACGGAAGAAGAGATTGGTGGCACCAAGAAGTCCAAGTCAGTCACCGTAGTTAAACGAGTTACGAAAACATTAAGGCGGCTTCCTAGCAGGGACTTAGAGGTATATCTATTTCAAGGCACAAATATATCTCTTTGCTCAAGATTGAAAATGAAGGAAAGATTAAGAGGCACTGGCAAGAATTATGGCTGTTTGCCGAAATTTTGTGCAATCATGGCCCGTTTGTAATGCCCATTGTCTGCATAAAATTTGAACCCCCGCTTAAAATTATGTTTCACTTCTGTTTGGTTGGCTTTGGTGGGTTAGACTGAAGGTTGGGTTGGTAATATAGGCTGACTACCAGACAGCTTTATAAACTGAGAGGGGCTAGGATGATGACTGTATGGCATGCTGGCATGATCGTAGAAATGGTCCCCTTCCATTATTGTGAAGCCATTTAACAAAGCAGGGAATGAATTTTTAAAGGGGTGGAAATGTCACTAAACCTGTGCAAAATGGCATGTACTCTTCTGATACTACCATTATGTTAAATCAGAAATTCAAAGAATTGTGCAAATAACCTAATCAATTTGTAAATGACTGCTTTAGATATGGGGGCAAAAGTGTGATATCTTCTAACATCACAAATTTTATTTTTTTATGCTTACTTCTAGATGGAGCTCTGGCAAATGGGCTTTCAAAGCGTGGTAGGAGTTGATGAAGCAGGAAGGGGGCCACTTGCAGGGCCTGTTGTTGCTGCTGCCTGTATAATACCACAAAATCTTGATATTGAAGGTACTATAGAAAGTCCTCAATCATAATAAGATGAGGATTTGTTTGACATTGCGAGCAGGAAATTAGGTAGCTATGAAATAGCATTGGTCATGCCAAACAATATCATTTATATGCCATGTCATTTCTTCTTTACTATTCTGGGCTTGCCTAATTTCCCATGCAGGCATTGATGACAGCAAGAAACTAACAGCAGATAGAAGGGAGGAGCTGTATTCTACAATCATTTCTGCTCCAGGAGTCTCATTTTCTGTGCGTGGGCATTGCCATGGAAATAGTATTATCAACATCTCTTCTTTATGTTTCATTAAAATACTGGGGTTTTTTATGTTCTTGTGTGACATAACTTGATTAAAATATGTTTTCGTTTTAAGAAAATTATACGTAGGAAGCCATTCGAAGTGCTATTTATTTCTAGATTAAGATTTATGGAAGTATCTTAAGTTGAAAAAGGCTCACATTTTTGGAACTAAGATGTCTGGTCCACCTGGCATTTAGTGTCATTTTAATAACGGCCATGCATTAACAATCTTTTTTTCCCTAATGGCATCTATGAGTCCATGGCAAATCGCATTTGTAAAGCTTTCCATGAAAGGCTTCTTAGTTGTGTCAAACTCATTGACTGTTTTCGCATCACCCCTCTGCTATCAATACTTATTGGAAGTTTTATGATACAGGTTTGTGTGGTAGATGCCCAGACAATTGATGAGATCAATATTTTGCAGGTTTGATAACTTGTCACTCAACCTGTTTTTTATGGAAATTGAAAACTTTTAATTGTGTATAAGGTGAGTGAGTTACCATTCAAAGTTATTCTGATTCTCTTTTCTTCTGTCAATAGGTTTAGTTGAGATGAATATGTTTGGTACTGTATAGCGCTATACCTTCACTTCCACATCAAAGATTTTGTGTTTATTATTAATCTTCCCTGTAGAAGGTTTTTGCCATTTACCAACTTCATTATTTAAGTGATACGAGCTCAAACAAAACAAGTTGTAACATGCCTTTTCTTCCTGGACAATCCCGACACTTTAGATAGATGAACCCTTCGCTTATTAGAAATTGCAGCGAATTTTCGTTAGAAGGTGGACCAAACTGTTCATAGCCTAGTATGTACAGTGCTTAGCCATTACATTGCGATTAAAAGATTGTTGTAGAACCTGGTTATCCTAGTGCCAAAGAAGTAAGGTGCTTCTGAAGCATTTGCATTTGACATATTCATGCAAAATGATGCAGGCAACGATGCAAGCAATGCAAGGTTGTTTGGATAAGTTGAACAAAATGGCTGGAATTGTTCCTGATTACATACTTATTGATGGGAATCGGATTCCTGATGGACTTCCTGCTGAGAAGACCCGGTGTGTTATTAAGGTATCTATACATTGGTTTTTTTGATACTATAGTTCATTGGCTTAGCCATGTCTCGTGCAGGGAGATGCTGAGTGTCAAATTATTGCTGCAGCTTCAATCTTAGCTAAGGTGACCAGGGATCGCCTGATGATTGGCTACGACAAGTATGCACAGAAGAAATATTTTGTGTCCCCTGTGCATGTTTATTTTAAGTGGCTTGCTAAATATTTTTATATGATTTTCGTGCAGAAAGTGGCCTGAATATGGGTTTAAGGAACATAAAGGTTATGGCACGGCTGGACATACTGCAGCTTTGCTAAAACATGGACCTTGTGATATTCATCGCCGCTCCTTTGCACCATTGAAGGATCAGCTCTTGATAGAGAAGAAGAAGAGTCGTTAGGAAGCATTGTATGTGTAACTGAGATGGGCCACCCGAATTGGGTGCCAAATTTCAAATGCAAGCCTTTTGGCCATGGGCCACCCGAATTGTGTGAAATGCAAGGGCCACCTAAATTGTGTCATCACATGCAAGGAGCGCCTTTGCTTGCTATAAAGACGTGGGCAACCTTCTACCAGACGTTTTATTTTGTCTAGCCAGCATGCCTCGACTTTAGCGGTGGGTTCAGGGCACAATTACTAAAAGGCTTGATGCTTCACCTTTGGTAGGTGGATCTTTAACTAGTCTTCCATTGGTTGTAATGTGAAACCAAAACTTAACAATTACATAAGAATTGGAGTGTGAATTTACTTTGCACCAATGTGCTCAACAAATAATCTCAGTACACATAGTGAAGATTCAGCTTTCCATAAGATTAAAGGGCCGTTCACATGATAATCTTTTGAGTCAGCAGATGTAAGCTGCTGATTCCGCGCTGCTCCAAATACGTCCCGCTGAATCAGCCATGCGGTTAGCATCCCGTGACAGCTGAACTCTCATAACGGGGTTGAATTTCTTTTGGCGCAGCCGAAGTTCAGCAAAGACTCAGTCGCCCTGGGACAATCTGTGCATATGAACCCAGCATAAGACTATGATGCATACAATACATATGGGTGTTCCATGCCTAGCCATACACGCACATATTTAATGGATATGACGACATGTGGCATGCAATGCAGATATGGCTGTCACACAGGACAAAAAATTAAGAGAAGGAGAAATTCAAAATTTGAGGAGTTGTACCAAACATGCCTTCCTAATCTAGATATGTTTCACACTTCATGGATATGCTAGGTATCATGACTCCAAGTGGCATGATGTCAAGTGGCGATCATGCATGCCATGTCCACACCTATAGATAAGGCAAGGTCGAGGTCAAGGAAAATCGTTTTTTGTTAAGTACCAGTTATGACCTTGTACCATCTTGCGTTAGTTACACGTCTCACCTAGAACGTTGGTTCATAAAATCTACCACAAGGGCGGTTCACCGTTTTATCAAGACATAACCTATCTGCATGCACGGGTTTTTTTTTACTTATTGTATTTTTTTGGTAAAGGGTTTTAGGCAGCACACTAGGTAAATTTTATTTAGAAGGGATCAAAATTAGCTTCTAAAAAATCCGTATGCAGGGTTTTTTTTGCCAATCCTTCCTTCCGTACATATGGGTGCATTGCTCTTGATCTACCACATGATATTCCATATCCTGCAAGCCTAGCCGACCTAAAAACAAGATGGGGTCAAATAGGCTTTTCCATGTTCGCCTAAGATTTCAAAACCATGGTTTAGGAGTCAATGATACGTTCAAGCAAGGAGGACAAAATCCAAATATGAAATACTCTTAAACAAAGATCTGCTACAACATATGTGAAGTGCAACAATTGTGCCTTCAGTGCGTAGTTCCAGTTCAATAAGAAGCCCCAAAACAGGCTTCAAATTCAATTGAAAGTCCCAGAACAGGGTTCAAACATAACTGAAGTCACAGAACAGGCTTCAACATAACTGAAGTCGAAGACCCAAAAAGAAACTAACATTACACGATCTTTTTTTATGCAAACATCAAATGACTATATTTCTGCTACAACAAATATCAAATGTAACAAGTTTGCATTCCCAGCCTTATTAGGTTTAACAAAAAGTGATGCAACAGGCTTCAACAGAACTGAACCATGAGCAATACACATGTCACAAATCACAACAGTGCATGTCCCTACAAAAAGTAAGGAACTTTGCTGAAGCAAAAGAGAAATAAACATGTCACAGCTTCCAAGACTCTGGCATAGCATCCCTGGAACTAAAATTACGAAGCAGAACAAATTAGAATTAAGTAAACAACATATGAACCAATCATCTGACTGCAACTCGAAGTTCGAAAGAATCATAATTAGAGCATAAAGAGCACACATGAATGTTAACATTTCCATAATGCAGAACAAAATTCAACTGATCCCACATTTTCTAGAGAAGACTAGTTCCATGCAAGCATCGATTATTTTCTGTGAAAGAAATGGCCTTTGAGGGTGGATATTCTGCATCCAAAAGGCATAGAATACAGAGGCAGCTGTACACTACAAAATGAATGAGACCGACATAGATTTCCCCCATATCCACGATCTAGATCCAAATATTCAAAATTCAAATACACATTGCACTTCTCAGGCCTGCAACCATATGCAGAGCTCAAGTTTATGACTATAGGAATGCCTTGTGGTGCACTCAAAAGTTGAAGCATCCCATCCTTTACCCATCTATTCTAATTTTGATGTACAAGCAAGGCTTCTAAAAATGCAAAAAAAGAATGGGAGGTAAACTATGTCCTTATAATGTTGTAACGAAGCTAAGCAAGGCAGCTCTTGCCTGCTTTGTTCCTGTAAATGGAACTTCTCTAACTGGGTGTCACCCAACTCTCTTTGTCACTGTTTCTTTTGCCCACTTCTGCCTTTGTGGATCTATTCCAGTCAAGTCTGGCATCTGGACTCTTTTGCTTATTCCACCGCCATGGCGAAGCCTCAGTCGTGCCATCGTCTCTACGTGGTTAGTCCTTCCATAAAAACATCTCTATTCAAAACTTACTAGAAATAACCCCAAAAAAATTCAAATCCATATAAATTCCAAGTCCTATGTATTATCATCATCAAGATATGGATTTGGCATACTTATACATGCCAAAACTATAAACAATCGTATGTAACACCTGCCCCTTTCTTCATTGCAGAAGTAATTCCAATTGCATATGCTGAGTTCCTTTATGTATTATTGTAGGTTCATGATAATTTTAGCCAAACATTGATTTAGTTTGTTCACTAGGTTTTGAGATTTTCTCAATCTTTGCGAGGTGCACCCTACCTCGATCATTGGATCTGTCGATCCCATGGCCTAAGACCGTATGTTGGGGCATCTGATTAACCAATGCAACTAACGAGCTAACATGCTTATTTTTTCTATTAAATGTTCTTATTTTTTTTTTTAATTAGTTGTATATAATGAGTGCATTTTGATACTCTAGATGTGGCGTATTGCACTGTTATTACCTCTTAATTCTTGGATTTTTGTGAAGCTGGATACGAGGATGGTATGGTTCATTGTAGTAGTTGCCAAATGTGCTACGCAAAGGGTAAAAATGATATGGCAGTGGTTCGAACTTTTTTCATTGCTTAGTGATGGCTTGGATTCTTATACCAAAGGGGTTCTGAGCATTTGCTTTAAAAAGGAAAGCATCGGATTGCATTTGATATGTTTCTGGCTTTGAGCAGAAGAGTGCTTTTGGTACTTTCTTAAGATGTGGCACACTTGGAGTTGGATTATTGATATCCGAAATAAATTGTAATCTGATGGCAAGACATTTTGGGTAAATACTGCTTAAATAATACTGATTGTGGTACTTTTGGCATTAAGGAGAGGTACTTGAATTATCGGCATCCCAAATAATAACATGGGGATGTAATGGTCATGTTTTGAGAATAAATAGCGCATATGATTTGTTAATACAACACTTCTTGGATGCTACTGCTCGTGAGATTTTTTCACATTTTAGGGCAAACCGCCTGGGAGCTCGTTCGGCACCAAAATGGTCTGAGCCAATGCGAACATATGGATTTGGAGAATCAACTTGCATGGGGCATCCTGGTTGCTCCGAGCAGATGTCTGGATTTCGCAAGGAGAATCTTCAAACGCCATATGGCATCTTCAAATCTCATTATACTGTTATTTCGATTTCCAGAATGGAGCAGGATGGTGATTCCACAATGAAAGACTACATCGAAATTCCATCCGAGGCAAATCGTCTTAATCGGATTGTGATTTATAGTTATTGCTCTGAGTTTTAAATCCTAGATCTGGTCCTCAATGATCAAGAAAAGCATTATGTGTATGGATCTGACTTTGGTTAAGCCGATGTACTATGTTCTTTATATTCTTATTGATATCCATTAATTTGCTTGCCATTAAACACATTGGAGTAGGCCTCTAAGTAGTGAGAGGTCTGCAGCTTGCAATGATATTCATATAAGCTTGAGATGTGGGGCTTTTCAGATCAGGCCATTATTGCACCAATAGAGCATAATCTTGGTCTTTAAGACTGAAATCGTTTTGGCATGCAGTGGTAGATACAACAATGCTTAAGCATGCTCATTTTCTTACCTTATCATTAAGCTTGTGAGTCCAGAATTTTTTTTCGGATGACTTAAATGACTTGTTATTGGGGAGTACATGCTGTATTTTTGGTAGGAATACAGATAGCTAATATTGGATATGTCCATGTAGTTGTATTCTTCATAAGTTGAATGAGATATTTGACTTTTGAAACTGCTGAAACATATAACTGTTTGAACATAGGTTAGTCACATAAATATAACTAAAAAATATAGATCTAATCGATCCAACCAGAATTTTATTGCTGGGGAAGTTGTGTTGCATGACAGCGTGCAGGCCGTGGTCTTAAACATGGATATTGGTTTAGATGTTGATGGTTGTTGTCGCTATGCCGAAGACCTTATAGGGGCAGAAGGGCCTAAAGTAGACTTCCTGCATGCACTGTCACTTTGGTGATGCATAGTACCTATGCAACCTAGAAATAAGTACATTTGTTGGTAAATAGGAAGTACATTTGGCTCATGAGAGTAGTTGATGGTATTAATATAGACAATGCGCGTTTCTGCCTGAACTTGGTGACTGCATGCATTTTTATGGAAATAAGATAGTATGCTGGATATAACATCATAAGATAGTATGTTGGATAATATGTGAGGTGACAGATCATGGGAGACTACAATATACTTGTAAATCAGCAGATTAAATACACTATGGTTATAATGCTGAATATATGACTGACTATTAGAGTGGCATATGTCTTAGATCCGATTACATAGATGTCTTTGAGCACAGTGGCAGCAACTTGCTTAGACATATATCCTATGGCTTATGATAATATGCATTTATTGCCATGTTATGCTTATATTATTATGCTTATATTATGTTTTGCCCGCCCATTTGGTTGCATATATTTTTTAGTTGCTTCACTAGTGTAACATGGAAAGTGAGCATTTGGTATTTAGCATTTTCTTTTAATGATCCACTAGATAAACATCTGGTTACTAATTGCTAATGGATGTGTTGTGGATTATTTCTGATATTTAATAGGATCACAAGCAGTGTGAAGGGGGATGACCCTAAAGGATCCCATGACACCTGCTACCATGTACAAGGCAACCATTTCTAATGCTTGTTTTTTGTAACGTTGGTGTAGGTAACAGGATCCTTTACTCTCTGTTATGTTTTCCCAATATGTAGCGAGTGGATTTTGCATTGATGCGGATAAATCGTACGAAGATGAACCTTGAAGATCATAAAATGTTATGTAACATTTGAATTCCGCAACATATTTATTATTGAATTCTGCAATACATTTACTGTCTACTTTCTCTAGATTATGTTTCTTATCAAACTTGATTCTTGGCAAATGATCAAAGAAATCTGTCATTTTATCTTGATTAATGTAAAAGGTTTTTGGCTTTTGAACTATAATTTTGGTTTTTCTTCTCAAGTAAACACCAAGTCTTTGTCTAGATCCAGTTTTGCACCTACTGTTTCTAGGATTGCTTATTGTATCTAGATAATTACCCGCATGGGTTTTAACTAGATAAAAGACCTTTTTTTTTTTTTTTGCAGTTTAAAGGTTTTTTTTTTTTTTTTTTTTTTTAACCCATTCAACTGTTTTAGGGATATGGTCTATAGTCTCACGAATGGTGATTTATACATCCATATCAAATCCCCCTAAAACCCCCTATTATTGTGCTACATATTATGTCGAGCAAGGAGGTTGTGTTGTAGAATATTGATAGCTTATCCAGTAACTCGCGAATGACGGATTTTTTCAGATGAATAACATCAACATCAAGCCCAATAATATTAATATGCTAGAGCTATTCAATAGTATTCAGTCCAAGCTCTGGAGATTCTTTAATCAGATTCAAGAGGTCACTCAACTTACTCATATATATCTCTAATAGGCTAAATCTTAATTGCCTTAAATGGTTCTCTTCTCATTAGATTGGCTCTTAGTTGATTTGTGCAACTGCTCTCAAGAATTGTTGAGTTTTGTAGTATTTATTGCAGAGCATAAAGCGACTTTCAAGTACACTAATTGACAACACACTAAAACCATACCAAGCTTGAGAACTCAAACAATGAGCATGCCCAGCCTTGTGTCTAGACAATTGAGTTGCAAGGCAACTTGCCTAAGATGCAATGACAAATATAATCGTTACATGTGCAAATGAGTGCACAATCGCAGTGGGGACCCTCTTTTTGTGCAGCTTGTTACTTCCCGCATAGTGATTCAAACTTCTATTACTGTCACTCAGACATGGATACCCATATGTCAATCTATATATTGACATACAGCAGCACAGACAGCTGGGGCATGTGATGCTAGTTGAAAACTTCAACGCACGCACTAAACAAGATGCTTATAGATGAGCTAGAGGGAATTTTGCAGCTCTCCACGTTACAATAACAGACTGGTCAATTAATCAATGTACTTCTCACTGCTGGTGAGAGATATTTTGGGAGATCCCCCCCACAGAGGCCCTCGTGCGCGGCAAGCTTTCCTCAGAACCAGTGGTTTGATGCCGAATGTACGAAACTTAAATGCTTGCTTCAACTAATCATTGACCCTGCTTTGCGAGTACAAGCGATCAAACAATACTGCACTTCCATCAAATGCAAAAAGACCCAGTACATTGCGAGGCATCGACGAGAAACGTTTTACCTTCTTGATCGTCACCCCAAGGCATTCTGGAGAAGAATACTATAGAAGCCTCTACATCCTATAGAATAGAATAGAATAGAATAGTTTTTTTAACGTCCACGGAAACATCTCTTCCGAACAGTGGGTACAGTACCTAATGCAGCTCTATAATCCACTCGGAATTCGAGGGTACCCCCACAAATGGGTCTGCCACTAGTAATTATGTTGGGGGTGTTTTTTTGGGGGGGCTTGCTCGTGCTTGCGACATCTCGCCAATGGCAAGGCTGCAGATCTAAAAGGAATGCAGACAGAGCTCCTTAAGTGGATAGGGCCACAGATCGTACACCTCCTAGCCAGGCTGTTCAATAGGGCACTTTAGGAAGCCTTTTCCCCATAGTAGACCATTAGTAGAGTAGTTCCCATCTATAAGGTAGGAGATTCTCACTGTCCAACCAACTATTCCACGATCATGGTCAGCTCCTTGTTTGCAAAAACGTTGGCTGGCATACTGGAGCAACAATTGATGGTGCGGGCATAGAAAACAGAGGTCCGAGCCCTCACACAGGTAGGTTTTAGGTCCCGATACTCCACCCCATTGATCATATTTTCATCTTGTAGGCCTTGATAGAAGACAACAGAAATCACCGCATGACATGTATTGTTGTTTTGTCGACTTTGCAAAAGCTTTTCACATAGTTCCTAGGGAGAAGCTATGCGAGAGATTGACTTAGATACGAGTCCCCCTGGAGTTGCAAAATACTGTATGTTGATTGTAGGAAACACGCTCAGCCCGAATGCCACCATCAGGTCTTGTAAACAGTAGTATTGGGGTCCCCAAGGATGCCCACTCTTTCTAATATTGTTTGGCCTGTATATTGACCAGCGAGGGTTGGCTTGTTCCGCAAGTGGGTAAAGGAGCTCAGCTCATGCACCTATCGTCGGGGCATCTCATCTACACCGAGATATCCTAGCTCACACCCCGTTTGACATACAGGAGCATTTGGATGCTCTAGACACTGGAATGCGCGTGAATTTGGCTAAGACTAAGGTGCTCGCCGTCTTGCCTTCACGTCAATTAAGGCCATCCTCCTTCACTTATCAAGGCTAGAATATGGAGGTTGTGCCCACCTACAAGTACATGGAGTGAAGTTCAATACTTCCGGCAATGAGTGATGATAGACTAGAAAGCTCTGTACACAATGCAGAACAATACCTATAAAGCAAAGCTTTATGACTGGGCACACCAATCGCTCCTAGATCAGCTCCTACCTCAGTGGATATCTCACAAGTCCCTGTGCCTGTGATTGCCCCCCCTGCTCTTCCAGTTGCAGCTCCTCCACCTCAGTCTCTGGATCACCAAATGTTGAGACTGGCTGAAATCCAGAAGTCGCAAGAGCAAATTGAAGAGGCTCGTGGGCAGTATATGGACATTGATCGGCGTGGCATCCACCCACCACCTAAACATCCATCGGCTCTTCGTCAACCACGAAAGTCTGCTAAGGGATCTAATTGCTCTGCGTCCCGGCCCTCAGTTCCTGCTTCAGATGGCACTGCCCCTCCCATTGCATCCCATGGTGGTCGGTTTGAGCCACTTCAGTGGGCTGATTTGGTTGATGAGGTTGCTGCCATGCCAGGTGCCCAGGAAACATCCTCAAGTTCCCTTGAGACACCAGGGGTCTCATCTGAATTAGCCCCATCACAAGATCAATGCGGTTAGTCTCATGGAATGTTCAGGGGGTTGCCTCCTCTCCCCTCAAGCGGAGTCGTATTTCTTTTTACTTATCTAGATTGGATGCTCAGTTTGTATGTCAGTGTTAGCCCCTTGGGCTAAGTCATAGACGTTAGTGGCATAGGCCACATGTCATCATAGATGTTAGTGGCACATGGCCACATGTTGTCATCATATAGGGTTAGGGTTTGCTCACTATATAGAGAGAGCATTTCCCCTCATTGTTTAGGTTTCAGCTCACGTTTTGGAGCGCCTCATTTTGGCAATATGATCCACTTTGTTCATTTCTTGGCATTTGTGCCCTGTTTGTGTTCTTGGAGTTTCCTCCCCCTTTGTTTTGTCATTCTTGAGCATTTGTGGCAGCCTTGTTGCATCCGGCAGCCATGGTCTGCTGCAGCAAGGTGCATGCCAAGAACCCCATATTTCAACAGTCTTCAAGAGCATAAGTGTCGTAAGGGAGACGTATCAAAGCTTGCAGACATGATTGGTCGCAGGTTTAATGTCCTTATCGCAGCAGCTGATTCTGCCAGTGCAGGGGTCGTGATAGCATGGCTTCCTTCCTTGCCAGTCATCTTTACTCAGGCTGATCGCTTTGGTCGTTGGGCCCTAATTGTATGGCAGGAGCAAGGGGTTAAATATGGTCTAATTAATGTTTATGCCCACAATAGACCTCATCGGAGAGCTTCCTTTGTGGGCCTCTTTGCAGGGAAGATACTCGGTTTGGGCTGCCACATTTCATGGCTTCTTGTTGGGGATCTCAATATGGTGGAAGTGGAGTCCGACGGTTGGGGGCGACCTCTATGGTGGTGTTCGGATTTGAACGCCAAAGGTGGCTTCGTCTACTCCATGACCGCAACCTCTCTGGAGATTGATGGTGAGGGTGCCTTCACTTGGTGCAATGGTCAAGTTGGTGGGGGTCGGCGCAAGCTCTCATTTGGATAGAGCCTATTGGAATGCGATGACAGTTGCGGCACTTCCGTGTCTCTTTCGATTCATCGCCGAGAGATAACTTCGATTTCGAGACCACCATCCGCAATTCATCTCGACGAGCCCCCGCAGCGGCGCGGCACGGAAGGGCGTGTTTTCGCTTTGAACGTGAAGTTCTTAAGGATGCTAACTTTCAAGAAGGTTGCAAGAATGCTTGGACAAGCGCACCTTCAATCGACGTCGAGGTATGACTGGCATAGTGGATGCAATTGCGGCAGTCAAGGGTTTTGCCAAAGAGTGGGGTCGACAGTCTGCAGCAGCAGGTCGTGCTTTACTGGACACTTTGTATCAGGACCTGCTCCATTCTCGACAGGGACGTCTTCCAGGTGTTCATGATCGTGATATTTTGGCACAGATCCAAGCATTGGAGGAGGAGCAAATTCAGCAAGCAAAGATAAAGGCAGGTCCGGCAGTGGTTTCGCGGATGGAGACCGTTGTACGGGCTTTTTTCGCAGCTAAGAGGCGTCGAATGACATCAACCATGTCTTCATTGCTTTTGCCGAATGGTTCGATGCTAACAGAACCGACTGAACTCAGGCAGCATCTGCATAACCACTTCCAGACGTTTTTTGCTGAGAAACATCTTCCCTTTCAATCAGAAATGCAAGATGCTGTTTTATCTAGGATTTCCCTATCATCTCGGTGAGCGGTAGCGAAGTCAATAGAGGCAGTTTATGACGGTGACGATTTAAAATAAAGCGATCTTTGAGGCGAAAAAGAGGCAAATGCCGGTGTTTGGATGGGTTGCCAATTGAGTTCTTCAGAGTATTGGGAATGGCTGGAGCCGATGTATGATGCTTTCGTGACTTTACGGTCCAGCGCTTTGGATAGAATTCTAAACACGGTGCCATCTCACTTATCCCCAAGGTCAAGGATCCTCGACTATTTTGGTGGCGGCCCATCACCTTATTGTCATCCCAGATATAAGATCTTCGCCAAGGCTTTTGCAGAGCGGGTAAAGGGACATCTTGGCGAGTCCATCTCAACAACCCAGTCGGGGTTTTCTTCCAAAGCGGTGCATTTTGAATAATGTTCTGCCGCTGCTTACGAGGGAATTTATTGGGCACGTAGGCAAAACCTTCCAGTTGTATACCTTAAGCTTGATTTTGCAAAAGCTTTATGATGTCACCGGAATTCATGCGTCGTTGTATGCTAAGGCGAGATTTGGGGAACAATTCACATCGGATATTATGAAGTCTGCATATCTCGCCGGGCTTTCGGTCTGCTCCATGGTGAGCCGTCACATGCCTTTTCACTTTGGCCGTGGTATTCGCCAGGGGATGCCCTTTAGCACCATTGCTTTTCACAATTGTTGCGAGAGGCTTTATCACGCTTATTCACCATTGCAACGACAGAGGGACTTCTCCATGGTCTTGCAATGGAGGATGGCACGCAAGAGGTTTGCAATCAATATGCATTTACACGTTCCTCTTCCTAGTCGCTAATGATGAGAATCTTCTGTCTGCCAAAATGCTTTTAGACACTTTTTCACCGGCTTCCTAGATTCTTGTGGGGTGGCGTATGTACGCCTTTGTGGACATTGGACAATCCCCGGCCCGGCATGTGTTCACGATTATCCATGGAAATTACGGCGCATGGACAAAGCCGCCAAGTTGTTGGGGATTCCGGTTTGGCATCCATGTTACTATGGGAGCTGCTTGGGAGGAGATCATTAGGGGTTTGGAGAAGCACTTGTTCCGTGGTCCATCGCTAAGTTGTCTCTTGCAGGTCGCATTACAGTGGCCAAGTCAGTCCTTAGTAGTACCCATGTTTATATGGCATCCTTACTGCTAGCACCACAGATCAAAGTGCGTGAGCTCATTGCAATAGTTCGGAACTTTATTTGGGCAGGTACGGAGGAAGGTGTTGTGGTTAAGGTGGCTTGGTCGAAGTGCATCCTTCCAAAATGGGCAGGTGGTCTGGGTATGATGGACTTCTTACTGCAGAGCAAAGTGCTTATTTCAAAGTTCATTTGGAGACTTCTGAATGGTGGGGATGACTCTCCTGGTTCACGCCTTCTTAGACAAGCTCTTGGTCACTGTATCCCTCTAGGCAAGAAGGCTGTCAAACCAGTCCTACCTTGGGCTTTATTTCAGACTCTGCAGCCTTTTCCAAGCGCTTCTCCATTTTTGCGTGGCTTGTTGGCAGCATGGGAGGCAGTCAGACATCTTTTCTGGCCATGCCCCTCTATCCACACCCTATTGGAGACTCCATGGTGGTGGGCACCACTGCCTCCAGACCCCTCAGCACCTCCATTGGCAGCCTCAGTTCATCCCCTTACACAGAGACGATGGGTTCTTGCAGGTGTTGTCTCTATTCAAGCATGGTATGAGGAGGGTCGCCATCTTGTTTTGGCTGAATTTCGTGCAAAATTCTCGCCTCTCTCGTTGGGATGTATCTCTATGGGAGAAGGTCGCAGAAAATTTGCCTCTCATAGTGCAAGTTGGTCTTTCTTTGAAAGGGTGCCATGGGGACATCATGAAAATATTCACAAAGGCAAGCAATTTGTCGATCAAGATATCGCCTTCTTTTTAGCACCACAACCCCTCCGGTTTGCCGATCGTGGCACCTACATGTTCCACAACCCACGTTGTGTCGTGACGTGGCGATGGCTTTGGGATAGGTTGCTCCACCCTAAAGTCTCTGCATCTTTGTGGTGGCGTGTTATCCCACGTGCTCACGGGTTAATGCCTTTCGACATCGCTATGATCCTCGTGATATCTGCGGTATGCCCGGCCTCTCGGACGTTGAGACTCTTGAGCATTGTCTCTTTGATTGTCCCAGGTTCAATCCAGCCGCGGGTCCTCGCTACAAGGTTTGTTTAACGATTAATCGGATCGCCGATGCATCCTTTTTGGCGCCCTATCCCAATGGATGGCCTTCACTAAACAAAGGGCATTTCACCTTGGTTCCGTTGGCTCCTATGGTCGATATGGGAGGCGTCGCGGACACCACATCTTTCGGGGCATTTATTCATCTCGCATTACGGTGTTATTACATGGCCCGGAAAAAAGATATTGTGTTTTTACGAAAGTGTTCTTCCCTTGATTTCAGAGGCGGTGGATCGACCGGATTCAAGATCTCGAATTGATTCTTATCATTAGTCTCCTATTCTCGAGTAAGTACATTGTGCTCCGTGCTCGTTCTCTGTGGCATCTTTGTGTGCTTACACGGTTAGATGAGACATGTAAATTTTGTACTTTTTCTCCGATTAATAAACTTTTTGGCTTTCGTCCTTCAAAAAAAAAACACCAATCGCACTTGTTCAAGGTTGTGGTTAAGTTCACTCTCCTATATGGGATGGAGGTATGGGGACCAGTGATACCACTTGCCACATGGAATGACTTCGAGCAGGTTCATAAGGCTTTTCTGGCGGGGGCACTTGGAATCAAGTCCACGGTGCCGTATCAGATACTTCAGCAGGAGACCATTTCTTGCCTTTGCGGCGGGCGGTGCTAGACTGTCACCAATTCAAAAGGTGGTCAGTATGGGCAACACTCGCCTTCCACACCTCGCTTATATATGCCATGGCAATGGGTCCACAACACTTCAAATCCTGGTGGAAGCACAAGCGAGCTAATTGGCTCTTCAGATGGAATGTGCAGAAGCACAAGTGCATACAGGTAGAAATTAAGGAGGATCATAATCACTTGAGGCAGTATCTCGATACATGCTTCCTCGACAAGCTTTGGGATGTTGGGGCTTTGGAATAGGTAAACACTGCATACTATAAGGGCCAGATCAATTCCACGCTTGAGCGAGGTCTACAAGAGTATCTGTGGACATATTTACCTCTAAAGAAGTGCAGAATCATTGTGTCCATTCGCACAGGTGCTTATCGCCTTCGATTGAGATAGGTAGATGGATCCGAAAAGCACGAGAGAGCATGCTATGTTAGTGTTACCAATTGGGAGTTATTGAGGACGAGTACTAGACTCTTCAGCACTGTCCAACATTTGGACCTATCAGTGCACGCTATGATGAGTTGATTCTGCCTCACCAGCCGCTCCATGTGATGCTACACATAGCTTCAGTGGGAATACTGAGATCATATCTCCAGGAGGTGATGGATATGCGCACCCTCTTGTGTCCTCCAACACTTCATTGATATGTATCATATACAGTTTGTCAGCAGGTTTATTACTGCTAAGGTTTTTCTCTCGAAAACCCCTTGGGACGGGGGTTTTTAATCCCAAGCAGTAAATATCATGTTGTGCTCTCTCTTTGTTTGAGTTCCATAGCCCTATTGGTCTCCATGGATGATACAAACAAATTCAATTCTATTTTCAATCAAAAGTTATGTTCTTGAAAAATAGAAGTTTCTCTCTAAAAACACATTTCAGAAAAATTTTAATTGTTTGAAAAAGTGTCACTTTGGCATAATTGTATGTCCTATTTTTTTCTACCCCACTTTACTCCCCCTTGGGAATATTCCTTTTGCTCCCATTTTGATGATTTGCTCTGTTTAATACGTAATAGCGTTACATGTATTCTGACAACTGAAGCTACGTTAATGCAGTATGTTGTTGATATGGAGTTTGATATCCTTGAGAAGTTCGATTATATCGAGATGGATATCAAGGATCATATAACTATTGATCAGTAGCATATTCAAAATATCAGATCTGAGTCCCTCTAGAAAATTTTAAAGGGTCTCCTATATAATTTCACCTTTGAATATAAAAATATCTTGAATACAATGACAATTATCTTTTTTTTACTTGTAATTACTTGTAAATTAAATCATAGTTGCGATTGTTTTAAGCTCTATGTATGTAGACGACCTTGTTTCTATAAATGATTAAATGAATCAGACTTTCTTAGAATGCGTAATTTTTGTATAAAATAAAATGCTTGTTTTATATTTTGTTCCACGAATGCTTATGTGAATATTTCTTGGTGAATGTCTTGTTGTTCATGCTATTTATGATGCACCTATACTACTGAATAAGATCGCATTGGCGATTTGTTCAAAATAATACTATATACCATACTTAATGGATGATCTTTATTAAACTAGTAGTGCACGTACGTGACTTGGTTTCTGGTATTTTCGGACCACATGCTTCTTGATTGAGGTTTCCTTTGGTGTTGTGGATATATGTCTAGCTATAACTAAAATTTGGTTCCTATGCACATACTGCAAATTATTTGGAGTTAAATGAGAATATTTTTTTCCATTCTAATGGAATTCCGGCTAAATGTTATGATTTAACTTCCAACATACATTCCTAAGCTTGCAAACAACCCAGATGGTATAAAAGGTAGTTATTTTGCTGCAAAAACTGGGACACCTTTCTTCCAAGGTAAATAAAGAAATAACATTCATTTATGGTGGCATTGTTGAATGGATATATAGCAAAATCTGAAAGACTATTCTTGCAAAACTTAATATGTAAAACCACTTGAGCCACATGTTGTGGAGCTACATCACGCCAGTAGGGAAACAAAAAAAAAAAAAAAAAAAAAAAGTTCTTAGCCTTTGAAATGTTTTGTGAAAGCACCTCCAACAAACTAAATGATAAACACTAAACTTGAAATCAACATCGTGCATGAGTACAAAATTTTCATGCACCCGTGTTCAATAACATCACAACTTATAAGTTACTCTGGTGTCTTAGAAGAATTCTAGACTCTAATTTAACATGCCTCATGTTTTGTTTGGGATGCATCATGAAGTAATCCTTTTGTACATAAGAATGTTCCCATGGTAAAATTTTGGGAAACATTTGCCTAGGCAGTTTTGAACTCACATCAAGTTGGTAAACAAAATGTTCGCGGCAGCGCAACAAATTTCTTGTATATATAATTATCATAGATGCAATTGTCTAAAGAAATCTACTATCTGCATGACAGGTTCAAACTTTTTTGTTTTTTAAATTGGACTATCCCATCATGTTCTTGTATAAGGGAATTTCACTTTAAGTGACATTATGGAGGTGGAAACAGGGCGACGCCATTAGTGCGGAGTCCGGTTGACACCTAATGTCACTTAAAGTGACATTACCTTTACGTGGAGACCACTTAGTCGTCCATTCTATGACACGTGTCAAACATCCAACGATTAAAGTCAAGAATGTTAGTGGAATAAAAAAAAAAACAGAATGTAAGTAAAAGTAGAATGCAAGTAGATGGAGATTCTTGAAAATGAAACTTGCCACATGGCGACATCTCATTGGACAATGGGAGAATGGAGACTAAGTGGTTTTTACGATCACATAAAGTTTATTTTCTTTTTCCAAATCCCATAGAACATAATAAATCCCTCATTGAAGCCACAAAGAACATGTGAAACCACTTCCTAAACAGTCCATTGGTGTTTTCATTGCAAAAAGTTTATCTGTAGAATCAAAAGCCAAGTAATTTATGAGAAGAAAAGGCTGACATATGAACCACCGCAACACCATGCAAACAATTAAAAAAAAATAAAATAAAAAAAAGCTAACTTATTTAAAAATCAAAGACTTACCTCATGCTGGTTGGTGTGGCTGAAGAATGTACATGCGTATGTTACTCAGAATATATTTTGAGACAACATTCCCGTTGTTCCAATGATTGACTTAACATATCATTGGCGAACCAAGGTGTTCCACTTTACCAGATTCTATAGATTTGGTCGACCCTATGTCCATTCTTACAGAAAGTATGGTTGATCTAATGAACAAGATGAGATGTTAATGAGGTATCCATACATGGTCCATGGATATGAATCTTCTACAACACTGCATCTTCAACATACGTGTTAGATTACCACATAATGCCTCCTATTGTCCAATCCAACGGTTCTTAACCTTAAGTCATCAAGCGAGCAAGAACCAATTTGATGCCTCAAAAAGTCACGATAGAATTTGGCAAAGGAAAATTACTGCTTAAGTCTCTTCCAAGCATGTCATGGACGTCGGCATCTCATTCTTGTAAATGGCTAGGCATTCTTGCACTTAATAATGAAAACAATCAAGATATTATTGCATTTACCTGTTGCAACATGTATCTTCGTCAATGACATTATGGAATAGACACTAGGTTGCCCCAAATGGCACTCCTTCATCCATAGCATTGTGGAAGAGACACCTAGGTCGTTCTAGATGGCGCTCCTATCTAAATGTGGTTTCCTAATGGACGAAAACCTTGAGGTTTTTTAAAGCGTAGATATCAAATTTTGACATTCCCATGTAATCCTGATTTCTAAGTATTCTAAAGATATTTCACAATCCTCAATTCGGCTAAACGTACCTACATTTTGTGCTTGAGCAGAGGAATCCGTTGGAATGTATATACACGTGTATGCAATGTTCGGCTTTGTCCATTTTTGTACTCAAGGGGCTAAAAAGGGCTTTTGCCTTTTAGCTCTTCATTGTATCTAGAGCATGCTCTTTTCAATAGATTATTTACTTTGGGATGATTTCTTGTCTTCTCTCTCTCCTTGCTTTGTTATATTTCCAACATAATCTGGAAGCTATGGAGTAGATAACGCCCTGGGCCGAGGGTGTTACTGAAAAAAAAATTTGAGGGCCATCAAAATGGCGGAGGGCGGCGCCGTGGCGCACGCCTTGTTTCATTTTGATGGCCCCAAATTTTTTTTTGAAGTAACACCCGAGGGCCAGGGCGTATGCTATCGCCTTAACACACCGCCCAGAGTTTTGGGCCATCCGATCATTATCAAAATTGATCTGGATCCGTCCATTTCATAACATCCTAGGGTGTTATGGAGTAGCAGTGTGTTATAGCTCCAGTAACACACTGATCAAGATTGATCTGAACCGTTGGATCACTATAAACTTGAGGGGCAGTGTGTTAAGGACGGAAACCACCTTAAGAGTGTCCTCATAGTCCCTTCCACACGACAATCTATGCCATGTAAGTCATTACTCATAATTGTTGCATCCAAAGGAGAAAATGTGCCCATTAGTCCATTATCCTTTAGAAGGGGGGAAGAAAAGAACCAGCTTCAAAATTTCAAAATTTTTACGTCTTTCAACCTACCTAGCCCTTGATAGGAGAAAAGTCTGACGGACATGAAGAAGCTCCGGATTAACAAGCCCGACCTCGCATCTCTTTCTTCATTTGCCGTTGTCGATAAATCCAGGTCTGTTCTAAACAAAAATATTTTCCTTTGCTTCTTGCGGTCTGATTTCTTTATTCAATTGCTTCTTGCAACAAGTTTCTCTTTGCCGATTCCCTTCCTAAAACTGACGTATTTGCTGATCTCTGAAGGTTTTCTTATGCTTCGGGCCTTCCAAATTTAGAGCATCAAAGGGAGTTTTCTCAAATGCAGAACCGCTCTGCATTTGCTTCTCAAAGCCAGCATTCTGTTTCACAATGCATTTCGCAGTCGCAAACTACAGACCAGTTCTCGCAAAATTCGCTGGAAGACTTTGGAAATTTTAACGATCTGGTGCGTCCAATTTAATGTTTCTTCTCCCAGTTAGATTTGATTTCGGAATTCGAGTAAAGGCCTGAATTTGAAATGTTTGTAGCGGAGATTGAATGCTAGAGGAAGAGATTTAACGGCCTTAAGACCATCTTCTTCATATGGCTATCCTTATGCGAGCTCGAATTCTCGATTAGCCTTAGCACCAGCACCAGCTCCAGCTCCTACGGCACAGAATCTGTTGCAACAGATATCCACTGGTTCTTGGCCAGAAAATAAATGTAATGGCTTCATTTTGTGTTTCTTGTAGGATTAGCGATGTTGTTCTTAAGGCTTACATGTACTGAATGGCAGGCCGGATATCAGAGAAGCTGGAAGAAAAGTTAGCAACGTTAAACAAAATGGTAACTGGAATTTCTAAATGCCTTGACTCTATGAAGGGGGATTTGGAGCAGCTGAAGATTTCAATAAAAGAGGCCTTTTCAGAATGTATGATTCTTGATGTTGTTTTATTGTGATCAGTCTTTGCTAGTCATGGATTTCTGTTTCCAAGGAATTGATGACGGGCAAGACAACGTGCAGCTAATGGAAGCACACAAAATTTACTTCACCAACAAGGCATTCTTCAATCTATGGTAATATTCAAAAGGAAGTTAAGCATCCTTGTTATCTACGGTTTAGAAATTGAAGACTGAATGTGTTTACTCAAGTTGAAACAAGAGGATACCGCGATCAAAAACATTGTGGATGGTCTTATCAAACTACCGGAAAGTCTGATTGAAGAAATTAAGAAATTACAGCTAGACACATTGTCTCAGGCCATAAAAGAGATTCCTGGGCTATTTGCAACTTTGAAGGACGACTTAATCTCTGTGATGCATAATGAAATGAAGGTCTGCTTTGTTGGTTTTCTAAGCGATGCTTAAATTAGCTTAATGTACAAAATATTTGAGTTACAGAGCATCATTAGTACTTATAACAAACCCTGTGCTAAAAGAGGAAGGCCTCCCAAAAAGGTAAAAGTCCTAATAAGTGTGATAATCTTAAGTATCTTTTCTTTTAATTTATCCTGCTTGTTCTCCTGTTTACTGTCTCAGGTTTCTGTGCAACACACACCAAGTTCTTCCAAAAAGTAAGACCAGACTCTGTGTTCCATCCTCTTAGCAACTCTGCAATTATGATTATGTCCAACTGTAGAAATGAAGATCAAGTTCATCCATCTCCTGCTGCCACGCAATGCACGGAAGGTCTTTCAAGAAATCAGCCAGTAAAGAAGGGGAGATCTGCAAAAAGTATGCACATCAAAGAAGAACCCCCTAGAGCGAACAAAAGGGGTCCCTGTAAGATTACTCTTGATAGTTCTTCAAAGGCATGCATAGCCGCAAAGGAAGAACCCCCTAGAGCAACTAAAGAGGTTCTTGAGAATTCTCCAAGGACAATTCCTGCACTTGATGATGGTTGGGTGAAGAAAAGAGGAAGCTCAAACCAAATGCATATCCACAAGGTATGCATCTGGAAAATTATGAAGAGGCATTGTTTTGGCAAAAAGTAAGAGCCTTATTTGACTGATTTACCATTTGCTCTCACAGAGAAACACTTCTCAGCAAAATGATGTCCCTCAAATACAACAAACAACTTTTCAGCAAAGTATGGTGCCTTTTGATGATGAAGACGAGGAGTCCCTGTGCATCTTGGATGAAGGTGTAGTGCACATGCTTGAATTGTCTTCAACATTCGTTTGCATTAGTTTCTAACTGTATCATATTTGTTTCAGATACCAGAAAGCACAAAAATATGCATAACTTATATGATGAAGATGAACACAGGATGCAGCAGATACGCCAAAAGATACTTATGGCACGGAAAAAAGCACAAAAACGAAGACATCCATGAGATGAGCCATCCCAGTGCTGATGAGTTCTTTAAACTAGGGGGGTCAGGAAAGTATTGTATCATCATAATAGCTGTACAATGTGACTTTTGAAAGTTATATAAACTACTTTGTACTCTTGTATAGGTCTTAGTTTGAAAATTATTGCAAAAATGATTCTATTCAGGCTATCAACGTTCAGTAGATCTTATTGACAGAATTGAGAACACAGCAGCTTAAAGAACCAATGGTGATTTAGAGTAGTTCTGTTAATAATGCTTTGGCAAAGGAATACATAGAGCAGAAGACAAGAGGCTGAATGCCAGCATTTCTTCTTTTAATCAGCCAAAAAAATATTCAAACTGACCTTGTGTATCACTTCTTGACAAACGACAAATTGTTTGCCTCAGAGTACCGTTCCATAAATCTCAAGAAACGATCCCATTCCTTTCTGTTGCGCATAATGTATCTAGCTTCAATCTTGGATGGCTTGCCATTTAGAAATTTAGCGCTTACTTCCACAGTTGACATTGTGCCTTCTTCATCAATCATGTACAAGCCTGTGATATCTCCTAGCTCTAAGGAAGACTCAAATACTGAAGGCTGGTCAAATATAAATGTAGCAGTTCCATTGTCTCCATCTCTGGATACCGTCATTTTAACCTCTGGAACTGATAGCTCATCTACACCCTTGATAAACTGAAGGGTAGGTTTTACCATGGTGATGACAGGCTTACGGCCTCGAATGGGAGCAGAAGGCAGTATGATGCTACTTGACAGCTGCTTCACATCACCAAAAACTGAAGTCTTCATAGAGTTTGATACACCAAGACATTGTGCCTTATGTAAGCCTGCACAATTATGAGGAACAAGCATTTAAAAAAACAATGTGTCTGTTGATACTAAGATCATATGATAGAGTGAGCGGCATTGAGGATTCACAATGCGCAGGAGGCCACCAAGAACTGGAAGTCTATGGTTGCGTAACTATATCCAGAATGTAAGCATATCCATGTGGAGGTGATAAATATGTGCATTGAGGATCCAGAATGTAGCAAGTTGCTACCAATTGAAATTGCAAGAAAAAAAGATGGAAAGCAGGTATTGGCATATGGAAGACATAATCAAATTGGAAATGGATTGTAAACTAGACTCACCTGTTGTAGAATATGAAGATCCAGGGCTTGAAGAAGAGGGAGAAGGCCACCCAGCTAGAGCTGTACAGGAAGAGGTCTGCAAGTTAATGGCAACGCCCATGTGTTGCTGCAAAACACTACGTGTAGCCATAGCTGCATCCACCCACAGGCAACCTCTCTTCCCTTAAAACAAGAGAGGGAAGTGGTGGTATTGAAAGAGCCACACACTACATTTTTTTTTTTTCCTTTGTTGGGCTGATGTCGCCTTATCCTCTATGCCCCTTTCATTGGTTGGCCATTCCAAATTTCCTTTCCTTGACATTCTTCTGATACAGCTGGACGGGTGAAAATAAACCTCCCGTTAATGTACTCTCGTGGCAGAATCATGACCGTTGGAGATCCTAACCGTTGGGATTATGCCACATCACTACATTAAAGGTAAGTTTATTTTCACTCTTGATGGTAATGGATGGCCTGAGGCTTTTCTTGAACCATTCGTAGACATCAAGTTGCCACAGATTTTGGGTGTGATGCGTACATTATTTATTTTATCACATTTGAAGGGCTACAAAAACCATGGCAATTATTGCCTTTAAGACACCATGAATCCCTATAGTGATTCTTTGCTGGCTCCATTGTCTCACCTGGGAGCAACCTTTCATTTCATTTTTTTCTCTCTTTGGCAGAAAAGTGTTTTATTTATGGCTAAATTTGTTTTATGGCTAAATCTCGACAATTGGTCGAGAGCATATCCTGAAAAATGTTCAAACTCCTAACATCCTGACCACCAACTTGAATAACACATTTCTAAAGTACAGAACGTACAAATATACAATGAAAACCTAAATTGCATACCTAAATACGCCATGGTTGATTTTCCACGAGTGTATATACTTGCATGCCTTCAAAAAATGTAAATTGTTGCATATTGTTCATTTCTTAACGGAAATGGATAGTGTACAGAGGAGGTCAGGCTATCACTAGGGATCGGTGGCCTTCTAATCCGTGGATGGTTTTGTATAGCCCTTATCTTCTTCATATTTGTTTGTGATTTCTATCTGTTCTTGTGCTTTGGTGATGGGGCTTAGTCCCCCAAGTTTCATTTGGGCTCTCGCCCTCTGCATGTACTCGTCCCATGGCCCACTGGGATCCCCGTGGACATTAAAAACCTATGACGTTCCAGGATAATATACGGTATAAATATGTATATTATACTTGCCACGTCACTAGTACATGCTCTATGTACGTACGACACGTTAGCCGGCATAGATTTCCCATGGGGGCGCAACTCCTAGATCCCAATATATTGTACATATTGTGACATGTGAATATATTAAGCTGACTGCCACATGACACAACCCCATTGACCTGACCTTTCATTCCCAACCCTAAAAGAGTATCCTAAAAAGTACCCTTTCTATAAAAGGGGCTACCCTAAAGAGCGCCCTTTTTGGCTACCTTGTGATCAGTGCCCAGCAGCAGCAGATCGGCCTCTAGCAACGGACGTCTCAGTTGCATTGGGATTCGCGCCAAACAGGTCGCCTTCAGTAACCTCAAGTCCCGAACTACCGATCCACACACCGCCATGGACGCCGAGGAGGAGGAATGCCAAAGCAGCCCAAGGATTCCAAGAGGGTGCCACTGACCTTGTTTGATTCTTAGATCAGCCATTAGCCATTCTTGTCCCTATCTAACCCATAGATGCCAAAAACTAGCCAATGAACCCTAACTATGTATGTTTAGATTAGATTTATGTGAATAAGCATAAAAATGATTGGGGTGTGCAGGGGGGAAATGAATACGGTGGGATAGACCATGGTCCTATGCCAATGATGTATAAGAGAAGTAGGATCACAAAAAAGGCTAGGAAGATGCCTTTATTGTCAAGCACGTAAAAGGCACCGTGGGTGTTGGTTAGAGGACTCCTCAAAAGGTTTTGTTCTTTTGTGGGGGTTGAGTCCCCTCAGATTGATCGGGGTGACAATGACAACCATTGCAAATCATAGGGTATTTGCTTACCAATACGATGTGACCAATCATTTCTAAGTATATTCGTACTAGTTGCTGCACACCGCCATATGGGAGCCATAGGATGGGCTTAATCCAACGGCCTCATGGAGTGTTGGGTGTGATATTCTGGTAATTGGATTCATATGGATCTATGATGTATAACTGCTTACTTTTCGACTGTATTGGGAAGGGGTTAGAGACCCAAGCCTTAGTAGATGTGATCCTAGATTAGCCTTATTAACTCCCCACCACGTGGCGTGCATAAGAGCCCTGCGCTGTGGGTGGAGGGGGGTCCGGCCGACAAGGGGAACTTGTCCGATGGCGCTGATCCTCCGGTGTGTAAAGCTCACCGGGAACATTGCGACTAGGCCTAATACCTTATGCACGGCGTGGTGTGGCTCGCATGGGCTCGACACCTTTGGGTGGTAGGGAGGCCACCTTCATGAGGTTGAAGTCGTAGAGACAAGCAAAGTGGCTCTCTAGTCTCGCTTGTCATTAGCATGTGTCTTCTAAAGGAGAGAGTGATCTCCTCCTGCATCATCGGGACCGGGAGATGCAACCCGTGAGTAGCCCCCTTTGGCTATGCCCCCGCAAGCTACGTCCCGTCCCAAACTTATCAGCCCTATCAAGGCAAAGTATATACAGGAGGGGCGGATGGAGTGGACTACCCAACGAACATGTTCTATGCCAGCCAAATCCATTTGCCATGAATTCGCCCTCATTTGACCTCACGGAGATCCTGCAGCCGCCGTACCATACCTTGAGGCGGAAAGCCTTAGGTAGGATGCGCCATTGCTGTCTATGTTGTTATGATGAAAGCTCATGTTGTTGTGGTGATCTCCACCCTTCGGGAGGGTTATATGTATTATTTGTTGTTATGTACTTATGTTACATGCTTCCACATTGCTAGGTGGAACCCGAGGGAGATGGGGTAAATGACACGTCCAGTGCCAGTCCTCCCACGTAGGATTCCTGCCCACCATCGGGAATCCCACATTAGATGGGCGACCTCTCGATGGTAGCATGGCCAAAGATGGGGAATCTCTAGTTTCTGTACGATGGGAGCATCGTATATGATCGGGGGACGTCACAATGGTATCAGAGCAATGATCTTGGTTGACCAAGATCGATCACTGGCCATCACCCAATAGTACTAACTGTCCTAGAACGCAGTTTGGAGTTAACAACCCAGGCAAGAACCTCGAAAACGGGGAGAAAATTTTCTTCCCCACAATAGGAGTATTAGCTAGTTAGCTATAGTTAATATTTACCTAGAAAACACCTCTAGTAATCTGAGAATGCGCTAGAGCACCATTAGAATTATTCTAGTACCCTTCCGGCATACTTTCAGATTACTCGACCCTAGTTGGCAGTGAAACTTAAGTCTAAAGATAAAAAGAAGAATCAATTATAGCTTAGAATTAAATTCAAAGCTAGGATATCATAGTAGAATTACCAACAATATCTTAAATAATACCAAAAACAGTCCAGATGACACCATTAGGATTATCCTAATGCCCTTCTGGCACTTTTTCAGATTACTCAAACCAAAAATGTCTTAAAGAACTAAGGTCTTTGAAGCTACTAAATACTAATTATTTAAGTAATTAGGTAATACCATTTTTCCATGCCAAACCCTAAAAAATTTCCAACCCTATAAATATAGACTTCGACCTACCATAAGTTAGGTTTTCATTTTCGTTCTTGCTCTCTGCTTCAGAGGCAATTTTTAGGCGCCCGACCTCCGATTCGAGATATTTCGCACATGGCCATGGCCTGTACCAAACGTGATTTTAAGAAGATGACTGCCTAGAAAGAGCAAGCACCTGTGTCCTCGTCAAGAAAAGCTCGAACGCTTTAAGGCCAAGAATAAAGACACCACCAAACCGAGTAGAGAGCGTGCGAGAAAGAGGAAAAGAGGAAGCAGTGGAGAGGAGAGAGAAAAGAGGAAAGAAGAGAGGCATGAGAGGAGGATAAAGAATAGAGAGGATCCGAAGGGGAAAGGGAAGGCCACAGAAGATCATGAACAGGAAGAACAAGTCCACCCGCGTAGAAGGACCAAGTCTACGCCGAAGAAACAGAAGACGGAGGGCATTATCATTACACAGCGGGAACCAGACAATCCTCCAAGATCCGAATCCGGCACAAACTCGGAGTTGGAAACCGCTCGTCGCCTATCCTAATGAAATTACAGAAAAGAGGGATCTTCAGGAGCGGGCAAGCCCTCCAGGGATCCTGAGGAAACTGCCATGTTGGATGGAGAGCCCGAGCAAATAGGGGAGGAAAACGTACATGCACAGGAGTCACAGGTTCCACCGTTCCCATGTGGAAGCCCATCCTCGACAATCCCAAGAAACCACATAAAACAACGCGGGAGTCCTATGTTCTGTCCCAAGATAGGGAATACAGGAAGGAGCTGGCTGCTTATCAGGCCTACATGAAGATGTACTAGGCCTACAAGAACTACTACGATGCTCATAGAGTACGACACATTGAAGGAGGCAAACCTACGAAGGAGCAGACCGCCTTGAAGCTCCCACCAGAGACACTACCCGAGCCATCGAAGAAGCTGATGAAGCGGAGAAGAGACTCGGTCTTCTCAAGCTGCCAAAGAGATTTGTCACTTTCAGCGAAGCTACGACTTTCTAATACCACGAGCACCATTCGCGAGGCTCGTCAGGGAGATAATGGACGAAGTTCGCCACAGATTCGAGTGACCAATGACATGCTACTAGCAATGCAAGAAGCAAAAGAAGAAGGAGTAGATAGTAGAATTAACATTTCATGTAAAGCAAAAATTTTGATAAATATAAGTTATGATGTGTTATAATGTCTCTACACTTGTTAATCAGATCTAGTTGTGATTTGTTTCATGAAAAACAAATAAAGTCCGAGACCAAAAGATACCCATTTAGTCCGAGAATGCGCGACAAATTTTACATTTGGATTGTCCAAATTGCCCCTCGGGCGCATTCTCGACACTACTCACCCCATAGTTTACCTAGTTCTAAGCACCTAAACCATAAACTAAGACCAGATTTGAGCACCACTACCGAGTAGGGTAGAATTACATTATCATATCACCGTTTATCAAGTATCAAACCCAAAACAAGGCCTAAATCTGAAAATGCGCAAGAGCACTATTAGAAGAATCCAAACGCCCTCCCCGCACATTCTCGATTGTTCAAATTTCAAAGGCCAATAACTTGACCATACCAGCCCCAAATCACATGGAATTTGTTGCATTAGGATCTTTAGATAGTCATCTACATACAAATAAAACATCAAACGGACATAGGAACAATGAACAACTCAAATGGACTAAAGCCCTAACCCTAAAATTTGAAAAAATTAGGGTTTCTCTATAAATAGAAGCATAACCCCCACATTTGGACTTCATCATTTGCTCCTCGCTTTGAGGCGATTTTCCAACCTTCTCTAGATCTCATTGAGACATCCCCAAATTTCAGCTCCAACATGGCCACTAGATCCTTCATCACTTGGTATAGCGCCTCATCTCATATTGTCAAGTAGATGTTACCTAGTTTTCAATGTATTCCGTAAAGAGTTTGATTTAGTAGCCACTCTAACAAAAAACCCTTCACGCCAAAGTCTTGCAAGAATTCCAGACCAAATTAGGACCCCACTTGCAAGAATTCCCTCCGTGTATAAGGATACTTTGTGCCTAAGCTTGCCCTCAAGGAAGCATTTTGTCATGTACCCAAAGATCAAGACCAAGCTGAACAATAGAGCTCAACGCTTTCCCGCACTACATGACCATAACCTACAAGAGCGTAAGATATAGCCTCGAATTCTATCACGTAAGAGCCGCTTTTACAAGATGGCCAACCCTCGGGTCGAATGACGAGGAGGAAGAACAAGACGACGAAGAAGATGTCGAAGATCTAATCCAGGAGGACCCAGAGGAGGATTGGCCGGGAGGTCAAGAGTTCACCCCCTTTCTTCACTGTGATCTTCAAACACAGAGTAGCATCACCTTTGGACCTTGGCATTACCGCCTTTGGCCCCAATAATGGTGGAAGGGAGTATCTCCTCCTGAATGATATCAAGAATTTACCAGAGTGTCGGGACAGAATATCGCATGATGAACTCCCTACACTTGCTTCAACAAAGAAGAAGATTTCGGCCACGCTTTCATCGATCGGGAAACCCAAGAATTCCTTGTCCACATTCATGAAGCGTAGACGATACAAAGAAGACAAAGGATGCATATAGAAGCCTATAGCACCATCAGGAGTATGATCCCAACCAAAGATCCAATGACAGATGTGGAGTTTATAGCTCTTCATGAACGAATGGGAATCAGAGGCACGACCACAAGTGCCTTAATGCCGAGCTCTTCGTCCGCAGCAGCAGCGACCAGGTATATGGGACGATCTGTCAGCCTGAGTAGCAACCGATCACTCAAGGCAGACTATGAGCACATGATGACCATACCGATGGATGAATACGCATCCAGGCACAGGGAGGCAACGGGTCCATGAACAGACACTCGGCAAAGGGCAACTGCACTTATGTATTACTTGCCTCGCTTGGTCGATGGCAGAGTTATAGTGATACAGAAGGAATCCAGTCCCTCGGCCGAAGAGGCTATTTGTCTATTGGTTAGCCTCACAGGATTTGGGAGACATGCGAGGTTATATGACCACATCGACCACGTCATTCTAGTCAAGTGCTCCATATCCTTGAGCGTTTATGACTTTGCAGTTCTCCACCTTCGACAAGGAAGGCTTGCTGTCACTGCAGCAAGAAAGTGGAGGAGATGGTATTATCCTGAAAAATGTTCAAACTCCTAACATCCTGACCACCAACTTGAATAACACATTTCTAAAGTACAGAACGTACAAATATACAATGAAAACCTAAATTGCATACCTAAATACGCCATGGTTGATTTTCCACGAGTGTATATACTTGCATGCCTTCAAAAAATGTAAATTGTTGCATATTGTTCATTTCTTAACGGAAATGGATAGTGTACAGAGGAGGTCAGGCTATCACTAGGGATCGGTGGCCTTCTAATCCGTGGATGGTTTTGTATAGCCCTTATCTTCTTCATATTTGTTTGTGATTTCTATCTGTTCTTGTGCTTTGGTGATGGGGCTTAGTCCCCCAAGTTTCATTTGGGCTCTCGCCCTCTGCATGTACTCGTCCCATGGCCCACTGGGATCCCCGTGGACATTAAAACCTATGACGTTCCGTGATAATATACTCTGGGTATAAATATGTATATTATACTTGCCACGTCACTAGTACATGCTCTATGTACGTACGACACGTTAGCCGGCATAGATTTCCCATGGGGGCGCAACTCCTAGATCCCAATATATTGTACATATTGTGACATGTGAATATATTGTCCGACCGCCACATGACACAACCCCATTGACCCCGACCTTTCATTCCCAACCCTAAAAGAGTATCCTAAAAGTACCCTTTCTATAAAAAGGGGCTACCCCTAAAGAGCCCTTTTGGCTACCTTGTGATCGGCTGCCAAAGAGCAGATCGCCTCCAAAGAACGGGACGCCTCCGCTTGCATTGGGATTCGCCAAACAAAGTCGCCTTCAGTAACCTCAAGTCCCGAACAGCCGCTTCGATCACTGCCATGGACGCTTTCGGAGGAGGAATGCCCAGCAGCCAAGGATTCAGTAGGTGCCACTGACCTTGTTTGATTCTTAGATCAGCCATTAGCCATTCTTGTCCCTATCTAACCCATAGATGCCAAAAACTAGCCAATGAACCCTAACTATGTATGTTTAGATTAGATTTATGTGAATAAGCATAAAAATGATTGGGGTGTGCAGGGGGGAAATGAATACGGTGGGATAGACCATGGTCCTATGCCAATGATGTATAAGAGAAGTAGGATCACAAAAAAAAGGCTAGGAAGATGCCTTTATTGTCAAGCACGTAAAGGCACCAGGGGTGTTGGTTAGAGGACTCCTCAAAAAGGTTTTGTTCTTTTGTGGGGGTTCGAGTCCCTGTATTGACGGGGTGACAGTGACAACCATTGCAAATCATAGGGTATTTGCTTACCAATACGATGTGACCAATCATTTCTAAGTGTATTCGTGCTAGTTGCGCACTGGCCATATTGGAGCCATAGGATGGGCGAATCCAACGGCCTCATGGAGTGTTGGGTGTGATATTCTGTTAATTCGATTCATATGGATCTATGATGTATAATCTGTTCGCACTCCGGTGTATTGGGAAGGGGGTTAGAGACCCAAGCCTTAGTAGATGTGATCCTAGATTAGCCTTATTAACTCCCAATTAATGTGGCCTGTGCATAAGAGCCTGCCTGCGTTGTGGGTGGAGGGGCCAGTCCGGCTGACAAGGGGGAACTTGTCCGATGGCAGTTGATCCCTCTGGTGTGTAAAGCCTACCGGGGAACATTGCGGACTAGGCCTAATACCTTATGCACTGTGTGTGGCTCTGGTATGGGCTCGACACCTTTTGGGTGGTGAGGCCACCTTCAACGGGGTTGAAGTCGTAGACAAGCAGTGGCTCTCTAGTCTGCTTGTCATTAGCATGTGTCTTCTAGAGGAGAGAGTGATCTCCTCCTGCATCATCGGGACTGGGGAGATGCAACCCAGGAGTAGCCCCTTTGGCTATGCCCCGGGCAAGCTACGGTCCGGTCCCAAAACTTATCAGCCTATCTGCAAAGTATGTACAGGAGGGGCGGATGGAGTGGACTACCCAACGAACATGTTCTATGCCAGCCAAATCCATTTGCCATGAATTCTGTCTGCTTTGACCTCTGGAGATCCCAGGCCGTCAGTCATACCTTGAGACTGAGCCTTAGGTAGGATGCGCCATTGCTGTCTATGTTGTTATGATGAAAGCTCATGTTGTTGTGGTGATCTCCACCCTTCGGGAGGGTTATATGTATTATTTGTTGTTATGTACTTATGTTACATGCTTCCACATTGCTAGGTGGAACCCGAGGGAGATGGGGTAAATGACACGTCCAGTGCCAGTCCTCCCACGTAGGATTCCTGCCCACCATCGGGAATCCCACATTAGATGGGCGACCTCTCGATGGTAGCATGGCCAAAGATGGGGAATCTCTAGTTTCTGTACGATGGGAGCATCGTATATGATCGGGGGACGTCACAATGGTATCAGAGCAATGATCTTGGTTGACCAAGATCGATCACTGGCCATCACCCAATAGTACTAACTGTCCTAGAACGCAGTTTGGAGTTAACAACCCAGGCAAGAACCTCGAAAACGGGGAGAAAATTTTCTTCCCCACAATAGAGTATTAGCTAGTTAGCTATAGTTAATATTTACCTAGAAAACACCTCTAGTAATCTGAGAATGCGCTAGAGCACCATTAGAATTATTCTAGTACCCTTCCGGCATACTTTCAGATTACTCGACCCTAGTTGGCAGTGAAACTTAAGTCTAAAGATAAAAAGAAGAATCAATTATAGCTTAGAATTAAATTCAAAGCTAGGATATCATAGTAGAATTACCAACAATTAAATATCTTAAATAATACCAAAAACAGTCCAGATGACACCATTAGGATTATCCTAATGCCCTTCTGGCACTTTTTCAGATTACTCAAACCAAAAATGTCTTAAAGAACTAAGGTCTTTGAAGCTACTAAATACTAATTATTTAAGTAATTAGGTAATACCATTTTTCCATGCCAAACCCTAAAAAATTTCCAACCCTATAAATATAGACTTCGACCTACCATAAGTTAGGTTTTCATTTTCGTTCTTGCTCTCTGCTTCAGAGGCAATTTTAGGCTTAGAGCCTCCGGACATTCGAGATATTTTCAAGACATGGCCATGGCCTGCACCAAACAGACGACGAAGAAGATGACTCGTCTAGAAAGAGCAAGCACCCAGGTCCTCGCCTGTCAGCAAAAGCTCGAACGCTTTAAGGCCAAGAATAAAGACACCACCAAACTGGAGTAGAGCGTGCAGAGAAAGAGGAAAAGAGGAAGCAGGGAGAGGAGAGAGAAAAGAGGAAAGAAGAGAGGCATGCGGAGCAGAGGATAAAGAATAGAGAGGATCCGAAGGGGAAAGGGAAGGCCACAGAAGATCATGAACAGGAAGAACAAGTCCACCCGCGTAGAAGGACCAAGTCTACGTCAAGAAACGTAAGACTGAGGGCATTATCATTACACGGGAACCGCATAATCCTCCAAGATCCGAATCCGGCACAAACTCGGAGTTGGAAACCGCTCGTCGCCTATCCTAATGAAATTACAGAAAAGAGGGATCTTCAGGAGCGGGCAAGCCCTCCAGGGATCCTGAGGAAACTGCCATGTTGGATGGAGAGCCCGAGCAAATAGGGGAGGAAAACGTACATGCACAGGAGTCACAGGTTCCACCGTTCCCATGTGGAAGCCCATCCTCGACAATCCCAAGAAACCACATAAAACAACGCGGGAGTCCTATGTTCTGTCCCAAGATAGGGAATCTGTGAAGGAGTCGGTTGCCATCGTGCCTACATGAAGATGTACTAGGCCTACAAGAACTACTACGATGCTCATAGAGTACCTACACATTGAAGGAGGCAAACCTACGAAGGAGCAGACCGCCTTGAAGCCCCCACCAGAGACACTACCCGAGCCATCGAAGAAGCTGATGAAGCGGAGAAGAGACTCGGTCTTCTCAAGCTGCCAAAGAGATTTGTCACTTTCAGCGAAGCTACGGCTTTCTAATACCACGAGCACCATTCGCGAGGCTCGTCAGGGAGATAATGGACGAGTTCGTCACAGGATTCAGAGTGACCAATGACATGCTACTAGCAATGCAAGAAGCAGCAAGAAGGAGTAGATAGTAGAATTAACATTTCATGTAAGCAAAAATTTTGATAAATATAAGTTATGATGTGTTATAATGTCTCTACACTTGTTAATCTGTACCTAGTTGTGATTTGTTTCATGAAAAACAAATAAAGTCCGAGACCAAAAAGATACCCACTAGTCCGAGAATGCGCGACAGCTACATTTGGATTGTCCAAATTGCCCTCTGGCGCATTCTCAGACTACTCGCCCATAGTTTACCTAGTTCTAAGCACCTAAACCATAAACTAAGACCAGATTTGAGCACCACTAATCGAGTAGGGTAGAATTACATTATCATATCACCAGTTTATCGAAGTATCAAACCCAAAACAAGGCCTAAATCTGAAAATGCGCAAGAGCACTATAAGAAGAATCCAAACGCCCTCCTGGCGCATTCTCAGATTGCTCAAATTTCAAAGGCCAATAACTTGACCATACCAGCCCCAAATCACATGGAATTTGTTGCATTAGGATCTTTAGATAGTCATCTACATACAAATAAAACATCAAACAGACATAGGAACAATGAACAACTCAAATGGACTAAAGCGCCCTAACCCTAAAATTTGAAAAATTAGGGTTTCTCTATAAATAGAAGCATAACCCCCCCACATTTGGACTTCATCATTTGCTCCTGCTTTGAGGCGATTTTCCAGCCTTCTCTAGATCTGTTCGACATCCCCAGCTTCAGCTCCAACATGGCCACTAGATCCTTCATCACTTGGTATAGCGCCTCATCTCATATTGCCGAAGTAGATGTTACCTAGTTTTCAATGTATTCCAGAAAGAGTTTGATTTAGTAGCCACTCTAACAGCAAACCCCTTCTGTCAGCAAGTCTTGCAAGAATTCCAGACCAAATTAGGACCCCACTTGCAAGAATTCCCTCCGTGTATAAGGATACTTTGTGCCTAAGCTTGCCCTCAAGGAAGCATTTTGTCATGTACCCAGCATCAAGACCAAGCTGAACAATAGAGCTCAACGCTTCCCAGACTACATGACCATAACCTACAAGAGCAGAAGATAGCCTCTCGACTCTATCACAGAAGAGCGCCTGCTTTTACAGTATGGCCAACCTCAGGGGTCGAATGACGAGGAGGAAGAACAAGACGACGAAGAAGATGTCGAAGATCTAATCCAGGAGGACCCAGAGGAGGACAGGCTGGAGGCCGAAGAGTTCACCCCTTTCTTCGACCAGGATCTTCAAACACAGAGAGTAGCATCACCTTTGGACCTTGGCATTACCAGCTTGGCCCCAATAATGGTGGAAGGACAGGAGTATCTCCTCCTGAATGATATCAAGAATTTACCAGAGTGTCGGGACAGAGAATATCGCACAGATGAACTCCTACACTTGCTTCAACAGCAAGAAGATTTCGACAGCTTCATCGACTGGGAAACCCAAGAATTCCTTGTCCACATTCATGAAGCAGAGACGTATACAGCAAGACAGTGACAGACATAGAAGCCTATAGCACCATCAGGAGTATGATCCCAACCAAAGATCCAATGACAGATGTGGAGTTTATAGCTCTTCATGAACGAATGGGAATCAGAGGCACGACCACAAGTGCCTTAATGCCGAGCTCTTCGTCCGCAGCAGCAGCGACCAGGTATATGGGACGATCTGTCAGCCTGAGTAGCAACCGATCACTCAAGGCAGACTATGAGCACATGATGACCATACCGATGGATGAATACGCATCCAGGCACAGGGAGGCAACGGGTCCATGAACAGACACTCGGCAAAGGGCAACTGCACTTATGTATTACTTGCCTCGCTTGGTCGATGGCAGAGTTATAGTGATACAGAAGGAATCCAGTCCCTCGGCCGAAGAGGCTATTTGTCTATTGGTTAGCCTCACAGGATTTGGGAGACATGCGAGGTTATATGACCACATCGACCACGTCATTCTAGTCAAGTGCTCCATATCCTTGAGCGTTTATGACTTCGCAGTTCTCCACCTTCGACAAGGAAGGCTTGCTGTCACTGCAGCCTTCACCATCGATAAGAAAGTGGAGGAGATGGTATCAACCATTCGCAGAGGTTTATCCCACGATGTCCTTAGGAACTTGGGCTGCACAGTTGGCATGACTCAAGTGAAAAAGTTCTTAGAAAAAAATCTAGCACATCTATTGTATTCTGTACTTCCGCATATATGAATATATAAAATTTTGTACTTGTAAGTGTTATTGAAACCTCTAGAAAATAACCACAATTTCAACTACAAGCGTAACAGTTAACTCACTGTAAGTGTATAATGAGGTCCGCGATTATATCCATGGTGAGTGTCATATACTAGCTGCAATTGATTCAGAAAATGCAGAGAGTCAGTATAATATGATATCCACCATCGGTAAGGTAAAAGCCAAGTCGTTCATTGTTCCCTTTGATACGGGGAGCTCCCATAACTTTGCTTCGCCTAGAATGGTCGAAATGTTGAAAATGAAAACCCTTCAGACGAACCCAAGGCCAGTGGGTATGGGAGCAGAAATAAGAGAAATGGGAAAATATGATCTCATAATAGGAATGGAATACTTGAGCTCAGCAAAGGCATGCATCGATTGCGGGAACAGAAAGGTCACCTTAACGACACCTAAAGGAAAGACCATAGAGATAGCAGGTAAAGAGGTTACCTCAATAATAGATAATGCAATGCATGTCTAGTAAGAAATTACTCAAATGCATAAAGAGAGAATAGATTGCCTACATTTTCAAAATAAAATCCGTGGTACAGACTCAAGCAAGGAAAAAGAAGATAATCATCTCTTCAGAGGTTGTATGTGGTCAGAATGAGTGCTGGAGCTGGCCTCAAATCTCTTTGGCTATGACTTATCCTCTATGATCTCTCTGGACTTCTTCATGCCTAACAACCCAAATGACTGGAGGATTTATATCCTCCTATGGAGAATCTGGAAAGGGCAGAATGCTTTTATCTTCAATAATGAAATCACGCACCCTGAAGCTGTTATCAAACAGATTTCTTATGACATTAAATGGATTGATGATGCTCTCTAAATAGTACTTATGGATCTTTATTGTTCTTTATTTTCAGGAATCATTTTCATATTGGTGCGGAAAATCAAATGGAGGAAGATTGATCCTAATACCAACATGGAATGGCTCAAGGTTTTTGGACCACCAAATATTTATGGGCATGAGGAACCCTGCTTCTGCAACTGTCGCTGTGATCAGAATCCGGATGTCCGAAGAGCGTTATTATGCAAGGCCAAGGATAGCAGAGGAAGGTTCAATATGACCAAAGCAGAATCTTGTTTATGTGCATTTTGCATCCTCTCGATCATGGTTAGGGGAAGAGGGAGGAAGATCACAAATTTCAATCTCAGGGCCCCCGTCTAATCTGGCAGAACCTTTCTGATATCATAGATGAAAACTATCACATGATTTGAACGTTTAATACTTTTCTAACTTTTTTAACTTATATAAGCTAATGGGTGATACTTCCTTGTAAAAAGTAACTTTTGTACCATTACCTATACATAATATACATATCGGCCTTCAATCAGAAAAAAAAAGGAAAAAGAAGATAAGACCTTGAGAAACTTGCCTAAGTCAGTGGCTAATTAATAAAGGAATTCCAATTGGCCTATGGGACCCAAACAAAAAGAGAGCAGCAAGCGTATTACTGTCAGGATAAAAAACCCATGTCCCGAAGGGTTTTCGAGGGAAAAACCTTAGCAGTAATAAGTGTGCTGGTACACTGTACAATTATATAAGACAATTCAATACTGCCCCAGAGGACACAACTGAGTTCATGTATCTATAACCTTCTGGAGGTATGACCCCAACAAGTCCACGGACGCCGTATTCAATAACTCATGCAGCGGCTAGTCAGGCACAACTAATCGAAGATACTGCGCTCGGATATGGATAAATGCTGGGCAGATCTGGGGGGCATGACATTCATCTTCAATGGTGCCCTGGTGGCAACACTGACAAAGCCTATCCTCCCGTGCTTTCCTCAGTCCAACCCTCTCTCTCAATGGGGAGACGATGTGCACCCGTGCGAATGGAAGCTATAAGTCTACGCTTCTTCATGGGCAAATGGATGCACAGATATTGGTGTGGGCCTCTCATAAGCATACGATTGACTTGCTGCTGATCGTGTGCCATCTTAACGTGTGTCAGAGCATCTGCATCCCAGAGCTTGCGAAGGAAACTAGCATCTAGGTACAGCTTCAATGCATTGTGATCCTTCTTTGTTCGTACTTATACGCATCTGTTTGCCTGTACATCCCACTGTGAAAACTACTAAGCTTGTCCTTCCAGCAGGCTTTGAGGCATTGGGGACCCATTGCTACGGCCAAAGCAAGGTTGGGCAAACGTGTATCACCCATAGCGACCACCTTCTGGAAGTAAATAATATGGCGTTCCAATGCAGCCCATTGAAGGAGTAGAAAACCTATCTCCTGGAATAGGATCTGGTCTGGAACTGTGTACTTTACCCCAAGGGCTCGTGCCAAGAAGGTTTTCTGCACCTGCTCGAGATCATTCCAGGTGGTGAGGGATATCACCGGACCCCACACCTCTGCCCCACACAGGAGAACTGGCTCGACCAAGGCCCTAAATAGGTGTGACTGGTCGCTCCAGGCATACAACTCTGCATTGTGGCTATTGCTTTGCATGGCAGATAGTGCTTTCCAATCTGCCATGACACGCAACCTGATGGCAACATCCCAGTGGGTGGTAGTAGAGAACTCGATCCCCAAATACTTGTAGGTCGGAGCCATCGCTACATCTTGTCCCTGGTGGCTTCTCACATTGAAATTTTTACGGTTTTTTCTTATAACATGACACTATCTTATGCTGGGTCGTGGGGTTTTGCACTCTGCTTAGAAATGGTTGTACGGCTGTTAAACAAAAGAAATTCGAAATTCAGCTCGTTCGAAAAGTTTCTGCATAACTGTTGACGCTGTTTTCGTTTATCCCACAGAACAGGACAAGGTCCATGATCTGCGTACACTCCTGCTAGCAGCAAGGAACAAGTGTTAACTGATGGGTATAGCATAAGAATTAGCAGCAAGGAACAAGTGTTAACTGATGGGTATAGCCTGATCATTCATTCGCAAAACCAACTTGACACTAATGGTCCCGATAGCCTAATCAAGCGCTGCTGTGGCTCTCGCAGCAGCTATGACACGATAAGCCGATGAAGCAAAATTATGGCCTTGTATGCTCCGTTCGCCCTTTGTTTTGTAGCTCGTGTTTTCTTTCGACCTATTAAAGCTACAAGCAAGCTATGACTACAACTATAGGCGACTAAGAAGATGATTTGATTTTTTTTCTTGGCAAAGACTAGAACAATGAGTTCGGCTTTGCCTTCCTCACCGACTATAGACGATAATGTAGTTTGCTGCCAATATCTAGGATTAACATCTTTTTACTTTGGAGTTGAGGAGAGATAATTAGAGGGATGCGAGAGTCCACATAGTGCACTCTCGCATTAAGAGACAATTCGCCTCTAACTGCTGTTAGGGGCGTTTCCATTAATGAAATGTCCGTTAAGGATAATGGGCCGAAAGAATTTTCGAGCCATACTGTATAATTTTTGTCTCTCGCCGTACACGACGAGAGACAAAAAAAACATTCAAGCATGTGGCCGACCTTAGAGAGAAATGAAATGAAAATGAAATGAAATCTATTATTCCGTCTTCGAGACCACCAGGTCTATGAGACGTTTACAAGTTAATAAAACAAGTCATCCAGTGTGTCTGCTGAGAGTAACACACTGGGTTCCTCTATCTCAATCTCTCGTACCTTCTGATTTTTCAAACAAGCATCTCTATGTTTAAGAATGTCAATAATATATCCCCCAATGGATGCCCCTGGGTACCGAAAGAACTCCTCAAGGGAGGTAGCACTGATCCCATGTATGACTCTTAAGTCTGAATAAGCACGGCAACAAAGTAAGATATGAGCCGCATCCTCCACCACACCGTCACTACACAAGTTACATTGTCTAAGATCATGAGCGATGTCTGCCCATCTCCCTACCTCCACACCAAGATAGAGAGAGAGGGAGGGAGGGAGGGAGGGAGGGAGAGAGAGAGAGAACTGTATATTATGATCAGTATATTTTGTAATAGAACTCATTCCAATTGATCAATATATTCTGTAAACAGAACTCATTCCATTTTATCAATATATTCTGTAGCAGTTTGCAGTTGTGCTAATAGTAATCCTTTTGTTTAATGTATTTTGTACAAGATCTTGTTTAATGTATTTTTGTTTAGTATATTTTATTACTACTACTATTATTATTATTCAATTGCTCACATTAGAACTTGAGGTCATGGAGCACAAATTACATAAGTGTCTACAATTTCAACACCAGAGAGCGGTGTCCATCCACTGCCTTGATGTAAGCGTCGAGCATAAGTGGTTCAATTTTTAACAATGTACTAAAATCACTAATATGAATGTCATGAATCTCTCTTATGTGTGCATAACTCGAGCAGTGTAAGAATGTGTGATCGTCTTCCTCAACCTCTCCCGAATCACAAATCTTGCATTGTCTTGCTTCTTTAGGTATCTTATACCATCTTCTGGTTTCAACTTCCAGGTAATGCACACCTGTCCTATACTTGGCAATCAAATGTTTGTGTTGTTTGGGAATAGACGAGAACATATATTTTTGACCCGAATGTTTATCTAGATTAGTATTTAGCATGTACTGTTGCATTCGTCTCCCTGGATCTGCCCATAATTTGTCCATAGTCACCCTGCGCAATAATGTTTTCGCCTCTTCTTTGTCAAAAGGCCAAGCCAGTGCTTCAATTCCCCATCTTTCTCCCCACACAAGTAAATCCTTCTCCCATCCTTGGCTTGCACATGCCAGCGCCTGATCCGAAACCCTGCCTGCATCTTAATTCTTAATTCTGTGATTGAAGTTCATTGTTTGGTACAGCCCTTCAGCCTCAAGTGGCAGTATTCCAACTTCAGCCAGCATGATAGCATATGGATTCCGTGATGAAATTCCTGGTCCCCAGATGGGGACTCCGTATAGAAGAATTATCTGCACCAGTGTTTTGAATAGAATTCTCTTGAGACCGAAGTCCACCAAATTTGCCTTATTGCATCTCCCTAGCATGCTAAATAGGGCTGCTCTTCCACCTGAGATTCTTCTTTTTATGCATTGTTTCCAGTCATATCTTGAAGATATATCAATTCCCAGATACCTGTTGGATTCAACGACTTCCATTTCTTGCCCTTTAAATGATGGACGATCTCGAGTCCCGAATATCATAATTTTTTATTTTGGGATGTTTACCTCCATGCCGTTACAATCACAGAATCCTGCTAGGTTGTTTAAGTGCTCCTGTACGATTTTCTTTTTTCGGGCTAATATAACCATGTCATCAGCATACAAGAGAAGTTGGATTATGTACAAATCCAGAGTGGTTCCTGGAAAGAATGTGCCCTCAGCCATTCATCTAACTCATCAATAAAAATGCCAAATAACGTCAGTGATAGTGGGCATCCTTGACGGGCCCCGATAGTGCTTCTGATATGGTCATCTAAATCCCAGGAAATATTTATTAATACTTCTGAGTATAACTAAGATACTTGCTCCCTGGATGTCCTAAGGCACTCCAAGTTGTGCCATCCTCTCCCATAGCTTTCCTTGTGAGACTGTATCAAATGCTTTACGAAAATCTATAAATGCAACAAACAGTCTTTGCTTTTTCCTATCAATACACATAATGTCAGGATATGATCTAATGTACTATGTCCTTTCCTGAATCCAGCTTGTCCTCTGGAGCACACCTCTTTCAGTTCGGCCCACGTGTTTAATTTTACCTCCAATAAGCTTCCTAGTATTTTGGCAAACACACTGCCAATCAAAATTGTCCTATAATTATCAACCACTTGTTTGTCCCCTGATTTGTAGATGGGATGTACCCTATTCTTCTTTCAGAAGAGAGGTAATCTTTGCCTCACACTCTTATTTAGCAAACTGGGAGTATCTCATCTTGCCCCCCAATTCCAATGGTTTCACACACATGCCATCTAAATCATGGACTTTATTATAAGCCAAATCTGATAATATCTCTTTTACTTCCATTATGGTGAACATATTTGAGTCTTTGCCTGATATGGGCATATTACTTACCTGATTTCTCGTAAATATCTCGCACAAGCTTTACCAAAGCGTTTAAATTTAACTCGGTCTGTTTTTGTTTGTCTGGGAGCATGGACCAGAAACTTTGTTTGTACCATTTTGGTTTGATCATACAGTTCTTGTGCAGTAAATCTCTAGCTATTTGACACTCATTATCCCAACAAGAGTTGCATGGTCTTCCATGCTTTGGCTTCTTAGTTAAGCCAAATATAGCCTCAAAAAGTATGTTCTTAGATTGCATTGCATCCTCTTGCAAGTCACCTGACCATGTGTATTCACCCAGCAAATCTTCTACATGCCTTTTGTACTCAAGATTTCGCTCATAGCTGATTTTCAATTTTGGTTGAAAGAATGTGGATTGTTCTTTGTTTTTCGTTGCTTCTATTTGCAGGGCAATGTGTAGGGGCATGTGGTCAGATTCAGGTGCTAGTTCACCCACATAATTGCCTCAAGTATCAGTTATTCTATGAATCTGTGGAGAACCTGATTATGCTGAGTTGACTTTCATTGACTAAAAATTGACTTCAAATCAAATGTCTGTATTTTCCAAACCACACAAGTGACCTGAACAAATTTCAAATGCAGATCCTTACAATCCCCTAAAACTGAATACCCTAAAAGATTCACATGAAAACTTAAATTTGTAAGCTGAGATTGAATTGAATGAAAGCAGCTTTTCCCAAAAATGGGAAAGCAATTAGAATGATAGTCATGTGGTGAAGAATGAAGTATTGTCATGCAATTTTGCATATCAGTCTGTGACAATGAATGAGTGAAAGCATATGAGAATGCAATTCAATAAAAGTAGAAATATCTGAATAGAAGTCAAGCAACATTTTTGCCATCCCTGTTCTGGTACATGACATGTCTGATTAAGTCTCCTTCCTTCTTCATTTTCTTGTTGATTTCTTCTATCTCATAGTAGTTGGTGTTTGGCAAGTCAGCCTCCAAGGGCAACATCTCCATTCCCAAATCTTCCATTATGCCGAAGTTCCATAGCACACGTGGCATGAATAATCTTGGCTGCCTGCCAACGTGAATAGGCAAAGCCTTAAGGATCCTGAATTTCTCTTTTACAATCCCAAAGCCATTCTCTACACAAACTCTGCCCTTGCAAATCCTCTTGTTAAACTTGCTAAAAGACCATGTACCATCTGCAAATACCTTTATTAAGAACCTTCTACTTATCACCTAACAACAATGGAGAGATAGTGACAGTCACATCTGCATCTAGGATTTCTCCTCTCCTGTTAATTTTCTTGCCATTCATTTGAATAGCAGGCTCTACTAACATTCACATTGATAAACATTCGAGAATGTGTGACAACACATTGCATCAAGCAGGAATGACTCTTATGTCTGCTGTAATAGTCATCATCATCGAGGGAGGGAGGGAGGGAGGGAGGGAGGGAGAGAGAGAGAGAGTTTATTATGTCCATTGGGAGGCCTCAAAGGCCTATTAGACAATCAGTTTAAATATCTTCATAAAATAATAGATGAGTTTCCATATCCTCATCTAGCTCATCACTCTCACTCCAGTTATCTGAATCACCCTCATCAATATTCTATTGTGATTCTAAACATGTATCTCTATGTCGCAAAAGTTCAATCAAATAACTCCCCAGCATATCACTATCATATGTGAAGAGAGTCGGGAGATCTACATGGTCTATTCCATATTTAACCCTTAATGTATCATATGCCACACATCGAAGTAATGTATGATCCTCGTCTTCAACCTGATTTGTGTTATAAACCTTACAATACCTTTGATCTCTCGGTATGATATGTCCCCATCTACCTGTTTCCACCCCCAAATGATGTGAGCTAAGACGGATCCTGCTTGTGTCTCTTCTGCATTGATATATTTGCCTGTAAATGCTTTCTACTAACATCATTGGGTATGGTGTTTGGGTCTTGACTCCTAGCTCTAGCCTTAAAAACTTCTTCAAGACTTGCTCCATATCAGCCCATAGACATTGAGGAAGACCTGGCCCCCAAACTTCGCACCCATACAAAAGCACACTCTGCACCAGGGATTGATACAATTTCACCTTAAGAGTCCAGGACCATAAATGTATTCTTCGACACATGCTCTGTAATGCATATAGTGCTCTTTCCCCTCCAGCAACTCGTTGTGTAATACATGCATTCCACCTATGGTTTCTGCTGAAAATAAGACCCAAGTATTTGTAAGAGTCGCAAACATAGTTACAGAATTTCCCTTATAGCTGAAAATTGGCTCTTGTCTAAGGGCCCCAACGACCATGATGTTTGTTTTATCCAAATTTACCTGCATACCAGTGTGGTCACAGAAATCAGCCAATCCGTTTAAGTGTTCCTGCATGTGCTCTTTTGACCGTGCAAAAATGACCACATCATCTGCATACATGAGTAACTGAACAATATATCCATGTAATTCCATTCCTCCTGGGCAATTAGTATTAAGCCAAGCTTCAAGGCTATCAATAAACAGGCCAAACAATGTGGGGGACAACGGGCATCCCTGTTTCACGCCAATATTGCTTTCTACCGCTGGGGGGTGGGTGTGTGTGAGAGAGAGAGAGAGAGAGAGAGAGAGAGAGAGAGAGAGAGAGAGAGAGAGAGAGAGAGAGAGAGAGAGAGAGAGAGAGAGAGAGAGAGAGAGAGAGAGAGAGAGAGAGAGAGAGAGAGAGAGAGAGAGAGAGAGAGAGAGAGAGAGAGAGAGAGAGAGAGAGAGAGAGAGAGAGAGAGAGAGAAGTGAAGTGAAGTGATTTGTATTATTTCGTCTTGTCAGACCATCAGGTCTATAAGACAGAGTACAACCATAAAACTTATCCAAAACCAAATATCATATCATCTGGCAAGTACTCATCGAGTTGCTCGCCATCGCTCTCTTCTTCCTCGTCTCCGCTGGATTCTACAACATGCTTGATTGCTGCCTCCCTCAGGGCCAACATATCAATTAAAAAACTACCTACTATAGTAGCTGGCATGTCGAAGAATTGTTGTAAATTAAGTATACTAAAACCAAACCTATCCCGCAGGGCTTGATACGCTGGACAGAGTAAAATTGCATGTTCCTCGTCCTCTATTTCATCTGACCCACATGCCTGGCACGTTCGGTATTCCCTCTGAATGTTATACCACCTGCCGACCTCTACACTTAAGTGGTGCGCACTCAGCCTCATCCGGCAGATAGCATGCCTTTTTGCTAGGGAGAGGTTCTCACCCAAGTACCTCATTGCCTGTAGTGTTGGATTCATCTTCTCCCTATACTGCAACATTTTGATACCAGGTGTGTGCCAGATTCTTGCTTGAACGGTGTCTCTTACCCAGTCATGGATTCGGTTCTTATTGCGTGCCAAGTCTTGAATCTGAAGACCCCATTTTTAGCAGCCATATTCATATATCGCATACCATCCCTTATCCATTGTCGCATTTAGTGCTAGCGGCGGGTAACTTTCTTCCTCTAACCCCCATCTCGCTTAAATATGTTAGAAAGCGACATAAAGCTTCACATTCCGGTGCATCATACCGCATTCTACCAAACATCATGTCATACGAGGTTGCATTTTAACTCCAAGCTCGGTGTGTAGAAACTTTTTCTTTTGCACTCGCTCTATTTTTTGCCATAGCTCAAGTGAGAGTCAGGGCCCCCGGACTTCACATCCATATAACACTACATCTTATGCATACTAGTGTTTTGAACAACATCTTTTTAGCTCAAAGTTCCGGAGATATCTCGCTTTTAAGCATTTCTTTTGCATAGCAAAGAACGCTTTCAACCCTCCATTAACCCCTTGCTCCCACCGTTTGATTCCACCTAAAGTGCTTGTCTACAATGAGCCCTAGATATTTGTAGGTGCTAGAAATCTCTACCGACTCCCCTTTATATGAAAATGTATAGTTCTGATCCGGGTTAGTTCGAATATCACAATTTGATTTGGTCTTTCCCAAATTGACTTTCATACTGTTGCATCACAAAATGTCGATAGTGTGTCCAAGTGTTTCTGCATCCCCTCTTTATCAAGCGTGATAGCAATACAATGTCGTCCGCGTAGAGCAGCAAGAGAATGACATGCCCTGCAAGTCTTATCCCATCTCCCCCCTGCATGGTTATCCACCCTCTAAATCGTCTATGAAAATTCCAAACAAGGTTGGTGATAAAGGACATCCTTGTTTGACACCAGAATTGCTCTCCACTTGCACATCATTATGATCAAAAGGGAAGGATAGTTTTACAATAACCCTCTCATATATCAACCTTACTGCATTTCTTAGTTGTTCGCGCACCGCATTGTTCCAAGCTTTCCCACAAATTCCCAGATGAACCATGTCAAACGCTTTTAGTGAAATCTACAAATCCTGCAAACATAGGTTTTCTTGTCCCTTTTTATTGCGGTCTATCATAGCTCGGAAGGTCACTAGGTGATCAGTGGTGCATTTTCTTGGCCTAAAGCACGCTTGACCCTTAGCTCGGACATTATGCATCTCTGCCCAAACACTAATCTTGCTTTCAATAATATTGGCAAATAGCTTTGCAAAAAGATTGCTTACCATAATCATGCGGTAGTTATTCGGGTCGCGCTCATTACCAGCTTTATGTATGGGTACAACCCTATTGATTTGCCATTCTGTGGGGAAACCTTCTTGCGTTGCATCATTGAACATCTGTGTTATTTTGCTTGCTACTCCCCCTCCTGCCCATTTGAGCATTTCGGCCACTAAGCCCAATGTATCTGCCGCTTTTCCATTAGCCAGTTTGTTCAAACCTTCACATACATCATTGATGGTGAATGAGAAATGAGTCCTGATTTTCTGTTGGTTTTCTGGTATATCATTGATGTGATAAAGACTTTGGACTTGTGCCACAAGATCCTCCAATTGCAAATGCTGCGCATGTTGCCTCCCTTCTTTCATCTTTTTCCAAAACTTGTTAGGGTCAATCACCAAGCTAGCAACCAGCTCCTCTTGCTTAAGTCGCAGGAATGCTCTTTTCTTATATCGACCAGCCTTTTTGTGCTTTTAATCAATTCCATTCTGTACCCCCCCTGTGCACCTTTATATTGTTCCCTCTTAAGTTTGCATTCTTCATCGAACCACCCATTGCAGGGTAGACCTTTTTCCCGCCTTCCTGAGCTAAAGCATGTATTTGCTGCCTCTAGCACCAAAGAGGTCAAAACCTCGCTTATCTTTGCAGCACCCTGGGGCCATGCTGTGCCTCCCACCCGTTGCTCGCAATATGTCATATATTGCTCTGCCTTTTTCTGATTCACCCGTATACCTCCCTTGCTAGTTTCCTTCTCTTGCTTAATTTCCCCCGTTGCAGCAATGTGTACTATCATTGGGACATGATCCGATTCTTTCCTAATGTCTGATACATGCAAGTATGTCACTTGCTCCGCAAATAGCTCAGATGCAATAAAGTAATCCACAATACTCTTTCCTTTACAGATGCACTTATCCGTGCTTGCAAAATGCTTAACCCCATTGTAAATCACAAGGTTTAGACCACTGCACATTCCCAATAAATGGTTCCCCATTTGCGGTAGGCCACTTATCTGTATCCGATGTGATACGATTCCAACCTGCCAGTTCTAACTCACCTTCATCCATTTGATTCATCCAGATAGGATCCCCACTGCTGCTTGCTAATGATGCTTGTTTCCCCGCGGTTCGCGCATTGAAATCTCCTATCAAAACAACCTCTCCTAACTCCGTTAGCTGCTGGAATGGATCCTCAAAATCTAAGCCATATCTTTGGTATGTGTGCTTTTGTAATGGTAAAAAGTAACATCCTGCAATAAAGACCCGTCTGCCATCCTTTCCCGGTATTTCCACCCATATAAATTGCTTGGTATCTCGTTTTATGACCAACCTCACAAGGTGCACTATTTCCGTTCTTACGTAGCACGCAATCCCCCCATATCCTCTCCTGCGCCACCCTTTTCTATTCCATGTTGAATGCAGAACCACGAACCCTGGTATTTCTGGAAGCCCGCTTTCTTCATGCTCCCAAGTCTCTACAAAAAATGCCATATCTACTGATGCTAGTACATCTCCCATCTCCTCAACCTTTCCCTTGTTTAGATGATTGATGTTCCACGCAAGTAACCTGATGGCCTGTATTTCCTATGCGTCCCCAATGATGCAAACCTTGCCGCGCTTCCAAACAGCTTTTTGGTTATTCTGCCTTGCCTCCTTGAATTTTTGCATTTCTATCTTATCTTCTTTGAGATCGTTTCTTGAGTGAGGAGGTCCTCGTTAATCCAAACGTTCTTACCTTTAAGCTTGGTTCTCGATTTTGCAATACCCTCATTTTATCATCCACAAGCTCTTGAAGTTTGACAATAATATTCCCTGGGTTTGTCCCCTTTCTTACCTACGCTGATATGATTCAACGGGTTAACCAACCGGAACCTCCAATGTGCTAAAAGCGATTCAAGACCTCTTGTTTGATATTCTCATCTTCTTTCTCGCTAATCCAGCTATTTGGGATATTTAGTGCTCGCTTTGCTGTCTGTTGCTCGAACATCGGATCATTCCGTTATTTAATTTTTCTACCACCTCTTTCCAAGATCACGAGGTCAAACATCTTCTCCTTCAGACACATCTTCCTTGTTTTTAAGAATTTCAATTTCATGGCGTAGTTCCTGATTCTCTGCCTTTAATTCTTCCAGGGTATTCGCAATGCCATGGTTTTCTGCCTTCAGTTCTAGCAATGTATTAGAGATCCGTTGTAGGGCACGCATTACCATTTACGCTTCTTTTTTCTTTGCTTCTATTCGGTGAGTGCTCCATTGAATCCCACATCTTCATGATCAAGGTGATTATATTCGATTTCTCCATGTTACCTTGCTGCCAGGAATTCATAACCTTTTGGGTGCCCGTATTTTCTGCTATGGATAATGATGCAGTGAGCAGATTCGAGTTCTCTGCTTTAGGGAGATTCAGATCCCCTGTTTTCCCTGTTATGAGCCCAATAGCCTTCTGCGAGACAAAGCCCCCTGTTTTCGGATTTGGATTCCCTGTAACGAGGTTCAAATCCTCTGCTTTTTACGGTTATGAATGACCCGTGACCATCTGCGAGAATCCCCCGATGCAAAGCCCCTTTTTTTACCGGGGCCCATCTGCCACCAGCGAATCCAAGCCCACCACTAATTCCGACTGCTCCTGTGACAACAACAGGTCTTCCAATGCATCAACATCGACGTTTTCTGCGCTGCTACCTGAGTCTTCCGATTCCGACCTCTCCACTGCTATATCTGATTTTTTTATGTTTATTTTTGGATGAACAATCCCCTCCACTATGTGGAGGCCTCGCAATGCCCCGAGCGGGCGATGACCGCCCCCGGTTTTCCTGCTTTCCAACTCCCTCGTGTATTTTTCTTTGCCCTAGTTTTGTGCGCCATTGAGAGAGGGAGGGAGGGAGGGAGGGAGGGAGAGAGGAGAGAGAGAGAGAGAGAGAGAGAGAGAGAGAGAGAGAGAGAGAGAGAGAGAGAGAGAGAGAGAGAGAGAGAGAGAGAGAGAGAGAGAGAGAGAGAGAGAGAGAGAGATATGAAATTTGATTATTATGTTTGTGAGACCCACCAGGTCTCATCTTATACGTTTAACATTGTAAAACAAATCATCTAATGCATTCTCTGATAATAATTTATTAGTCTTGCCTTTCTCTAACTCATCTACTTTTAAGGTTCCTAAAACATTGTCTATATGCTCTAAAATATCAACGATAGCAACTCATAATATGTGAGCTTAAAAATTCAAAGAAAGCCATCAATGTGTCAGCACATACATCATACTTTTCTCGAATATCTCTGTAAGCAGGGGAGCGTAGAAGTACATGATCCTCATCTTCAAGTATCCCTGTTTAACATATCTTACAGAATCTAAGCTCATGATCGCCATTCCATCTACCTACTTCAATACCAAGCTTATGTGAGCCAAGCCTCATCCTATGCATCCTTATGCTTCGTGAAAATCCCCTCTGCCAAATATTTTACCTCCTGCAATGTAGGATCAATATGAGTCCTGTAAAACTCTCTTTTATTCCTCATCTCTCAATTGAATAATATTCATTTTGACCAGAGATAGAAACGAAATATAATGAACTTTGATTATTACATATATGATACTGCCAGATCTGGCGTTCCTGAGACACCGACATAAATGGATAAAAGTGACTACTCTTAAACGTCTAGAGGGTTTGTCCAGTTCGTTAAGAACATGTCGGTTAGGAGGGTTACATATAATGCCAATAAATGCTTGTAAATTATCAATCATTATTGATTCTTGTTTGTATGAGTAGACGAGCGTTCAACCCATGTTAGAGACGCAGTCCCTAAGATTACAGAATGTGCCTTTTTCTTAGCCCATCTCCACAGACGAGCCGATTTCTGAAGTATACAATTCGAATGTTGAGAAGACACCAGCTCGACCTAGAACACATAATACAGGTGCTTGAACAATTGCTGAATTATTGGTGTTACAGTCTGCCAAGAAGGAAGACCGAAATAGATAGTATACGGGGTCTGAGACAACAACAACAACAACACACACACACAAAAAAAAAGGGGGGGGACATAACTAGTTTGGACAACAACCCTACTAGCACATCAAACTATTTCGGTCAATCCCTCCATAGTTTTATCATTCCATCCAATGACCGAGCCAGTCAAAGTCTGGTGCATCACTCCGTGGTTCACAAGTACAATGACTTTAATATTTATATTCTTTTGATCATACAATCAAGCTTATCCATTCCTACTTTATTTTTTCTAAAGTTAACCACCTATCTTTAAGGTATTGGCTAGCAGTCTTTATGCCATCATACAATTGTAATATATCTTATTATGCATAACGGCAAATACACTTACCCTAGTATTAAGTTTTGCCTATAGCAAATTCAAAAGTCAAATCTTTCTCAAACCCGCGTACATTAAAGTTTTATACCTAGCATATCTTCAAGCATTTGTATCCAAGACCATACATCTGTTTCAAGCAACCAATCTCCATAATAGCAAAGCAAATGCATTGGGAGAAGAATCACCACGTACCTGCAGCCAATCATGCGAACGTTAGCAATAAACTCGGTGACGACACAATGGACAAAAGGTACATTAGATGATTCTTGGCTCTTCGCCCCTCACCCAATGTACCCTTTGCTCTTGATAAATGAAAGCCTACTAAGAATGTATAGCCTAGATAACATAGCAATTCATATAAATCTAACTCACTGTTAAGCATCATGGTTGATTTTTCTTAGGATATTCAGCTCAAAAAAAAACTTAGAACCTAGCTTTTTATCATTACCTCTTTACCAGGTATTAGACAGCATATCTTACTGGCCTGTTATTATATCTCAAATAGACATTACAACCCCATCATATCCTATATGGTTCCAGCTCAGTAGACTTACTAAAATCTAATATATCATCAAAGAAAACGACAACATAAATGCCATGCACATCTTCAAATATTTGCCCCATTAGCCTCGCAAAAGAAGCTGGCGCATTTGTAAGTCTAAATGGCATGACTAAAAACTCATAATGTCCAAACATTGTCCGAAATGCAGTCTTATGTACATCTTCAGGCGCAACCTTAAGTTGCCAATACCCTGACTTAAGATCAAGACAACTAAAAACTTGGCACCTTGGAGTTGGTCAAACAAATTATCCGCCCTTGGTATAGAAAACCTATTTTTTATGGTTATCTTATTCAAAGCGCGATAATCTATACACATGCGCCAGGAATTATCTTTTTTCTTAACCAATAAGACAAAAGCCCAAAAAAGTGAAAAACTACAACGCATCAATCTAGCTTGAAGTAACTCATCAAGTTGGCGCCGAATCTCAACTTGTTGGCCATGCATTCTCTGATAAGGAGCTCGATTAGGAGGTTCTTTCCCAGGAAGAAGATCATTCCTGTGGTCCTCCATACGTTGGGGTGGCAAAGTTTGTAGAATTTTATTTGAAAAGACATCATCATAATATTGCAAAAAGACAGTGTGTTGCTCATTTAATGGGGATGCACTAGACTTAGGATGCAAAACCACTAAATACACAAAATGAGTTTTCATTGCCAAATGCTTAAACTGTACAACAGAAACTGTTGGAATTAAGAAAATAATATCATCCTTCACAAACTTGAAGGTCTTTTTACCCCCTTCCAAGGATAACATAACAATTCCCGCCTTCCAATCTATAAGAGGATTGATAGTCTTATGCCACGACATGCCTAGAATAACATCCATGCCTCTAAGGTCAGAAACCATAAAAGAACGTTTATAGATGTACCCCTACAGTTGAAATTCAACATCCTTGACCATAAATGAAGAAAGCGAAGGGCCAACATTCAAGAAAGCAGAAGACAATTCTACATCACTTGATAAAGGATTAGAAGCTATTTTTAGTTCCTTTACTAATCGAGCAGAAATGAAATCAAACTCACTACCCCGGATCAAATAGGATATGTACTTTTTGATCTTGAATAGTAGCCCAAAACTGTAGAAGACTACTATTCTCAACAGAATTCGTATCCGATTTCTCCCGAACAGTGGCCACCTTTTTCCCTTTCCCATCGCTTTGAATAGAAGCTACTTTCTTACTTTTGTCCTCTTTCTTAGTCCCAGACTTAAGAATAGACGTAGTTTTCTTTCTTTCCCCTTTTTTCTTTGCAAGATAAGTAGGACATTCATAAAACTTATGGTCAGTTGGATAACAAACAAAACACTTATTCTCCTCCATTAGCCACTTCTTGCGTACTTGATAAGATTCCTTTGGCTCTTTGGCCCCAACAGGGTCATTATCTACAATGTCTGTGTGCGGCCATTTGAATGGCCCAGACCCTGGAGCAGATCCTATTGGTTTTTGCCGAAAGCCACTCGCCTCTTTCATAGATCCTTGAGGCCACATTGAGCACCAAAATATCTCTCTCATGATCTCTCAGCTCGCATGTGGCCAACACTTTCTTTGAATTTTCAAGCTCGCATATTATGAATTGCTATCATCAAATGTTTTAAGAACCTTAAAAGTAGATGAGTTAGAGAAAGGCAAGACTAATGAATTATTATCAGAGAATACATTAGATGATTTGTTTTACAATGTTAAATGTATAAGATGAACATCTTATAGACCTGGTAGGTCTCACAAACGTAATAATCAAATTCTCTCTCTCTCTCTCTCTCTCTCTCTCTCTCTCTCTCTCTCTCTCTCTTGATCGTGTTGGTCGTGTTGGTCGTGTGGTTAGTCCACTCGTCTAGCACATTGAGGTCTCGTGTTCGAACCTCACTAGGATCTTGGCATCCTAGGACCTTTGGCCCCCGGTATCCTTATAGGGGGGTGGTGCTCCTTGAAGAGGGCGTCATTATGTCCCTAAAGATGTTGGCTTGTGCTCTGACGTAAAAAATACATCTCTCTCTCTCTCTCTCACACACACACACACACACACACACACACACACACACACACACACACACAAAATGTTAGGGAGGACATTTCAAAATATTTTGACTCAAATTACATTTGATAATGTCCTCCCCCGTAACATAACCTGCTTTCCTCTCTTACGCAAGGAAGAACATGCTACATGTCTTGAAATGTCATTCCTCCAATATCAGGATTGTGTTTTCAGACCTGGCTCGCCCTAACGGGCTCGTCAAGTCCTTATCAGACACAATGACCTATACAAGAACAATATTGTTTGGGTCTCCATTTTTGGCTCTATCTATTAGCCTGGCAATGCAACGTGCCATTCCTTTCCATTTCAGAATGGCATTCGGTTTGACCATTTCACATCTCTAGTTTCCAGCCAGTTAACAATATTCTGTTATTTTTTTATATTTGTTTAGCTTGAATTTGGCTCTCTTGTTATCCTGTCAAAACAATAGCCGTAGCTTGAGGAATGGTTCCTACGCACATTAAAGACATCCTCACTTCCAAGACAGAAAGCAAGAACTTCGTGTGGCCCCAAAATGGCCCTGGCCTTCCGGAAGGTGTGTTTTTTTTTTTTTTTTGGGGAAGGGGAAGGGTTGCCTTTTGGATACTCTTGACCAGGATGCTACTTTTTGTTGAGAAGAGCATCAGCAGACCATAGATTATAATCTACTTTGACGTCAATTTCTGAGACTAGTGAATTGCCCACCGTCGGTGGGCTTTACATGTGATTGTTCACCTTTTGTGATCATTCCATGTGATTGTCCACAAACAATGGGGTATAATGTGTTACCAGTAGTTTGAGGAGCCATGTAATAATTGAGTCCATGTAATAATTGTTCATTTTGTATTTAAGCAATGTTTGAAGAATATTACATGTATCACTTCTCTTGCTTCTCAATTTCAATCTCTCATGCGTGGAACTTTTGAGTCTCTTTAAGTCTGCAATAAGAACAAAATGTCTAGGCCACTATGAGTTTCTTAGATCACATTGTGCAACTTAGATAGATAGATAAAGTAAACTCCCTCCAAATTAATTTAATTGGAATGGCCATAATAGGAGGCCTAAATATCAAATATTATTGTCAATGCATAGCTTGGCATTAGACAATGGCATAGATTGGCGTTAGAAAATGCAACGAAGCTAATATATATATGCATGAAGCTAATATATGCATGCAGTCTCTGTCTCTGTCCACATAGAAACTCTGTCCACATCCAGCATATGTCCATTATGGGAAGATTCAGTGTTCTTAGCTCTTGAATGAGCCACAGATATGTTGAATTTCTCCAGTCACTATCAGCCCTAACTCCCGTCATGCTAAGCTTATTCATGGAAGAGCAAATGCTTTAAAAAATGCAATTTTTGAAGAAGCAAAAGCTCTTACATACACCCATTCATTGATGACGATGTCTGGATTGTTGAGTCACCTATTGAATGTAGACACTGGAAGTATAAAATATATGTATATTTTAAATTTTGAGGCATTTTATGGCCTTGTTCTGCAACAAAACTACAAATCATAATGTCTTTTGATTCCCTTGCAAACAGGTTCTAAATGAGCCGTCCAATAATGGTAGGAAGATGTATATTTTGTTTTCTCAGCACAAGGGAGAACCCTCCTGATTCTCTAATAGCAAAAGTTGAGTCTTGAAAGGAACATGTTTTCCAAAATTACCCATTCCTTGCAACATCCACCACAGCTTGAATCGAAAGCAGCACATAAATCTCTGTAAGAATAAATTACAACCTGTATATTAACCATTGGAATATAAATCAAGTAAAAAGGAGAAAGAAATGAACGGTAATGGGTGAGAGCGCTACAATCAATTCAATTAAAGACCCAATTTGTAGTCTGTAGCTCACAATCGATTTACAGATCTAAACTAATCGGAATGGAAGAAGCATGTCCAAACCTGTAGTTGTAAATATTGATTTTGGGATGAAATGGGAAGAACCCAGCTCAGATTTAGCTACAATTGGATCCGAAAGGAAGAAATCTGATGCCAACATCGGGATCGACAGCACAAAAAATTTAATTTTTGACGAAAAGCTTCTGGATTATACTACCAGGTTCAATTCCGTCGGATCTAGACTGTCTGTTCCAGAGGTGGACAGTGTAGCTTTGGTCTTTGAGCTTTTGGAGCTTTAAAATCTGCCAATTTTTAAATTTTTGGCTATCTAGGCGCCGGAATAAACCATCCATATGTCTTCAAGAAACTGGGTAGAATGTAGAAGATGGCAAAACTATGCAATTTGCTTCTGAAATCCGACCCAAAACTCTGAAAATCAGATACGGCCCATTGTGCCCCATTTCCATCAAATGTTCCGGCAAATTCTTGCATAAATATATACATTGCCCTGTGCACCTTCTCAAAAATCATTACCACATTGTTGATCCGATTCCATTGCCCTGTTTTTTTAGATCCTGACTCTGTGCCCCAATTGCATTGCTTAAATTCATCTTTAGAAAAATTCCCCACGCCGCTTCCCAACATGTAGTCGCCTATAGCACCTTTCGACATAAAAAAGGGCACTTGGCATGCCACGTGGCATAGTCTGAGCCCTTCTTGATTACATTTGATGCTTGACATATATACTTCGCTATAATTTTATAATATAGAGCTGTATCTATGTTACTTGAATGACATCTTTGAACGAGGAAGAAAATATGAAGGAAAATATGACGTGCGCCATTTTTCTTGATTTGTTTGTCTTTTTCCCGGATTTTTCAGTTCAAACTCTTTTCTTGGCAATTCTCTCTCGAAATTCATCAACTTCTGCTTGATTTGGCTCGATTTTGAAAGAGATCTGCTGGCTGCCCCTGTAGAGGGTCAGCTTTAACGAATTCCTCATGCTTTGAGCTATTGATGGACACAAAAAATTTCACAATTCTCAAACATGGTTCGAGATTTACCTGTGGTTTTCTCTCAGGCTCATCTTCAGAATTATGGAATTCCTTGGTAACCAATTCCTTTTTCCCAGACTCCCTATTTCGGCAAGAGTATACCTTTGTCCCTAGCTGTGTTGAATTTGAGACAGAGATGCTTAATTCATGGTTAGAAGAATTCATTGGTGACAGCAAGATTTCAGCAACAGGAATTTTCAGAGTCAATTGTGATTGGACAGATGAAAAAATCATTGTGAAGGTCTACTCAGCGAATTAGAAAATTGGAATTGAGTTGTATTTGATTGATTTTCTTCGCAAAGATCTCACAAATTGGATTTGCATGGCTTCTGGTTTGGCAATCCGATCTCTTTTAGTTAATTTTGATTCTATCTAATTGGCTTCCTTCCCCTGTTTCCTTTCTTTTTCTCTTTCTGGGCTTTCAATTCCGTCCGCGCTCTTTTGTTGTTTCAACCTGTGCCTTTACCAATGGCCTTTAATTCCTCTGTAAACCCTAAAAATTTAGCCTTTCTTCACTCCTTTGCAAAGATTCCTGCGCATGAACGACCCGCTGTTCTCCATAGCTTGATTTCCTTTCAAGAGAAGCCTCAAGAAACTATCCTCTTCGGAAATTTTGCTAATTTACCAGCTTCTATCCCTGATATGGATCCAATTTCGCATGAAGTCCCCTTCTGGGACAATCTTTCTGCTGATCCTGACCACAGGGGCATTCTTCACCCTATTGATCCAAATACTGGTGCCCCTCGCCCATATGGAGTCACAAGAATACAACAGGAGCTGCGATCAGATGGAGAACTAGACGACAAGCTAAAGAGAACTAGACCACCTAACCTTCAACAAAGCAAAATGAGACTTTACAGTGGTATTTCTCTTAATCTTCCTGTTGTGCATTCTAGAGTTGATGCTTTATCCAATTCAGCTGTCATAGTCAAGGTCCAAAAATGTGGGATTAAGCTTGACAAACTTTGGGCTTTTCTCCTTAACCTAAATAAAGGAATTATAATTCAAGCTGTTTACTGGCTTAACTTCCCATATATTATGCTTGAATGTGGGAATGCTAGATCAACTAATTTCTTTCTCAATTATGGTCCCTTGACTTTTGAAACCACCCAGCTGTCCTTCCTCAAATGGCATCCGAAACTTGATATTGACCAAATGAACAATCTTTGTATTGCCTCAACCTCTCTTTTTGGACTTAATCCTATCTATTGGGATGAAGAATGTTTCAAACTTCTCTTTAGCACTATTGGCACCTATATTTCTACTGAATTCTCTCCATCTAGACCTCCACGTGCCTTTGTGTAGTTAGACCTTTCCAAAGAAATTCCTATTTCCATTCCTTTCAAAGATGCCTTTGGAGTAGAATCTTCTTTAGCTCTTAGATGGTCTGGATTGCCCTCTCAATGCCAAAAATGCTTCCATAGACATTTCTGGTACTCTGAATGCAAATCTTCCACAGTATCACTCCAGGACAGCAGAGCTAATGTGATTGAAGGGGAGAAAATGGCAGGCTCTACTCACCAACTTTCAGGGGATAATTCTAGGGAACAATCTGACAGTGAGGTTGTGATCCAAGCAAACAAATCCAAGGTTCTGGACACATTTCATAAATTGTCAGAGAATGATAACTTCAAATGGACCAAAGTTAATGGCAGCTACAAAAGGATTCAGAAACAGAAAGCAGTAAGAGAGCAGATAAAGGCCAAGGAAAAACTCTTTGAAGACAACTCTTTCAGATACAAGAAGAGCAATGGTATAACAATTGGAGAACCAAAACTTTTGGTTAAAGGTACTGTTCCTGAAAAAGTTAATCATGCTTCTCATGATTTATGCTTGACTTTGACCAATATCATCAAAGATTCTAGAAATCAGGATAAGGGTCGCTGCTCTTATAGCCTTATGGACTTCCCAATCAAAAATGTGAGCAAGACCGGATCATTAACTATAAAATCTCAGGATAAAGCTAAGCAGAATATGAATTCTTATGAAAAGAATTCACAGATCTCTTCTGCTTCTCCAGCAAGCCCAACTCAGCAAAATATAACTTCTATTGTGTCTCATGGTCAATCAGATTTGGTTTTGTCCAGATCTGTTTGCCCTACCAATGAAGTTAACTATGATGGAAACAATCTGCAACAAAGGAATATGGCTCAACTTCAAGATAAGCTACCTAAAGACTGTCAAAATACTTTTCAGGTATTATCTGACCCGAATATTAATTTAGATCCTGATTTGCATAAGAGCAAAGTGTGTTGTCCCTCTATTGCCCTTCCTCCATCACATACATCTCAGATTCCCTCACCCCACAATCAGCCTATTCCCACTCCTCCTGTACTGCCATCTTTGCCATCACTCATTGATTTGGACTATCCCATCATAAATGCGCCCCTGAGTCCTCCAAAAATATCCAGTAAGGTTGCAGATCAGCTAGCTTCCCTGCAGATGGTTTTTGGCTCAGATGATAAGGATCTCTCACAGGAAAATGAGGTCAATAAATTGGATACTTGTGACTATGTTCCTGAGACTCCACAAGATGCTGCAGAAGAACAGTTGGAGCCACATGAAAATTCCAGGCAAGTTAATCATTCTGCTCCTTTAAATAACCTTGATATTAATTCAATGTTTCATTTTTATCCTGGTGGTTACTCTGACAATAGTGATCATAGTGATCATAGTGATGGTGAGGACCAAATAATTGACAAAGAGAATTGGGGAAAGGAAGTGTATCTTCTTGAAAATTCTACCAAATCATCTATGCCTGACAGAGATCATCCAGTCAATAAATCTAGTAAAAGGGTTGGGAATAACAAGGGAAAGCTCATATCAGGGTTGAATAAAACTCCTGCTCAAAACACTAGGAGTAAGAAGAAATCAAGATCTTCTAGATATTGATTTTCCCCTTCTTTGCTTAATCTTGCTCTAGATATGAAGATTTTATCTTGGAATCTTAGAGGAATTAAAGGCCCTCTTAAAAGAAGAACAGCCATTGCTCAAATCAGGTTATATAATGTTGATATTATTCTTCTTCAGGAGATCAAGCTTCCTTCCTTTGAAGCTAGTAACTTGGGTGATTGGATTTATCCCAATTCCTCCTCTATTTGGATTGAATCTGTTGGGACGAGTGGTGCCCTTGCTATCATCTGGAAGGCTGACCTTAATCATATCTCTTGTTACAATGGCCCCTCCAGAACATGGCAAGCTGTAACTCTTTCTGTTTCCAATTCTGTCTTTGGTATTGTTAACATCTATGCTCCAACTAATCCAAATGATAGAGAACCTGTTTGGAAAGAGATCAACTCTTGGCTAGCCTCTCAAAATTTGGACAACTGGATTATTGCTGGGGACTTCAATAACACTCCTTCCTGGGACCTGAAATTAGGAAACAAAATCAATATGACTAGATCTGAGAGACTACCCTGGGACTCTCTTCTTTCGGATAATGGCCTGATCTATATCCCCTCCTCGACTGCCAATTATACTTGGTCAAATAAGCAAAAAGATAAAGCTAGAGTCTACTGTACTTTGGATAGATTTTATGTTTCCAATCCTTCCACTTCCTTCTGGGATAACAGTTATGTCTCTAGTGATGAAGGAACTTCTATTTCTGATCATCAACCTCAGTTTCTGCACACTTCTCATGTCACCAGGATCCAAAGGCAAGGAAGTACCCCTTTTAAATTCAATACTTCTCTTCTGAACAATGAGAACTTCTGCTCTCAGTTTTCTGCCTTTTATGAGGATCTCTCTGTCAGAAATATAGGTATGCATCATGGAAATCAGTTCTATTCTAAAATCAAAGCCATTAAATCTTGGGTCAAGAAATGGTCTAAAGATAGGCATCTTCAGTGTGAGGAGGAAAAGAATCAACTTCTCATGCTCATGAAGGAAATCAGATCTTTACTTCAGCAAGATCCAACTAATTTAAACCTGCAAATTGGAGAGGAAGTTCTGGAAAGGAAGATTAGAAACATTGAGGAGATGGAGGCTAAAGGATCGGCCATCAGATGTAAAATCAAATACTCTAACCAAATGGATTCTGGCAGCTCAAAGTTTTTCTTCAGGGTAGCTAAAAGTAGGGTGCTCAGAAACTCTATAACAGAAGTTGAGGATGATAGTGGGAATAAATATTCTTCTCACTCTGACATCTCTTCTTTCTTCAGAGACAAATATACGGATATTTTTATGAGCAAGCCTATTCCTTTAAATGATTTGACCAAGGCAACTGATTTTAAAAATCTAGTCAATGATATCCTGCCTGCTGCTCCTGAAGTGATGAATGCTACTATAAGTGATCCTCCTTCTCAGAATGAGATCCTAACTACCCTTTCTTCTTTTAGTAAAGGAAAATCTCCTTGTCCTGATGGGCTGCAAGCTGAATTTTATGTTAAGTTCTGGGATATCCTTAAAGATGATATTACTTCCATGATTCATGACTTCTGGAACAATGACTGCCTTCAGACCTCTATTGCTACTGGGTTCATAGCTTTGATCCCCAAAGTTGATCATCCAAATAAGTTTCAAGATTGGAGACCTATCTCTCTCACTAATACTTCCTACAAGCTTTGTGCCAAGATTATTGCTCTCAGAATCAACAGCTTTCTTCAGAGGAATATCAGTCCCAACCAGTCAGCTTTTCTACCTAAGAGAAACATTCTTGATAATTATGTGGCAGCCATGGAGGGTTTACATTGGAACAAAATTTCAAATCAGAATTGCATTCTTTTAAAACTGGATTTCAAAAGAGCCTTTGACTCGGTCAGATGGGATTTTCTGGAATTTGCCATGGTCAAGCTTGGTTTTCATCCCAAGATCATTAATCTCATCCTTGGGCTTAATCTTAGATCCAAGTCAGCTGTGCTTATAAATGGTGTGCCCTCTGGTTTTTTCTCTCTATCCTGTGGAGTTAGACAAGGATGTCCTCTTGCTCCTTACTTATTTCTAGTTGCAGCTGATTTGCTTACAAAAGTCATCACCTATTATCAGGAAAATGGCCTGATTAAAGGGCTTAAACTTCCTAACTCAGATGAGTATCTCACCATGCTTCAATATGCTGATGACACTTTCTCCTTCCTTGAAGCTGATTTGGCAAATATTGACTGCTTCCTTAAGGTCATATATCAATTCTCAGCTGCTTCTGGTATTTATCTCAATGTCAATAAAAGCTTAATTATTGGTGATCTTCCTCATCAGCAGGTTCTTGATATTAATGTTCTCCCTGTGGGTCAAGCCACTAAGCTTCTAGGAATGCCTCTATCTATAAATCAGAGCTTGAAAGGGCTTTGGGATCCTATTCTTCAAAGAATTAAAAAAAAGCTGAATAACTACAGAAATTATCTCACCCTAGCTGGTAGAACTATCATTGCAAACTCTGTTCTTACTAGCTCTCATGTCTACTTTTCTACTGCTCTCATTGCTCCTAAATGTATTTATCTTGAGCTCCAAAAAATAATCAGAAACTTTATTTGGAAAGGCAGTCACTTGGTCAACTGGAATTCTATCTGCAAAACTAAAACAGCAGGAGGTCTTGGATGCAAGGACCTTTTTCTTCAAGCCCAATCTCTTGCAGGTAAATTTGTTTGGAGAGCCATTTATGGGAGCCAATCTCCTGCTCATAAGTTCATCAGATACTGGATCAATCTTAGTCATCCTTCTGGTCATCCATCTGTTCATCATCTATTTCCAAACTCAGCCTTTACTCATTTGAAAACTGCTCCTAATATCTCTCCTTTGATGAATAATCTGATTAAGGCTTGGAATTCCATTTCTCCCCACTTTCAATTTATCTCATCTGATCATTTGCACTCTGATATGCCTATTTTCTGGAATCATATCTTAGTTAATCATAATTCCAATGTTCTGGCAATCAAACACCCTAGGATTTGCAAGAAATGGCATGATGCTGGTCTGTATTACATAAGAGATCTTTTCAATGGATCTAGGCTGATTTCTTGGACTGCTCTTAAAAATATCATCAAAGGTACCTCATCTGACAGGAAAGTATATCTCCTTATCAAGCCTTTTTTGACAAATCTTAATCCTAACTCAGGGAAAGGTGATTGGTCTCTGAATGGAAAGTTTGATTACAAAGTGAGAGATGTTTATAAGTGCCTTTCCCATGATCCTACTAATAATAAGGCAATGATCAAATGGGGTATTAATCATACTCAAAAGATCTCTTCAAGAATGTCTGGGATTCTTACTGCCCTCCAAAAATTTCCTACTGTATATGGCTTATTGCAAATGGCAGCTTAAATAACTTACAATCCCTTTCTAAAAAGTATCCTAATATTATGCCTGACTGCCCATTGGGATGCAATGATATTGAAGATATGTCTCATATATTCAGCTGCACTAAATTGAATAGTTTTTGGAATTGGATTGCTGGGAAATTTGGGATTCATTATGATGGAAATTTGCTTTTCTTGATCCAAAATGATGACACTTTTAATAATACTGTTATTTTCATTGCCCTTTGGAATATTTGGAAGGCTAGGAATCGTGTTTTGTATGGGAAGAAAAGACCTGGGAAATGGGAGCTTTATGGAGCTTACAGGGGATTTTACAATTTATTTGCTTCCAATTTAAATGTTGTGGATTCTAATGTATTGCTCTCTGATGAAACTAGAATATCTTGATTTCCTGCGTGGAGAGGGAGCAAGGAAATTCGATGACAGCTCGCCTTTCAGTCAGCACTCAGTAGATCCAGTCATGAAAAATGATCTAGCAACATCTATGGAGTCTTTTCTCATGAAAAGGGGACGCATGAGATATTTGAAGGAAAGTGAAGACCTTTGGGCATCTACTTTCTGCAGGGAAGTGGTTCAGATTCACTGTCTTTGGGCTTTCTTGGCCAACCGTCATTTTATTCTCACTGAAAGGCAGCTGACAAGGTACAGAACCATGTACTACAACCACAAACTTATAGCTGATCTGTATGGCTCCTTGCTGATATTACTGGAGGACAGAGATAAATTCAGGCTCTTTTTCACCAATAATTGGGGCCCGAACCAATACTTCTTTGGTTCCACTGACCCTTTCAATGCCTACTTCAATGATTTCTTCTTCACTGATCATGGAATCCCTCTTCCATAGCCATCTGCCAAACACATTCTTGCTCTTGTCTAATCTTGATCTATTTATGTTTCGGGAAGGATTGCCTTTTTGCAGGTTTTTGCAGTTCAAACTGAGAGTTACCTCCATTTTGCTACCTCTCCTGCGGATTCTTTCTTAGGCTTGTTATTCTAGAGCTCATATTCATAATATGATGCTCTTAATGTTCTGTTACTTTTTCATGTGCTGCCTTATAAAGCACAAACATGCTATGTACCTGAGATTTTATAATTAATGGTAAAACTGACTCTTGCTATTAAAAAAAAAAAAAAAAAAAAAAAAAATGACATCTTTGAAGACATAATTGGCAAAAGTGAAGAATCTAAGGTTCTAGATTCGAAGGTGAATCCACAAATTTCTTGATTTCGTATAGTTTTCTGTCATTTCATTGAATGTGTTTGATCAAAATCGAAGGAGATTTATATTGGTTTTCCGACCTATATACAACATCTTGTAACTTTTGCTACCTCTTATGTTTTTGTACACTAGATTTGGTTTAGTTTTTTTGTGCATCGAAGTTAATATATCTTCTTTTATAAATCTTAATTTGCAATTCCATCAATTCTTCCAGGTTAAGTTTAGCAACACAATTCCTTTTTAATTAGAACCTGTTATCTGTGAATTTTTCATCCTGATCCACATCGTTTTCAAAGCCAAAACTTTTGTTGGCCCACTTTATTTTTTGATAAAAAAAGTTTGTTCAGAGCATATGTAACGTGCCCATAGTGACAACTCGAGTATTCGATCCTCGAATGTGCCTGTGGGGCGTTCCCAAAACACTAGCATAAATGGGCAGAAGCGACTATTCATAAACGTCTAAATAGTTTTGTCCAGTTGGTTAAAGGCATGTCGATTAAGAACGTTACATTTGGTATCAGAGCCAAGTCTCGAGGTCGAGTCTCAATGGGTGCCTATATGTATGGGTATATTAACTTTGGTAACCACTCAATCAATGGCATACTGGTTAAATCATAGTCTTGGATGCTCAAGGATGAGCACAGTTCTAGTATGAGAGATTGTAACGAGTGGTTAACCGCTCAAGTATTCAATCCTTGAATCCCATCCTAGAGCCACACCCAATGCATAAGTTATTAGGCCTAGTCCGCAATATCCCCCGATAGGCTTTACACACCAGAGGGATCAACTGCCATCGGATAAGTTTCCCCTTATTAGCTGGTCTGGCCCTTCCACCCAAGTGCAGGCGGGCTCTTATGCACAGGCCGCATTAATTGGGAGTTAATGAGGCTAATTTAGGATCACATCTACTAAGGCTTGGGTCTCTACCCCCTTTTTCAATACACCAGAGTGCGAACAGATCATACATCATAGAACCATATGAATCGAAATAACAGAATATCACATAAATCTAATCTACATACATTGTTAGGTTAGATAGGAACAAGAATGGATAATTGCTGGTCTAAGAATCAAATAAAGTAGGTGGCACCTACCGGATCCTTGGCTGCCGGGCATTGTCCTCCTCTGAAAGCATCCATGGCAGTGATCGAAGTGGTTTAGCTTGAGAAATGCAGTGATATGCAATAGAATCGAGATCAGACAAATTCAGATTGCTCTTTTTATGTCTTTTCAAACTTTTTATGCTTTTTTTTTTCTTACTGAGTGACTTTCTATTCATGCATTGATCTATATTCAATCACAAAACCTCTTAAATGTTTACATTGATTAATTCTAAATGCAACTTAATCTAGTTATATTATGGAATTTGATCAACAGAAGGAGATAAGACGTAATCTGGTTTACAATGTGCTTCTGATAAACAAATTACCTTCAAATATCGTTTTCACCTTTTTATTTTACCTTGTTTGGAAGTTGAGTGCAAATTAAACTTAGTTGCAACACCAAGGATCGGATTTTCATTCAAATCGATATCACACAATCATAAATGATATTCCCAAGCTCTGTAGTCACATGATCAAAATAGTCTTCAAGATAGCAAATAATCTAGTTGCATCAGGTAATCCATGGATTTTGAAGCAAGAAAGGTAATTCAAGCAACAGTCATTCAAACCAGTCTCAAAATGAGTGATCTCAATCAGTTTATGCACCCAATTCCCTCGAATTTTTTCTGTCAATAATTCTCCTTTTTATAATGCTCTGTTACGGTCTGCTCTTGGCAAATCCAGCTGAATTCTTCGTCCTTTTGCTTAATTTGAATGTTCCTGGCATGTATCAGGTCTATTCGGGAGTATTTGGAAATGATTAGGTAGCTGATTTGTCGAAAAAATCCGGATCTTGGCCTGACAAAATTTAGGGTTCTTGAAATCTCGAAATGAAAGGTTGCTGAAAGCGACCCGTTGGGCGGGAATCCCAATGCAACTGAGATGTTCGCTGTTGGAGGGCGAACTGCTGCTGCTATGCACTAATCACGAGGTAGCCAAAAGGGGGGCGCCTTAGGGTAGCCCTTTTATAGAAAGGTTGCTTTTTAGGGTACTCTTTTAGGGTTGTGAATGAAAGGTCGGGTCAATGGGGTTGTGTCATGTGGCAGTCAGCTTAATATATTCACATGTTGCAATATGTGCAATATATTGGGGTCTAGGGGTTGTGCCTCTATGGGAAATGTATACTGGCTAACGTGTACTTGTCGTATATGTGTCATATACTAGTGACGTGGCGATTATAATATACATATTTATACCATATATCATCCTGGAATGTTACATTCTCTCCCCCTTGAATTGATGTTGTCCGCAACATCATAGGTCTCCCCCCTTGAACCCTCCATTGTCCCTGCAAGAATATATTCATAGGCATACGTCTTAAGTAATATTTAGACATTATTACTTAGTCATATCATACTTCAAATTTAATTGTTAAATGATATAGTAATCAAATCAATAACAAGGCATTTTAATTGCCTTCATTTATTGATCAAGCCATTTTAGGCCCTGTGGCCTCTGCAAACAGATACATATATAATACAATCATGGAATATATATAGGCACTCAATCCGAAGCGCCTGAATTATCAAAAACTTCCATGAGATTGAACAAGCTTATGATATATGTACGCTCCATCCAAACATGATATGTACTCAATTTATGGGCTGGCATATCTAATAGTTCTCTTAGAGTCTGATCCTGTATCCCATATCTAACTCTTATGTTTTCGTATGTTGAACATTCCAAAAAAACATGTTTTTCTGTTTCAATTTCAAGGTCTAGACATCCTAAACAAAGTCTCTCATTACAAGGTGTATCGTTCCATCTACCTGTTCCAATGTGTAAGTGGTGTGATGATAACTGCAATTGAGAAATCAATATGCGGTTTTTTCTGCTGATATTGGAAAGCAGATAATCCTGTTCTTCATATGTGCCCAAATTATTGATGTCATCAAGATAGAATCTTTTCTTAACATCCTTGTTAGGTTCGAGCCTCCACATTTCCTTTACCACATAGGCTTTAACCTCCATATAAACTTCCTTATATTTATGTGACGTCGGCCAGTTGTCTTGTCCAAGCCATTTAGCACACCATTTTTTCACTTCACAATACCAACCTTTTCCCTTGGATTGTTCAAGGGCTAGGCAAGGAAATCTTTCCTCATCCATTGCCATAACCCTTTAACGTACGCTATCGTTCTGCACAATGCTTCAGCCTCTAAGGGCAGCATACCTGTCTCAGCTAACATCATGCAATATGGTGTTTGTGGCTTTGCACCAAGCTCACTGAATAAGAAACGCTTCTGCATATTTTCAATAGCATTCCAGCCTTTCTGGGATAATCCAGACCTCCAAACTGGGCTACCATACAAGATGATTGGTTTCACTTGAACTCCAAAAAGCAATCTTCTCAATTTCCAATGTTCAAAATTATTGAGCCTGCATTGATGTATCATACCATAAAAGGCTCGCAATCTTTATGAAGCACGTTTTTGGGCAGCCCTTGTCCTCCTGTAATTGCATGTCATATCAATTCCAAGATATTTATATTCTGTTACCTTTTGTAGGGGGACATCACCCACTGTAAATGTAGTGCAATCCTTGCCACCAAACACCATGATTTTTGACTTGTTTACATTAATCTGCATTTGCTTCAATCTGCAAAAAGACTCAAGCACGTCTAAGTGTCTCTGTAGCCCGCCTGCATCCCTTGATATCAACACTATATCATCCGCAAACATTAGCAATTGCAATACATACTTGCCAAGCCTTAAACTCAAGCCACCTAATCTCAGTCATACAATATTCAAGTTCATCAATGAGTAGCCCAAAAAGAGTAGGTGAACAGGGGCCTCTTTAACTCCAATTGTGTTTTTTATTTGATCAGATCCTGAGAAAGGAAAAGAGAGCTCAACTAGAACTTTATTATAAAGACATGCAACTGCTTTTCTCAATTCTATAGGAACTTGCAACCACTCAAGTCTTTCAGCAATATGTGTACGATTCACTCTATCAAAGGCTTTGGTTAAATCTATAAATGCCAAAAACCTCTTACTACCTGCACCCTTTGCTCCTTCCGTGATCACTTTCAAAGTGACTAGTGATTCGTACAAAACCCTACTTGCCCTGGTGATCTTATATTCTGCTCATCTGCCCAGCAAGAAATCTTATGCTCAAGCATTGAGGCAAGAAGTTTAGCAAATGTATTACTCACAAGAATGGTTCTATAGTTTCTTATGTCATCTTTATCACCAAATGTATAACATTTAATTATAACAAATATTTTGACATGAGAGTTTTTCTAGGATAACTATTCCCTTGTGGCTTATGAACATATCACATTCAATTATATTAACTAGATGTATGCACGACTAATCTCCCAGCGTAGAAAGAGCATGCTTCTTCCATCGTGGCCATGGAGACAGTGCCCTATCATGCCTAAGATGATGTCTAATGCCTACACCTTTCGTCATCCTTGGCATAGGGGTGGCTTGTTCCCCATAATGGCCATAGACTAGGGTGCTTTTCTATCATGCATGGTCCTATATGATCTATCTCTCAAGGTTGTCTACTTCCATAGCGTCGTTGGAAGTAGACTGTTAATCTACCTTCCGCTCACCTATGGTGTCAGTGTCGTCTAATTCAGTGACAAGCTCTCCCTTGCATTGCTCCCAGAATTGTGGGCACTGCTTCTCCAGATCTGTTTGTAGTACTCACGTAGCGTCTTCCATGGGTAATTGCGTCCACTCGACTAAGTATTGGATAATTTGAGACCTTGTCTTCTTAAATGCTCTTTGAAGAAGAACTTCCGGAACAATCTCAAGTTGTTCATCTGTTAATTCCAACGAGGTCGGAGTGTCCAATACTTCCTCTGGATTCAGAATGTGCTTCTTCAGTAGACTTACGTGGAAAACGTTATGGATTTTGAGGCGGGTCGATAATTGCAATTTGTAGGCGTGGTCTCCTACTCTTTTGATTATTTTAAATGGCCCTGCCCATCTTGGAGCAAACATTTTGCATGTGTCGATGCGAAGCTTGGCTTGTTTGACTTTTATTTTTAGCCAAACATTGTCGTTCACTTGGAACTCTCTGAAGGATCTGTGCTTGTCGGCCAACGCCTTCTGACCGCTTCTTGCGGCTAGAAGATATCCTCGCATTTCATCAACCAACTCTTGCATATTTGCCAACATCCGTTGAGACACTCCTACTTTTGACACTGGGTTGTGCCAAGTAATCAGTGTGAGGCACTGATAGCCAAAATTGATCATGAAGGGGGACATCTGTGATGATTCCTGCTCGGTACTGCTGTAAGCAAATTCAATCAAGTGGAGATAGTCATCCCATTTTGATTGCTTATTCCACACATATGTCCTAAACATATCTTCCAAGATGCGATTAGTGCGCTCCGTCTGCCCATCTGTTTGGGGATGATATAACGAACTCATGGAGAGCTTGGTGTCAATCGTGATGAACATGTCAAAAGGCGTTCATGAACTTTGGGTCCCTATTGGAGATGATCTTTCTTGGCATTCCATGGAGTCTGAAAATCTCCTTGGCGAAATGCGCCGCCGTATCCAAAGCTGTATCGATAGTTTTATATGGCACCAAATGAGCCATTTTGGACAACTTGTCCACTACTACCATTAAGGCATCATGCGCTCGTTGTGGCGTAAAAGCACTTATTTGTGGTGTTCAATTGGCTCTCCCCCCTGTCCCCCCAAAATGTGGCGTTGCATCCACCACTTTTGTGGTATGAAAATATAATTATGGCACCTTTCAGCTGCGGTATTTAAGAATAGAGTCCTTTCAAATTTGTGGGGAAATTCTAATTTCAAAACTAAAATTCAAATTCAAATTCCTATTCTTTGGCCCCTTCACGATTTCTTTGCCTACGTCCTGTTCTTTGGCTCCCTCCCTGCTGCGAGCTCCAATCCATTGTGGATATGGATGTCAATGAGGTAATCTCGTACACAAATAGGCATTTCAGGCCGGGGAGAAAGCGAAGAAGAACCAAGGAACAAGAAATGTTGAAGAAAAGGCGCCTTGAGAAAAAAGAAGAGAAGAAAAATTGGAGCTTTGCGGGAATTGGTGAGGAAGGATCCGGTTCATCAAGAAGTGCAAGCGATGCGCCGTATTGTCCTTAATTTGCTAACGTCTTTCCATAAAACGGACCAAAAGAATGGAGGATATACGAAGAAAGAAATTTTACTTGAGTTTTGAGGGATAAAACATTGGAAAAATTCATAGGTGAAGAATTAAAGGATTTGGAAGCCAAGAGCATCGTTATAAGGAACCTCCGGGACTCCATGCGGTATCAAACTCTCTACCAACAATGATTTGCCTAGCGACCAAGAATAGCTGCCTTGCAATGTACGTACCACGCGTCGCGGTCTGAAATAAGTGACAAAATCAGCCAGCGAGATCTTGGAAAGGTATTAGGTGTTCACCCAAGAAACACTGCAAAAGGCAAAGAAAAAAGAGGGAAGAGATCGATTACAATGGTGGGAAATGGGTTTCTTACAAGAGGGCTAAAAGATTCGATGCAATTTCGGATGAACATATAGAAAAGATTCAAAAATTTTGGATTGAGAACACGAGTGTCTCCTAACACAAAGGATGTTAGAACTAGAAGATTGGAGAGAAATGTAAAGAGAAGAACATCTGCCCACTATCCGGAGGAATCACAGGTTAGTTTATTTTTGTTATTCATTTTTTCTTAGTTATGGTGCTTAGTGTGGTGGTGCATGTGGTGGTTATTGTGTTGTATGCGGTGATTGTGGTGTGTCTTGTATGCAACATGTGAATTGTGTGTAGTTGACTCTAGTCCGAAATGCAATATTTAATGTTTGGAATATTATTAGAACATGGCCAATTGAGTACTCCTTTCTTGGGTGTGTGTATGCAGTCTAAAATATTTGAGCTATAACTAAGCGATCACGAGATACAAATTTTTGTTGAATAATTCAAGCTGAGCTCTGTTGGAAAGTATGATATATTAAAAAAGGATCTTACAAAATGGCTTTACAAAATTTAGCTTTCCATTGAAAGCTCTGTACCCGAGAACTAAATTTACATGCATGATTTCCTAAGCAGCGAAATCTTTGGTATGGTGGCTCGGCTGGTGCATCAAAATTATTGTTTTACGCACTAAAGCATCTAAGCTTTCTGTCATCATCAATTTAACGGGATGAGGTTTGCCGGTGCTTCCTGCATCCCACGGTGGTAAAACGCATTACGCCGGTAAAATCCGTTGTTCGCGAGTCGAGGCGGACAAGTGTGAGGAGAACAAATATACCAGCTGCCCTTGCAGCAGCATGTAACATAAGCTCATGAACTCTGTCTAAGAGCTCTCTTCCTGTCAATCTGACTCCAAGCATAGCCATTGAAGGCCCAGCATCCAGTCTGTTGTATGCCTTTAGGTTGGATTCGAAATCAGCAAAGAAGGTGGATTTAGGCATATCCACCTTCAGAGATTTATCACGAGCCCTGTTTAACATGTGTCGAATGCCCTCCTCGGTCACCCTACAATAGCAGTAGTGATCTACGAACATGGATCCTACCATGTTGCGGAATGAACTTGTTGAATTTTAATTGGGAATGAAGCATAAAAATGAGGCGTAGGAGCGGGATTTAGGACCCAGATCCTTTTCTAATGATTAGAAGAGGAATGTAATTATTATCAGGGTGTACGAGGCTAGGCAGATTTTTTATGTCAGACGAAATAGGATAAAAGTGATGTGATGTGATGTGTGGTGTGGTGATGGTGTGGTGTGGTGTGGTGTGGTGTGGTGTGGTGTGGGTGTGTGCATGTTAATGTATGATATGTGTGGATTCAATTTTATTTATTCTCCCCCCTCACCCCACCACACCCCATCTATCCCACCACCATAGACTACCACCACATCTTTGCGACCACCACATTACCACCACATGCACACACATCCCACGCCACACCCCTCCACGACCACCACCACACTCCACCACCACCACATCACACCACAATCCACAACACCACACCACCACCACTACACCCCCCCACCACACTCCATCACCGCCACACTCCACCACACACCACCACAACACCCCACCACCACACTCCACCCACACCACATCGCCTAGCACCACACACCACTACACACACCACCACCACCACCCCCACCACCCGCCCCACCACCACACCCCCACCACCCTCCACCACCACCCCCACCACACACCACTCCACCACACTCCACCACCACCACCCCCACCACCACCACGCCCCACCACCACACCACACACCCTCCACCACACTCCACCACCACCCCCCACCACCACACACCCCACCACCACCACACACCACTCCACCACCCCCCACCACCACAATCCACCACCACCACCCCCCCACCACCACACTCCACCACCACCACACTCCACCACCACTCCACCTCCACCATTTGGTGTATGGTGTGTGGTGAATGGTGTGGTGTGTGTGGGGTGGGTGTGGTGTGGTAATGCACACAACACTAAGGTGCCCGTTCTGGTGAATATGATGAGTGTGGGGCATGGTATGGTGCATGGTTTGGTGTGGTATACACATCCTTACAGTTTAGTGTTCATTTCATGCAGATGCTATTGTTCAAGAGGTTTTACGGACCAACATCCAGAAATTAAGATTAGATCTTGAGCTTTTGAGAAGCTAAAACCCTGGTTTGTTGTGAAATTGAAGGACTTCAATAGTTCTTTGTTGCATTCAAACGCGTGAGGATGCAAATGCTAGTGGATGGACTCAATGGGATGAGAACCAAACATCAGAAGAATTGCACTTGCACTGCGATGTTTGTAGATCACATGAACTTGGTCAATGCAGGGCACACCAGCATAAAATTGCAAGTCTGAGGAAGCTTGTGGAGATCTATATTGTGTCCAAAGAGTGAATTAGATGAGTTTCACAAGAAGGCGTGCATCCTTGGAAATTGTGGTGTGTGGAATCAAGAAGTTTCGGACTGTCCCATGGAAGGAAGTGGCGGTAGGAAAGTGAAATGGGAGTACATTGACTATGAAAAAAGACAGCGTCTCGAGGTTACGGTAGGAGGCCCGACTCATCGATTACAATGAGGCGAGAACCCAAGGAGCTACGGATAAACTGAAAAGAGCGTCTAAAATCTTTCCTTGCATAATTTCAGGTACCAATGGCGGGCAAAGCGGTTTAAGGAGCTTACGGAGAATCTCGGCCAGATGCATGTCTCGGTAGTGGATTTTTGCAGAGAACTATACATTCAAGGAACAAGAGGAGGTGCGGTCGATCTTATTTGGGTCAATAATCGATTACCAGTTTGGTTCAAATAACATATCGATGCGACTTCGGTGGCAAATGAGATTATCAAGGAAACACATTACTATGTATCGGATGATAGGGAACCACGATACTTTGTTAGGTGCAACAACGCTTCATGAAGCACCACAAATATCGGAGCGAAAGGAAGGGTTCCAAAGAGACATTATGTGTTTTCGGATGGTTAAACATCTCAATTCAAGGCTTCTAGACCATTTTACTTTGTGGCTAGGTACACAAGCGACGATGTCTATATGATGTGGAATTTTTTGGTTCTAACCACGGGAAAGGTGAACCACGATGGCAAAGCTGCTGAGTTGAAGAGATGGTTAAGACAAGCGCAATTAAAATCTGTGACATAAAATTGGGTAATGCTCATGAAGTGGTAGAAGTTCTTAGAAGAGATGTTTACTTGTGGAACATCAGAGTGGATGAACACATCACGAAACCGATAAGAGGAAGAATATAAAAAGGTTCTTTTGGGAAGTCAAGGTGGAGGATATAGATAGAAAAGAAAGCATGGGGTGCGAGAAAGGATTTTGGACACTAAGGCGGATCCATTGTGTACATGCATTCAATCACGAATCTCCATTGCGGTTGCACTGCGAGGGAACTTTCATGCTACTGCGACTCTTGCTTGGATTGCATGTGGGGCGGTTGTGTGAACAAGCACTACGTTGATGAGTGGAAACTTCAAGTTATTGTACCATCCTCCAATGTGCATCTTGACATTGAGGACCGTAAATCCAGCCGAGGTCCTTGTTCTCCTCCAATCCACGATGTTAGAGAGGCACTTAGAGTTGGTGATAATTTTTTTGTCGTTGCTCAGAAGGGAATGATGAGGGTTCTGAATTTTGGATTACGATGTGCACAAAACCAAAATGGATAGTGGAGAAAGACTTCCAACTCAATGGAACATGGTACCGCCCGGTGATAGTGTCATAGAAGGTATGTATTACAAGAAGGGCGTCGTCGCTATGATCTTTTGTAAATAAAGATGCCTTAGGCATAGTATTCATAAACAGATACGTGCAATCGGACTTCACATGCCACCAACTAAGCGTCAAAAGGATTTGTATATAGGCTGGATCCTTTAGATGAGGAGAAATTTTCTGAGAATTTACCGAAGTTCTTTACGATGATGATGAAATGTAAAACCATTACGTAGTTTGAGAACTCATGTGAAGTTTTGTGCTTCAATTTTGTGAAAATGAGTTTGTCTTGATTTCTTTTGAAGATTTGAATTCTTACGAAACACTTGATTCCTTTGTTTGTGAGATAAATTGAATATGAATTTTCATTGAAATGAATCGAGGTTACAATAACAATTATGTACATAAGAAAGATATCTGATGATTTAAGTGCGGGTGACTCATGCACCTACATACTTCCCAATACATATGTTCCTCTCGGTTCCGGCTTTTGTTGCTTCTAATCTTAAAACTTCAAGCATGAACACTCTAACATCAACTAGATCACGGTCTGAAATGTCCACAACACGAGTTGACCACACTTTGTCAATAACGAGTTTGGTTTGTCTGCTGCGTTTAAGTTGACTTACTAGATCGGGGCAACAATATATTCACTCCTTTTAAGTACCCCCTCACAAATTTTTGTGCATAAGCGAACATCTGGCGAGGAATACATGAATGACCATCGGGTTTGAAGAGGCATTCTGGAAATTTTCACAACATCGAGGTTGTAAAGCTGAAATTATTGTGTCCAAACAATTCGGGAAACCGCACTCAAAGTTTGTTGTCATTGTGCCCAATGACAAAATGCAATGAGCAAGCACTAACCTCTCAATATGCGCTTACGCCATGCAAGCCCGAGCTATCAAAGTGATATATCCACTGGTTTATATCTCAATGCGAGACACGCGTGGCTTACAATCGAAAACAGGTCCGATGATGTCCATCACAAGCGAGGCAAAAACATGTACGGCACTTATCAGATTCACATGTTTCCTTATTGTTTTGTAACTATTTGTGTCCTTGGACAATGTCGAAAGTGAAAAAGAGGGTCAAAGAAATGAAAGGGATGGCTCATTCCTTGGAGAATCAAGTAGTATTCCATGTATGCGCAAACATATGCATATCATCGGCACAATCGATGATCACAAATCGAGATGAAAGTATCACCTTGAGAAGAGGAGGATCAATTGGTCATTGAACCCTCACAGCGTATCGGCTTCCAAAATTTTGATGTCGGTGGAGCTAATCACGGCGGTTTCGGTTCCACTCGGCACCACTTCGGATGTGTATTTGGCTTTAGATAGTCGGGGGGCTGCGAGAAGCTCTATCATCTCTAGTTCTAAACACACCACGAAACATTTGCTCACAATCCATTCAAATATTTTAAATTGAAAAAGTACAACACATATCATAGAAATTTTTTTACTTTTATTGACTTTCAAAGAGTTTTACAAGATTCATTTATGAAAATACTTGTCGAGCATTTTCATGCGATTCTTTGACTCTTGAGAATCCCACATGTTCCACATTTGATGTTCCTTCACATAAGGCGGCACACTTTTGCGGCCCGAAGTCCCTCGACCATGGTTTGAGTTGCTCCAAAAGGAAATTGGAATCAACACGTCGGGGAGCAAAACTATTTGGACATATCATTGTGTTAAATTTGGTTGGCGAGAACCCTTATATCTCTTGTCATCTATCAACAATGTGTTTGTCACTGGTATCTCCAAAATTTCTGGTACACTTTGGGCCGGATCCTTAAGGAAAATTGGCTTATTAACCACCTTTAATTTTGTGTTGGTGCAGTCATCCTGATTCCAAATAAAAAGAAATCTGCCCTTATATCATCAACAATTCAACATTACTCTTAGCCATGCTGGACCACAATGCAATCTCAAATTTTGAAAAACACCATTCTAAGAACTCCACGTAATCGGGCACTGAAAGCGCAAACTTTTGATGGTTCAATTTACGGATGGTCACTTACGGCTTTCGGCCGATGTAGGGATCCTCTCTTTCAAGTCATAAAACTTGCCTAAAACCCCATTAAAATCCAGAACAAGGAGAATTTCAGTTAACCTCTTGGTTTTTGTTGGTTGAGGTTGTATTGGACTCGTTGAGCAGTCTGCGTCTTGTCCAGGATCCGGGGTTTCTTTGTCAACTTCATCACCTGCATCCGCATTTGGTTCATATTCAACACCAAAACTTTTTTACGGTGAAGGACCCCATCTGAGAATGAATCTCAAGGGAATTAATTTTTCCCCCCGAATCGAGATGCACTAGGAATCTCTTCGCCCGGGGCTTCCGGTTCGCGGTAGCATTTATCTACGCAACATAATTGAAATGAGGAAGACCCGCGAGAAAAATACAAAAAAAAAATAAATCATGTATGTGGCATCGGTACTTACTTGATACGGCGCATTCGATTGACTATCAAATTTCGTTTTGGAGTCTCCCCGTCGTCGGGCGGTGGGATTGACTTAGGAGTATCAAATGGGGTGAATTCTAGGTACAGCCAGGGAGTTATCTTGCAGATCTCATAACCGATCGAGGCGTGGATCTTTGTTGGATATCCTTGGTCTCAAATTTACGCAATTACGCAAACACTAAGTCGATGGACACGTGACATCATCGGTAAACATTAGTTAAGGCACTTGTTTTGCGGCGAATCTATATTGTTTTGCGGCGAACAATATCAAGCTGGTGAGTTGACAACCAAAGGGGTCACGCACCGGGCTTTTTACTCTCTTTTCGATGTTCTGTTTATATATATCTAAAGTGCCCCCTAAAATGAGCGGCGATCTCATCGAGGGGGCACTTTAGATACAATAAACAGGACAAGCAAAAAGACTAAGCCAACCGGGGATGGAAGAGACTAAGTCGGGATGAAAGAGACACGAGTACAAGCATCGAGACTTCCCAAACCTTGCTTTCACCCCTCTTTGGACAATGGAACTTAGCATGCAAACTAAGCTACATTGGCCAAAGAGGAAGATCAAGAAAGATTGGGAAGTCTCGATATCTCTACTCAACAATTACTAACATCCAATTAACCCACATATTGCCATCTTGTTTTTATGTCGGGCTTACTCCTTTTGAGTTTCTGCTTGATGTATCTAATTAAGCCACCTAAAATGAGTGGCGACCTCATCCTAGGGGCAAATTAGATACATCAAACAGAGACAAACGAAAAGAGACTAAGCCGGGGTTAGTAAAACGAGTACAAGCATCGAGACTTCCCAAACCTTGCTTTCACCCCTCTTTGGACTTACTTGTGTCTATTGGTTCTTGTGGTACCACTTTCGAACACCAAAAGCCAAAAGCCATGTCTCGGTCATAATGTGGGCTGTTGGGGCTGCGGCGAGGTTCTAGAGGTAATACGCAAAACAAATTCAAAATCAATAGAGTCTTTAGGCGAGGGTTAGAGATGATAATATTTACCTCAAATGGTGTGATAGACATGGAATGTGATCTTGGTATTTGCATTCGCTATCACAACTAGCAACATTTTACCCTCCCATTTCGGACAACGTCCACAAAATGGACAACCTTCATCACCCTCTTCTTACGCATCGGGGAAGCATTGGAAGTGCAGGATCTAAAGGAGTGTCATGACCACTATTTCGAGAAAAAATCTCAAATCTTTGCATTCGAGGTAGCAGCTCAGTGATGAAGTCTTCACATGCCTTTATCTCAATTTGGGTTTGTTAATTCCTTATTTAATTGTTTCAGCCCGGGCAACACTGTACCATTTAGCTCTTCGTCCTTTAGTTAAACACAACCAGAACACCCTCTGGCGCTTTCGGATTTTCTTTGTCATGATTGATTGCCATCACGTGCAAATCAGCTCTAATTTCGATGCTTTATGCTCCATCAACTCAATCTTTCTTTTGATATCATTTTTCCTATCCTCGTTTGCTTGCAATCGTTGCTTGCATCTATCAAACCTAGCTGATGTTGCAGCCAACCATTCCTTCACAAGTCTGCCATAGTCTGCAAAACAAAACACTACGTATATGTCAGCCTCCTAACATAGTAAGCCACGTACTGATGGAAAACCACAATCACACACCACACAACACAAGGTAGTCTCTACACACCACCACATACCACACACCACACAACATACGCTGCACAGTACACACCACACAACACGCTGTGGTGGTGGTGGTGGTGTGTGTGTGGTGGTGGTGGGTGGTGGTGGTGGTGGTGGTGTGTGTGGTGGTGGGGTTTGGTGGTGGTGGTGGTGGGGTGTGTGGTGGTGGTGGTGGTGTGGTGTGGGACATGGTGGAGTGTGGTGATGGGGTGTGGTGGTGGGGTGTGGTGTGGTGGTGGTGGGTGTGGGGTGTGGTGGTGGGGTGTGGTGTGGTTGTGGTGGAGTGTGGTGGTTGTGGATTGTGGTGTGGGACATGGTGGAGTCGGTGGTGTGGTGTGGTGGTGGTGGAGTGTGGTGGTGGTGGTGTGTGTGGTGGTGGTGGTGGAGTGTGGTGGTGGTGGTGTGTGGTGTGGGAGTGTGGCGGTGGGAGATGGTAGAGTGTAGTGGTGGGAGATCGTGGGGGTGTGGTGTGGGACATGGTGGATGCCAACAACTCACCACCACCACACATACCTCATCTATCATTCGGCATCCATTGCACGAAATGCCCCATAGATGGCATCATAGAGACACAACATGACAATCTGACCAACATGATGCAAAATGGTAGTAGACATACGATTCTTGAAGTGGATTTGATGTTACCTTTTTTACGTTTTGATAGAAACAATCTAGATCAAGCTTGAGATTTTTTTTACGTTGTAACACAACTAATAATTGAACATACCGCAATGGCATGTTTTGGTCTCGAGAACATTGCTCTGCTTTTACTTTTTTTTGATTGTGAGTTGATTGAATGTGTGGTCTAGAGGAACCTGATTTGGTTTTTTTCCCTATCATCTTCATCATCCCTGTCACTTTTACTATTTTCCTCCTCGTGCGGTTGGATTTGCCTATCCTTTCTCTTGGGTCTAGAAGAACCGGCCTCTGCTTTCTCATCGGGAGTTTTATAATAATCGAGAAGCTCTTCCAATTAATGACCTCCCCTTTATATGCGGATAATAAGCCCTTTGCCGAGGTTCAGGAGCCATTCCACCCCATGTATGTGGCTTCCTGTAATTCTTTTGTAAATTTGCATGAACTCTTTGTATTGTTCATTGCTCGATTCTTCAACCACGTACAAGAAAACATATGCCTTAATTTTTCGGTTTGAACAAAACATTTGGGGAAAATACGTAGCAGATTTATTTGGAACTCTGTCACCCCAAAGCTTCTTTAGATCTTAAGTGGGGCACAATCTCTTGTTTGAGGAGAGATTTCATCGTGTAACCAGTGGCGTTCAATTCTGACTCCATTAGGGTTCAATCGGCAAGAAGCGGCAAAAAAACAGAGGAAGAGGTGATGGTCCAATCGGCAAGAAGCGGCAAAAAAACAGAGGAAAATGTGATTCTTTGCTAATTCAAAAAAGTGGACAATGACGTGGCATAAAATTCAAAATAACCGACGCTCATTAATTCGCACTCCCGCAATCTCCGCTTCGGTATGCACCACCCGATTCTACCACCAAAATGTGGCGTCAAAATGCACGTTTTTGATACACCACGACGTGCTTTTGCCCTGTGTTCTTGACAGCCCTGTTATGAAGTTCATGCTCACCACTTCCCATTTGGTGTTTGGAACTGGCAATGGTTGCAAGACTCCGGGGATTCAAAGTTGCTCTGCTTTCGTCTGCTGATATATCTGGCACTCTCGAATGTACCGTGCAATTTGCTTCTTTATGCCTGGCCAATAGTAACTACTTCTGATTTTGAAGTATGTCTTCATAGAACCTGCGTGGCCAGCAATTGGACTGTTACGCGTGTCGTGGAGTATCAATTTCCTGACTCCTGATGACTCAGGTATGCGTAACTTATTCTTATGATATAGGAGTTTACCCTCTTTCTTATAGTTCTTGAAGGTCTCTCTCTCCTTATTTGTTCTTGCCTCTTTAAGAGGCTTGCCCATACTTCTTGGAAGTCTTTATCTGTCGGCAAGGTCTCCTCAATGTTCTTGCCAAACTCACTGGTGAGTGTTGATATGGCATTACAATGGACTCTTGTGGTGAGGGAATGCCTTGAAAGGGCATCAGCAACCACGTTAAGCTTACTTGGTTTGTAAATAATTTTGAAATTATACTCTTCCAGGAACTCCATCCATCTTCTCTGCCTCAAATTGAGGTGTGGTTGGGTGAAAATGTACTGGAGACTTTGATGGTCTGTATCTAATTGAAACCTTCTTCCCAATAGATAGTGTCTCCAAACCTCAGGGCTCTGTCAATAGCTAGAAGCTCTTGATTCTGAGTTGGGTAGTGCGTCTCGGCCTCGTTCACTTTCTTAGAGTCATATGCGACTATTGTCTTCTTGCATTAAAATGGCTCCAGTTGCATTTTTGCTTGCATCCATTGCTACCAACTTGTTTTTTTGTGCATCCGGCAATGTTAAGAAGACTGGGGTTGTTGTCAAAACCTCCTTTAGTTTGTCAAAACTGTGTTGCACTTTATTTTGCCAATGTTTTGCCCGGTCTTTAATCTTCCCTACCCTTGTAAGGTCCGTCAATGGCGCGGCTACTTTGGCAAAGTTCTTGACAAATTTTCTGTAATAACCTGCCAAGCCAGGAAGCTTCTTACTTCATGCACATTTTTCGAGGCCGGCCATTCTATTACTGCTTGGATCTTTGTTGGATCTGTTGAGATTCCTTCTGCCGAGATGACATGCCCCAAATACTCAACTCTTGTTGTAGCAAAGTGACACTTACTCAACTTTGTGTATAGGTGATGTCTTCTTAGCTTCTCTAAGGCTCTCCTCAAGTGTTTGATGTGCTCTTCCAGAGTTTTACTGTATATTAGAATGTCATCGAAGAATATGATGATAAATTCATTGAGAAACTCTCAAAATATATCATTCATGAGTCTCATAAATGTTGCAGGGGTATTAGATAGTCGAAATGACATGACTGTAAATTCATAGTGGCCATACCTCATCCTGAAGGCAGCCTTGTGGATGTCTTCTTCCTTGATCCTGATCTGGTGATAGGCTGACCTGAGGCCTAACTTGGAGAAGCATTTCACCCCTCGGAGTTAATCTATTAAATCGTCCGCTCTGGGCAGGGCATACTTATTCTTGATGGTGTGCTTGTTCAACTGACAGTAGTCTATGCACATTCTTAAACTCCCATCTTTCTTTTCAACAAATAGTATTGGTGCCCCAAACGGAGAGACACTAGGTCTTATAAACCCTAGGTCCAAAAGCTCTTGTAACTATTTCTTCAACTCCGTTAGCTCATAACTTGTCATTCTATACGGAGCTTTACTGGTTGGCTTCGTCCCTAGTTCAACTGCTATTTCACACTCTACTCCCTTATGCACGCATAGGAGCCGAGCAGATCTCAAAATTTGAGCCCCTGGCAGAGGAGGTCTTGCAGTTGAACTCTGCAGAGGTGGCTTGGTCAAGGATATCAGATGATAACCATATTTCATGCTATGCCAGGCAGTTGTTGTTGCTAGGTAGTACCTTTGACCTGGTTATCTGTAATGGGTTGGCACAATGGCCTCTTCCAGCCGCTGCACTTGAAGATAGGAGGACCAAGGGGGCGACTCGAGTGTGGTGGATTATGTATTGGTAGAGGAACAAGATCTGCACCTGGTTACCCATTTTTGCATTGGAACAAAAACTTGGGACGAGGAAGTGGACTCAGACCACCAGCCCCTTTTCTTGCATGTACATTGGCAGGCTCCCCGTCCATCCATTGCCTCAACACTCCAGGTGCCATGGCTACGCCTGGGTTACGACCGTGCAGAGACCTATGCCCGGATGCTTGAGCATGATTTGGGGGGACTACTGTAGCTTCCCACACTTCAGCAGCAATCTGTCCAGCTGACTCACCTGCTCTTGACAGCTGCTGAAAGATGTTTTGGGAGAGGCCACTCACGGAGGACCTCGGGTGCTACCACTTTCTCCTGCAACAGATGGTTCGATGATGAGTGTCAGGAGATCAAATGCGGACTCTAGCAAGTCACTGATCCCACCTCTCGCCCATATGCCATCAGTCAATACTGCTCCTTCCTCAAGCATAAGAAAGCCAAATACCTCGTAGAGCACCAGCAACAGCTATTCGGTCTCTTGGATCGGCATCCCAGGACATTCCGGAGAAAGGTATTGAGCAAGGCTGTACAGCCCACAGGGGCAATAGCTTTACGATCCGCTCGGGGCCGAGCAACAGAATGTGTCGTGGACGACGCGACAGCTGAAGCTTGTTTTCAGCACTGGGTCAGCCAGTTTTCAGATGGCCCAGCGATATTTCTCCATGTGAGTCCCCCATTAGTCTATCTCAGCCTGCCCCATTTCCCCCTTCGTATTAACTGCGTGATTACTCTAACATATTTATGACATGGATGCAAAACATGATCGTGCCAAAATTGATTTGTTTAGAGCAAGAGAATGCTTTCAATCAAGCTTGGCTCAAAAGTTCCGATTATAACAAAATTTAGCGATGACCATAATTGGGCATGCTTAACAGGAAAAAGATGCCCGCCCAAGTATGTACAGAAAAGAATAATTAAATGACCTGCTTGTCTCCAAAACTAGCACATCTGTTCCAAAACACAGGGCGCTGACTACTTGAGATCTTCAAAATCTAAATCATGTATCGATTCCAGCATTCTCTCATCATCTGAAATCAAAATGTCCGACTTTAGCAAACGTCAAGAACAAGTTCACCAAATGAGACACATCATGAAGTGAATTTAACCGCTCTTAACAATAAGTAGGCACTCTCTACAAAATCAGAAAACCCACTCATGATATTTAAAAATGGAGCTCTGGTATCTAAAACCCAAAAAAAAAAGGGGGCAGGATTCACTTAGAGCAATTATATTCACTAATCTCAAAGCTGTTATTAAAGAGACATGCATGTGACCGTACATGACACATAGGAATCAATCAGGGTAGCTTGTCTACCATAGATGAATTTAAAAAAAGCATTGGGCATAATTTCTCCACACAGAACATGAAGATCATTTTCTATTTCGTGTCATCTTCTTCAAGGCACTATATAACTCATGTCCTGCTCTGTGTAGAGAGTTCAAATGAAAAACCATCAAATCCATCTAGATAAGACACATTAGAGAGAAGAATTCTACTAATAAGCCCCACAACAGAACCTAAAGCCTCACGAGAACAGCATTAGTCGACGTATTTGTAGTTCCCCCTGCTTCCTTTTTCTCATTTTCCATACTTGCACATCTCGATCTCATTTTACTTATACACCTTAATACGAGAGTGCCATTCAGCTAAAATTTGGTAGGGGACGAGAGCTAAAGAAAGGAAATAGTACCGAGGTCATCTTTATCTGGAGACTGAAGGAATCCTTCAGTTTCTGGAGACATGAATGGTGAAGAATAGTCGGCCAGAGATCCAAGATCTGGCAAATGCAATGACTGATATTAGCAGGAAGCAAAAAGGAAACCATAAAACATCAGAAGGGTATCAGTATGACAAAACTTACCAGAATTTGGTCCAAGTACAGTTAGATCTGAGAGGCTAAAATTGCGAGGAATTGGCCCCAAGGAGCCAATGGACTCTCTTGTACTGCTTCCATCTTCTTCATCCGTGCTTATTGACAATGATACAATGTTTTGAGAATGTGGATCATTTGAGATGAATGGGGTATCTAGGGACATAGAAGTTAAACCAATCATAGACATATCTGAAGGATTTCCAATGCTACTAAAGGGGAACCCAGAACTGCCAAGAATTCCTGGATCTGGTGCCATTCCTGAGCTTGATGGATGTAGACCTGGAGAGATGCCCAGGTGTATGTCCACTCCCCCGCTGCAGAAATAAGACAGGCTTGAGATATTTGAAGTAGCCTACTTTTGTGGTCATAGAAACGGAGTGAAGAGCTCACCTTTGCCCTGGACTACCCTGAGCTGAATGAAAATTCTCTGACATGGGAGTTCCTGCCATTAGGTTTGGACTTGGGGGCATAACTGAGGATGTCATGTGTGGATGACCAGGCACAGCTAGTGCAGACATTGGATACCCAATTGGAACCTGGGCAGCTGCAACCATACTCAAACTTTAGATGTTGATAAGAATGCAACTAATCAAATGAAGAAGCAGAACATAGTGATTAACCATTTTGGTGGTGGATTCCATTTGATAACGGCACGGGAGACTTTGTAGGGAGTATCCTCATTTTCTGCATCAGCTGCACTTGTTGTTCAAGCAAGTGGTTGAACATCATGATGTGCCTCTTTAGCTTTAGTCTTGTGTAGTATGCTTTAAAAAAATCAGGATTTTGCTCCTCTAGTTTCTGCCATACTATCAAACAGATACAAATAAATAGAAGGCAGAAAAGTAAACAGTATAATGCAATTATATAGCTTATTTTGCCTATTTACAATCAAACTACCATCCTTCCAAAATTCCTTCCTTTTCTCTTCCATTTAGCATGATTTATTAGCAACACCAAACGTTTTAAATTCTGGATTTGATGACATTATTTGAAAAGAAACTTTACTCCTAAGGAACGAAGACATGAACTACAGAAGAAGGGCAGCAATGCGTGTCCATGCATCTTTGCCCAAGAAAATGAATCCTCTTCTATTTTACAAGCATTCTGCTTACATCCAATCTCTAACAGTAGGTCACAACAAGCATCACAATCAGTGCACTTAAACCATCCACTATATGAGAGTATAGGTATGTGAAGCTCCAGATCCTACATCAAATAAGCAAAAAAAAACACAAATTAATAGAAAAGCACAGGACCCACCAAGGCTAGTGAAGCCTGGCTCAATTTTGGCTTGATTCAGAAGAGTGTTGATAACTTCCGTTTGATTCATATAGAGCTGAAGGCATCTCTCAATTAAATTTTGCACCTGCAAAAAAGATAGGTTGGAAGTTAATTTATTGAGAATCTCCAATTTCCAGATAGTGAAGAGCATATTATGTGCACGCTTCAGACAAAAAGTTCTCTAGAATACACAGGAGATAAAACATACAAGGGGCATAATAAAACAACATGTCCCTTATGTCAAATCAAGAAAGCGGCTAAATAACTCATTATCATATGTCCAGCTACCTTAATGTGATAAGGTTGCTTCCCAGTTGCAAAAATCCAGGTCGAGGTCAACTTAGCTGTGCTGTATTTCAGGATTGACCAGTCGTAAAGGATTTGCAGGCAGGTTGAACCAGAAAAGAATTTTGTTTTTACCTCTACATCATATTTACCTTACAAAGTTGTTATGGGTAACAGATAGGGTCAATGCTGCATCAAACTAATCAGGTTTGAGGATCTGGAGTGCATAGCACTGTATCTCCAGCAAATGACAACAAAAATATCTATACTTAGACAGCTTCCAACAGAGAAATAACTCTAACCTAATCACATCTTTCTTCAATCAGCAAAGAAAGAAGCATGTACCACAACAATGGATTGAAGTGTTAATAGCCCAGGAAACAAATTGAATATTACGACATAGAATAAGGTCGTCTTGCCAACCATTGCTTCTAGATAAATGCCATCCATGATTAACAGTTTGCAAATGTTTTTGTTCAGTGCAGCTATAAGCACAGGAGGAACAAGAACAGAAGAAAGAGCCAATGAGATGCTCGGCAAGTTTGGTAATGATAAGGGTCATGCCAATCTCATAAAACACATTAGCAGTGGTGCGGACTCAGTTGAAATTGAAACTGCTTCATAAGTGAGGACAACAGTGTCACAACCTTGGATTATTTTGCATGATTTCTCTCCTAATTCTATGCCATGTGATATAATTTTCTTCCATCTAATAATTCGTATCATTTTGCAGACTTGAAAATATTTCCAAAATCATAGGAACCTTGAAGATGTTAAATATACTGCTGCATTAAATATTGCTCCGTCTTCCAAAGTTAATAAATCTTTTCTCTTCTGTTTTAACGGAATGTATTACCATCACAGTGTATGAATTTTTCATTCTATATTCATTCTCCTTTCATAGCACAAATATGGATAGCACAAACATGAATAATTCCAAACAGCTTCCCACAAACATGCAGCTTTACAAAGATCATTTCCACAATATCATGATGAGCGTTTTATTCGATATCCAGGGTTAGATATCCCATTTGTCGCATAGTGTTCTATTATGGACAGTCTAAAGTCTCCTCTCGTCATCTAGAAATTGAGACAGGGCAAGCAGCATACATAAGGTCCACTTCTAAGAGAATTTAATGTATTTTACAGAAAAACAATTCTCTAGCGGAAAGCTTTGTAAGCATTTGGTCAAGCTCCTTTTGAAGTGAAGATCACGACATATTCCAGGTTATGCTTGGCCAAGTCATATCCTTATAATTTACAATCTATCCAATTATGCCTGTTGTCCTCATAAAAAAAGGGAGCAAATTTGCAGACTGTCGAGGCCCACTTCCCTCCTTCCCTTTACAACAAAGCCATGTAAACCCAGTAAACTGCACTACTATCACTTTGAATCTGAGTTATCTACCTTCAGGTCGCTTATGTGAACTCAACATTTTGACTTCAACATTCCTTACTCTTATTTAAATTTACTGTAAATAGGTTACCCTAGCTGATTTCAAATAATACCCGCAATTCTAACCTGTCACTAAAGGAGTGATGAACTCCTTCCACAAACTTCACAAGCTTCCCTGCTGCATGTGATATGTTTCTTAAAAGGTCCAGTTTTTACTAAACCATACTTTGTTTTCATAACTCCAACCTGGACAACTGCCTAAGTAGCAACCCATTTTCCTAATTAAAGCCTGCTAGGATTCTACTGGAGTAAACGTCAATAATTGTAAATTCTCTGTTCTTGCATTGACCATCTAGAAAACTAAATTATACATCTGCATCAAATATTTGTACGTATCTAACTATGCAATATGCTTAAAAGGATAATTGTAGGCAATGCAAAAAGCTAACAAACTTTATAGAAAGAAAAATTATGCATGAAGCTGACCAATTGTATATCTTCTGGGGATATCTTTCGTCCCTCGTTGTTTTGAACTGCCGAGCTTCCAGCTGACGGTGACTGATTCTCACTTTTCTGTGGCTGGTTCTGTTCTTGTTGATTTTGCTGTCCATCTGCTGGTTGTTGATGAGGCTGTTGTGATGTCGTCGGGGAGGAAGAACGGTGCCCGTGTGACTGATACAATATGAGAGTGCAATTTAATAACCAACACGGAAAGAATTCCAATATTCTAAAACATGGAAGCAACATATTGCACAATGTAATTGATTAATTTGTGAAATATACAATTTAGAGCAGTGATGGAGCCTTCCCATATCTAATATACTTTATTCCTAATAAGGATGGAAAGCTGCAAGCAAAAACTACCCTTCTCTGCCATGGCAGTTAGTAAATAAGACAAGAATTAACAGACTAACAACTTTACGCATGGTGCGCCTCTAAATCTCTTAAGACATCTAAAGGCGCAAAGGTCTGTGCCATAGATACCATTTCAAATCTGATTTATTCCTTTGTAGCTTAGGAATAGCTCTCTGTAATTTCATTCGAGAAATAAGTTGATCTGCCCCTTTGTGGGTCGGCTCGACTTCTCAGCATGAGATTTTGGTGAGGCAATTCACCCAACCGTAAGCTTCACCTGGCACTGAAATAGACACAACGAATGAGAAGGGGCCAAAGTACCATCTCAGTGAAATGCTTTGAAAATAAGAGTAGGTCTCAAAGATCTAGCTCCCAATAGTAAAAAGTAGCACAAGAATTGGACCTTTGTGCTCAGATGCTCTGAAGTCCCTTTCCATAGCTTGAGGCTCACAGCAGCTCCAGCAACATGTGCTCGTGGTTAAGTAAACTCCCTGCGCATTTATAATTTCATGCATGAAAAGGGAATTTAACATCCGGTTATTCCATGACTTTGGCAGGATTTGCTACTTGCTTGACAACTCTTATGAGACTCCTGCATAGGAATTAAAACACACGGACAAGGCTTTTCTCATCCAATACCAAACATCCTTTTCAGCCGCAGGGAAGATAAATATTTACCCAATGAAATCGATATTAACAAGCCTCCATTGACCGGCAGCTTTCTTCAACTTGACTGTGGAGGCAAAAACCCAAAACCCTTCTGTTTACACCCAAGAATGCTGACGAAGATGCCATGGACCCAAAAACAAAAACCCACTAGGGATCATTCCGGCAGGCGAAATCATGACCCAAATTGTTTATTATGAAGAGGGCAGATGGGCGCCTTGTCTGAATTCTCCAGATTTGAGAAGGCGAAAAGGGCTGGATCAAACCAATGTATGTCTTTAACATTTTTGTCGTGTTATTTGGAAATCTAGCAGCAAGACAAAGGGGCAGTCCCTGTCGTGGGCGCTGGAACGAAGGCAAGTGCAGCTGATGCATGTGCTAGCAGGAAAGGGGAGGGTGGACTGGAAAATATGCACAGGAGATGCGTGATGGGCGAGAAAAGGTGATGGCCTGAGTAAATTATTGTTGAGCATGGAGTTTATGAAGTAGTCAGACCTCCCATATGGGCCCTCTTCTCTCCCTTCCCAAATTGCTTCCTTTGTTTTGTCTATAGTGTTATGTCTTCTTATTCCATAGTTTGACACCTTCACCCTATGGTTGTTTGCATGTCTTACACTTCCTTTGGCTCACCTTAAGGACTTGTAAGATCCATCTTCTTCTCATTGTGCACCGTCAAGGAAAGAAGCTATGAAGAACACACCGGATGTAGCAGGTCATGCCAAGAATGGAGAGCCAGTTTCCATTCTTGATTAAAATGGTTGTCACATGGTAGCCTGTGGTTGGATAAGAACAAGACCCACTTTTCTTGACGTGATGTGGAACGTGAAGGGAGAGGGCATTCTTGCCAGCCCCTTGTCCCCCTTCATGTTCCACTATGTCAAGGTAAGCTACCGGATTCTACAGGTTTTTTGGAGGCCGGTTACTATTCTGAATTAGAATGATTGAATAAAGTGCCGGAACACACAGCCACTTACCTTGACGTTCTTTAATACCTTCACCCTCTAGTTGTTTGTATGTCTTACACTTTCTTTGGCTTAACTTATGCACTTGTAAGATCCGTGTTCCTGTACCTTCTTCTCATTGTACCATCACCTTGTCTCATTCTTCATTCTCATCTTTCACCTGTCTGCTCATTTCTACCATTGTCCTTTCAGCAGTTCAAGTTGTCTTCTCTAATCCTTCTCTTTGCAATTAATGCTCAGGCTAGACAGTAACATAGGAAACTATATACCCATGCCCCTATGTCATTGTAACTTGTGGAGTTGGCCATTGCAGAAGATATTTGGTAAGAGAATCGAACTCTACAGGTTGAATTCTTGCATCCATAAAATCAACTGACCTGGTTAGAATGACGTTAATTATGAGCTCTACACATCTGTACTTGATATTATGCCCATGTTGTCGAGTTGCTAGCTTCGTGAAATTGATCATGCCTTACCAGTGGAATCACATACACATTGACATTAGTTGAAATCTGCATCCAAGTCATTTAACCTAGCACATTTAAGATGAATAAGGACAAAAGCAATGTAAATATCAAAGTTCTGGCAAGTGTCGATTACATAATTTTACGCCAAAAAAAACATCCCTAAATCTAAAAGTTCATGTGACAGTTTAATTTTGTTGCCTAGCTATTATGCAATATGGTTGTACCTCTCCACTGTATTGTCTCGCATGCCTTTGTACTAACATTATCATCGTCGTCCCTGGTCGTTGATGTCATTTTGGTAGTTAATCTTGTCCAATCTTGATTGCAAGCAACTTATTTGAGGTCCTACGCATGAAAACGAAAATGACACCAAACGTCGTGGTTGTTGAATATGTTGTTTGGGTAGTAGGCTAATATAAAGCATGTTGTCACTCCCTCATTTAACTTGGCATATCGAAAAGGGACATGTATCTAGGTAAGAGGACGATGTATATGAAATAGCAATTTCACATGTAGAAATATAGAAGCACAAAATAAAAGGAGTAGAGAAAATGTAATATGTATATGATCATGCTTATAGTAGTTCTTGTTGGTTCTAGATCTATCCTACGTCATTGACTAATGTTATCTTCAATTAACCCGTCCATATATTACATAGCTTCCGCTCTCTCTTTTTCCTTGAAATTATTGTTGTCCAATTTTGATTGGCCACAAAGATGTGTCCAAGACGCTCTTCTTATGGTGGTGGTGGTTGATTTCCTTGTCTATGGTAGTTCTATGTACAGCGCTGACAACCGCTAAAGTTTTGTTGCACTACTCAAATATCTACATATAGAACAAGATATATATATGTGGTTTGGGTGGTATGAGTATATAAAGCCGTCCTTGTATCGAACAGATATAACAAAAAGGAAAATTCATTGTCCTCTTAGCACTCTGAAGATAGACACTCGTGAAAATGCCTAGTAATCTAAGGAAGCACAAACAAACAACATGATTTAACAATAATTCATCTTCGTTGGAAAGGAAGAATCAGCATTAAAAAAACTCATTTTTGCAAGTTTTTATCTGAAAGAGGACATGTGGTCATCGTGTTTCCCAAATATTGTGTCGTGTCATAGGTTAGCTGTACAATTGGGTAGGTTGCTGATAGATACTGCAATATATTTGTCAATCACGTAAGATTCCCTTGAATTTTATTAAGGTCGAGCTGGCTTATGGGACAAGCACATCGTTGCATATACCACAAATAAAGCTATTTTACAATAGAATTACAACCCGGGGATGTCACATAGTTTAAGGTGTATATAACATGTGAGTGAATGGGGTGGGTTTTTTTTTACCCTAAACCGTATGTATACATACGGATAGGGGCTTGGCTAGGGGGTTTTCTGGGGAGGGATCCAGTGTAATATGTATATGGGAAGGGGTGTTTAGAAGGTTAGACAAGGCGTATACGGAGGGTTTTTTGTTGACCCCATTAATGCATGTGGCGTATCCCCTTTATAGTAGGTGAAACCCCCGGGAATTACAAAAGCTCTACATGTGTAGGTTTTTAAAAAAGTTTAAAATTAATTGAGTTGAGATAAATTGATTTATATCGTCCACGTAGACAAAAAGGTCCATGGGATCCAATACAAGAAAGAGCACAACAAACCCATTATTATTCAGGATTGTAAAACCTTCACCTTGAAGGGTTTTTGAGGGAAAAACTTTGGCAATAATGAGTTCACTGATGAAATCTACATGTCAATATGATATAATTGAGCTCGCATATTAAAGAACCTCAAAGATATATGAGGCTAGTACCATGATTGCAGGCATTTGCAAGAGCACATGTAGCGGTCAATTAGGCTTAATCAAACAAGCATATCATGCTCGGATTGTTGCCAACGATGGATAAATTTGGAGAGAGTGGCGCTCACCTTCAATCGCTCCCATTTGACAACATTGGCATATCCTGTTTCACGCTCTACACGAGCCCACCTGTATGTTTTAATTCTGAGATGGTGTGAACCAGTACGAATGGAAGCAATTGTTCTACATTGCCACCAGGTATCATTATAGACCATAGGCAAGTGTAAGATTAATCTATCCTTTGTACTGTGATGTCTTGACCATATCCAAAATAATGGTATCCCGAATCTTACCAAGGAAGCATGTCAAGGTATTGCTTCAAATGGGTGCGTGACCCTTGTTGTTCTGCACCTGTATGCTTCATGTTCATGCACATTCCATCTGGTCAACCGACTTGTGTGTTTCTCCTTCCAACTAGTTTCAAGACATTATAGACTCATGGCCATTGTATAGGCGACATTTGAATGTGTCGAGTGTGTTTACCACCTTTTCACAGTAAAATATGTCGTTCCACTTCGACGTTTTGAACTTGATAAGAAGTGAGGCTATTTATAAAAAGATGGTATTAGAAGTACCTTAATCTTGGCTAAGTTGACTCGCATCCCAGTGTTTTGACAAAAAACAGTCACTGTGTCCGGATGTTGTTGTATACTTGCATAAGCCTGAGCTAAAAGATACACGTCGTTTGCATATATCTAATGATGTGATGAGCAAGCGAGCTCCTCTAGCTCCATCTTCATTCTGGGTAAGCCAATCCTCGAGCCAATCAATGCATAGTCCAAGCAGTGTGGGGAGCGAACATCCTTGGTGGCATTTGAGTTAAGAATGTATCATATAGTTCACCCACTTCATTTTACAACTCATAAGGGACACCTAATTGCGGTAATCTTCATGGAGATTCTCTCTCAGAACTATGCCGAAAGTCTTCGCAAAATTCACAAAGCAACATTGCAAATTCCTAAGCATCATTGCTTAGATCTAAAACATGTATGTCCAAGTGCACGTAGCCATGTTTTCTCTGCCCATGCTTTCAATTTTGTTCAAGAATTATAGCCAACAATTTGCCAACAATGTGTGGTAATTGGCAAGGCAATGATATCCACCTGCCTCGAAGATTGAAACTACTATATTTACGGTCACTTGTGAGGGGAAGTCTTTCAAGAGGGTTCTCTTGAACATATGGTGAGGACTGGCACAATCTGAAGTCCAACCCACTTCAAACATTTTGTCTACATGCACTTAAGATCTGCAACGTTAGAGAGGCCTTGCAAGATTTGGGCAACATCTGCCTCTGTTATAGCCAACGCAAGACCTATCTATGCTAGCACAGTATTCTGAAGCATGTTAGGATCGTAAAGCTGCATCAAGTACGACACCAACTGGTGTGAAAATATACTAGAGGTTGCATTAGTTTATGTGTCATAGACGATGAATGTTCGTCCTTGCTAATTCTTGAAAGGGCTCAGCTCAAAATGTTCTAGGATGGTGTTCAAGGAGGAAAATATTTTGTTAATTTGTCCAATGTATTGTGCCTTCTTTCCCTTTAAAAAAGCCCTACAGTATTTGAATACTTGCAATCAAAGAATGGGATCAAGTACCAGCCTAAGTTGTTGTTTAAGCTCTTTGCAGTAATCATCAATCCACCTGTTTTAAGCAGGATTTCATTAATTGGAGAAAATAACGCAATTTTGAGAATTTTAAGCACACCTAATTTGCTCAAGCACAAATACTTTTACCTAATTCTCGAGCCCAAGAACCAAGAGGTAATTAACATACACATATACATACAAATTATGTGTATACTTGTACGTGTACATGATACTTGTAGAAGCCCAATAATGGCCCTACATTCTACACCAATAATTCACATCAATAATTTTACTTCACTATAAAAATAGCTCGACTCGGGGGTAGAGGTCATTCATCATCCATGGCTTCCTCGATGCCTCGTCCAGAGCACATCCGATCTTTCAAGTGCTACTTGAGCTACAACGATCTGAACGAATGCGCTAGAAATGGTATTAATCTTGATCCATGGCTTCAATCTAAAGCTGATGGTCCTGCTAGTGCTTGCAAGAAGCTCACTCGTGTTGTGGTCCACATTTACTGGCTTCTTGATCAGGAGATCTATGAGCTGAATGGCATCACGAGCTTTGGTGTTGATGATGATTGAATCTGTATCTGCTAAGGATATAATAATGACATGAATACCTATGAACTATGTATCACAATCAATGTTATCAGTGATGACTACTGTATTTGTTTATGATATAATAATGGTATGAGCACCTATAAGCTATGTAAGGATGTAATAGCACAATGAATATTGTTTGATGTTTCTTACCTGAGTGTAGTGTAAGGGTGTGCTCTTCGACTTCCAGTATATCTGCAAGCAGTCCCTACTTTCAATCACACCTGAATTAATCAAGCACAAAAACTTCTACCATATTATTAATCCACAAAACATGTTTTAAAAGCATAGACATATCCATACGAAAGATGTATTATACTTGTATGTATACAGCGGTCTTATACAGCGCCATTATTATAATGGGCTAAAGTTAAACCCCAATAATTCACCCCAATAATTCTACTTCACTATAAAAGCTTCTCACTTCGGGGCTGAAGTTCATTCATCTCCCATGGATTTTTTGCCTTCATCAGTTCACCACATCGAGGCGATCAAGTGCTCAATGAGCCACTCTGATCTTGTCGGTTGCCTAGACAGGGGTCTTCTTCTTGATCCCTACCGAAGAAGAAAAGCTTTTGGTATTTGAGATTCGTTGCCCTCGACCAATTTGTGTTATGATCCATCGATTTGGCTTCTAATAGCTATGAGATATCGGGGATCACTACGGTGTTGTTGATGATGAATGAATCATTGTTTAGCATTGTATAATGTAAGAGCTCTTGTGTTGAGATGAAAATGCAGAGGCGTAATGAATAATAACTAGTCTATTGTAACTTGCATGTTATATATGATATAGTAATTATGTAAAAGAGCATTGCATACCTCAAGAGTTCTCATCATCATCGTTAGCTTCTTTAGCCACTAATTCTTGCAACTGAGCCCCCCACACTCACAGGGGGATCACCATCGATAACGGCACGGTCTCTACGGCCCAACCATAGTCTATTGTTTTCAAATGTTGATAGCGTGGCGGGTCATTAGGATTGGGTCTCCAATTCTTGCTCCAGCAATCCCTATACTGCATTGCATATGAGGTACCCTTTCTCGCAACAGGCTCAAACCAAGAGACAAACACCTCTTCATAGTGAGGGAGATTAGGGTCCTCTATTGGGTCCTCTTCGGCAAAGGCCATCCACGTCGGGCAGTTATCATGTGGCCTGTCGGCAAGAGCATTCCTTTCTTGACATCTTGGTAGGGGTCTAATATTTCAAAGCGGGGTTCTTGGGTCTACGAGAAAGGCCCGACATAATGAGATGCACCAATGTGTTCATCCACCAACACGTTATCGGGTTCTTCCAATGCAATTTGTCTCGTCTTTGGGCCGGCTGAATGGCAAACTCTACTGGGGTTGAGCGTCCCCAAGCTTTTCGCAACAAGGTGGACCCGGTAGTCAATAACTTCATTCATATATGTGTTAGACCATGAGTTATCGCCCGGCTCTAGAAATAGCTGCCCGATTGCATCATGTACTTGGCAATTGAAGCTCTCAAAACACCTATATCTTTCAAGCTCTCATATGGCTGCACGACCTTAGGTGACCCTCTCGGAATCATAGGTAAACCTTGAGCATCCTCCTTCCACATTTTGATTCCCTTTTCAGGTAGCCACTCCCTATGCCCTGGCCTCATCTTGTAGAACATTAGTGGCCATCCATCCTTCATGCAGAAGTTGAAGAGTAGAGGTTCCAAATGACCACATAAACGGTCCTTCTTATCAGGGATAAAACCTTTCACGAATTCTTTCCAGTTGGGAACCTCTGTTAACCACCTAGTGGTTAACATTGTGCATGCACATTTAGGTGTCAGTGGTGGCAGACTGACACTTGGCATGCTTAGGTTAATTTAAGTGTATGGCTTAGATTTAGTTAGATGTAGGGCTCAGATTTGCGGTCTACACTATATTAGACCGGAGCCTCTTCAGATGTACTCAGGTTTGATCTCATATTTGGAGAGCCTCACTTGGCCACGTTCCCTTCATTCTTTGTACATTTTTCTTTGTCTTGTTCTTGTTTTGTGATCATGAGCATGGCAGCTCTGTAGCATCCAGCAGTCATAGACTGCTGCTGCAGGGTGCATGCCAAGAACTCACAACTCCTTATGCTTGCTCACGCTAAAGTCACATTGTATGCTTTATTTGGCCTATCACGGGGGACATGATTTGATGCTTAAATTTTGAAGACCCCCGCCCCACCCCCCTAAATATTTTTAAATGGAATTTTGGGCCTTGTGCATTAAAATTGACTTACCCATGATATAAGGGAATAGTCGCTATGTTTTTTTCTGACCCCAATTCCTCTGATCCATGTTCTGCATCGACATTTCTTCGGATCCTATTCGTCATCGACGCATTCATGAAGATCTTTCGGCGACAAAACCAACCATTACAATTACCATCATTTTCGCCCCTAAATTTTTTGGCACCATGTTGTAAGTGTCGGACTTGTCTTATAAAAGTCTGTACATATTTTTGTGCTAAAAAACTTTTAGGGGGAGGCAGTGTTAACCACCTAGTGGTTAACATTGTGTATGCACATGTTAGGTGTCAGTGGTGGCAGACTGACACTTGGCATGCTTAGGTTAATTTAAGTGTATGGCTTAGATTTAGTTAGATGTAGGGCTCAGATTTGCGGTCTACACTATATTAGACCGGAGCCTCTTCAGATGTACTCAGGTTTGATCTCATATTTGGAGAGCCTCACTTGGCCACGTTCCCTTCATTCTTTGTACATTTTTCTTTGTCTTGTTCTTGTTTTGTGATCATGAGCATGGCAGCTCTGTAGCATCCAGCAGTCATAGACTGCTGCTGCAGGGTGCATGCCAAGAACTCACAACTAACAACCTCTGACACAAGGTAGGGTGAAGGAGACTTTGAACTACACTGCCTGAAGAGTTGCATAAGCTCTGGAATAGTCAATGCATCTGATCTTCTCAATAGAGTAGAGTAGTTTCCAAAGAGGGCATCTATGTCATCGTGGGTGTGTCCAACCATCATGAATCCCAGCTGCACCTGATCGAAGACACCTAACCAGACCAAGTATGACAAGTAAGAGAAAAGATACATGTTCTTGTTTTGACCTGAGCAATTGTCTAGAAAGCCTCCTAGGCAACTTCTTCGGTATCATAGGGCCCTTGATAGGAGGCATAAAATCATTTCTAGTGCTATTCACCATTTTTGTCCTAAGGGCATCCGTGTTCAAAATTGCTCCACCCCAGCAACTTCCAGGATGATCTGTATTTCTCAAATGTCCCCAGTTGTCCTCAGATTGATTCTCTAGTGTCTTCAAGGTATGATTTAAAAGATCCCACATGAAAATTCGAATCATCAGGCCAGAGGTCCAGCGAGAAGTGGCCCAAGGCACCTACACCATGCCCGTGCATGAGAGCACCAGTAAGACTCACCTTCAACCGTTCACCCCTCCATATAGACTTTGCTAGCTTCTCCAGACGAGGAACCATCGTCTTATTCTGATCCATTTTATCATGTATAATGGTTAAGGCATGTTCAGGAGATCGATGAGACAAAGCTCTCCATGACCAGTAGAGACTCCTGCAGGAAAGTTGGGCTGTCATGTGAGATTTCCTTTCCACGGCAAGCTCTCTTCTTTCTCTTGGATCTCTAGTCTTGGAAAGCTTCTCCTTTATCACAATACAGGTATTACACTTAGAAAATGCTATCCTTTTAGTGATTGCTACCTCCGAGTGGTTCTCCTTCCACGTTGACAAGAAGGACGACGGAGAAACATGTATTCCTGTCATCTCGTGGACGGTAATATCTACCTCTTGATGTATGTCCTTTTTAGTCAAGATGGAAGGTAATCTCTTCACATTTTCTCTAGTGCCCCCACTCGTAACCTTTGAGCGATGTGGCATAGTTTCAGCATTTTCATCTATGTACATAGATAGCACGACACTTCCGGCCAGTGTATGAGATCTTGGCTTCATGGACCCGGAGTTTCCGTGCTCCGCAATCCTGTGGCCGCTCAAAAATAGCTTCCTCCATTTGTAAAATGTAGAAACTGGTATACCGTAAGCACTATGCCATGCCTTCACACAGACTTGCTTGTTGTTCAGCATTGGCTTTGTCACACTTCCATTCTCTGAACAAAGATCTAGCATGTTGTACGCAAAAGTTGTACGTTCTGAGCTTTTCATGTTCCAGTAAAATGTCCTCATGGAGGAAACCTCTTTAACTGTGAAATTAGCACAATATCTCTTCAAGCAGCACAGCGAGGACCTGAACTGCAAGATAGCTTCAGGTGTGGTTTTCCTTTCACATTTGTTTGGGGTGGAGCGTGGTCTCGCCCTCCTGTTCACCATGTGGTACTGTCTTTTCTTTGTTATTCCAGCCTCCGGCCTGATGGCATAAGCTTCCTTCTCGACCTCTGTTTCCTTCACGGCCGAAACTAGACTTGAAACTGGAATACTGTCTACTAGAACCAATGCTATTGGCCATCTCACCAAGTCATGCACTTGTGGCATTTCTGCACAAGCCTGACAGCGCATAGAAATATTTTCGGGCATGGGCAACTGTTGCCTGGCTATAGCAGGCAACATATACAAGGCTCTTGAACAATATCACAGGCAAGGATTTGAAGACCAAGAATACTGAGACCAAGACACTTGAAGACCAAAGATGCTGATGAAGAACCCAAAGGATGACTTTAAGTCAAGACACAAATTCACAACTCAAGCTCCAAGGATTGAATGCATTCTCTAGCTCTGAAGGCACTTGTGAGGTTTGGAAGACCCCTGTGAAGATGGCAAGCTATGATATGGTATTTATCTTTCTCATGTTGTGATGATTCTCTATTTGCCCTTTGTTCCATCATACCATCATCCCTTATCCTATTTTTCCTATTTACCCTTTGTTCCATCATACCATCATCCCTTATCCTATTTTTCCACCTTCATTGCTTTTTCACATCCTATACCATCATGTATTTCATATGTAACCATTTGTCTCATAGTTGACCTACCATTACCTAGGGCACATTTTCCAAGGAAGTTGTCAAACCTAAAAGTTGCCTAGCATCAAGCTCTATATCATCATTTTCATCTCATGCCTTGCCATTCCATTATCACACACTTCATACCAAGTAGCTAAAGCAAAAAAAAAACATATGTGCTAAGCACAAAAAAACACAAAAAAACACAAAAATGCCCAGTCACCATCTCCAAGTGACATGGCATGATGACTAGATATACATGTCATCACCTCCAAAGCTACTTTGGTCCACTCATCATTTGCCACCTTCATGTCTCATTCATCATGTTGCCACCTAAGCACCAAATTTCCACATCATCACATCACTCCACATCATCAAGTGATGACTAGGCAAGTTTTGACCAAACTCAAAATTGGTCAACCTAATGATCAAATTACCTTGGGAAGTGAACCTACTAGCCTTGTTCACCCTAGTTGACCTATTTTTCCACCTCTCCACTACATTTTCACCTATTGCCACCTCATCATCAAAATATCAAGGGGCACTTGAAATCTTGAAATTCCATCCAGGCAAAAAGCCTTGTTTGACCAACACACATCACCATTGACTTTTCAAAATATTACTTTTCCAAAATTTGGCCTTGCCATCTTGAAGCTCCCATGAAAATATGCCACCTGGCACAAAAAATCTCCAAAAAAGACCCTATATAGACCTTCAAATTTCATTTCTTGGGAACCGTGCCCCATGCAAAAAAAAATACAAAAATTTTCCTATTCTACCCCCCATCTATCTACCCTCTCATCCTCTGCCAAGTGGCGTCCCCCCTGGCATGCCAAGTCGAAACACGAGCCGAGCTTGGCGTGGGAGGAGACCACGTAATCAAGAGAGAGGAAAATAATCCTCTATTTATACCTTGGCCCATTTTTTGATCTCGGCCTGTGGGATATATCATATTGAACCCTAAAATTTGAATTTGCCAAGAAACCTTCATTCTGTTGAGCCAAACGGAGTAATCATTGCATCTGTTGGCCGGTTTTGTCCTACCTCACCGAAAGAATAGCTCAATTAAACCAAAACCGTGGCATTGATTGCGAATTTGCCAAGATCTGGCCGGAGACAGGGGATTTTAAAAGGAGGTTTGTTCTACTGAAATTTTTGGAGGGCCATAAGCGGATTTGAAGACCAGGAACGTGAAGTCGTGACGTCTACAGAGCTTGCAGAAGATCCTCCTGCTTCGGAAATCAAAATCTGAGGCATATGTGATGAAATATCCTTGAATTTTTTGATACTTGAAGTTTATTTTGATTGAGTTGTCCTTGGATGATCCAGTCGGACATTCTTGAATACCCTGTGTTGTGAATTTGCTGTTTTGACTTAATGAAAATCGGAATTTGGGAAAAGAGTGTGTGAGAGTATGATTGAACTCATTTTGTTATGCATTGTTATTTACACTTGAGCATAAAGGAATTGAGCAGAATACAACTAGTGCTTGTTTAAGTCATTGTTAGAAAAAGAAAAAAAAAAATTGAAACGTCCTGCAGAACATATGTCCTTTGAGAAAGACTAAAAATCTCTAGTATCCAAGCAACCATCAGAGGCATCAGTAGTAAACATTGAGAGCAGAGAAAACAAAAGAAAGGGAATTGACAATTAGAGTGCAAGGACTGTTACAGGCATTGCCATTGAAACTCTGGCAATGCATGTTACAGCAAGAATTTAGGCTTTGTTTGAACCAAGTGAGCATATGCACGTGACCTACAGGAGCATACCTAGGTGTGGGAATTTGTTTCTACCACAGAAGATCATTGTTTAGCATTTGGCAAAATCGAGCTCACTGTCCAGGCCATTGACCAAAAATTGACCCAGTCAGGAAGTTGATTTGTGAGAAGTCTGTAAACACTTTGCTTGTAGACTTTGCACAACAGTTTCCTGGAGTTGGCTGGCATACTTTGGTATAGATTTCAGGTGCTTTTGAAATAGATGCATGGTTTGGTGAATGTTTAAGTGCTGCTAGTTTCTTTTGCCTTAGGGACTCTAGTGGATTTGATTTTTCCTTGCAAAGACAGAGATGTTTTGCAGTGCAGATTGATCACCTCAAGTGATCTGGAGGTCCTGACCATCAAAACACCTTTGTAAGGCCCTAGTTGGAGACCACCCAGGATAATCTCCAACATTTTGGAGGTCCTACCGAGATTATCCCTCCTGGAAACCAAGAACTCACCTGGAAATAGAGAAAAACATGCCTCCAAGTAGGAGAAGTGAGCAGACTGAAGCTCCAGAACCTACTGATCCCATTGGAATGCCCAGTTCAAGCAATATGCCTCCTAATTTGACTCTGCCTCCTATTTTTGAACTGAACCTGCCAATTACTCCTCCTATTTTTGAGCCCAGCATGAATGCCAATCAATTCTTGAAGACATTTGAAGACTACTACAAAGATTATGGTAATAAAAAGGTTGTAAGTTCTCTGAGTTTGTGAAATGTATGAAATCTAGCGAACCTGAAGCATGGTGTGAACATGTTACTACTGTTATGGGTACTAACACTTATGAAAGTCTCGTGGAACAGTTCTTGAGCAGGTTTGGAAAGCTGTCAGCACCACAAGAGCTTGCCAATGAGCTTCAAACTTTCTGCATTCGAGGTGGCGAGAGCATCAACCAATATGTTGAAAGATTCAGTGCCTACCTTAGAAAGTGCCAAAAGAGTCATATCCCTACTCCATCTCTCTTCTTTGTAGCTGCTTTTATCAAAGGTCTAGTTCCTAGGCCAAGAATTCACAAGAAAATGCTTAGGATCCAAAACCAAGAAGGTTTTGACTCTATACACAAAGCCTTTGCCAAAGCCACTTCTAAATCTGCAGAACTATCTTTCCTACCTGACACCTGCCACACACATGTCTCAGATCCTTTCTATCCTGATTATGAACAAGAGCCTGTGTATGCTGTGAAGGAAAAAAGAAAAGCCAAGGTTGAGGAAGAAGCTCAACCCAATGAATCAAAAGCTGAGATGGTCAAGATGGCTGAAACTATAGCAGAATTAACTAAGCAACTCATGGAGATGAAAAATAGCATAAAAACTTATCCACCCTGCATTCATTGTACCAAGAATACTCACCCTAGTGACATTTGTTATTACAGGGCTTGCTTGAAGTGTGGAAAGAAAGGTCATTATGGAAAGGTTTGCCCAATGTGCAAGTTCTGCAAAGAGATTGGCCATTATGAGGATAGATGCTTGGTGAAGGAGTATTTGGAGAAACAAGAGCAAGGGAAAAAAGCTGGAACTAGTGCATCTGTAAGATTCTTGGAAGAAGAAGCATTCCAGGAAACAGTCATGGCAGTACAAACTAGAGCTATGGCTGAGAACAAGAAGGATGCAAACTTCAAAAAGAAGATCAAGCTTATCAGGTAATAGCTCCTGCTCCTGTTGAAAGATTCCAGAGAAAAGATAAAGATTTGGATGACTTTGAACATATTCTTAAGAATTCTAAGGTGACTTTGGATTTATTAACTCTGTTGAGGATTGCTCCTAGCTATAGGCAGAAAGTAATCAACTCTAGTAATGTAGAAACAGTTTCTTTTGCTTCTGAAATTGTACTAACTCAGGAAGAGGAAGACCCTGGTGCCTTTACATGTTCAGCAAAAATTGGTGCTCATCAACTTCCTAGAGTTTTGTTAGATGGTGGTTCTTCTTTGAATGTGATGCCTCAGCATATAATGCAAAAATGTGGTTTGAAGATCACAAAACCTTCACCAATGGTGTTAAGATCATTTTCTAATGCTAAAATCATGCCTTTAGGTGTTGTTACAGGTGTGCCAGTGGAAACTGAAGGGATTGTGGTTCAAGCCAGTTTTTTTGTGGTTGCTTTCGAGTTTGGCAACAGCACTACTGACATCTATGACTTGTTACTTGGCAGAAGATGGATGTCTACAGTTGATGCCAGACCTGTATGGTCAAAAGGAGAGTGTACCATATCTGATGGAGTTAAAAAGACAACTCTCTACAACAAGTCAGGGAGTACTAATATCTGTAGTTTTTTGGAAGAAGAAATGCTCGAACAAAGCACCATGGGATTCTATAAACTACCTTTAGCTATGGATCTTCTAGATGAACTGGTACCCTCTTACTCTTCTAACTCAGTAGATCACAAGAATTCTGGTGTCATCTGGTTTGATGGTGGAATATCTGTTAAGCTAGGAGTGGCATCTTCTTCTGCTATAATCAAAGATTGTGCTAACAGATTGCTTTCAAAAGTTTGGCGGGATACATGTTGGCATAACCTCCAACATGGTGAGTACATGAGCCCTTTTGGCTGGCTTGCAAGAAGCTATTTCATTAGGACTACCGAAGTAACCATTTATGGTGACTCTCAATTAATATGCGAGGGCAGGTCAATGGTGAGTATCAAGCCAAGAACCAAGAAATGCGATTCTTTGAAAAGAAGAAGCCTTGAGCTGGTTGAACAAATTTAACAAATGGAGTTTGAATTACATACCAAGGGATGAAAATTGTGAAGCGGATGCCCTATGCGTAGTTTTGGATTACCTTTTTGAAGGAGCTATCAAAGAAGAAGAGTTGGAACATGAAGAGATTGCACAACTACATCCCATTCTGGTAATAGATGCTCAGCAAGAGAAAGAGGTAAAGGAACTGACTATTACCAAGAATGATGAGATTAGAACTCTGTTTCTAGGAGACATGTTTAAAACTCAGAAAGAAGCATCATTACAAGAATTTTTTGAAGAATGGAAAGATGTATTTGCATGGGATTACACAGAGTTGGTAGGTGTAAAAACTGAGATATGTGAATTTGAAATAAAGATGAAAGAAGGAACTAAACACGTCATGCAAAAACTGAGAAAGATAAATAGATCCTTGTTAACTTTGATCAGAGAAGAATTATTAAAGATGAAAGAAGCTGAAGTTATCACTGAGATAACAAACCCTGAATGGCTGTCATGCATAGTACCTGTTGAAAAAAAGAACAAAACCATACGCATATGCATAGATTATAGAGACCTTAATAAGGCTACTATAAAAGACTGTTATCCACTTCCCTTTCTAGAAGAGGTGCTTCATGCAACTGCTGGTAAAGAGATTTATTCATTTCTAGATGGATTTTCAGGTTTTAATCAGATTAAAATCAAGGAAGCAGACCAAGCTAAGACCTCCTTCATAACCCCTTGGGGAACCTTTGCCATGCAAAAAATGCCCTTTGGATTGATGAATGCATCTGCTACATTCCAAAGGGCTATGGATAAAATCTTTCAAAGCATGCCTCTTGATAAATTTAGGGTGTTTCTTGATGACCTTTGCCTGGAACAACGGTAGAGCAACACATGAAACTTCTAACTGTGATTATGAGTCTGTGCAGGGAAAGTGGTGTATGTTTAAATCCAAAGAAGTGTATTTTTCTATGTTCAAAAGGTGAACTATTAGGACATGAAGTATCTGCTCAAGGAATCAAAGTCTCAGAGGGTAAGATGGAAGCACTCAAGAAAGTAGTGCCACCTAAGACTCTGAGGCAAGTGAAGAGCTTTATGGGACTTACTAGTTTTTAAGAATCTATGTGCCTAATTTCTCACATATTATGGGTCCTATAGCAATCGACAAGAGTAGGCAAGTACTGACAAACATGAGAGCAAACATATGGAAGTAAATTTGGACACCGAGAGTGCCAGTCGCTTTTGAGTTGCTCATCACCGAATTTCTCAATCAGAAGCTTTAAAACCACCTGATCATAATCTTCCTTTTAAAGTTTATATAAGTATCACTAACAAGGCTGTTGGCATTACTCTACTATGAGGATCATGGCATAATAGCCTTTACAAGCAAGATATGGTCGCATTACGTAAATGAGATATGCTAGATTGGAAAAAAAGTCTTTGCAGAATAATGTGGTTCCTACAAAGACTTGGACATATTGTCCAACACAATGAGGTAAAGGTGCTCATGCACCAAAATCCCCTTCCATTATTATTTCAGAAAAGTCAAAGCAAAGCCAAATTATGCAGGTGGGCCTGCAAAATTCAAGATTATAATCTTAGTGTCAAAACAGTCAAAACCATTAAGAGCCCTAGTGATTATCTTATAGAGAGAGCTTTTGAATTTGAGGATTTTGAAGGATTGCAGGACATGGAAATACCTCAGGAGACTGGAGACTCTACCAACCTTGTTTTGTCTAGCAAGATGAATGAGGATTGGCAATTTGACCTTATTGAATTTTCGGAGAATGGAGAGTCTGCCTAAAAACATGGACACTAAGCAAACCCCGGAAGATTTAGAGCTAAAGCTAAAACATTCAAGATGGTAGGAGATGTGTTGTGCAAGATTGATCATAATGGGGTGTTTTTAAGATGTGTCAACAGATCTGAAGCTGAGCTGATTGTGGAGGCATGTCATGAAGGCATTTGTGGTGGGCATTTTGCAGCTGAAACCACTGCAAAGAAGATCATCAGATCAGGCTACTTCTGGCCAAGTTTGTTCAAAGATTGTTATGAGACAATCAAAAGATGCCATAAATGTCAAATTCATGGTAGAAGAATCCTTCAACCTGCTGCTCTCACTGGTATTGTATCTCCTGGTCCTTTTCAAATTTGGGGATTGGATTTTATAGGGCCTATATTTCCTGAATCTCAAGGTCGGCATGAATACATCCTAGTTGCTACAGATTATTTTACTAAATGGGTGGAAGCAACTCCTCTTAGACAGGCAAATGCTCTGACAACTGCTAGATTTTTACATGAGCACATATGCACTAGGTTTGGCATTCCTTTCAAAATTGTATCTGATAGGGGAACACAGTTCATAAATGATGTCATTAGTAATTTAGTGAAAGCATTAAAGGTCAAACATGTGAAAAGTTCTGCCTATTATCCTCAAGGCAATGGGCAAGCTGAGTCAACAAATAAATAATTGAAGAGCATTCTAAAAAAAACAGTTGAAGTTCATAAAAAAGATTGGCATATTAAACTGCATGATGCATTGTGGGCATATAGGACCACTGTGAAAAATGCTACTAACCATACACCTTTTAGCCTTGTCTATGGTGTTGAAGCTGTGGTACCAGTTGAGCTAGAGTTGCCTTCACTCAGGTTGGCAATGAAGATCCAGATGCAGCTAGAGGATGCTTACAAAGACAGGTATGAGAAGTTGCTGATGCTTGAAGAAGAGAGGCTGGAAGCTGAGAATGTGAACCTGAGGAAAAAAGCTAAGGATGTAGCAGCATTCAAAGCTGCACACAAGTTACAAGGAAGTTTCAAAGTAGATGAATTGGTGCTCAAATGGAATAAAGCAAAGGAAGATTCAGCAGGTAAATTTGATGGCCTATGGGAAGGTCCTTTCAAGATCCATGCAATTGCAGGTACAAGTTCTTATCTTTTGCAAGAAATTGGTACAAGGAGATTGCTAGCTAATCCTATAAACACATTGCATTTGAAAAGGTATTGGGAGCAGCATATCTGCCTGATCTTATTTGAGTAAACATGTTGTAGTGCTTTTAGTTAGGAAGTATATGATAATTCTGAGCAATAGTTGACAGAGTCTTTGTTAGTATTTCAAGTTTAAAATGATAAAAGACATAAAAAGGAAAAAGAAAGAAAATCAAACAAAACATAGAGTTCTAAGTAAAGTAGGTTTTATTATTAAGCAGTTTACACTTTCAGAGAGAAGATGGTTGCTGATTGAAGGCCAGATTTCAAATAAAATGCTGCTTCAGGCTGAGCAAGAGTTATCTTGTTGATGCTAACATTTTGCACCACTTGCCAGATCCATCAGACTGATCAAACTCATCAGGATATGACCTAACCTGCATATACATGAGACTTGTATTCTTTTTCAAATGCAGATTCCCATCAAGCAGCTATGCATCCATGGAGAAAAGCTGTTGCAGAAGATACTAACAGTCTTTTGAGTGTCATTCCAGGTTCATTTGTTTTCCTTCCACGTCCATCTGATCACTATAGCCTGGAACATATGACCATTGCTTCCAAATCTTGTCAAGCTGCTACCAAAAGTTGCCTCCCATAGTCACTTACCTAAAGGCAACTCAGAAACACAAGTGCAAACAGAACAAGAAGAACATTGCTGCTAATCATGTCAACTATTCCAACAGTTTCTGAAGACCACCTGTCAGTCTGTTTATTCATATTCATACTCAAGTTTTCTAACTGAATATCACAGGCTGAGGGGACCAGCCACATCCTTTCCTTTGTTTAGCATCATGTTGCCTGGCTATAGCAGGCAACATATACAAGGCTCTTGAACAATATCACAGGCAAGGATTTGAAGACCAAGAATACTGAGACCAAGACACTTGAAGACCAAAGATGCTGATGAAGAACCCAAAGGATGACTTTAAGTCAAGACACAAATTCACAACTCAAGCTCCAAGGATTGAATGCATTCTCTAGCTCTGAAGGCACTTGTGAGGTTTGGAAGACCCCTGTGAAGATGGCAAGCTATGATATGGTATTTATCTTTCTCATGTTGTGATGATTCTCTATTTGCCCTTTGTTCCATCATACCATCATCCCTTATCCTATTTTTCCTATTTACCCTTTGTTCCATCATACCATCATCCCTTATCCTATTTTTCCACCTTCATTGCTTTTTCACATCCTATACCATCATGTATTTCATATGTAACCATTTGTCTCATAGTTGACCTACCATTACCTAGGGCACATTTTCCAAGGAAGTTGTCAAACCTAAAAGTTGCCTAGCATCAAGCTCTATATCATCATTTTCATCTCATGCCTTGTGTTTGGGGTCTGGGTTCGGGAACTCCTGGAAGACAGCCCTCTGTGAGGACCTTTGGATCTAACAGGAGAATCCGGGGAACTATGTCACGCGGGATTTGCAAGAAGGGAACAAAAAGAGGAAACAAAACAACCAAAATGAGAGGGAAATGATAGCTTCCTTGATATCAATGATGAACATACATGAGCTCTCACAATCGAGAGAAGACTAAGAGACAAGACTCAAAAACTCATCTAGAACTCATGTGCGAGCTCTAGTCATATATATAGTACAATGGCCTTGGGCCCAATATAGACACTCGACTGATCTCCGATTGCCGACTCACGGAAGGAGGCCCGATTCTGAGGAATGTGGGCGGTGCCTCTTGAAGTGCCGGAATCATCCGACGCCGACGGCGGTGATGGGCGGCCACTTGTCTGCAATGGCGTCTCTTGATAGCCTTTATTTGCATGGTCTACGTGGTCTGCTGCTTGGTCTTCTGAGCCTTTGATGGCTGACCCGTGGCTGATTGAGGATCCTTGAGCTTGACCTGGTGCGTCAGTATGCATGAATAGTCCATGCACCGGGAGGCGCGGGACTAACACTCCCCCCCAAAGCGACACTCCGGTGTGAAGAAAAGGAGGAAGGGTTTACGAGGCGGGGAAGCCATCATGCGAAAGTGATCCTCACGGGGAGTGAGGGCGGGCACCATTATGGTACTCGCCAATGAGATCTGGCGTGTTTGAAGCGTCCGGGGGTGTTGAGCCAAAGGCAGGATCGCATCAATAAGAAAGCGAGATCGGACCATGTCTTCAAAAGGGGCATGGGCGTCACGAAGAAATGTAATCGACATTCCATGAGGAGGCGGTCCGGAGGCCAAAGGCACCGACAGCCGCATTCGGATTGCAGTAAAAATGGACGCCGCCGATTTAAGGAGCCGGAAGCAAAATGCATTTGAGCAGCACAAAAACGCTTTGAAGATGGATGAAGGATCGGTGAGGTAGTGGCATTACGCAAAAAGGTGTCAAGACCATGAAGCGCATCCGCTGGGCCGTTGCCAACCACGCTCATTAGCAATATAGATCCAAGTGTGGTGGTATCCAGTGGCACCTTCTTCCCAATGGGAGCGGGCGAACAAAACGTGGATCCCAGGAGATCCGGTCGAGATCCGAGGTGGTGTCCATCGGCATGACCATCCATGACCTTGGTCCAAAAGGGGGCGCCAATCGGAAGTCGGGAACCCGGGCGTGGAGGTACGCCCAGGGAAGCATAGGGAGAAGGAACCATGCCCGTGGGCGTGGGTTCTTGGCCGGTCTCCTCGAATTGATCGACAAGATCCGGATCAAAAGCTTGACACCAACGATCCCAAAGAGAAGCGAGAGTTGAGAGTTGGCGGAGGGCTATCCCATCCCGTGGGGACCGATCTTGCTATCCAACGAGCCCGTAATTGATTATAACACGCAAGGTGCTGCATATAAATTTGTGCATAGGGAAGATCCTCGGGGATGTCCTAGATACTTCCTTATCATTGCTGGGCTTCCGGCTTGAGAGAGATAAATGATTGGCAAGCTTCGGGGCATGTACTCTCGATGAAGAGTTTGGGTCCGAGCTTGATCAGCAAGATAGGGATTGTTATCCGAAGCAACCATTGCACGTTGGGGTCACCACAAAGAGTCGGGCGTGGCCCATCTCGAAGTGTTCTGTGCATCACCCGGATAAAAATCATGAAATATGTAAGCCATGGGCTGAACAACTCTGAATGTGATAAAGTCTGGATCGGCACAGTGCATGAGATCAAAGACCAAAAGGAGGCAAAGATAACCCTTTGTCTTCAATGGAGAGTTCTGGCCAACCGAAGAAAATCTCGTGACCGCCGAGGGAATATCCACGAGGTCCATCCGCCGCATACCACCGAAAGGAAGAGGTGGCGGCGAGCAACCACATAGTCGTGATAGCAGGAAGGAACCGGGAAGTCACGGGCATTACGTGAATAATGGCGGTATGGCCGTCAAGTTTTGCTTGAGCCTCATCGCCAGATGAATAGCTTCTTTGGTCATTTGTTGTTCAAGATCGGATCCGGTTGTCCTTTCGAAAGGGCGGGCGTGATTGGTCACGGACCCGTTCAGAAGTGTTGACACGGGAGGAGGATTGCCCTGGAGTATTGAGACGAAGCACGGCAATCTCCGCGTCATCAAGAATCTTCTGTTTCTGCACCTCTGTAAGCTGATCTTGAAGAGAGGTGAGCTGAGAGGTTTGGGTAGAAAGTTGAGCCGTCAAGGAGGCAATTTGAGCGTCCCGCTCTGTAAGGTTTTGAACTTGAGTGCTGTAATTGTCACAGAGCTCAGAGTACAAGGCGTCGAGCTTAGAAATATCTTTTTCCTTGGCACCCAGAAGAGTGTCTTTGGACTTGTTTTGCTCCAACAAATTCTGAATTTCTGATTGGAGCTGAGCCTGTTGATCTGCAAGTTGGCTGACCTGATCCTGTGCACTTTTGAGATCTGTATGAGCCTGTAAGAGAGCTCCGTGCTTGTCTTGAAGTTTGGTCTCCAAAGTTGCAACTTGGGCAGTGGCAGCTTGAAGGTCACGGTGGACCGCATCCGAGGCCTCTAGTGCCGTTTGAACCCCGTTCATAAGAGCTTCCTGGGATTCTTGTAACTTAAGAACAGCAGCTTGAGCATCCTGCCGATCTTGACATACAACAAATTTGCCGAGGGTGTTGTGGTGGTGGAGCCTGCTGTTGCCTGGTTTGTGATGTTTGGGAGATATGGTGTGAACTGGATGGTGTAGCTGAGGAGGAGACAGTGACATGGGAGTGCGGATTTTGGATATGACCCGGTGGAAAGGCGTGAAGTGCCAACTTTGTGAGTCCGGGGAAGGGACCGCTGAGTGGAATTATGAGAATTTTGTGGTGTGGGAGGAAAAGTAATGGCGGATGAGGGCTTGAAGATGGCCTCCCACGGAAGTTTCGAGTTAAGTGGCGGCAAGGCGGTCAACTTCTTGGAGAAGACGGTAGAACAACAACCGAGGCCAATCAACGTGGTGGTTGGAGTGTGTAGCGATGATCACCATATTGTAGAAAGGCTTATTGATATGGGTGTTCTTGATAGAATGCCAAGGTACTTCTAGCGCTACGTAAACTTAACAAAGATTTCATGGGGCTTGTCAATATTGGTCGAGGCGTGATGCGTTGGCGTGATAAGCAGGTGCACCAAACTTCGGTGACATCAAGATCCCGTAGGGTAGCCCAAGACAAACAAAGGGGTTGCAAGGGGATATGGAATACCTCCGGAGATTAGGTCTTTGGGTCAATGAAATGGTGGTGCCATCGACCACGGTGGTGTATCCTTGCGGGCTGTTGACGATGTGGGCGATGAAGCGCTTCACTTGGTGCGGATTTGGAGCCGGAAGTTCCATTTGAGAGAATTCGTAAAAGCTTTTGTCGCTTCGGCAACTTCTTTATTTGGGCCAACAAGGGCTTCCACGCGGAAAGTGGCGTCAAGAAGGATCTGAGATGCAAAAAGCGGATCTTTGGGAGCAAGAGCTTGAAGGGTGGAAAATTTTGGTGCAGCCATGGTAACGATTTTGCGTAAACTAAGAGTGATTCAAAGGCGGGAGGGCTAAAGCCAAGTCGAGGACGAAGGCGCAGAGGAACTAAAAGGTTTTAGGGGCGCGCAAAAGGTGGGGAAGGGGCATGATAAAGGAAGAAAAACCGATTGATGGTGCCGGTGTTCTAAAGATGCCAAGGAGGCGATTTGAGAGGCAAAAAATTTGGCTAAGTCCCCGAAAACGTAAGGGAGAAGCAATGAAGCGGTGAGGATGAGGCGTGAGAGAAGGATCGGATGTGACGGTGGCCAAAAGGACATACATTAATGTCCGGGCGTGAAAAGAAGAAATGGCCTTTATGCTGGCAACTTCGAAGTGGGATATCATTAAAAGGAATGTGTCGAGGAAAGGTACCATGGCTAGATATGCTACGGAGAAAAAGATTCTCATTTTAGAAACAGCTTTGCATTGCAAACCGTTGGCGATTTGTGTGATTGGTCCCCGTCGACAAGGAGTTCCTCGAGTTGGCTATATAAGACGAACCGGGAGTAAACGAAAGGCATCCGATGGCGCTCAGCATGGCCGCCGCTGGTTTTGAACGAGGACCGCACGATGCCCACAAACCGCCGAGTGGATTACCCGCAAGATGAATTGTGCGGATCTCGGGCGCTGCCACAACCCGCGGGCATTGAATGGACGTTTGGTGTGGTGTGGGATGGCCGAACATCCCGACCGAAGACCAACGGGATGGAGGTGGGTTCGCACTGCTATTTGGGATCCCGAAAGGTAGAACCTCTACCATCTCCTTCAAGATCACCTCTGCCCGAACCCGGAGTAGAGGGTTTTTTCTTAGGTTTTAGTAGATAGGGCTCTGAGCCCGTTTTGTATATAGGGCGGTGCCCATAGCGGAAATAAACAAAGTAGAGTGCCTACATTTTGTAACAAAAATATCCACTATAATATAATATGCCGCCTTTCTAGTCACTTTACGTGGTGTTTGCTTCTTGAACTGTGACCGTTTGTTGATTGTCGCTTTACGTGTGATGAAATGTTTTGAGGCGAAAACCATTAACCAATGTTGGTAATGGAGTGCCATATAACTCTGCCCGGTTGGAAAACGCTTGGTCTAACCACTTGAACAATTTGATAAGGGCCAAGCCAACGAAACTTGAGTTTACCAGGAAAATTTTTGTACACGGAATCATAAAGAAGAACCAAATCGCCTTCTTTGAATGTTTTTGTCTTGGGCGTTTGTCATGTAAAGATTTTTGCAATGTTGTCCGTGAAGAACACGAATATAAGCATCCCTTCAAGTTCATCCAAGCGTTCTAATTGATAGACCCGTTCTTTGAGTGCGGCGGTGGATTATGAGCAAAGAGCCGAGTTGAAAACGGAGTGTTGGAAGGATGTATTCAAGCGGCATGAGAGCTTCCCTCGACCATAAACCAATTTAAAAGGAGTGTGACGGTAGCAATCTTGAAACAAGTATTGTAGGCCCAAAGAACGAGGGAAGTTTTGTTTGCCGATGCAGGCGGGAAGCGTCACAAATTTTCTTGAGAATGGTGACCGAGTTTTGTTGGTGCTTTTCGCCAAACCATTACCTTGAGGATAGTAAGGGGTGCTCTTGTGATGATGTATCGAAGATAATCCGTCAGCTCCTTGATAGTATGATTGATGAAATGGACACCACGACACCGACCAGCTCCCGTGGGGCAGCCGAATCGCGATAATTTGTTGATAGAGGACCCTAGGCGTGCTTGCTGCGGTGTTGTGCGGAAGTGCACAAGCTTCCGCCCATTTGGTAGCATAGTCGGTGAGAACGTAATGTAACGGGCACGCGGGTGTGCCGCCAGAGGATCGATAGGTCCCACAAAGTCCATTCCCATTTCTTTGAAGGAAGGGCGGGCGGCCGGTGTCAAGGGAAGAGCGCCACGGGCGTGGGGGCGTCTCACCGGGCAAGCATCACACGCGGGCGGCGTGCATGTGAGCATCTTTGAAGAGCGTGGGCCAATAATACCCAAATGAGAAGGATTTTTGCGTGCCGTGGTGTCACCATGAAAATGACCACCACCTAGCCCTTGATGAGCTTCTCGAACAATATCTGGAACTTCATGAGGTAGAACACCAGTCGAAGGATGGTGTCCTTACCTTTTTGTAGAGATGTCCCGCAACCATGGTGTGTAGTCACGGACCTGCTGGAGAAATTGATGGCGGCAGGATTGTCGCCTTGGCGAGAGAGCCGTCTGCCTGTACGGTGGAAGAGCACCCGCGGAGGAGGTGCTGCTGAAAATCATGGAACCAATGTGGTGTTGCCGTGACTAAAAAGAGCTGAAAGCATCGGAAAGGCGCCCGAGACTCGGTTGAGGGATCATATTGTGGATGCGTGAAAGATAATCCGGGGCGACATGAGATTTGGCCTACCTTATGAACAATTTCAAAAGGAGCAAATTCTTGGAGAAGAAGGACCCAACGAGCAACGCGCCCGTGGGCGTGGACTTGTTGATCAAATAAAGGAGTGCTTGGTGGTCCACAAAGAACTTGATTTGACTGCCTAAAAGGTAGTGACGGGCGTTGGACCGAAAATGAGACCCAAAGCTTCACGCCTCGTGGCAGAATAGTTCTTTCGGCGAATTGAGTTTTCTGGCCGGCGAAGCGATTTGGTTTGTCGCAGGCGATCATATTCTTGAGAAAGAACAGCTCAATAGCAAAACGCCGAGACATCTACATGAACATGAAAGGGCTTGTCCCATTGAGGAGGAACAAGAACCGGTGCCCGAGTAAGCAAAAGCTTCACTGTTGGAAGAAAGATCCGCCGGGAATTCAAGCCCGGTGGATTCGTCACCCGTGAGTTTATGAATGGGATCAGCAATGGCTGCTAGTCCGTGTATGAAGGTGGAGTAATAATTGACCTTACCGTGAAAGAGCGTGTCTCCTTGATATTGGCCGGTGCTTGAGCCTTGAGCACAATAACCGATTTTGGCGGGATGCGTGGTGATACCCGCTTTGGTCGACAACATGGCCTAACGTAACACCGGAGGTGACTTAAAAGGTGCATTTCGAGATTGAGACTAATGCCGGACTCATCACATTTTCGGAAGACGAGTTCCAATTTATCCAAATGGTCACCATGGGCAGAGGCGAGAAGTCATCTTGAAAAATTTGCAAGAAGGGATTTTCCTTCATGAAATCATGAAAACCGAGAGCATGATGCGTTGAAACGTTGATGGAGAGTTTGATAATCCAAAAGGAACCACCTTGTAGGCAAAAGTGCCTTGGGGTGGTGAAAGTAGTCTTGAGTTGATCAGATTCTTTGATTGAGATCGATTGTAGCGGAAAAACCATCCATGAAGGAGTACATCTCATGTCCAAACCACCTCTTCTTAACCCGGTGCGTGAAGGGAAGTGGAAAATGATCACGCCCGTGGCCTCGATTGAGTTTCCAGGTAGTCCACCAGGCACGCCGGATCTTACCATTGTGTTTGAGGGCAATGACGATGGGGCTCACCCATTGTAATGTTTGACCTCATAGATCAAACCCCGGCAAGGAGTTTGTCAATTTCTGCCTTGACTCGATCACGGTAATTAGGGTTGAGCCTGCATCGCCGCTAAACCGGGTCGTGCATCAGATTTGGTAGGAATGGTGAGTTCCCCCAAGCTTTTGTTGATTCCCCGAAGATCTCTGTAACTCCAGGCGAAAATGTGTTTGAATTTTTTGAACAGCTTGACGGCCCTGTTACGATAAGGGGCCGGAAGATTTGCAGCAATGCGGACAGGTTGATTGTTGCCCACGTCCACGATCTCGACTTCTGGAGTCTGAATATGGGGTATTACTTCAGTATCCTGGACAATGTGTGCAGGAGGTTGGAGCATAACCGGATGCGTGGCACTTTGCGTGGTAAAAAAGAGGGGTTGCTGAGTTTCATCCAGCAGAGGTTGCTTCATGACAGCGTGTACATCAACAGGAGTTGCAGGAGGTTCAGCATCTGAAAAGTGATCAACACGTTGGATTCGATTGCAAGGAGCCAGGTAAGGGTCAAGCAAAGCAGCCACAGCCTGGTCCTGATCAAGAGTCATTTCTCCCCAAGGATCAGCATATTCGGGGTAGGATGACAGAGGCAGACTCGCAGGTGGAGCCTGAACTTGATAAATATTCTGAGCTTCTTCAGAATCTGTGTCTGAGAGAGAGGGTTCCGCATTTTCAACAGAAATGATCCTGCCTGTTTGCAAGTCCATGGTGGCATTGAGATGACCATCAGTGATGACTAACTGGTCCGTGGCCCAGTAATGGATACTCTTGGCCTGGCGGAGAAAAGGTCTGCCGACCAACATTTCATAGTCACCTGGATCTTCGCCAGCTTTCCAAACTCCAAATTCCATGGGGAAGCGGAGATCACCGATGTTGATGTGAAGAAGAGGCGTGACGCCTTGAGGTCGCGTGATATGGCCATTGGCCAATTTGATGTCATATGGGGCACGAAAAAGTTGTTTGATGCCCATTTGTTTGCGGAGTTTATCCGTGATGAGATTGACTGCGCTACCCCCGTCAATTTGAACATGATTGACTTGTTGATTGCCCACCGTGGCATGCACCGTAGGTGTAGAGGTAGCAACAGCCCCAACTAGAACAGTCGGGAGTGGTAACTGGTCCTTGAGAGCAGGACAGAGTTTCAAAATAGTTGCCAAGCTTAAAGGAATCTTGATCTTGGCGAGCTCCTCTTGGAGTTCCAGAGGCACATGAGAAAAAGGATCTGCTGGTTCCACGGGTGCTGGAGTGCGTGGTAATGAAGCAGCAACTTCTTTGAGTAAGTCAACCTCAGCAGCAATATTGGGATATGTCTGAGAGCGTAGAGGCTGAGATGTGGAAGGTGTATCGTGGCGTTGTTGAGCTCTGGTGGTGGCATGAACATTTGCCAAGGTGCGGCCTTCAGCAGCTTGCATGAGGTTCAAAATGCTTTGGCGAACTTTGGGCATGACATGTGGCATGAGTTTCTCCAAGTCAGGTGCAAAGTGAACCTTTTTTTCGTCCTCATGAGGAATGGTGTCAACTGCAAAGGCAGGTTGCGTGCCATTTGGAATAATGGTCAAGGGACGTGATGCCCTGGTCTGGCGTGAAACTAAACCAACCCAATTTGATGGCTGGACTGGAGGATTAAGTGCCTGAAAAATTTCCTCCTGTGCTTGTTGATCCGTGAGGTTGATTCTTTGGAGGCGGGTTGATAAGCGTGATTGCCGGAGGCGCTCTTGGTGGCTTCTTAAGAACTGGTCTCGGGCCTTGTTTGCCATTAGCAATCCAGAGTTGGTAAGCCGTGAGGCGGACCGATGTGGTCTGATTTGTGCCAGGAAGTTGTACCTGAACTTGTGGAAGTTGAGGACACGCCGTGGTGGTATGACCCCATTCTTGACAGTGATAACACCGAGCTTTGGAAGGATCAAAAGGAGTACGCGGGTTGGATCCCGTTGTTGCTCCTGATTCGGCGATAGAGTTGAGTGGGTTGCACCCGTGGCGGTGGCTGGCGATAGTGCGATTGTTCTTTGAGGTGTGGTTTGCACTTGATAAACCATTTTGTTGCGAACGGTGTGGGATGAGTGCGGGTGCACTCTTCCGGGCATGATTGCACATGTTGCATCGCTTGCAATGAGGCGGGCCATTGGTGGAGTTGCACTCATTTGCCAAGTGGCCTTGGTATTTGCGAGATATGGCACCGTGATCCGACCGCGCCTGTGGATTGGCGTATTGAGGCTGGATGTACCGTCTGTGGAACCATAACAGTGGGGAATGAAAGGGAGCTCGAAAAAGCCACGCCGGGAGGATACATTGATTGTGAGTGATTGACAAGATCAATAGCCTGCTCCAAAGTCTTCGGACCTTGGTATTCCGTCATGAGTCGAATAGCTGGAGGAAGTCCTTGGAGAAACCGGACCAAAAATCGGCTCGTGTTGGGTACTCCTTGAGTTTCTTGAGTAGAATGTGAAGTCGATCCGCAAAATCCCGGGCAACTGCGTGGGCTCTTGTTGAAGTTCATTGAGTTGCTTTGAGATGAAGTTGATCATCATCCGTGGTTCCATAATGAGAAAGAAAAGCAGTTCTCATTTAGGACCAGTCTTGTTTCCAATGGCTTTTGTTGGACATGAGCCATTGATGAGGAGAGCCATGCAGGTGGTGGAAAAGATGTGGAATTTCAGTTGAGGTTGCGCATGACCATTTAGGGACAGCTAGAGCCTCAAATTCTTCCATGTGGGCCCGAGCACTTTGGTCTAAGGGTTTGCCTTCGTGTTGCCAAAGGTGGGATAAGTCGGTTTGAGTCCGAAAGGTAGATGTGAAAGTGCTTGGCCGGACAGAACGATATAGTGAGGATATTGAGGTTGAGTTGGAGGTGGCATGGTGCCCGAAGGACCACGATGAAGGGGTGATGCGGTTGAGGAGATTTCTGCTGGAGCATTGGTTTTGAGATCCGTAAGGTTGTAAAAAGAAGGGAAGGGCGTGGGAAATGTAGGGAAAGGATATTCCCGGTAGGGCAAAAGATACGTGTGGATAGCCGTGCCCACCCGGGGAGATGATGGTTGTGAAGGAAGAGGCGTATGGCCGGAAGAATGATGGATGTAGGCATGTTCAGGTGTATGAAAGTACGGTTGAGAAGGTTGAGCCCGATATGGCTCCCCGAGCAGTGATGAGGTGACCGAGGTTGTGAGCAATGTTTGCACGCTTGGGGGGCGGGGGACGAAGACAGACACCGTGTGTTGGGGCCGACCGAGGCCTAGACCCAAGATGGCCTCCTCTATGTCATAAGCAGATCCATACATGTCGCGAACAGGTTGTTCGACGCTGATGGCGCTCCAAGCTTAGAGGCCGTGCTGAGAAAGGAGTTCTTCTCCGGGCGTGAAATTTCCGGACGCACATGGCGGCTGAAGAAAGTAGGATTGAATCGGGACCCGCAAATGAAAATGTTTGGGGTCCGGGTTCGGGAACTCTCGAAGACACCTCTGGAGGACCTTTGGATCTAACAGGAGAATCCGGGGAACTATGTCACGCCGGGATTTGCAAGAAGGGAACAAAAGAGGAAACAAAACAACCAAAATGAGAGGGAAATGATAGCTTCCTTGATATCAATGATGAACATACATGAGCTCTCACAATCGAGAGAAGACTAAGAGACAAGACTCAAAAAACTCATCTAGAACTCATGTGCGAGCTCTAGTCATATATATAGTACAATGGCCTTGGGCCCAATATAGACACTCGACCGATCTGGGTGGCTGGAACTCTCGGAAGGAGGCCCTGATTTGCAGGAATGTGGGCGGTGCCTCTTGAAGTGCCTCGAATCATCGCCGACGCCGACGCTGGCGGTGACGGGCCGCCACTTGTCCGGCGGCAATCTCTTGATAGCCTTTTTTGCGTGGGTTCTGCGGGTCTGGCTGCTTGGTCTTCCACCGAGCCTTTGATGGCTGACCCGCGGGTGATTGAGGATCCTTGAGCTTGACCTCGGTCTGTCGATGCATGAATAGTCCCGCACTGTAAGGCATGGGACTAACACCTTGCCATTCCATTATCACACACTTCATACCAAGTAGCTAAAGCAAAAAAAAAAACATATGTGCTAAGCACAAAAAACATAAAAAACACAAAAATGCCCAAATCCACCATCTCCAAGTGACATGGCATGATGACTAGATATACATGTCATCACCTCCAAAGCTACTTTGGTCCACTCAACATTTGCCACCTTCATGTCTCATTCATCATGTTGCCACCTAAGCACCAAATTTCCACATCATCACATTACTCCACATCATCAAATGATGACTAGGCAAGTTTTGACCAAACTCAAAATTGGTCAACCTAATGATCAAATTACCTTGGGAAGTGAACCTACTAGCCTTGTTCACCCTAGTTGACCTATTTTTCCACCTCTCCACTACATTTTCACCTATTGCCACCTCATCATCAAAATATCAAGGGGCACTTGAAATCTTGAAATTCCATCCAGGCAAAAAGCCTTGTTTGACCAACACACATCACCATTGACTTTTCAAAATATTACTTTTCCAAAATTTGGCCTTGCCATCTTGAAGCTCCCATGAAAATATGCCACCTGGCACAAAAAAAATCTCAAAAAAAGACCCTATATAGACCTTCAAATTTCATTTCTTGGGAACCGTGCCCCATGCCAAAAAATACAAAAATTTTCCTATTCTACCCCCCCCATCTATCTACCCTCTCATCCTCTGCCAAGTGGCGTCCCCCCTGGCATGCCAAGTCGAAACACGAGCCGAGCTTGGCGTGGGAGGAGACCACGTAATCAAGAGAGAGGAAAATAGCTCTCTATTTATACCTTGGCCCATTTTTTTGATCTCGGCCTGTGGGATATATCATATTGAACCCTAAAATTTGAATTTGCCAAGAAACCTTCATTCTGTTGAGCCAAACGGAGTAATCATTGCATCTGTTGGCCGGTTTTGTCCTACTTCACCGAAAGAATAGCTCAATTAAACCAAAACCGTGGCATTGATTGCGAATTTGCCAAGATCCGGCCGGAGACAGGGGATTTTAAAGAGAGGTTTGTTCGACTGAAATTTTTTGAGGGCCATAAGCGGATTTGAAGATCAGGAACGTGAAATCGTGACGTCTACAGAGCTTGCAGAAGATCCTCCTGCTTCGGAAATCAAAATCTGAGGCATATGTGATGAAATATCCTTGAATCTTTTGAAACTTGAAGTTTATTTTGATTGAGTTGTTCTTGGATGATCCAGTCGGACATTCTTGAATACCCTGTGTTGTGAATTTGCTATGTTGACTTAATGAAAATCGGAATTTGGGAAAAGAGTGTGTGAAAGTATGATTGAACTCATTTTGCTATGCATTGTCATTTACACTTGAGCATAAAGGAATTGAGCAAAATACAACTAGTGCTTGTTTAAGTCATTGTTAGGAAAAGAAAGAAATCGAAACGTCCTGCAGAACATATGTCCTTTGAGAAAGACTAAAAATAGATTTTTTCTTTGAATCGTCTGTTAGTTTGTAGGCATCTCTAGTATCCAAGCAACCATCAGAGGCATCAGTAGTGAACATTGAGAGCAGAGAAAACAAAAGAAAGGGAATTGACAATTAGAGTGCAAGGACTCTTACAGGCCCTGCCATTGAAACTAGGGCAATGCATGTTACAGCAAGAATTTAGGCTTTGTTTGAACCAAGTGAGCATATGCACGTGATCTACAGGAGCATACCTAGGTGTGGGAATTTGTTTCTACCACAGAAGATCATTGTTTAGCATTTGGCAAAATCGAGCTCACTGTCCAGGCCATTGACCAAAAATTGACCCAGTCAGGAAGTTGATTTGTGAGAAGTCTGTAAACACTTTGCTTGTAGACTTTGCACAACAGTTTCCTGGAGTTGGCTGGCATACTTTGGTATAGATTTCAGGTGCTTTTGAAATAGATGCATGGTTTGGTGAATGTTTAAGTGCTGCTAGTTTCTTTTGCCTTAGGGACTCTAGTGGATTTGATTTTTCCTTGCAAAGACAGAGATGTTTTGCAGTGCAGATTGATCACCTCAAGTGATCTGGAGGTCCTGACCATCAAAACACCTTTGTAAGGCCCTAGTTGGAGACCACCCAGGATAATCTCCAACAGCAACAAATTCATAACAGAAACCCCTATCCATGTTTCACCCAACTTCATGTCAGACACAGCATCGTTAGGATCTGCGAAGACGATGACACCTGTAGCATAAGGCAGTTTGCAGCACTCGTGCAGTAACTCGCATGTCTTCTCCACTAGTTTATCTCTGCAGATCCCCTGCACTTCAATTGGTTTACTGTTTTCTTCACAACCATTTTCTGGGACTTGCCAATTTATCCGTTTGATCTGACCAGGTGGTGTGCTAACATCGGGTCCTGCTTTGATTTCATTCTGGAGATCGCTTTTGGACCAAAGAACGAAGCTACCGATAGCTTCCCCTAGCTTGTTTAATTCCGGTTCTGGAAAGGGCAGTGGTATCTGCCCATCAAAGACAACGACAACAGAAACTACTATCAAATCGTCTGGCACAGGCACGTTGTGGTGGTTTTTGAAGTTATGCACTCTGCCTTCAGCCACCTTCTTCCCCAACAAGTAGAAAGACTGTAGAGATTCCATCCTAAAAAAAGGTCAACAGTGCTTGTCAACATCGCGAAGGCGATCCTCTGGACCTCATTAGTAAAAAAAATAATGCAAATTACTCAAGGCCCCAACAGGTATTAATTTATGAGTACAGCCTGAATGGACGACATAATACCTCAAGAAGATCGCGAAGGCGATCCTCTGGACCACATTGGTTGGAAACTAACAAGGAAAAGACACAGACGCCCAGCAAGTATAATTTTATGAGCTCAGCAATTATGATACGTCAACAAGATCGCGAAGGCGATCCTCTGGACCACTCTGGTGAACATCTCGAATCCTTCAAATCTAACTAGAATCTTCCTCTAATCTAACAAACCTTCTTCAGCTCTAACTATTTTCTCTGACCACTTAAAAAACACTTTCCTACGGGATTTACCTCCACAAGATCGCAGTCGCGATTAATTCGATGTGAGCTCGCGTCGCGTTATAAGTCTTATGCTCCGGAGGAACGCAGTCGCGATTCTTTTAGGCAGAGATCCGAACTGGTCAGGGAAAAAAATAAGGAACTTCTAAATCCAAAGTGGTGAAATAGACTTGGCTAAAGTATGCCTAAAGTTGAGATGAAATCTTCTACCGTTTAGCTAATCTTTTCAAATTTTGCCACCTCTACTTTCTTACGTTTGGCTAAACTTATATTTAAAAATAAAAAAATATTCTATCATTTAGCTATTTTGCACTAATTTAAGACCTAAATATTAGCTGATCATAATATATATAAAGGTTATAAAATAATTTGGCTACAGTACATCAAAATTTGAAGTAAAAGCTTCTAAGTTTTGGCTAAACTCTCCAATTTTTTACACTTATACTTTCTTACGATTAGCTAAAGTCGAATGAAATGGAGGTGGGGCGTGAAATAGACTTGGCTAATATTTTCTTTTTTTTGGGCCAGAAAGGGCCATAGTTTAGCCATTTTTTTTCCCAACAAGTCTAAAATTTCGCCATTTAGCTAAGATTAGCCACTAATTTTTTCCCTAGAACTGGTGCAACTGAGCAACAAATAGATATTTGAGTAACTCTCGCAAATGTTTACGTAAATACTAATTCCAACTGTTCAGAAAACAACGATTCTTTGCCTTTTTGTTAATTACAATGGAGATCTATCCTGATTTGTCAACCTGAGAGCAGACCCATTGTTATGTTACTGTGATCTCCCCTCATTACTCAATTACTCGGAGAAATAAACAATTGATTTAGGGCTCGCTTACCAGATTATACACATCCGTGAACAGCATATACCAAAAAAGAGATGGTGCTAATACAGTAAATTGCATGGTGGTTGTGAAAACACTATTATAACCTATACATAAACAACAAATCGGAAATCACTCCTAAATTGGATAATGTCTGGCTGGATATACAGTAAGGACTTAGGATTTTGTACCCTGGCAGCTTAAGAAACTTGAGCGCCTTCAAGATGAGACCTAGCACCTTGAAGAACAGAACGAGCGCCTTGAAGAACAGATAGGGCGCCCATACGAGAAGATCGAGCGCCTTCCAGAACACCTTGTTTGATTTCAAAATGGAATTCCCACCGACGAGAACGAGCACGAAATTCAGTCTCAAAATTTAAATTCAGTTGTCTTTTTCCGTCCAACCGTCCTCTTGAGGCGTGTACTGTTTTATTCCGCGGGGCTTTTATTACGCGGTGTGTTGGTACGGGGGGGGAGGTTATATCACTCCCTCTACGTACAGATTTTGAATTTAGAGGTCCACGTCAAACAGTACCTCTTGTCCAAAAAATGCCTCATTTTAAATAAATTTGTTGCCTCTCCATAATTAAGGGCGGCTGCATTAATGGTGTGTAATTATTACTGCCGGCCGTATTAATGGCAGGTATTTATGGCGCGTCAGATCCCACAGGTGCGATATTAATTGAATGCGACCGGGAGAGCACTATTTATTTTCAGAAATCTGAATTTTTTTTTACGCCTTAGCCCGACGATTCAGCTTTCAGTCACCCGAGCGCCGCCGGACCGGCAATGAGAAGAAAAGCCGCTTCTGATTTCTTCCGGCGCCCGCGATCCTTGCAAGTTCACGATCAACCTCCGCAAACTGACTACTTCTGACAGCGGAGAACCTTCTTCTTCCCGCACCCCCCCTTCCGTCTCAGGTCTTTCATCGTCGAAGAGCTTAGCATTTCCCGTTGTTTCTGAACTGCCGACCGAGCTTAAATTCAATCCTGAGGAAGAACGCAAATTGGCGTAAGCGCATCGCAACGGTTCTAAGCTTGAACAATTCAAACGGTTCTATCCGCTTGGTGTGAACTGGTTTATGAAGGTCTCTATCTTTGATTGCGAGCCAGCTCCTGCTAACCTCACGCATCGAATGCGTTCAAACGACCATGTGCAGACTCTCGTGAAGAGTTTCAAGACCTATCCTACGGAGGTGCTCACACCGGCCGATGTTGTCCCCTTCGACCCCATTACCAGGTGATTATTATTGTCCATCATTTCTGGTTTGTGGCTTCCTAACTTATAAATTCACATTATTTCAGGAAAAAGATCACGTGGAGCACAGAAGCTGATTTGAAGGGCAAGAAATTTTGGATCATATCTGGTAACCACAGTATATGTGCAGCTCAATTGCTCTGCGGTCTTGTTGGAGAGCTGGAACAATGGCTAGAGTTTGCTAAAGCCTACGCCAGGAGAAGAACAAGAGTGCTTAATGGAAACTTGACAGATAGAGAATATATTGAATTGAGCATTCAGTGCAATGAAGTCATTGCTAACACTGTATATAGAGAGCCATTGTTAGAGAAGCTTCAACAGCTGCGGCATCAACATAAGGCGTATGGATGTCCTCCGCAAGGTCCCATTGGTACTGCCACAACCTCAGCATGGAAGGTATTTTTCTTATCTTAGCTCATGAACATCGCGGCCGCGATTTTCCTGACCATTTGTTTTGTAGGACTTCCACGAGATAGCTACCACAACATTGAAGGTGAAGGAGCTAAAAGACTAAAAACAATTTATTTTTATGGAGGAGCGCGTCTTCAGAAAATTAATGGAAGTGGCCAACAAATGGGTCAACAAAAAAATCTGTGATGAACATGGAGATTTTCCTGATAAGCCCTCGAAGGACTTCTTCAACACAACCTGGTTAAGATACCTTCGAGGCATGTCTAATGCAGAGGTTTCTCAGCTTCTTGATGAGATTTTGGAAGGAAAGACACACATTAAGGTGCAAGCAGGATATCATGGCAGGTTTGATTGCAAGCAGCGCGCCATTGATATTAGAAGCTTAACCTTCATGCGGAAAGAGATTTTGTCATACGCTTCCATGCTGCTTCAGAAAGAATACACTTTTTGGGAAGAATTGCTTTCTGATTTTCCTGCTTTCACGGAACAGCGGATTCTGGATATATCTGATTCGGATACAGAGTACGTGAAAGCCAATTATAATAAGGATCATGTTGTGGGTAATTTGCCCGTTGCATTTCTAGAACCCATTAGATCGATTTTGAAACCTGAAGAGGCTATCAAAATCAAGGAGAAGAAAAATGTTGTACATGCTGTGACAAAGGAAGGGATTCCTACCTCCACTCCAGTATCTGAGAATGCAACTTTGGTGTTCATAGACATTAGAGGATTCTCTGCATTATGGACGTGCAAAAAATACATGGAACTCTTCAAAAGAATATCCAGTATGACAACTGCTAACATTCATTACCTGGTGATTCTGATGCGGTCTGTGAACTTGCCTGATTGCTTGTACAGCCAGAAACAGATTCAAGGCGGGTCCCATATTTCTGTAGGCACATATGACGAGCCATGATGGGTGAACAAGAAAAGGGTAAAGGAATATCAGTATTACATCACCTATATGTGCATTAACAGAAGCGACTCCAGGATCAACTCGATAATGCCGGAGCTGGAGCTTCGTTTGACACAGGTGAGCATTGCACCAAAGAACACCCCCTTGCCACCAATGCCTGTCACTGGTAACGAAGAAACTGATGAGAAAATGAAGAAAAAATGGCAGACTTACTTCACGGGTAAACCCAGGTACAAGTTTGTCGGAATGGAAGGTGATCATGCTGAAGTGCCAGTTGAAGACATCATATGCTTACTACATAGTTGACAAGCTTGTGCCCAAGGATGGTTGTGTCCTTGATTTCTTCTCAGCAGGTACTGCTTCCCGTGTCGCCTTAATGCAGGGAAAGAAAAGTATTGCTTTCGAAAGCCAGGGTAAAGTATGCCGATTTCTGAGGGCTTTCCTGGATAAGCTCGAGAAAATGGTTGGCCAGGGCACTAAGGAGACAGTTGAAGAGGAGAAGGCAGAGCCTGTAAATGATCCTGACAAGATCAATATAAACATTACCCAGAAAACAGATATATCTAACATTGATGAAATCTTGGATCAAATGGATGAGAAAAGCTATGAGGAAAGGATGCAAGAAACGAAAAGACTTCTGGAGTCTACTGAGAAAGGTATTATTGCGCTAGAGCCCGTGTTTCAAAAATTGGGGGCTTTAAACAAAAAATTTGATGCCTACATGCCTTTCTTGACAGGCGGCTCGAATTTTGAATATATAGGGATGGACGTGGACCATGCGGATCAAGAGGGTGAGCCATCAGGTACACAAGAGCATCAGGTTCCAGCCAAGAAAAAGAAACTCTTCCATGCACCCGATATCGCATGTCTTTGAGTGGGCGATCTGTCGAAGGCGAGCTATGGATGCGAGGCCCGAAGGACCAGGATCCACATATCCAAGTCCTTGTTGAGCCATGTGCGTAGACATCCCGGATATAACGAGCTATCTTTTGAGATGGACACGAGAAGATGTTATACAAAGGGGCGGGAACATGTTGCTAAGATAGGCTGCTTTGAGATAGGTGTTGTACGAAGTCGATGATCGAAACCCAGATGGACTAATCTCTGCCCCTCTGGCAAAGTAATGTACATTGAAATGTTTGAGGAATATAACTTACAATGCTTTGAAGTTTTCCACATCTTTGAGTTTTCTTATTGTTTGAGTTTTGTTTCTTGTCTAAACTTTCCTTGACTCGATATTTGCTAGCACTTTCTTAGAATTATTGGGTACCTTAACAGCTCAAAATGTTCGCCACCGCGATCCTCATTATCACTTTGGTTTCTTTTTATCCATGTGTAGACCTTAACGGACTTGTGATATTATATCCATGGGCTAGCTAAGCAGTTTCAAATCTTCGCCGTCGCGATCCTGCTGAGTATTTTTACTCTTTTTTGGCTGCTCTTACTCACAAAGGAGCTTGGGATAGCCTTATACATGTGAAAGTCGGATACATCGCTGGTTGTGACCAAAAAATAGCGAAATAACCGTCAACTTTTAGTCTGCTGCAACCACTTACGGTGTTTTATAGACAACCAAGAACCTATTTCATGCTCAACGAGAATTCCGAAATTCTCTAATTAATTAAATCGTGCTTTTTTGAGGAAATCATGACATGCATGAGGGTCTCCAAGTGCATATTCTCCCAAAGCATCACTCTGCTACACTTAAAAAGATAGTGACAACTTTATCAACTTGTTGCTTCAATATAAGAAGCTGCAAAATTCCCTCTGTTAGTAGCTGGGTACAAGCCTCCACCTGATCATAATCCAGCCAAAGCTGAGGGATACAGGAAGTGGCTTGACATTGGATCAGCATTTGTTGTCGATCTACTGTGAAGAAGAGAGATATATGATCCAAATCCACCTCCTCATCCCTCCTACATGTTCCCATATATATGTGTTAGAAGATGCAGATCATGCTCAGCTCAGCTACGAGTACATAATCTACCACATTGGATCTCCCATCCTGATTCTCCTGTCTATAAATATGAAAGAAAGAGGATCGTTATTGCCAAAGTCTATTACAAATAAACAAATCAAATATGTCTCACATTTGAAACAATTGTCTTCCAAATCAAATGTTATCACCCAGAGATACCAATGATCTATTAGCCCAATAGATATAAACAGTAAAATAATTTGGAGGGGGTATTATAAGAAAATATCATCCCAAGCTTTCAAGGGAAAAACTTGATTTGTGCTATAGCTTGAAAAATTCCAAGATTGTGTGCACTTGTACGAATCGAAGCAATGATTCTGCGCTTTTTCATTAGCAAATGGGTATGCAGGTAGCGTTGCAAGTCTCATTCCAGTGTAAGGTTTATAAAGTGGTGGTAATGTGCTGTCAACATGTCCAATGCGCTATCATCAGCTTGTTGAGGAAGCAAGCATTAAGATACTCAAGCTATGAGGAACTGCTTCTGTTTGCATCTATATGCACCTATGCTCCTGCTGTGGTATGTTTGTTTTAAGTAAATGGGTCGAACTATTAATCTTAGGCTGCAATTTGACTTAACTTAAAACCAATGGTTCGATGCAAGGCACTATTCATTTATTATTAATTGAAACATTGTTCATGGTATGCAAAACATCAAACAACGACTTAAAACTAGGTCGCCTCTATGAATGCCAAACTAACTAAAGATGGCATGACAAATCCCCCTTAAACCTGAATTCATGAGATCAATTCGTTTCTTTACAGATTAAATCTCTTCTTGAGACTTCTAAATTCGTCTATATGCCTGTTATGACCATATTCGACCTTAGGATAATTTCCTTAAAGGTCCAATGGTATTATACAAATATTACATGCTTCATTTACAACTGATCTTGTCTTTTAACTTAGCATTTTTGAACGACTATATCATGAACACAAGTTCATGCCCCTTCTGGGCTTGTCTTCATGGGGAACAAACTGGGCGCCCGCCCAATTTGTCCCTCCGTGTAGATGAACGTGAACGGGAAAGACACTAAAAGAACATCTTGGGTGCCCCCCAAATTTTGGAAGGGGGGGAGGACTGGACTGCACATCACAGTGGAATTATCATTGAGGAACTTGGACAAATACAAACGAGCACTGGAAGGGCCTGACTGCACACCAGGGTGGACTTATCATGGAGGTTCTTGGGGAAAAATAGACAAGCATTAGAAAATAACATGCACACATTCCCTGCACACCAATTTCAGGACAAGCAAGCACTGCATCGAAACTTAGTATATGTAAATCTGACAGTAGCTGTCATTGTCCAAAGTCCAGAACTGTGACTGAATTACCAAGCCATGTGACCCCACCCTAGTTCTTCTTGGTTACCAGGCAAACTTTTTACTAACGAATGTGAAGAGGCGTGATTCAGGAGTTGTGGATGAAGAGGCGCCAGCGAAAAGGCTTGAATGAAGAGGTGTGTATTTGAATTAGGACACACACATTCTTTCAGATTAGTTTCATGGCAATTAGACATCGAGATATGGCGAGTACAAACTGTGGAAGAGCACAAACCTTTGGAGATTTAGTCGCCATGATTATGAAGCGCTGAAGATGGTTGCGTCTTGAAGATAAGAGACTAGCACAAGGAGAGAATTTATCCTCTGGGGGTGGGCTTCGAGATTGAAATCGATGTGTTCAAGATGCACAAAGCCCCAGCAAATATGACATGTAGGGTCATAAGTCCAGAGCACTTGGATACTCTGTATGAATCATTTATCAGCCATCAGATGCACCCTCCCTGTGCTGATGTCGTACCATTCGATCCACAGACAGGACGAGCAATTAAGTGGAAGAAGGCCACGGACCTGGAAAATGCAGAATTTTGGATTGTCAATGGCAACCATACGACGACGGTTGCTCAACTGCTTGTCACACAAGCTTTGGCAAAGCACTTGGCAGAACTGATATTCTTTTTTTATGCCAAAAAGAAATGCCGAAAGTCCGGGGGAAATCTCACAAAGAATTGCGTTCGTGCCAGCCAGGAGAACAATGATATAACAAAGAAGACTATACACGAAGAAGTATTCTTCGAAGAAATTCAGCAGCTTCGAAACCAGTGGGCATTCTATGGGAAGCCTCAGAAGGGGAAACGCGGCCAGTCCCTGGGTGGAGCTTATTCTGTGAGTGCCCTTCAACCATTCTTTTTGATACTTCGTGCTATCCCACAGTGCCAAATTGGGCGCCCGCCCAATTTGAGACATTGAGACACTAAACTCAAATTGGGCGGGCGCCCAATTTACCTCAATGAGTTCAAATTGAGCGGACGCCGATTTTGTAGCTCGTGAATGGAGATTGGGCGGGCGCCCAATTTGCCTGAACGAGTGCCAAATTGGGTGGGCGCCCAGTTTGCCTCTAAGAGTTACAAAATTGGGTGCCCGCCGAATTTGGAAAATTGGGCGCCCGCCGAATTTGGCTAATGTGTATGGGCCTTATCTAATGCGTTATGTGTCCTGTAGGATTGGGTGGCTGTGGCACTGCAAACATTGAAAAAGGCAAACTACGACTACTTTGTTTATCTGGATGACGAAACGTGGTCCATGTGCACTGAAGTCGCCCAGTTATTTTACGAAGATCGTTTGAAGGATGAGAAGGGAGAAAAAATTGAAGTGTAAGATAGGCTGAGACTTTTCACCAACAATTCATGTCGCCCATTGAAGTCCATGCATCCTCTAGATCTGCAAAGGCTGATGAAGGAGATCAAGGATGGCAACACATTCCTAAAAGGAAGCAAAGATTATACTGGAATACGTACCATGAAAGTCAGGGCCCTTGAGCTGAAGAAGATTGGAACAATGGAGCGGGCACTTGTCAGATACCTGAAGGAAGTGAAAAAACTACCATTTCAAGACATGGCTGTCATGAGGCAAGCTCATCCCATATTCACGAAGAATTTAATGCTTATGTTCGCCAGCAGTATCAGTGGATGGGCAGAAGGACGCAAAGAGATGGAGAAGGAAAGCTTTCTGGAGTCCCTCTACGGCAAAGTAGACGAATATCTTCTTGGGCCAGTTGAGGAGGGGGCAAACCGTTCAAGTGTTTCTATGTGAGTCCATTAGGTTTGTGCGTAGACGTGGTGAACACTTCTGCCTGCTTCATTGGTTAAAAAAATGGGCAATGGAAGATTATCAAAAATTCCTTGGCCAGCTTAGCACGATGACGGACCAGCAATGTACTTAGAATCACGGAAAGGCAAGCAGTGGATGGATACATTGAAGGGCTGAACAACAACATTAAGAGGTTGATTCGGGCTATCAACCCAAGGACAGTCGGGGTGGCTGAGGATAAGGCCTTGAGCTTGGAGGAGACACCAGTAACTCCAGGGCAGAAATAGTTACCATTCAAAGGGAAGACAACAGGGCAGTATCAAACTAGGCAGGCGGCCTCTACGCCAGCAGGAGGCCAGTACCAAGGAAAAGCTCAGGGGAAGTCTTTTGGAGACCGCAAGCCACAGGAAGGATCGGGAGGCAAGTCAATTAAATTTCTCCTAGACAGCATCCCAAAGGAGAAAAGACAGGAATGCATAGAGAAGAAACTGTGTTTCCGGTGCTTCCAGCCAGGGCACAAAATACACAATTGTCCCTTTGTCATGCAGACGGCTCTAACTGAACTTGCTGATTGGGAATTACCAGCCGAGGGAGATGAAGAAGAAGGCGACCAACAGGAACCCCAAGACTTCATAGAAGGTGAGTGTAAAATTTGTGCAGCCATTGAGTCAGGGGATGTTAAGAATCAGTCTACAGTAATCTCGGCGGAAGGAATTATAGATAGCAAACCATATATAGCCTTGATAGACACAGGTAGTTCCCACAACTTTGCCTCTCCAAGGCTTGCTGCTCTCATGAAGAATAAGATCTTGAAGTCCAAGCCAAGGCCAGTTAGCATGGCAAGCGGCACCATTCGCCACACTAAGGGGAGGAGAATCAGTTTTGACATAGATCTTAGTGGAAGCAAGTGGCCGATGGGCGCCGAAGTGATGGACATTGGAAAATATGACCTCATAGTAAAAATGGAGTTTTTAAGGCCAGCAAAAGCTATGATAGATTGCGACTGCAACGAAATCTCTATGACGCGCCGGACGGCAATCGATACGTAGTAAAAGGTAAGAAAGTAACTTCAGCTATGCAATGTATCTCTATGAAGCAGTTGAGGAAAAGCATAATAAGAAATAGGGTGGATTACATCTTGAGGCTAGAGGCAGTTGACCCAAGTAAAGCAAAGGGAAGTGAGCCAAGTGGAAATCAGTTGCCTAGGCTGATAGCAAGGTTCATTAAGGAGTTTCAGGATGTATTCATGGATCCGTCAGTTGCCACCTTATAGGGGTGTAGAGTGTGAAATCACACTAGCTCCAGATGCTAAGCCTACCAGCAAGGCACCCTATAGGATGAGCACTCCAGAGCTGGTAGAGCTCAAGAAGCAGTTGCAAGAACTGCTTGAGCTCGGATTCATAAGAGCAAGCATGTCTCCTTTTGGAGCACCCATCCTTTTCGTCAAGAAGAAAGACGGAAGTTTAAGGATATGCATTGATTATCGTCAGCTTAATAAGCAAACGATAAAGAATAAATATGCTCTGTCAAGGGCGGATGACTTGATGGACCAGCTCCAGGGAGCAAAAGTCTTCTCCAAGGTTGATCTAAGGTCGGGCTACCATCAAATAAGAATCAAGGAAGAAGATATCCATAAAACTTCCTTCAGAACGCGGTATTGAAGTAGGATTTAGAGAAGCAATACCTGGACTTCATGAAGGGATTCGATGGGCGAGTCGTCTCCGAGCTTGTCGACGCTGACTTGCCAGGTGCTTAGCTTAGTGTGCTCTTAGTTAGCTTAAGTAAGGCACATGCATTCTAGTCAGTAGGGTGCATGTGCCAGAATCTTGGACATGTAGGCGATGATGGGATACGCCCCAAAGGCATTCTCTAGGCCAACACGCACCAAGGGTGCGCATGACCAAGAGGGTCATGCGAGAGAGAGGAAGTTAGGCATAGTGGGCGATGATGGGACATCGGTCGAATGATCTCTATGCCACGATGCGGGGCACGCGCACCTGACCATAGGGGGTCATGGTGAGGTATAAGTGATCATGCACGATGATGGGATCGTGAGACGTGCACTGGGGAGTACTCGACCACGGGTAATCGAGTACAAGGTAGCACTTGATCATGGGCAATGATAGGATCATCTTAAATGGTCCTTAAGCTCAAATTCTTATGGGGCCATGATCGAGTGCAAGGTAGTAGGGTAACCTTGAGCTAGTAGTTCGGCTCAAGGAGGTAATTACGGGGGTGGTCCCCTAAAACCACAAAGTTATTAACTAAACTAACGTAACGTGCTACTCGTGCAGGCAAGTGAGAAGGGAGCATCGAGGAGGAGCGCATTACGTGGAAATGGGGAGCCATGATTTAGACTAAAATTATGAACCCTAATAACTCTTGTAATAATGTTTTGACTTATTATAAGGAGCAACCTTGTTAAGGCTATATAATTTTGTATAAGTGCAAATATAGCCTATATTACACGTTAACTGTTAATAGGAAGTTGATCATTTCAATTAAATTGAAGTTGTATACTTATGTTGTTTTGCAGAGACAGTGTAGGTTCGTCACCTTAGCGCAATGCTGAGGACAGCATTGTCCTAAGGGGGGGAGAATGTGACGTTCCAGGGAAATATACGCTATAAATACGTATATTTCTGGGTCCGTCACCATACAAGTCTACTTCGTAGCCTTGTATACCTTAGGAAGTGGCATGGGTGCATATCTAAGTTATGTATATAACTTAGATAACCTTAGGATAAGACCCATGTTCCACATGGCCTTATCCTATTGGGTAGCCGCCACGTGGCCATATCCTCCCATGTGGACCCTAACCTATATTAACCTAAACCCTAACCCTAGGCCTCTTTTCCTGGCCTTAACTCCCTGGGAATCTTCTTCACACTCGAAACCCCGTTTCGAGCATCGTTTGCTGTGGTATAACCTAGTGCAGCAGCCCCCAGAGTGTGTGCACGACCTTGGAGTGAGGATGGCTTCGACCACTTCGAGGATCATGGAGACGCCAGGAATGGGAGGGAGCGCGTCCGGAGCAGGTATTTGGAGTAGTGTTCATAGTAGTTCATCTGGAAGTTAGCACTCCAGATGAATCAGTATTTCATATCTAGAGTAGAGCCATCCCAGAACCCTTATTCAACATCTTGAACCCTAATCAAGGAACCCTAACTGTAAGTTAGATATGTATGATTAGGTAAGATGTTATTCTGATGATTATCATGATATGATATTGTATGATGATGGTTGATCATGTTTGCTCCTCTTGTATTGGGAAGGGGGGTAGAGACCTAGCAGCTTTACTTAGTAATTTTCCTAGTTAGACCCTTTAGTTCCTATTATTATGCGGCCTGTGCGTAGGAACCCACCGGGCTAAGGGGGCTATGATGTGACTCAACAATACACAACGGGGCTAGAGGAGATACGGAGGGAGGGTCCCTGCTGAGCGTGGCTACTGGGGACCCCATAGCGGGCTAGGCTTATGGCCGGTCACTTCATGTGGGCGGGGCATGGGTCCGACACCTCCTCGGGCAATGGTGTTGCCCTACCTCTCAAGAGTTGCAGGTGTTGGCCTGGCTCTTGTTTTGGGGGGTAAGTCGGGGACGAATCGTGTGTTGTCATGATTCTCTAGCCGCCCGTGGAACCTCTAGACCCTGGGAAGGGGAGATTGCAACCCTTCCTGCCTCGATGGACCAGGGAGATGCAATCTGGAGTAGTCCCGATGGGTGATACCATGGGATTGCGTATCCGGAGTTGTCTATAGCTAGCCCCGCCATTGTTATGACTCGATCTGCTCTATCTTGAGGCCTAGTCGTCAGTCTACCTCCCCATGAGTCCGAGCCTTGGATAGGAGCTCTCATGTTTTATGGCATATGATTATCTTTGTTGTAGCTATGGATATGTGGATGTGCTACCCTTCCGGGTAGTGTGATGTATTGTTATTGCTAGTTCTGACGTTGTTTATGCTTTCGCTGTGATAGGAGCCCATAGGGGAAGGGCGCGCAAGACACCTTCGTGTCCCCTTCCCGCACTAGGGATACCCTGGAGTGTGGGATAGACGGAGGGCCCGTGCGGTTGAAGGACCGGATGGGGGATTTTCTACGGAGTGTACGGCGGGGCACCGTATATTTTGTAGGGAGCGTCACAGTTAAGGCATTGTATGTTGTTTAAGAGCAGATTCTAATTTGAAGATGGTACTTTTATTTTGTAAGGAGTTGAAGCCCCCTGAATGTCAATAAGAAGAAGAAATCATTCAGGTTTCTTGTAGACCAATCACAACATAATGGAAATTGTGTTGCTTTTGCACCTTTACTAGTGTTGCTGGCTGACCATATGTGTTTCACCTGTAATGCTACAATGTCTGTATAAATACATACCCGCATCATGCCAGTCTCCTCAATAAATCTACTCAGTGGTGAGTTTACTATGTAGTTGTGACCTCATTTTTTCAGATAGCTAAATTTGCATTTTACTTCATTGGTTAATGCTTTAAATGCATTGATTTTTTCAGATAGCTAAATTTGAAGCATTTTTCTTCATTGATTGGTGCTTTAAATGCATTGCAGGAACTCAAAATTAGATTCGGTGCATGACCCCCCATGGACTTCAATGCATGCCCATATGGTGGCTTTGAATCAAGTGCAAAAGTCTTGGAAATTAGAACCACTTTCTATATTTTACAGTACTCTATAATCAAACTTTCTAAAAAACTAAAGAACACTTCCTATATATCACATGTCAACATTGTTCAATAAGGAACATGAATGCCAAATGTTGAAGACTGTCTTAATCAATGAAGCTGCTACATCCCCGCCCCAACCTTCACCCCAATCCTGCATTTTTGCTAGTTTTTTTTCTTGTTTAGCAGGCTTGCCTAACCTCCCTTATAACAATTCTTGGATTTTAAGCCTATCCACGTGTCAGTACACATCAGCTTAATTGATTTGCTACGTTACAACAATTTCTAGATTTTAAGCCTATCCACGTGTCACTACTGTTATATGATTCAATTTTCAATCGTATGGTCGTGAAAATTACAAAAACCAGCCCTGAGTATGCCAAAGCTTGGTTTGGGTTTGTGCTTCTTCCTGGATCAGCTGATGGGTCTGGATGACTATAGGAAAAGCGTCCTAGTGGCTATAGGAAAAGCGTCCTAGTTGAAGCCAGTAGGCAGGATAATAACAATGAAATTCATAATGGTCTTTTTAGGGCCCCTGATAAGCAAGAATTAATTAAATTAGAGAAATTTCATCTTCTCATTCGACAATGAAATAGGTTGTAGTATTCTCCAAAAAAATGATTAAGTGTCTTAACTTCGCTAGATGCAGTGTCTGAGAAGGCTAAATCCGAACAATAAAATATTTAAAGCGAGAATCCGCATTATGCCAACATATATGCGATGCGGGACAAGCAATTCAACCTCTACAATGTGAACTGGATTGCTCGAACAGATCGCCACAACAATTTATCAAAGAATTAAACATATTAAATTGGCATAAGATTGTGGTAAATCAATAGAAATAGACTGGACCACCCCTTTAGGGCAGGCCTACGTGAAATCAAAAGGGAACGGAGCATATTCTTATAGTACTGATGAAGGATGTGTGCCAGGTCAAGTTAACGCGCTGGGCTTATTTCTCCTCTTTGTTCCTCTGTGGTTATAGCTCCCGATCTTAACGTGGATTCCCTCTTTGACTAATTTGTGAGAGACTAGTCTGGATTGGGTGCCTAATCTTGGTTCTTGGACACCCAAACTGAAGGGAGAAGTGAGGTGCAGCGATGCATGGAAAGAATGAAGAGCCGCTCCTGTAGTATTTGCTCCTGTTGGGAAGAAGCTCGAATGTGAATCCGCTATAGTATCAGAGGTGGCAAAGAAGATGTAGAGCTGCTCTAGTTTTAGTACTAAGTTAGCTAGTGCCTCACTCTCACTCGTCTTTTTGGGTGTGGTGCAAATTTTTCCAATCTAGCCTGTTAAGAGGCTTATAAATAAGGTTGTATACCATATTTATATTAATAAAATATCTTGCCTTCGAGAAAAAAATAAATCAATAGAAATACAATACTAGAAAACATTGGAAACTATATTACATGGTGACCGTTTACATTAGCAATTGATGACTTGTATCTAATAGGCCATGGTGAAACTAGATATAATATTTAAGAAAAGAGATAAACACAATCGCCACGACGATTTCATTGAGTCTCCTGAACGGAATCTTGAACAACACCAAACTGCTTTGATATTCTTGTAATATGTGCCTGGCCTGCGGCTATAACCTGCAATAGTTCCATTTCTATATATCCAGTAACAATAGGCATGCATGTCCACTTCCATTGCCTAAGCCAATTTCCTGACGTGTTCAGAGCCCAACGAGAATTTGGTCTCCATGTTGTCTGTATCTCCCAACAGTTCACGCTGTAGCAACTGGCTAAATTCAAGACTGCCATTCTTCTTTAAACGTTTTCTGTTACCGTCCTTTGCCTCGTCTTCATTCTCAAGCAGATCAGATCCTATATGTTCAAATGTCAAGCAAGTACGTTCCTCGACTAATTTTCCTATGAGGATGGGCAATGCCGCATCAAGCTGTTGATTTAATAATTCTAGCTTCTCGAACTTTGGATCAAGCTCTTGGCATTTCTTTTCAGTTCCTTCAATGAGGGCCCTATCTTCTGCCAATCGCTCTTCATAGCCTTTGGCATCTAATTTGTCCAATATGCCATCCAAATTAGTCAAATCCATATGCTGAATAATATTAACATCGGGCTAATCCGTATTCACTTGGTCATCCCGTATATTTTTTTCTTCCTCCACATGAGGACTCGCCTTGCCATCTTCTTTAACATCTCAAAAAATGACTCAAGGAAATGGCATACTTTAACATCATCTTTGAAGGACACACTCTGTTTTCCCTGGATCAAAGCCACCCTAGAGGCTGTACCCCCTGAGAAAAATCAAGAACTGTCCCATCAATAGGAACTAGTTCATTAACTATGTGGTAAATATAAGAGATATTGGCTTGACTTTTCAGAACAAAGTCACCGTCCATGTTCGCCCAAGAAAACTTAAGCTTGCTTGTGAAATACATCATGTATTTTTTTTTCAATCTTTCATCCTGCTCCTCATTGCCTGTAATTTCATGTTTTGGAATGGGAGTGCTTTTCTGCGTTTTTCATTTGTGTCAATCTGAGTTCCAAGCTAGGCTGCAAGGGAATCACGCGAGCATCATTTCTGTTAATGGTCACATGCGTGATGTAGTACTGGAACTCAACCATTTACTTGCTTACCCAACCCTGCTCTTCATAAGCACCAATCGATACATATGAACTACCTTGCACCTGACTTTGACTATATAAGCAATTAGGAAGTTGACATAATCTCAAAAATATGACAATGTGATAGATCTTGACAGTTGTCATGCTAGCAATCCTGTTGAAGAGGTCCAGATATTTCTTTACATCCCAGACGGTGTTGTACCTCTTCATGTCAATAAACACCATTGTCACTTTTTGAGGTTATAGTGCTTTTACAGGTATTCCGTGCTTGGTCACCCTGTAGACGGTGTTTCTTTTTTGGGAAAAACTCTGAAATACCCTTATGTTTTGCTAAAATTAACAAAACGCCCCTAGTTTTTGGGGTATTTTATGGAAATGATCATAACGTTTTCGTGATGATCCAAATGAGAATGAGCCTTTCAGAGATATTGTAGAAGAGGTTGAGATCTTTCCATCAAAGTTAACATCTCCTGAATCGGATTCCGAAATCTCAAGTTATGGTCTCGTAAATGCCTCTGAAATTTCTACAATTTTCTTGTGTATTAAAAATAGCATAACTTGTGATTTAAGACTCCGATTTATATGATGTTACCTTTGATGGAAAGATCTCATCTTCCTTTGTTTTTTCTTTCAGCTTATTTGCTTCCTCAGGCCTAAGAATAGACCTGATTGCTTCAAGAAAAACACCTAGGAAATTTCCCTGCATATGGCCTTGTTGTAATTAGTTTTGATGTACTCAAAATCAAAGCCTGCGATGTCAAGAAGACGTTGCTCGATAAACTCTAGAAACTTGCTTGCAAGCTCTTCAAAGCTAGCATAATAATTGTCCATAATGCTATTAGCATAAGATAATATTTCTCGGTGCGTAAGAATGAGTGTCCTGATGTTAATTGCGCTTTGCTTACAGTCAAAACGACCGGCATATCCTGACTGCACTTTCAAGAATGTCTTCCCTTATAAAATCTCATCCATAAGCTGGGAAACTTTGGCATTGGACATACCACGTAAAAAACGAAGAATGTTTTGCTGAAGAAATCTTTGGTGGGCCTCTCTAGCAACTCACCATGATCATCCACAAGTTTCATGCTCGTCCACTTAGAAACAACCTGCATGAACATGGACCAAGGCTCTTCTTGCATGAATATGAACTATTTTTCATCTTTTAGCTCCTTCACCTTCAATGTTGTGGTTGCCACTTCAACAAAATCCAGAAAAATAAATAGGTCATAAGGATCGCGAGGGCGATCTTGCCAAGCAAAAAAACAAGTATTTACTTCCATACAGATGTTACCGCTTAGTTCTTGAGGTGGACAACCATAAGCTTTGTGTTGGTTGCGAAGTTGCTGGAGCTTTTCAACGATGGGTTCCTTATACATATAGACAATTATATGTACTCCTTGTCAATCAAATTCCCATTCAACACGCATGTTCTCCTCTTTGCATATGCCTTTGCAAATTCCAATCATTGCTGAACATCACCGATGTGGGAGCATAGCAATTGAGCAGCAAATATACAGTGATTGCCAGAAATAACAAAGAACTTCTTTCCAGTAAGGTCCTCCGACACTGACCTTGTGACCTTCTTCTTAGAGCACATGTAAACAGATCAGCTAAATGCAACGCATCACAAACGACATCATAAAACAAACATCTCTTACCTCATAATTGTAATTGGATCGAAGGGCACTACGTCTGCAGGCGTTAGGATCTCTGTAGGGCAAGACTTAAAACTCCTCAGTAACATCTGGACATGGTCGTTAGATCGAGTTCTGTGAGTCATATTGGCCGGTGCAAATTCACAATAAAAAATACTGACTTTAGTGAACCAGTTGACCCCATAGAATAAAATCTCGTAGTCTGATCTGCCAACTTCTTTTCCTCTTCAGGATTAATTTGAGTTCAGGAGGTAGGCGTACTGCACTGGGGTAGGTGAGAGCAGATCAGGATAACAGTATAACAGATTCATCTTGGTCTTGCAGAAGGGGTTATCATACGTATAGGCTCCACCTCTGGACCACGGAACAAGTCCAAAGCTGCAAGAAATACTCGATGTTGCCAGTAAAGTGTCATAGAGATCGCGGTCCCGATCTGTTTCAGTAGTTCGAATGCATACTACTATGAAACTGAAAGAGTACACGTAAAGAATTTGGAAATATAGCTGTAAGATAATCGTAACCGCGATTTGATCTACTACTTAGCTAAATCAAAACACCAGATTCAAATCTTCAAGAACGCGACCGCGATTTGATTTTCTACTCAGCTTAAATAAAACACTAGATTTATGTCAGCAGGATCGTGGCTGCAATCCTGCGATCACACTGACCCCAATTTTTGGTCCACAGTTGTTTTTTAGTTGTACGGAAGTGTTGTTTTATGCCAAAAACAACACCAAAATGGCCCCAAAAGTCCACGTGGCCCGTTTATCCGGATTTGCACAAAGAGAGGTGGTTTTTGGCAAAAAAATCCCAATCGTGGTTTTCTCGCGATTTTTTGTTTTTGTCAACGTGTCTTTTTTTTTTTACTATTGTTTTTATCAGTTTTTCCTACAGGTGGTTTTTTTTTTTATCACTGTTGTTTTTTTAAGAAGTCATGCATTGTTTTTTGAAAACTACACGGCGTAGATTCACGATATTACTACAGATGAAGAAGTAAAAAAGACAGATCTTTTTCTTTTTTTCTATGCGTTTTATTTTTTTCTTCTACTTGTAGTTTTTTAAAGTTGTCATTGTTTTCTTAGGGAAAGCACGTAGTGTTTAAAGAAATCCACATGTAGCATTTAAAAATAATTGCTATTTCAAACATTGTTTTCTTCAATATTATATATAGCTATTAAAAAGTAGACACGTTATTTCTTAAATTAGTTATTTCCAAGTGTTGTTTTTGCAAGAAAATCAACATAAAATATCCATGGACTTTTTAAGTTTACAAAAACAACACGTTTGGTTTTACGTCGATATCTTTTTTAGGCAATCAAATCTTGACCGTGGCACTCCTTTATTTACACATCGACATCTTTTTAGGCAATGAAATCTTAACATGTGGCAATCAAATCTTGACACGTGGCACTCTTTTATTTACACGTCAACATTTTTTAGGCAATCAAATCTTAACACGTGGCACTCCTTTACATATGGACAATCCTTTTACCATTTTTTTTTTTAAAGACACCCGCTTAAAAGGCTTTTAAGAATCAAACCCAAACAATAACGCATAATATTAATTTAGTTGTATTTAGTTGTATTTATCAAGCCCTTATTTAGATTGCACTCTAAATTTTACCATTACATTAAAACATTCATTACATTAAAACATTCAACTTGTAAGATTCAAGAAAAGGTTCAGAACAATTATATTAATAATTAAGGTTCAAACATGAGATTAATATGATTTGAAAACATTGTAGCCCGGGTATTGGCCCGGTTACTGTAGCACAGTTTATTGTGCCAATGGGCTTCCAATGGGCTTCGATCAGACCATCTGATACGTGACTATTCTTCCATGGAGCCGCTCCCAGAGATGCCAAAGACCTTGATAACCTGTAACTGAACTTGAAGCTGCTACCACAAAAATGGATGACAGGAAAAGGCAAACGAACATATCTTTCCTTGCAGCCACGAGTGAATTTATTCTGTGATAAAAAAGAGTTGCATTGATTTAGTACTAATAGACAATGCAAAACTGAAATAAACTGAATCTTACCTTAAATCTTGCTAAGAGATTAACAGTACATCATATCTGGAGATGATATTACTTCTACAAAAGAGCAAAGCCATTAAAAAATCGTATTGGAAGCATGAAACAACAATCAAAAAATAGATAAAACCTTTATTTAGGAATAGGGCAAAAATCATTCTGTGCCAAGCCCCTTGTCATTCGTCATTCGGCCAACATAGTAGAGTAGCACACAGCAAAGCAAATTCGGCCAAGAGAAAAACAGAGGTGGATTGAGAAAACAGAGTTACATAAAGGGAAACAAACATGGCAAGAACAAAGGGTCATTATCTCTGGAGGAGGTTATCAGAAGACGAAAGCAACTTATTAAACTGTACAGAATGCAGTACTGGAGCCTTATGGAAGAGATGAGAGCAAAATACAGAAAATATTATCTAAGGACTGAGAAAAAGTGGATGGCGGGATGACAGTACAGATTTGTAAGCAGAGAGGGAATATCCCAACTGAAATCATCAAGCAACGAGTTGCATTCAAATAAAGAAGGCATCTTAAAAACCAAGGGAAAAATGATGGAAGAAGAGCATGGCTTGGGTCTGCCAGTGAAGAAGTGGGAGTTCTTGGGCTTAGAATCCAGCTACCAGCGCCTCGCCATAGTCCACCGGAACCAGAAATAGATAGTTCTAAAACATTTCCAGCTACCTTGATATGCAGTATAAGGCCGACCACGGGATGCTGCCGGATTTGCGGCTATGCTTTGCCATCGCCATAGCTGGAGAAGGAGCAGAGAACGGCCATCGCCCTAGGTACCCCTCGCCATAGCTGCCAGGCGGGAAAGAATGGAAAGAAACACGGCCATAGCTGCAAGGAAAGCGGCCAGGCGGGAAAGAAGGGAAAGAAACACGGCCTCAACCAATAAGATGATAGGAGCTGGATCAAAATCTAAGCCGTTCATCATGGCGTATCTTAGCCGTTGAATAGTTTTCACATTTACATAATTTATATAGTTCCTAATGTTGGGTTTGCCTCTAGGGGGGGCAAACTTTTTTTTGGGGGACTTTAGGTGGGTTTTGGCATATTCTAGAAAATGCTAGTATATATGCCGAATATTCTAGAAACCGCACCAAATATGCCATTGTCCTTAAATTGCGGTCCTACCACATTTGTTGTGCGAGGCGGCCACATTGCTCTTCTTCTTACCGTGTACCCGGATGCTCAAATGCACTTGTATCGATGGTAGTTTGTTAGCGAATTGGAGATTCGAATTCAAACTGGTGGTTTTGAAAAAATCGGTGCTTACGGATATGAATTGCTAGTTTGTCTATCGAGGAGATTTGTAAATGTTGGTTCATCTATCCGGATATTTGTAGGCACTTGATGATGTGGCACTATTACGCATGCAAATATACAAACTATATCTACTTGTGTCTAATATTTAGGTTTGAGACTTTGTAAAGCTTTATGTCTTTGTAGTTACGCTCAAAGCACCATTGGCAAATTGAAGTGTTTAAAGTTTCTCCGTGACAATGAAGCAATTATCGAGGGTGGTTGAAATCACAGTCATGCTATAAAGGACCTATATGATTCCATCAGTTCAAAATAAATTCTTGAATGGGAGCTTTATATCGGACTATGGATTTTGCGAGATGAGGATAAGTTTGATTTTGACCCATTAGATGATACTAAGATAGGGCGGGGGACCTATTCCCTTTGGGTAACCTTGTGATGCACTTGAAATGTCCTTTTTCCACCCTTGTTTGCATTCTTCACAATTATTTTTAGCTAGCGGATAGTGCATTTACCTATTCTTTACCTTTATGTAGCTAGCTCCTCCTTTACCTCTTATCGACCCTTACCCATACTTTGGTTTTAAAAATATCCTTACACTTTGTTCCAGGCTTGTTTATAAGTAGTATTTACTCCATTCATGCACAACAATTTGTCATGTGAGATGCTACATCCAGGAAAATCTTTCGTTTTTTCTATGGAATTGTTGAATATGAAACTTCATATTGTTTGGTTATTCTTGTCAAACCTAAGATGTCATTATTTCACTTGCATAGTTTTTTGCCAACACAAAACTCTTCGCATGGTCTAAACAAACTTTATATTACGTTTTAATAATCATGTTCTTTAGGCTCTCATTTTTCATGATACATCATATGAGCGAGTCGAATTGATCCTTTTCTTTGGGCTCTCGTTTCTATATTATATTACATCTTTGTCAAGCAAAATGGGAGTAGTAGAGTCAAATTCACATTAGGGTAGAAACTAATGTTTGTTCTTCTTATTGGTGCGGCCCGTTGGGAGAATGGCTTGAATATGAAAATGGACAATTTCTTTAATGAGAATGAGCATTTGGACTTACGTCACGGTGTGCTTATTCCTAATATCTAGTATCTGAGATAACAAGATGTTCGGACAAGGGTGTTTTTCTATTAAAATACACATGCCATAGGATTTGGGTCCAAACTATTCAATGGTTTCAGTAAATGCACTAAAGTGTGCCCATCATAATAATCATGCCAAGGTGTCTCAAACATGCCACGTGGGATCCAACATGCAACCTAGGCTTCAACATGCGAAGGTGGCTCAAACATGCCACCTATGTCAAACATGTTAAGATGGCTCAAACATGCCCGTGGGCTCTAACATGCCACCTGAGACTCCAACATGCCAAGGTGGCTCAAACATGCCACCTAGGTTCCAACACGCCACCTAGGCTCAAACATGTTAAAGTGTCTCAAACATGCCATGTGGGCTCAAACATGCCATGTGGGCTCCAACATGCCACCTAGGCCACCTAGGCACTCCAAGTTTTGACTAGGCCAAGTTTTGACTAGGCCAAAAATGAAAAGATGTCCATCTTTGGTCTTTTCATTGGGTGATGTTGGCAAATTTTGGGTGACATGGCTAGATGGTGGTGACGTGACTAGGACTTTATGCAAGAAATATGATAACCTTTGAAATTTTTTTTGTAGAGGAGTTTGGCAAGGGATAGAATAGAAGGATCTTGGAGAACTCACAAGCCCCTTTCGGTGAAGGGGAAATGCAGGAAAAGCATCTTCCTTGAGGGGATTGACCCCATCTCAGGGCATGGTCCCCAGGAGCATTGAGAGAACTCCATGCAAAGTTTAGGATGTGTGAGTCTCAGGTCTTGGCCTTCGAGATGTAAACCCTAGCAAACCCTAGGGTTTGATATGGTTTATATGCAGGGGATGCTCAGATGACCCGGAGGGCCCGAGGATCGGCGTGGAATACCCGTCTTTGGATTACCCTCATGGAATGAGCCAAATTTCGGTTGACATACCTTTCGGAGACTCCCTTCACAAGCCCCTTTCGGTGAAGGGAGTGCAGGAAAAAGCATCTTCTTGTGAGGGATTCGACCCATCTCGGGCATGGTCCCCGAGCATACCGAGAGAACTCCATGCAAAGTTTGAATGTGTGAGTCGTCTTGGCCTTCGAGATGTAAACCCTAGCAAACCCTAGGGTTTGATAGGGTTTGATGCAGGGGATGCTCAGATGACCCGGAGGGCCCGGGATCGGCGTGGAATACCCGTCTTTGGATTACCCTCATGGCTTTGGGAGGCAGAGCCAAATTTCGGTCGACATACCTTTAGGAGACTCCCTTCACAAGCCCTTTTCGGTGAAGGGGAGTGCGGAAAAGCATCTTTGTCTACGGGGGATTTGACCCCATCTCTGGGCATGGTCCCCGAGCATACCAGAGAACTCCATGCAAAGTTTCGGATGTGTTAGTCTCCGTCTTGGCCTTTCGAGATGTAAACCCTACCAAACCCTAGGGTTTGGTAGGATTTGATACAGGGATGCTCCCTCGATCAAAGGGCCGTGGAACTTGTCCCTAGGGTAATTTCGGCATTCGGATGACATGGGAGGTCGGATCGCCAATCAGGGGCCTCCTCCATGCCCCAAAATAAAAACGTGGTCTAAACCCTGTCGGGGCCAGCGGTGGCCATCCCAATCAAAAATCGAGGGTCTAAAGCTCACCCGGAAATACCGGGGATTTTTCTGTCCTTTCGGGGCCACTTGGCAAGCCAGTGGCTGAAAACCATGATTTTTCCGCCCCATGCATTAATCATGAATTTCGGATCATAAACACAAAGAAAAGCCTGGATAAAAATCCGGGTCTCGAAAAAGGTGAAATCTTGGCGGGATGTGCAGCATGCTGCACATGCAGGAAAAATATGCAAGCAATAGAAGCCAAGCGGAGGCATGAGGCGAGCTTAGAGCCAACCCCTTTGGGAGGCCAGGGACCGTTGCGTCCCTCTTGGCAGTGGAGCTAGCTTTTTCTTCTCCGTGGTCACATGTATACCACCTAGCGAGTCCTAGTGCTCCTATTGTCACTTCAATCTTCTACGGGGCCTCAAGGTGAACCCCAAGTATCTTATTCTTTGCAGGCTAATCCAAGGCCGGGGGGGCCAGGGCTGGACCCCCACTCAGGAGCAGAAGGCTGGCTCCGCCAATGGACCGGAACATCCCCATTACCTAGGGGACCAAGTTTAGGTGGGTGAAGACCACCCCCTCTCCAAAGCCGCCAAAGTAGGTGGATTTACTACACACTTGTAGTCAATTGGCATGGAGGTGGATCTTTGAATACCTCCTAGTGAGGGGTAAGTGATTGATCCCCTGGGAAAAGCTTCGTAGTGGAACTTGTCCCCTAGGGTAATTTCGCCGTTCGGACGCCTGCGAGGTCGGATCGCCAATCGGGGCCTCCTCCATGCCCCAAAATCGAAAAAATGTGGTCTAAACCTGTCCAAGGCCAGCGGTGGCCATCCCAATCAAAAATCGAGGGTCTAAAACTCATCCCGGAAATACGGGGATTTTCCTATACTCGGGGCCACTTGGCAAGCCAGCTGGCTGAAAACCAGGATTTTTTCCTGCCCCATGCATTAATTATGAATTTCCGAGCATAAACACAAAGAAAAGCCTGAGATAAAAATTCGGGTCTCGAAAAAGGTGAAATCTTGGCGGGATGTGCAGCATGGCGCTGCACCGCGGAAGAAGAAAATGCACCGGCAATAGAAGCACAAGCAGAGGCATGAGGCGAGCTTTAGGAGCCAACCCCCTTAGGAGACCCATAGATTCGATAGCGTCCTACTAGGTAGTGGAGCTAGCTTTGCTTCTCCAAGGGTCACATGTATACCACCCTAGCAGTCCTAGTGCTGCTATTCTCGCTTCAATCTTCTACGGGGCCTCGGGGTGAACCCCAAGTATCTTGTTCTCATGAGGCTAGTCCAAGGCGAATTTGAGGGCGGGTTGGACCCCCACTCAGGAACCGAGGCTGGCTCCCAATGGACCAAAACATCCCCATTACCTAGGGGACCAAGTTTAGGTGGGCAGAAGACCACCCCTCTCCAAGAAAGCCAAAGTAGGTCGTTTACTACACACTTGTAGTCAATTGGCATGGAGGTGGATCTTTGAATACCTCCTAGTGAGGGGTAAGTGATTGATCCCCACGGGAAAACTTCGTAGTGGAACTTGTCCCCTAGGGTAATTTCGCCCGTTCGGACGACCTTGGCAGGTCGGATCATGCCAAGGGGCCTCCTCCATGCCCCAAAATCGAAAGCGTGGTCTAAACCTTGTCGGGGCCAGCGGCCATCCCAATAAAAATCGAGGGTCTAAAACTCATCCAGGAAATACCGGGATTTTCCTGTACTCTCGGGGCCACTTGACAAGCCAGCTGGCTGAAAACCAGGAGTTTTCCCTACCCCATGCATTAATTATGAATTTCGGACATAAACACAAAGAAAAGTACGGATAAAAATCCGGGTCTCGAAAAAAGGTGAAATCTTGGCGGGATGCAAGATGACATGGCTTTGCATGCATAAGAGAAAATGCACCAGCATATATACCTTTCGGGCTCCCCTTCACAAGAAAGGGGCGTGGCTTCGTCCGAGGTGCCCCGGTGTTTGCGAAACACATCCAAGGTCCATGTCACCATCATCTAGCCATGTCACCTAAAATTTGCCAACATCACCCAATGAAAAGACCAAAGATGGACATCTTTGGTTTTTGGCCTAGTCAAAACTTGACCTTGCTTACTTGGCATGCCATGTCACCACTTGGGGTGCCTAGGTGGCATGCTTGAGACTAGGTGGCATGCACGAGCCACCTTGGCATGTTGGAGACTGCATGGCATGTTGGAGCCACCTTGGCATGTTTGAGCCTAGGTGGCATGTTTGAGCCACCTTGGCATGTTGGAGCCCCGTGGCATTATGGAGTCCACGTGGCATGTTTGAAGCCACCTTGGCATGTTGGAGCCCTAGGTGGCATGTTTGAAACCCACCTTGGCATGTTTGAGCCACGGCATGTTTGAGCACTGGGTGGCATGTTGGAAACCTAGATGGCATGTTTGAGCCACCTAGGAATGTTGGAGCCTAGGTGGCATGTTGGAGCCCCCGTGGCATATTTGAGCCACCTTGGCAAGTTGGAGCATAGGTGGTATGTTGGAGCCAGCGTGGCATGTTTGAGCCGCGTTGGAGCCCTGGGTGGCATGTTTGAGCCATTTTGTCATGTTTGCGACCCTAGGTGGCATGTTTGAGCCACCTTGGCATGTTTGAGCCTAGGTGGCATGTTGGAGCCACCTTGGCATGTGGGAACCACCTTGGCATGTTTGAGCCTGGGTGGCATGTTTGAACCACCTTGGCATGTTGGAGCCCCGTGGCATGTTTGAGCCACCTTGGCATGTTTGAGTGCGTTGGAGCCTAGGTGGCATGTTTGAGCCACCTTGGCATGTTGGAGCCACCTTGGCATGTTGGAGCCTAGGTGGCATGTTGGAGACCCGTGGCATGTTTGAGCCACCTTGCCATGTTAGAGCCTAGGTGGCATGTTGGAGCACGTGTGGCATGCTTGAGCCACCTTGGCATGTTGGAGCCCCGTGGCATATTTGAGCCACCTTGGCAGGAGTTGGAGCATAGGTGGCATGTTAGAGCCAGCGTGGCATGTTTGAGCATGTTGGAGCCTGGGTGGCATGTTGGAGCCACCTTGGCGCGTGGCATGTTGGACCCCGTGGCATGTTTGAGCCTAGGTGGCGGGGTTAGAGCCCGCGGTGGCATGTTGGAGCCTAGGTGGCATGTTTGAGCCAACTTGGCATATTTAAGCCCTAGGTGGCATGTTGTGAGCCACCTTGGCATGTTTGAGCTAGGTGGCATGGTGGAGCCCCGTGGCATGTTTGAGCCACCTTGGCATGTTTGAGCCTAGGTGGCATGTTGGGCCTAGGTGGCATGTTTGAGCCCACCTTGGCATGTTTGAGCCCGGCATGTTTGAACCCTGGGTGGCATGTTGGGGCCTAGGTGGCATGTTTGAGCCACCTTGGCATGTTTGAACCTAGGTGGCATGTTGGAGCCACCTTGGCATGTTGGAACCTAAGTGAGCACATGGCATGTTTGAGCCTATGTGGCATGTTTGAGCCACCTAGGAATGTTGGAGACCTAGGTGGCATGTTGGAGCCCGTGGCATATTTGAGCCACCTTGGCAGAGTTGGAGCATAGGTGGCATGTTGGGACTGCGTTGGCATGTTTGAACGTTGGAGCCTGGGTGGCATGTTTGAGCCATTTTGTCATGTTGGAGCCTAGGTGGCATGTTGGAGCCACCTTGGCATGTTTGAGCCTAGGTGGCATGTTAGAGCCACCTTGGCATGTTGGTGCCACGTTATGCAAAAATAGGTGTTAAGTAATGAAGTAGTTGAAGTAACTTGTGTTACATGGAATACTAGTATAAGAACATGTGATGGGTGCACGTGCATCACATGTAGCAAATCAAGTACTCTGTCCTACCACTATAAAGACCCGTGATATGGAAGGATAGGACATGTAGAGAATCAAGTAATCTTTCCCTACTTCTATAAAAAGACATGTGAGAATAGAAGTATTACATTACACATGCGTAATTCATGTATTCTTTTCCTACAATGCCTTAGCAAATAAAGTACTCTGTCCTACTACTATAAAGACATGTGACATGGAAGCATATGACATGTAGAGAATCAAGTATTCTTCCAGAGCTTCTATAAAGACATGTGACAATAGAAGTATTACACATGTAAGTAATTCATGTATTCTTTCCTACAATGCCTTAGCAAATAAAGTACTCTGTCCTACTACTATAAAGACATGTGAATGGAAGTATAGGACATGTAGAGAATCAAATATTCTTTCCTACATCTATAAAGACATGTGACAATAGAATTATTAGACATGTAGAAATTCAAGTACTCTTTCTTACAGTGGATTGTATTATAAAATGACATGTCACAATAGAAGAAACTACAAAACAACAGTGGATGTTTTAGTCCACTGAAAAAAGAACACCATTATCGAACAAAACCATACCTTCACAAATCCACATGTAGGATTCTTTGAAAACAGGACATGTAGACCTACCAAAACTGATGTTTTCAACAGTGGACCAAAAACCGGGGTGAGTGTGGATGCTCTTACTCTATCCGATAGCAGCGAAAAAAATGCTCAATTTAAGAAGTGCGTGCTCGAATCAGCGGCTAAGGCGCTGTGTTGAATCGCGTCCGGAGAGCCGAATGCCTATATAAATAGACCTCCTATTAATGGGGCGTATTAATGGGGAGGAATTAATGATGGCATATTTATAGATGGCTGCGCCATTAATGCCAGGGGGTGTATTTATGAATGGCGGGGCCCAGTTAAAAAAGTGTCCATATGAGCAGATTTTTGAATCCCGCCATCATGATGGACGAGACAACTATTTTCAAAAAGTGTACCCTGAAAGTGTCACTTTTTGAAACAGACTTCCGAAAGTGTACGGTGAAAATTCTCGAATCCGTGTTCTGCCAGCCATGAACATAAATTCAGCATAAATTCCACGCGGAATGAGGTAGCTTAAGACAGTTGCATAATTGACGCGCCATCTTACAAGCCCACTTATTGTTCGAGCAAGAAGAGAATTCAAATTCAAAAAACTGACCTGTGACTGCATTGCAATTCTTGCAGCAACAAAAAAGGCGCTTCCATTTCATACATAGCACCTGAAGGTTTTGGAGGACTGGGCACTTCCTGAAGCCGATCACCCTTGTGTATCTTCGTGGTGCAGCCGATTGGCCTTGTCAGGCTTCCAAAAACTTAACCCGTTTGTTTAATCGATCACACTAAACAAGGCAAGCTCCAATTCTCAGTGCATTTGTTCTTTGTTGATGCCGACTATGGCAATAGGTGTGATTCTCTGTAAAAATACATCTTTGTTGAAACTGGATTGTGAATTGCCTCTAAAAGTATATGTTCACGGAACTTTACAACGTAAGTAAGCTAACTATGACTATTGGTGCGATGATGTCTAAAATTACAACTGCATACAATCTAGGAGGTTGCTTAGCTCTTGTAGTAAGTGCTTTGCTCTTCTAGTAAGTCTGTTAAATGCTCATGCCTAGTAAAGACCTAATCCGATCCACTAACTGCTCCATATCGCTACCTTGCAGTGTTCCAAGTCAAACGGACAGCTACCTGCTCGCTTTTCGACAAAATCGTGACTGTGATCTCTCGCAGAGGTGCCACTGTTAACTTCTCCATGAGATCCCGACTGCGTTCCTTCGGAGCATTTTTCCTGGTGACAAAAGGCCAGCTGCTTCCATTACATATATCTGCATGGGCTATCATTGCTTGACAAGATCGCGGCCACGATCGTTGATATTGATTACTAACTAATGGAGTGATGGAGAATGGAGATCAAGTGCATGCTTTTCAATGGTAGGAAGGTTGCAGAAGGGAAGGTACATGATTTCGTCAAACATCACAATTTGCCCTTGCCTGAAGGATGTGCAATTGTGTCCCTGGAACATGTTCTGGAAGAGAAACTTTCGTTGCTGTATCCTGAAACAGAAATGGGGATGCTTTTGGAATCCAAGGGTGCCTTCATTTATGGCCTACTAAGGACATAGCTAACATAGCAACCAGGGTGCAGGAATTTTCTACCCCCCAGCACTGATCAGGCGCATAATATGGCAGGACCCCATGGAGCAGATTCATCCATCTGATGTGGACGTTCCTAAGGCCATTTCAAGGGATGACCTTCTTGATCAAGCATGTACGCTGATGCATGAATGCTCTGACATCCCGTATACCATGGGCGTGATTATTTTCACTGACCCCAATCATGCCATTTCAGATATGCGTCTGTATAGCTGCTACCATAATGAGCCTGTGGCCTATGCCAAAGAAGCCATCTATGAGGTCTCAAGCTTGTGCTGAAATGCCAGAAATGCATGACTTGGTCAGATGGAAGACTGCTCGTGTTTTGGTTGATAGTGTCCCTATATCAAAGCTTATAATGGTTGTAGTAGAGGAGGACAGAGAGATGGAACACTATGCAGGTCAAGAAAGTCATAATGAATAATAAGGAAGTTTGCTTGAAAGCATGGCATAGGGCCTACGACATACCAATGTCTACTTTCTACAAGAGAAAATTTTTCTTGGGTGGTCACAGAGTAGCTGAGCATGAGAATACCACGTCAAAGAAAACAAGATCTCATACACTGACAGGTAATGTTGTGCTGTCTATGTACATAGATGAGAATACAGAGACTATGCTCATAGATCCAAAAGCACAGTTGATAGTGTGAGGGAGAATGTGAAAATGCTACCTTCTGTCTTGACCAAGAAAGACATACATTTAGAGATTGATGCTAGTGTGATAGACATGACTGGAAAGCATGTTTCTCCATCCTCTTTCTTGATTGGATGGAACGAACACCATTCAAAGGTAGCAATAGCCAAAAGAATTGCATTTTCAAAGTGTAATACCTGCATTGTCATAAAAGAGAAAATGGCAAAGACAAGAGATCCAATAGAGAGAAGGAAGTTGCAAATGGAGAGGACGTCCCACATGACAGCCCAGATCTCTTGCAGAAGTCTTTATTGGTCCTGGAGAGCACTGTCACACCGTTCCCCTGAGCATGCCCTTACTATCATACATGATAAAATGGACCAAAACAAGACAATGATACCTAGGCTGGAGAAGCTAGCAAAATCAGTGTGGAGGGGTGAACGCTTAAAAGTTAGCGTGACTGGTGTGGGCATGGCACAAGTGCATTAGGTCATTTCTCAATCGACATTTGGAAGGATGATTCGAACTTTCATGTTGGTTCTTTGAATCATGCTATCAAAACCTTGGAGGATACTTCTGAAGACAACTGAGACCATTTGAGGAAGAAGGTCGCCCTGAGTGCATTTGGGGATCAACACTTCGTAATAGTGTGGGGTTGAGAATAAAAAAACTGAACAGCACTGGCCATGACTTTGTAGCAACCCCATGGCAATCAGCTCAACTTAAGAAGCTACCCAGGAGGCTCTACTTGCAATTAGACAACTGTTCAGGCCAGAACAAGAATAGATATCTCTTCTCTTATCTTTCCTATCTTGTTTGGTTGGGTGTCTTCGAAGAAATACAACTAGGTTTTATGATGGTTGGACATATGATGATATTGATGCACTCTTTGGTAACTACTCCACTTTAATGCACAGGTCGGATGTACTTACTATTCCAGAGCTAATGCAACTTTTTCTTAGAATGTAGCACCAAGGCACCAACACCATACCTTGTTACAGAGGTTCCTGATTGGAAGTCTTTCATGAAAGGATACATTCCTGATAAGAAGGATCGCTTGATTGGTCATTTGGAGCCCTTATTGTTCAAGTTCTGCATGAAGGATGGGTGGCCACTATTGTATTACAAGATACGACCAGGACATAGAGATTGCTTGCCAGATAAGGGTATTCGGATGTGAAAAGCAGATGACAATGCTCTGCCCATGATACCGATTGGCTCTCGAAAGTCTGTTAAGCCATATGCAAGCCTAAAGGACATAGATGCTTTGAGGTCATCTATTGCAAAGTACATGACGCATTGGGCTAATATCTCTAGGGCTGAAGTGAACTCATGGTCCAATTCTTACATGAGTGAGGTTATTGACTACTGGTATGATCTGATGCGTGTCCTAGGGGATGTTCCCTCTGACAATACTGGAATAATGAACTTCTGGCCTCAAACGAGGCAAGATGTGGTAGCCGAGGCAGATCCAATTATGGTTGATGAATACAATGCTCCCCCACCTTACGTGGGACCTGCAAAGGATAAACCTAAAAATGCAGTTGAAATATTCGACCCATACCAGGATGCCCAGAAAGGCATGTTCTTGGTTGTCAGGCCAGGAGATGTGTGTCCCGCATGGATACCATATGTAGAAGCAAGACCCTAATCTTCCACATTATGAAGAGTTTCATGTGTCTTGGTGGGAGCAAGTGGCAAGGAAAGGTACTACATATGCTCAGCAATATCAAGATTGCTGATATAAAAAGTAGAGGCGAAATCCTAATGACAGACCAGCTATCAGCCTCTCAAAAACATAGACTATGGCTGGTCAGTTGTGGCCAAGCCATTGTTTACAATAATCCCTACAAAAGTCGGTGTCCAGCTGCAGGAACTATTGGCTAAAGAGGCAACAGAAGGCGATGTGGACACTTGAACAAGTTACCCAGGTTACATAGCTAACCTTAGCTTACGAATAATTAATGCACCATTAATTATTCATAGTGACATGTCATGTATTTATACCCAAAGGACGTATAAATACGTGGAACATCACATTCTCCACACCTTAAAAATGATGATGTCCTCAGCATCAAGACTACGCTTGCCTCGGCCAACACATGACATGTTGGAAGTAAGTGTTGTTTAGGATCTGGGTTCTGGATCACCTGCAAGACAGCCCTCTGTGAGGACCCTTAGATCAAGCAGGCAAATCCTAGCTGAGTGTCATGCGGGATTTTGCAAGAGATCAGAAAAGAAAGAAGGAAACAACAAAAACTGAAGAGACAATATGCGAAAATATGACTTCCTTGAATATCAATCAGAACACATGAACTCTCATCAAGCGAGAGGACGAAACGAGATAAGGCTAAAATCTCATCTAAAAACTCAAGATCTATCTCTACTGATATATATAGTACAATGGCCTTGGGCCCAAAATAGGTAGGTGGCAGATCTCGGTCACCAACTCCTGGATCAACGCATGATTTCAAGGAATCTGGCAGTTCCTTCATTAGTGCCTGGAATCACGCTAAGTTAAGACCGCACTCCCTGGAGGCCGTCATTTGATTGGTTTGGCTCTCTTCTTTGACGGGGGCGTGGATTTCTGCGTGACTTTTGACGGGCGCGTGGGTCTGCTACCTGATGCTTGACCTATTCCATTGTTTACGCCTTCTGGCGCACGGAACTTACCGAGCCTGGGACTAACACCCCCTCCCCCCCTCCCCACCAAAGAACACTTTCGGAGGAGAGAAAAGCAAGAACATTCTCTGAAGGTGGGAAACCAGGAACTTTTTCAAAATTATCATATCTGCTGTGAGGATGTGCTTCAGTGTGATATTTCTGGATTAGATCTTGCCTGTCTTTCAACACATCTGAAGTGTGTACCCGATAGAAGGTGATGCGTCAATCAGAAACCCAAACTACGCCATGTCTTTGAAGGCATGGTGGGCCATGAGGACATCTTGGCATTCAATGAGGCAAGTCTGAAGACCAAAGGCACCAGCACTGGCATTAGGATTGCAGTAGTAGATAGGTCGCTTCCTAGCAATAGAACACTGAAGGAGGCACTTGAGAATTGCACCGAATCCTGCTTGACGATGCACTGACGGATCCGGAAACGTATCCAAGAATTGAGTGAGGCCCCAGACTGCCTGAATGGGGTTTTGCCGACTGCATTCGTTCAGAATGTATATCCAATTCTGAGTTTGGTCCAAAGTTTCTCCTTCCTGTCATACAAAGCGACGCACAAGGCGTGGATTCCATCGAAGATCTGTAGGGATATGAGCGGGGTCCAATCTGCGTGATTAACCAGAGCCTTGGTCCAAAAGGAGGAGTGCCAATTTGACGTGAGAGATGTGACGTCCCCTGTAAGGATTACGATGCTTAAGGCTGATGGAGAAAAGAATTCATGTTCTACAAAAATCCTTTGCTGACATGGTACTTCGAAGTTCAGACCTAGATTATGAGATTCTTAAAAGCGTGAGGACATGTTTTTTCAGGGATTTCCCCGTATCTTTCTTCTCCTTTTTCTTTCCCATACATTTCTGAACCAGCAACAACCAAATACATGCATTTATATTCCACTATAGCCCATCGGCCTGATAGCAGATCCTGAAAGGTCTGCATAGGAAATTTTAAGCATCTGGAATGAGGCTGACATTATCAGGATATCTTTTATAAATAACACAAAATAGGATTCTATTATTTCAAAAAATGTTCCAGATGCTCAGGGCAAGCGCCTCAGTCTAAATTTAGAAATGTTGCACAGATCCAAAATAGATTATTTTGGAAGGTTCTAAATGCTCATGGGTAAGCACCTCAATCAAAATTGAAAATTCTAAGAGAATCTAGGGGAATCTTCATGAATGCTAAATATAGTACATAGAATGTTGAAGAATATAGAGGAATCACAAGAGAATCTCAGTAGAATCGTTGGTTACCTAGAGCACGACAGGGCCTTGCATCATAAGAACATGCTAAAATTGGAACACGCACCGTAGGACGCATTAATTTTCTTGTATATGTATATTATATAAATATATAACATATATATTTACATATATATATCCGAAAAAAAAAAAAGAATTCTTGCGGTATAAATCTATACCGAGAGACTTCCTGCGGTATAAATTTATACCGTTTTTTTTATATATACAAATATGTGAACGTATATATATATTAAATATCTGATCTATATATGTTTTTATGTTTCGCGCTTATCCGGCCGTCCGTTCGAGATCCGACGGCTCACGTGGGTTTGGGACGTATCCTACGGCCCAGATGGCCTGGGAGTTTACATATAATATGTGTACCATGGTCCTAAGGTCCAGATTGATCTGATCCTGACCGTCGGTCCAAGATCCGACGGCTCACGTGGCTTGGGGACACATCGTACGGTCCACGTGGCTTTGGGAATTATATGTAATAGATCCTACGGCTCATATTGCTTTTATATGGTGAGATCTTGATCGTTGATCGAGTCTAAGATCCTAAGGCTCATATTGAATGCTCGTTCCTTAAGGAAAGGCTTTTAAATTTTTTTATGTTATTGGGGGGATTCGAACCCTGGTCCTCAACCCCCCAAACCCCCCACTCTAACCACTAGACCAAGCATTAATTCTATAAAAAATTTATGTTTCAAATATACTTAAGGGTAATGTTATAATTAAGATAAAATAGACTATAATATTCTAGGATGTTTTGAAAGTTTCAAAATGTTCCAGAAAGTTCTAAAATGTTCTAGAAATTTCTAGAATGTAAGGGAATCCAAGAGAATTAAAGGGAATATAAGGAAAAATCTCATAAATTGTAAGAGAATCTAGGAAAATATACAAGTCTAACGGGATCTCTTAAAATCTAATTGAATCTAAGGGAATCTTCATAATATTTAAGGGAATCTAAGAAAATCTTGATGAAATCTTAGAGTTTTTTAATATTTTGCAAAGAGCGACAATGTTTTATAATAAAGGTGTACAATATAAATCTTGAAAAAAAAAAATTCTAGACGCTCAGGGCAAGCGCCTTAGTCTAAAAATAGAAAATGTTTTAAAAATATTGCACAGATCCAAAATAGATTATTTTAGAAGGTTTTAAATGCTCATGGGTAAGCACCTCAATCAAAATAGAAAATTCTAAGAGAATCTAAGAGAATCTAAAAGAATCTCAGTAGAATCGTTGGTTATCTAGAGCACTATAGGGCCTTATACCGTAAGAACATGCTAAAACTGGAACAATGCATCGTAGGACGTATTAATTTTCTTGTATATATATATTAAGATGTATCATTAATATATATATTCTTATTCCATGGGGGGGCATGTACGTAACATGGGGTCATAGGTATATAGAGATTCATCCCATCCGTTCATCTAAAAAATAAAGGGCTATAATGTTGCCACGTCATGGGGTATGGGGGGGGACATGCATGGGCATGCACCGCATCCCTAAACCATTGGATGGGGGTAGGTTAAATCGTGGCCATAGAATTCAAGGTCAAGGAAAGTGCAAAGAAAGGACAACCATTAATGAGATAGCATAATATCATATCATTTATTACTAAAGAATCGTGTGGCAGAATAGGTAAGTGCACATTTATTGCACAAACGTGGCAATTTATGTTGTATCTTTACTTGACTAATATGGTTTTTTGACATTTATATTGAAATGACATAATAAATGTCGTGGTGAGGTGGCAGGGGGCATACGAAGATCTGGAAAATTCCAAAGGGTGTTTGCAAGGCGCCATCTCTATGTCTGTGTGAAATTTTACTCCGGATTCAGTGGGTCATTTCTATTATGGGCTTAACGGATCAATCTTGATTCTTTGGTGTAGGTCAAGAGGATCCGGCAAGGCATTTTTGCTGCATTACAGAAAAATTTGCTTTATGAGGTTAAATTTCGCCATTCTGTGATAGGTATGTGTTTATAAAGCTTTGTATTTTGTGGATTTGCACCAGATTCGGATGGGTCGCCTTTTCTAAGTCAACTGGTTTCCCTGATAACGATAACATTTTTTGCAGCCCATATTTTCCTTAGCAGCATATGTGGTGTCGGTCGGTAATGTCATCTAGGGAGCTATCCGAAGGGCTTCGCCATTTGGAAAAATTCCTGGCATTTGGCCTTGGGTTTTACGGAGCCCCAAAACATCCTGGATCTGGTCGTGTTGCCTCAGAGGCTGACTTTGCAGGTTCGGAACTTGGAGATTCAAGTTTCGGCTCCTCGTCATCATGAACAATCGTTTTTTTAAGATTATTTTTGGATGTGTGGATATCTGTTCCAGCATCAGATTCCTTGACGTATCCTCTAATAGAGCCTAAGGCTATGATTTGTAAGGCCCAGGTAATGGCCAGTTGATTCTTGGGTATTTATGAGCCCGGCTACATGAGAAGATGCTTATGAATTTTGAGACAAGTTCCAGAATCTTTTTGCTGGAAGAAATAGCAAGCGAGCTCCGGGTGTTTTTTTATTTGCAAATCCGACTTGCCATTCTTCTGTCGTCACTAGATTTGTATGCTTCATTTTTTTCGAAGCTATTGGAGTAGCACTTCGATTCCCTTCTATTTTGCACTCTATCTCTGCCCTGTATTGTTTGATAGAAGTGGACGAGGATTTAACTCCTTTTGGACGGAATCGGTCAATTGTAGTCCAACACTAGGGCTAAACAGTGGGGCCACATAGCATCTGCGGGCTATTTTCTTGCTCAATCCAAAGCGAAATCAGGCGCATGTTTCAGGTAAAACTTTATTTGTTGCTCTAGCATTTATGCTTTGTTTGGTAGCTTCTTCTGTGTGATTCTGGCTATAATGGTTGCTGGCCTCTTGCTTGCCCTTCATCTTTACAAGAAAAATACAGCAAGGGGTGGATCTAGATGCAACGATTTGTTTCGGTAGGCAATTCATAATCAAATGACTAGCAAGAGTCTTCCAATCTTGAAAAACATCCTAGCTGAAAAGTCTGGTAGATCGGATTTGCTAAGATATGGTGAATGTAAGCTTGAATAATATACTGAGCTTCTCTAAGGACAGAATATAACAGTAAACAGAGCCAGCTAATAGCAAACCGTAAGTTTTGCTGAGCTGGAGGTTTTCTTAAATAAAAGTGGGATTTACAGAGTTTTAATTTTAGAGCTATTGATCACTGCTTTTAGTATATTGCATGTAGTGTTGAAAGCCTGGTTGAGAAGATATTATGTTGAATATTGAGAATATACAGGCTGGTTCTAATATGTTTACACCTGGATTGTTTTATGGCATCTCATTATTCTGAGTTGTGTTATCTTTTACGTGAACTTCATACTATAAGGTAAGTAGGCAGATAAGTGTTTAGATTTTATGGTGCTAAGACAGATCTGACTTAATCTCTGCCATTATTTATCCCTGACAGTTGGAAACCTGTGAAGGATCTGAGTTGGGCTTCATGAGTGCAGCACATGTGTACTCATAATAATCTAAACCTTGCTGCCGAAAGGATTACATCTGCATATTGGGTTAGGAATAACAGACTTGAGAATGCTGGACTCTTTATCTTACAGGATCTAATTCATGTATTATAAAGCCCAACACCGTTCCAAAATACACTCTGCTGTCTAACCCTTATTATTGCGTATTGTATATTGCCTGTAACTTATGTCAGGATCTGAATTTGGTTAAGTGCAGGACCAGACTTGTGGGACCAAGCATATTCATCTGTTTGGATATGTCTGCCCTTCGATACTAAGTTTCTCAATGTGTATTTGGAGGATGCTGCAGAGTACCATGGCTGCTATGGCTTTATGCCCTAGTGATGTTCTTGCTCATTCTTTTACTTCTTCTTTGGCAACTCTGTCGATGTATCATGGCAATGCTTTGGCTTCGAGTTTCGCTTTGTTACATGGATTTACCATAGTTTGTTCAATCAAATCATGGTTAGTTGAGACGGACCAGAATGTCTATAGGCAAATTGCAAAATATGCAGAATAAATGGCATAGGTATATTGCCCCTGGAAGCACCATGTAGATAAGCCTATATAGACTACTTTTATATGATATTGGCACCATATAAAGGAGATAACCTGTATAGGCCATATACAATGTCCTAAAATATCTCCAATAATGGATAGTCTTAAGATTAAAATTTATAACTATAAACAACACCAATTTTGTGAATAAAGCACACTTTGAATGAACGCACACCCACAACTTGAAAACATAGTAACCACACTTTACTACACGCTAACAACAATTTCTCGAGTCTTAACCGTGCCGGATGGGAACATGCAGTGTTGGAACAATGCACATAAATTCAGTTCCATCTGTACAATATGATAGTTGTGAAAATGGAGGTGTAGTGAACTATTATTGTTGATGTGTTAAATTGACGTGTAGAATATGAAGTTGTAGAAGTATACTATTCTTGTGATGTGGCCTCGAGAGATATTTGAACATTTCATCCTTTTTCTCTCACATACCAATGTTTAATAAAGCCCAACATACTTAAATGCTCTAATTCCCCGGACAAATTCTCGACTGCTAAAACCTTGCTACTCTCTCGCCTCAACGGTGCGTAACTTGAAGGTTCAACTTTAGAACTTGATGTCTTAACTTTTAAATTTCTGAAAACTTAGAGCTGGAATTAGATACTATACAAATTGTACACTCTTCGCATATAACAAACTACTTGTATAAATATACATATACAAGAAAATTAATACGTCCTACGACGCATTGTTCCAGTTTTAGCATGTTCTTACGGTGTAAGGCCCTATAGTGCTCTAGATAACCAACGATTCTATTGAGATTCTCTTAGATTCTCCTAGATTCTCTTAGAATTTTCTATTTTGATTGAGGTGCTTACCCATGAGCATTTAAAACCTTGAGCATTTAAAACCTTCTAAAATAATCTATTTTGGATCTATGCAATATTTTTAAAACATTTTCTATTTTTAGACTGAGGCGCTTGCCCTGAGCATCTAGAATATTTTCTTTTTTCAAGATTTATATTGTACACCTTTATTATGAAACATTTTAGAACATTCTATTGTCGCTCTTTGCAAAATCTTAAAAAAACTCTAAGATTTCATCAAGATTTTCTTAGATTCCATTAGATATTATGAAGATTCCCTTAGATTCAATTAGATTTCAAGAGATTCCGTTAGACTTGTATATTTTCCTAGATTCTCTTACAATTTATGAGATTTCCTTACATTCCCTTTAATTCTCTTGGATTCCCTTACATTCTAGAAATTTCTAGAACATTTTAGAACTTTCTGGAACATTTTGAAACTTTCAAAACATCCTAGAATATTATAGTCTATTTTATCTTAATTACAACATTACCCTTAAGTATATTTGAAACATAATTTTTTTATAAAATTGATGCTTGGTCTAGTGGGTAGAGTGGGGGTTTGGGGGGTTGAGGACTAGGGTTCGAATCCGCCCAATAACATAAAAATTTTTTAGAAGCCTTTCCTCAAGGAACGAGCATTCAATATGAGCCTTAGGATCTTAGACTCGATCAACGATCAAGATCTCACCATATAAAAGCAATATGAGCCGTAGGATCTATTACATATAATTCCTAAAGCCCCGTGGGCCGGTAGGATGTGTCCCCAAGCCCGTGGCCGTCGAATCTTGGACCCGGCGGCCGGGATCAAATCAATACGGGCCGTGGGACCCACGGTACAAATATTATATGTAAACTCCCGGGCCATACGGGCGTGGGATCGTCCCAAACCCGTGAGCCGTCGGATCTCGAGCGGGCCGGCCGGATAAGCGCGAAACATAAGAACATATATGGTCCAGGCCGGGCCGAGTCGGTCCAAGATCCGGCGGCTCCGTGGCAGGGACACATCGTGCGGTCCCGTGGTTTTGGGAATTATATGTAATAGATCCTACGGCTCATATTGCTTTTATATGGTGAGATCTTGATCGTTGATCGAGTCTAAGATCCTAAGGCTCATATTGAATGCTCGTTCCTTAAGGAAAGGCTTTTAAAATTTTTTATGTTATTGGGGGAATTCGAACCCTAGTCCTCAACCCCCCAAACCCCCCACTCTAACCACTAGATCAAGCATTAATTCTATAAAAAATTTATGTTCCAAATATACTTAAGGGTAATGTTATAATTAAGATAAAATAGACTATAATATTCTAGGATGTTTTGAAAGTTTCAAAATGTTCCAGAAAGTTCTAAAATGTTCTAGAAATTTCTAGAATGTAAGGGAATCCAAGAGAATTAAAGGAAATCTCATAAATTGTAAGAGAATCTAGGAAAATATACAAGTCTAACGGAATCTCTTAAAATCTAATTGAATCTAAGGGAATCTTCATAATATTTAAGGGAATCTAAGAAAATCTTGATGAAATCTTAGAGTTTTTTAATATTTTGCAAAGAGCGACAATAAAATGTTCTAAAATGTTTTATAATAAAGGTGTACAATATAAATCTTGAAAAAAAAAAATATTCTAGACGCTCAGGGCAAGCGCCTTAGTCTAAAAATAGAAAATGTTTTAAAAATATTGCACAGATCCAAAATAGATTATTTTAGAAGGTTTTAAATGATCATGGGTAAGCACCTCAATCAAAATAGAAAATTCTAAGAGAATCTAGGAGAATCTAAGAGAATCTCGATAGTTAGAATGGTTGGTTATCTAGAGCACTACTATAGTATGAACATGCTTGGAACCGTGGAACATAATTTTCTATAACATATACAAGAAAATTAATCGATCCCACGGCGCATTGTTCCGATTTTAGCATGTTCTTACGATTGTAAGGCCCTATAGTGCTCTAGATAACCAACGATTCTACTGAGATTCTCTTAGATTCTCCTAGATTCTCTTAGAATTTTCTATTTTGATTGAGGTGCTTATCCATGAGCATTTAAAACCTTGAGCATTTAAAACCTTTTAAAATAATCTATTTTGGATCTATGCAATATTTTTAAAACATTTTCTATTTTTAGACTGAGGTGCTTGCCCTGAGCATCTAGAATATTTTCTTTTTTCAAGATTTATATTGTACACCTTTATTATGAAACATTTTAGAACATTCTATTGTCGCTCTTTGCAAAATCTTAAAAAAACTCTAAGATTTCATCAAGATTTTCTTAGATTCCATTAGATATTATGAAGATTCTGTTAGATTCAATTAGATTTCAAGAGATTCCGTTAGACTTGTATATTTTCCTAGATTCTCTTACAATTTATGAGATTTCCTTACATTCCCTTTAATTCTCTTGGATTCCCTTACATTCTAGAAATTTCTAGAACATTTTAGAACTTTCTGGAACATTTTGAAACTTTCAAAACATCCTAGAATATTATAGTCTATTTTATCTTAATTACAACATTACCCTTAAGTATATTTGAAACATAATTTTTTTTATAAAATTGATGCTTGGTCTAGTGGGTAGAGTGGGGGGTTTGGGGTGTTGAGGACCAGGGTTCGAATCCGCCCAATAACATAAAAAATTTTAGAAGCCTTTCCTCAAGGAACGAGCATTCAATATGAGCCTTAGGATCTTAGACTCGATCAACGATCAAGATCTCACCATATAAAAGCAATATGAGCCGTAGGATCTATTACATATAATTCCCAAAGCCACGTGGACCGTAGGATGTGTCCCCAAGCCACGTGAGCCGTCGAATCTTGGACCGACGGCCAGGATCAGATCAATCTGGACCGTAGGACCACGGTACAAATATTATATGTAAACTCCCAGGCCATCTGGGCCGTAGGATCGTCCCAAACCCACGTGAGCTGTCGGATCTCGAACGGACGGCCGGATAAGCGCGAAACATAAGAACATATATAGATCAGATAGATCAGATATATACATAAAATATGTAGTCTAGGAGTATAAGTTTATATCGTGCAAAATCTTGTGGGGTCTTTCTTGCTCCCAAAGGTTTTTGCAACTTAATACTGTTGAAATAACACACTCAAGGGATCATTTTATGCAGTTTTTTAGTTCTTTAGTTCAAAAAGTTCTAAAATAGTTCTAAATTCTCTGACCTTGTAATGCAATATTAGAGCATAAATTAGTCGAATCCCGTTGTTATTTTTACTTTTTTTTCTCTACACACATGCTAACTTCACTTTAGGCAGCTCAAAAACTGCTACTAAAGGCAAAGGACCCCAAAATGTTATGGAGACACAGGTGTTCAACGAGAAGGAAACTATGTAGTTTGTCCACAGGGGTGCGAGGAGTAGCAACCCCTCAAAAGTTTACCTATTTCTTTGCAAACAGACAAAAAAAAGCAAGATAGACAAATACTTCTCTGTGGAGAAATGTGCAGTGACGCCCACTGCTACAGATAATGAACTTGTGCTGAAGACTCTCAACATTGACAAGGAGCTTGACTATCTTCTCAACATCACTATATTGTGGATTGGTATTGTGCAAGCCCAAAGACATGATGAATACATCTCTGAGAACAACAAAGAAGGCCATGTAATCACAGAGCTTCACTACTTCAACTTCTGCTTCCTCGGTATAAATTTATACGGCATCGTCAGTTGGAACTTCAACTAACTACATGATTTCGTGGATGTATTACCATTTGTAATACCATATGATGCAAAAACAATAATTTGTCATTCAAGCAGTTTGTTCAACTGTCTCTCAATGTCTTTTAAGGTCAATTAGGATGTTTAGCCAAATGGTTGTGAAATAACAAATTTTTGGATAAGATACAAAAGCATCTAATTTTTTCATATGAGTTTGCCCCATAATAAATCTTTGGCTTTCGTAGTGGTCTTTTTCCCTCTAAAATGAGATATTTTTTTTTGTTGTTCTTCTCTCCTCAATCTGCGCTGGTTCACTCTGTAGCTCCAATATCTGCTACGATTGTTACAGTGGATGTCCCTGACTCAATGGCATTGAGACACCAGGGAGCAGATCGAGTTACTGTTAGTGATTCTATGGATGTGGAAGTTTGACCTGGTTAAAGTAACTTTTCTAAAAATATAATTATATATTATTCTTCTCTTTCTAGGAGAGGAAAATAGTGTGAACTGCATTATATTGTCATGCTTAGACGGGTGGCCCTGCTCAGTTGGATCTGATTGTCCGCTGGGTTTTTTATTCCTGTCTCTGCATTGTATTATGTATTATGTTGGAGTGTTATTAATAAAGTCTGACGTCCTTCAAAAAAAAAAAAACTATCTTCCTAGTCCAACTCTTCCTTAACGGTGAAGAATGAAGTTATTTCTAATCTGGGAGCCCATATGACTCATGATCTTTCAAACGCACTTCTTAAATAAGTGCGTTTCATTTTAAACCTTGTTAATCCTCAATTTTCTTCTTATCAACAGGGTTAAGCTTGCCTGCAATCTTGTCATCCTTAATGGTATTCCTTATGTTAAAACCATACTTCTCAAGAGAGCTCTTGGATTCAATCTTTTTCTTCCTCAGGCTTATATTTCTCAGCATCCTGAACCATCTTTTTATTTTCTTGCTTGCTCAGCCATTAGTAATAGTGATCTTGTTCTTTTGGCCAGTAGTCATATCCTCGGCAGAAACATTAAAATCTGAGGAACCACACATGCATATATTTTCAAATGCAGATAAGGCTATACATATTAAACTGCATTGCTATACATAATAAATTCATGACTTTCAAAGCCTGCAGATGTGGGAGCACTGCCAAGTATCCAATCATAAGCTGCAACAAAAGCACAGAGGCTGTCATTTATGCATTTTATATTTGCAGCTAAAGCCTGTTCAACACATGGTTTGAGAAGTTACAGGATTCTAAAGTCTCTCGTGATGGGAGCTCAAGTAGGTTATATGCATCCACACCACCACCAAGTCTATTGAAAGCAGGAAATACATGATCTGAGTTCAGCACTGAATACATGGTCAAGTAAAGTCCTTTGTTCTAAAAGAGCGTTTTTTAAAGAAGTGGAAAGTGCCACATCAGAGCAGTTCCTGCTCGACATCCCTTCTTACAAGTACAATACTTTCATCTAAGCAGCACAGAGCTGCTTCCATATTTCTTTCCAATAATTGGACATCTATTATAGTAGGAAGTAAATGTTGCTTGAGTGGTAAGCAAATTCGTAACTTTGTTAAAGAGCAATGCTAACATGACAGACTGCAAATCAATTCTTACACCCTATAAACCTGGTAACAAATATAGCCTAAATTCTGATAATAAGGATGCAATCCTACATTTTATTGACAACTAGTGGGTGTTCTTATTTACCTATAAGTAGAACAGGTCTAGTCTATAAGTAGATATATTCTAGAATGGGACTCGCAAGAAACCAACAAACGCCCGTAGATAGGCTTCTCATTCATCTCAGCAGATTTTCTACAATGGTGGACAGTGAGTAGCCGCCACATGCGAACTACCCACGAAAAATAAAGGGAAAATCCAATTATATCATTTGGACCCCAAAAAAATACAATGCTAATAGATGAGTGGTTGATGTACCTGCCGAAAGCTTATCACCGGGATTAAAAAACCCCGCCCTTTCGGGTTTTCGAGGAAAAACCCTAGTGATAAGCCTTCGGCAAGGGGCTTAGACAAACGTAAGGCATAGAATCGCTCCCAAAAACCCCCGCATGGAGAAATCGAAACAGATGCCGCTCGCCAACCCGTACTTGCACATCACCAACACAACAAACGAGACAACACAAACATACCAGAGAATAGCATCACCCAGCGGGTGGAAAAAAAGCATCACCCAGCGGGTGGAAAAACATGATAAACAGAAACTTGTACAAAATACAATAAACAAAGAAGGGGGGGAGGGTGGTTTCAAAGAGAATAAGGTACTGCTGAGAGAAGAGGAAGCGCCCGATGAGGCGTGGATCGTAAACGCGCTGAAATAGCAAACTCCCAACCCAAACGGGCATGCACCGCCTGCATGCATGCATGACATGCATGCTCGTCCCATTCTAGAATGGCGATCCGATGTCTCGGATCGATGCGATTCTAGAATGGGACTCGCAAGAAACCAACAAACGCCCGACTACCAGAGAACTTCCTTACAAACTAGGATCGAGGACGAAGGTCACGGGACGAGGCCAAAGGTAGAAAAAGGATAGCAAGAAAAAAGCGCCAAATTGGCTAAACCAGGCGGGAAGAAGCCCCTCCCACGCCACGAAACAATTCAAAGAGAATAAAGTACTGCTGAGAGAAGAGGAAGCGCCGATGAGACGTGGATGCAGAAACGCGCCTGAAATAGCGAACTCCCAACCCAAACGGGCATGCACCACCCGCATGCATGCATGACATGCATGCTCGTCCCATTCTAGAATGGCGATCCGATGTCTCAGATCGATGCGATTATTCCGATTCATGCATGCATCACTAGAGAGCAGCAAAACATGTCCTGCAATATCTCCAGGGTTCCTGCAAGTCCTTGACCGTATAATTAATGTGCACAGCCTGTTATGCCTGCAAAAACGATCCTTATAGACACAGGTCGTAAGATTTAGAAATGGGGTTGGAAGATAGAAATACTCACCAAAAGACAGAAAGGCATACCCATTAAGAAACCAAAGAGCCAAACTTTTGCTAAATGTAAGCCGAGCAGATGTTCAGTAATTTATGGCCTCGTGTGTTCAAATTAATAACTGAGAACATTTGTATTCAATGCACCAGTTTTTCAAACAATGGAGGCATGAAAGCTCCAAAAGGATCACATTTTTTACTACGGGTTCTAACTTCCAGCAGACCAAGATCCATGGCATTGCCTTTCAGCACAAACAGGCCGGTAATGAGTTAAGAAAAGATGGGAATAAACATAAACTGGAAAAAAGAATTACATGTTCATCTCTATCTGAAGTTCGATTTCCTCCAGGCCCATCTCCACTTCCATCACAGACTGGACCGCGTCCACGACCACCTCCGTCGCTCGCCATATCTACTCTGCTCGTCAAAACTAATCGCCATAGTTAACAAGCATTAAAGTGATGTCATCAGGGTACTTAATTTTATTAACTTAACTTGTGGTGTGAAAAGAATTGTAGTTAAAAATACTAACTTGAACTAACTTAACGGCAGGTCTGAATGGACCCTAAAAGGGGGAGAAAAAAAGAATATGTTGCAGCAAAATAGAATAGAATAGAATAGCAAAAGACATGTCATAAAACTTAGAAAATAACTGTAGCAAACAAACAGATCGAATTTCTACCTTTATTTTCTAAAGTGCAGCCTAAATACAATATGATAGGTGGATTACCATATGGGCATGCAGCTTTAAGAAACACTTGAGAGTTGGATATCTTTGAACACTACACTTGCCATCATTGTGTATGGTGATAAGGTTTTCATTAGCATTGGCACATCACAACATGTCTGACTTTTAAGCACATAACTATATTTTCCTTACTTATAGCTAAATCCTTGTGAGCATTATTCCAACTTGGCAATCAGAATGTCTATTTTTTCCTTGTAGCTAAATCCTAATGAGCATTAGCATCCAACCTGGCATTCAGAATGTCTTCCTCTAGCTTATAAGCTACTGCAAGCTGCTCATGAACCTGGCAGCAGATCATGACTTATTACTTACATGGGCATCCACGATAACGCACAATGGAATCGAAGAAACGTCTAAGGAGATAAGGTAATTAGAACATTCAAACCTAATTATGCATTACCTAAAATAACTCAGGAGTCAGTTCACACTTTGTTTTGAAGGCACTCTGACGGATTTCCTTAGCTTGAGAATAGAATGCAGGATTGGCAATCCTGCTCATAAACCTGAGAAACGATCATGGATTATCAGTTACGAAAGTAAGCATGCTAACACACAAAGTAATACATTTGTGAGAATTTTTCAAAGATATTAAGAATTTCTCAGAGATATTACGAATGCAATGAAAAGTAAGATGCAAAAGCGTGTAAACAATACCTCCACTCTCACTGCATGTAAAGATTGGATGACGAATCAATAGAGGATGATATATAGTTATAGCAGAAATGCTAGTGCAAGTATAGATTTGATGGTAAAAACCAGAACTGCAAGCATGGCCAGTGTATGCAAGACTGCAAGCATGGCTTGATAGAGTGTTCCAGTAGGCTCTCAGCTTATTACAGAGGTTGATCCGTCTAAATATGGAGCAAGCTTCTTGAAGCAATATTCAAAGCTTCTATTTGTATTCACTAAACCAAACAGTCAAGAAATATCTTCTACTCTATAGTTGAGAAAAAAAGAAGCTTCAATACAGGTTGTATAATTTAAAATATGGCAGTGGTTTAGAAATGCTTAAGTAGAACTCGGCTATTTTCCAATCTCACCACATCTCCATTGCCATATCTGCAGCTCCAAATATTAATCTGCACAGCAAGCGCTTCAACTTTCACCTGCCTTTTCATAATAACATTCAATAGGCATACCTTACTTGAAAAAATACGCAAAGTTCAGAATTATGAAGTCTTTCCACTGCTTCCTATATTGTTACTCTAAAATCTACTATTCAGGGCATATTAACACCATGCTTACATTATATAACTCTGTGATTTGCCTTCATTTCTAAGGGAAGTAGAATGCCAAAGCTTGAAGTGATGTTCAAAGTTAGCATCATAGTTGCACATGTACAACCCGCCACATAACCTGCAGTAGATTAGAGAAGTCACGAAACATTCTAAGGTGAGAGGGCACTGGAATTTTTCTAGTATGACCATATGTGGCTTATATGTGGCTAATCATGGCACCAGGGTTTTCCCAATAAATCCATCTGTGGTCGAGGAAGCGTAACAACCGCATCTATGCTGGCATCCTTATTGTAATCAGGGAGCAGAACCAGAATGCTCTCATAGATATCTGGTAAGTTGCTTGCAAACAAAGTCTACATCATAAACGAAAAAATTATGTAACCCCAGCAAATCTGGTGTAAGGGAAAGTGGCACGCTGTAATTATCCTCCATCTGGTTCTAAAGCTCCATGGCATCTACATTACAACTCTAACTCTGCAACACCTAAAAAGGGTGATTCTATAAGTTGACTGGCTGCTAGGGCAGTAGAATGACAAAATGTTGCATCAAAATATCCTTGGGGCGCTACTGGCTCAAGTCGCTGTCTTCATCTGACGTGCATCCTGCTTTTACCATTCAGTTTAGTTGCACTGGTTATGCTTTACAGAGATGTGCTGCAAGGCTTCCGAATGTAGTATAGTTACCCAAGATCCAATCGCAAAATGAAGCTCCTCGGACTTATTGTCAGCATTTTCTCTTCTGTTCTTGGCATCTACAACATAAGAATAAGTCAGATACAGATGACATAAGGTTGCAAGCAACACTGAAGATTAAAACTCACCTCAAAAATATTTGATCAAAACTGGCCTCAAGCGGCTCTCAACTGATGATGATGCTACCCTAAACCACGCCGATTCCTTCTAAACCCTTCTATTGCAACTGCGATAATCTCCAAGCTTATTTTTGAGATTGGGCACCGGAATGGATGTGACAACCGGTTAGCCGGTTTCCAAAGTGGCTGCCCAACAATAACGACCACCGCCAGTTTACACCCCATACTAAGTTTGGAGCAGTCATTGGCATATTCCTGGTATATACTGACATATACCTGGAATATGCCATAACCTCGCATGGACAAGGGCTTGCCCCCCACGGGCAACCCAAAAACCAACCTTCCATGAACCCAAATGGGCCTATTAAAAATTTTGACATCCTAATACTTCATAATTACACATTGGTCTGGAGTTAGGTTTTTTGGCTTAGCTAGTTAACATCACACAATTACAAAATCTATGAATAAAAAAATTGAGGAAAAAGCATATATGCATGATGACTGATGAAATATCAATCACGTTGAAAATTTTACCTACCCCCATTAGTTATAATGCTTGTATTTGACAATGTCCAAATCTTTTGAATTTTTGATCTATTTTATCTTACATGTGCACTACTAAGGAATATGATAATGCAAGCGTTCACTCAAATTCTTTACCTAACATGCTAGGTAGAATTTAAAAAAAGTAATGCAGATTAACCCATCTGGATCTATGTTAAGACAACTCTAGTGTTAAGGGACTTTGAACACCGGGAAGCCTTCAAAAATTGGTCCCATGCACAAAGTCAAGGAATGTTGAGAGTATCTAAGGGAATTTCAAAGAATAATGATGGAATCCAATGAGATCTTGGAGAAATGAAGAGGAATCTGATAATCTTGAGAGAATCTAAGGGAATCTTTGCGAATCTTATATAAAATCTTGGGGAATTACAAGGATGTCGAGGGCATTTCCACATAATGTTGAAGGAATCTTGGCAAATCTAGAGGAGTCTTGTGAGAATCTTTAGCATAACTTGGAGGAAAATGTCATCAAAACACAAGACACAAATGTACGTTGAAATCCCATGTATTTAAGGATGTCTTTTGCATTGTAAAGAGAAAGATGGCCACCACGTAAATTACTTGTAAAATATAGAGTAGATTGTGACATCTTTAGTAGTAGGACAAATTAGATTAGATTAGAATAGAATAGAATAGAATGATCTTTATAGTCCACGAAGACCAATCAGCCTATGGGACCCAATGAGCGCATTAGACTTATTACTGTCCAAGTTGAAAAACCCCATCCTCTATTCTTTTGGAAGTGTTGCCTTGCATCTAAACTAGTGTGAATCTATGTAATTCCCTGGAATATAAAAATTTGTTATTCATTTGCTTTAATATAAAAGAACCGTACATGGTCTATACATGAACTATACAAAAAAAATTTTAAACCATACAAATGAACCATTTATGGTCTATCAAGGTACACCTCTAGTGGTAACGTTTTTTTTTTCTTTTTTTTTGAAGAATATAAGACTATATTAAACCACTAGAATGCGATCAAGTACAGTGATAAGTGTGGTGCTAAGAAATGAAGTGCCCATCATGATCCACAATCTGTAGGAATGTCGACCAAATTTCCCGCTTAACTGTGCCAAACAAGCTTGAGACTTGGTAAGCCTGCCACAACTTATGCCTCAAGATCGGAACCAACCGAAAAGGGCTAAGCACTGCATTCTGAAAGACTTTCGCCCTCCATCTTTTCCAAATCAGCCACAGAAGCCAAGCTCTGCATAAATGAAATGCCTGCCGCTTGGCCACTGCCCAACGGCTAGGAAAGACTCCCAAGAGAATCTTCTGACTGCACAGTGAAGACCCAAAGAGGGCTCTCACCCAGGACCAAGCTGCCCCTACCTCTGTGCATAGGACAAAGCAGTGCTCAATGGTCTCTCGTCGCCTCCCACATAAAGGGCATGTTTTCGCTACCTGAGGCTTGAACCTGTGGACTCGGACATTCACCCTAAGTCTACGGTGCAAGATCTGCCACAAAAGGGTACGGATTTTAGGAGGAGGCAATGTATTCCACGCCCACTTCCACATGGCGGGCCATTTACTCCCTAGAAGCTTAAGCGACCACTTATCCGAAGGCGGCAACGTGTCCTGAAGCGCTAGAAGCCCATAAGCCGATGCTACAAACTGAGCTGCATCAAGTCCACTATGCGACTTCCAAACGCGATTGACTTAAGAAGACAACTGCAATGGAATAGCATTAGCAATTCTGGCCCAAGTTTGGCAGCTGTGTGTGGCGGTGTAAGAGCCCAGGGAAACTGACTCAACCACGCAGGAGGAGGTTCCTCCACTACCCACATGGCCGAGCACTTGGATCAGTTAAGCAAGCATCCCGAAGCTAAAGAAAAGGCATCCAAAATATTCTTGGCTGCCTGGAGATTGGACTCATTTGCATGAAGAAAGAGGAATGTATCATCCATAGAAATTGATTCGCAAAACACATTTGCGACCCATCATTTATGTGGAGACCTTGCACCACATTGTCAGCAACTGCGACCTGAAAAAGCCGCGAGAGAGCTTCTGCCACTATAGTGAACAGAAATGGGGCCAAGGGACATCCCTGCCTAATGCCTCGGCCCACAGAAAAGATTGAAGAGGTCTCACCCTGACACCACACCGCCGCCCTAGCGGAACCGCATCGCGACTTCATAACCGTTTCCCTGAAACTAGATCCACACCCAAAGGCCTGCATCATATCCGCCAAGAACCGCCGGTGACATCGCATCATAAGCCTTGGCAAAATCCAGCTTAAGAAAAACAAGGGGCTGCCTCATCCTACGAGCCCAATGCACTCCCTCAAAAGCAGCAGCTACAACTTGAAGAATATTCTGCCGAGGGAGAAAACCAAACTGCTCTGCGCTAATGGCGTGAAATAGTACTGGCTTAAGCCTCTTAGCCAAAGCCTTAGCAATGATTTTATACACTACAGACAACAGAGTAATAGGCCTCCAGTCATTGATGGTTTTAGGATGCTTACATTTGGGTATAAGTGAAATACAACCTGTATTCAGTAGAGGATGCATCGAGTTATTCCCCAAAAGATCCACATATCCTTGCACCACCGAGTTCCCCACCCACTCCCAGTACTGCTGAAAAACCTCCAATGGTATTCCGTCCAACCCAAGACACTTATTCCGAGCCAGCAGGTGACATCGTCCCCCCAACTCACCTTACATCAGCGGCTCCTCTAAGCTCTGTCTTTGAAGGGTGAGATTCTTTGGCGTTACCTTGGCGGCCACCAGCTCACGAAAAACACTCGAGAGGGAAGCGGGCTCTCCTTGAAAACCCTTTCATAGTGCGCTGCTACAAAGGCCTTGATAGCATCTGGTTGCTGCAACAACACTCCTTGGGATGCATTGAAACTTTGGAGCACTGTTTATATTTGTGTGCAGAGCTGAGTAGTCTTAGGTCCTGGCTGCATTCTCTTTTTGGAGTATCTTTGGATAGTCAGCACTTTCTTTTGGGTATTTATCCAACTCAGTGGACTGCTTCTAAAAGGATTGCATTTCACATGGCAAAGTCTTGGCTAATATGGAGTGTATGGAAGCGAAGGCGAAGAAAGGTCTTTTATGATCAGCGTATTTCTTCTCAGGTGGTGCTTCAAGAAATTCGTAAGAAGTTGTATAATTGCTTTCAGATCTCCAATTGGCCTTATAGTATAAAAATTCCAATATGGAGTGATCATCTAAAAGTGATTGATGCTTCAGGGATATTTCTTACTTCTGGAAGTACTTTGTAATATTTTGAGTGTATAATATGAAGTAAAACATGTTCTTCAAAAAAAAAAAAAAAAAACTCCTTGGGGTGTAACTATGTCAGCCATGGCTGCTGCATACTTCTTCTAGCGGGCTGCTCGGAAAAAGACCTTAGAGCAAGTGTAAGACTGCTTCAGCCACGTCAAACCCGCTTTGACCCTGGCCTGCGATACCTTGGCCTCCTCCTCAACCTCGATCTGACGAAGCACCTGCTGCTCACGCAAGCCATCAGAGACACGCCCTCTAAGAGACTCCAGTTCCGCATATAAGGCATCCAACCTGCGACGCTGAGCCAAAGCCTTTTGCCGCCCCCATTCTTTCGCAAACTATTTTACCCTAGCCAATGCTGTAACCATTGCACTCATTCCACTGTCCTGACTGAATATCTGCTTCCAAATGAGCTTACAGCCGGCTGTGAACTTTGGATCCTGAAGAAAGCTTGTGTTAAGCTTAAAAACCGTCCTGAGAGGCCGCGATGGGTGGTCATGAAGCCGCTGAATGAGCTGGAGAGTGTGATCAGAGACAGAGGTGGCCAGAACATTCACCCTAGTGAAGGCTGGAGCATAATCCAAGACTGCTGGAGTGCCATAAACTCTATCTAGCCTAGAGTATGCCCTACCATGCCCCAGCCAATTATTGCACCAAGTAAAATTCCGATCCCCGGGAAGCTCTGTCAAACCCCACTCCCGCACAAGCCTAAGCCATTGGTCACGCTCAAAACCTTGCACAATATCTGATACCATGCCGGTCCTCTGGGAGCTCCACCATGTTAAAGTCACCCAGGACAAACCATGTAGAACCCATACCAAAGGACTGGATCTTATTTCGCAGTTGTGTCCATAAACAACCTCTCTAAGTGGCCCCAGTTGGTGCATAGACATTTACTAAGCCCCACTCAGACTGGCCCTCCTTCCATTTAATCACTGCCCACTGGCCCTGGCTATCTGTGGCTGAAAATGTTACATGTACACTCATTTTTCAACAAATCAAAGTACCTCCCCTAGCCGTGCCCGTTGTAGCAGCTGCAGCCACATACTGATTACCCAAGATATTCATTAGGTTGTTAATATTGCCCCTAGCACATTTATGCTCCTGCACACACAAGATATCTGGATTAAGATTCTTCACAGCCATGGCGAGACTTGCTCGCTTATTCGGAGAGGATTTGATGCCTCTCACATTCCAAGATAGAATTTTCTTATCCATGTGGGTCTTTGTGCACCAAGGGGCCAGGATCCCCTTGCAAAGCCTCACATGCCTCAGCACGATCAGCCCAGGAAGCAAAGTTCTGGACTACCTGATCAATCACCATTCGATCCACTTGAGGAGGGGCCTGCACAGTGGGCTGCAAATGGGCTAAATGACCCTCTTGAGGAGCTCTCACCTGAGCTCGCCTCCTAGAAACAACCTGTTGCCACTCTTCCTCTTTCTGCTGCAACTCTTCAATCTGTGGAAGTCTCCTACATACCTCGGGATCCACCATGGTAAGTAAAATTACATTGAATGCGCTCTTTTATAAACTACTTCACAAACACTTGCAACTTGCAATAAATGTGTCAAAACTAACTAAAACTTTTATTATTGGGCTCGACTCATCGAGAGCTTTTCAAAGTGTAGTGGTTTGGCATCATCCTGTTGTAGTGGAACATTGGCCTTAGGGAGTTTGTAGAAAACCTGATAGAATATAAAGGAACCCTATGGCCTTTTCTAAGGAATTTGAGGAGGGAACCTGGAGAATCTTTATAAAAACTAAGAGATCTCGAAGAATCTTCACTGAATATTGAGGAATCCATTCACATTGATGGAACTTAAAAAAATCTTAAGGGACTTTGAACACTAGGTAGAGCAAGACACTGGATCGTCGAAAGTTTTCAAAAGAATGGCCCCATGCACAAAGTCAAGGAATGTTGAGAGTATCTAAGAGAATTTCAAAGAATAATTATGGAATCCAATAAGATCTTGGAGAAACGAAGAGGATCGCGATAATCTTGAAAGAAACTTAGTGAATCTTTGAGAATCTTAGATGGAATCTTGGGGAATTCCAAGGATCTGAGGGATTTCTACATAACGTTGAAGAAAGCTTGGCAAATCTAGATGAGTCTTATGAGAAATCTTTAGCACAACTTGGAGGAAAATGCCATCAAAACACAAGACAAAATGTACATTGAAATCCCGTGTGTTTAAGGATGTCTTTTGCATTATAAAGAGAAACATGGACACCACGATAAATTATTTGTAAAATATAGAGTAGATTGTGACAATTTTAGTACTAGGACAAATTAGAATAGAATAGAATAGAATAGAATAGAATAGAATAGAATAGAATAGAATAGATTTTTTATCGTCCACGGATATGGGACCCAAACAAAAAGAGAGCAGCAAGCGTATTACTGTCAGGATTAAAAAACCCCGTCCCCGAAGGGTTTTCGAGGGAAAAACCTTAGCAGTAATAAGTATGCCGACATCGTCTATTCTCTTGGGAATGCTACCTTGCATCCAAACTAGTGTATGAATCCATGTAATTCCCTGCAATATAGAAATTTGTTATTCATGTGCTTTAATGCAAATCTGAAATGATATTCTTTTACCTGATATGCCTCCTGGTATAGGCATTTGTTTTGGCATTTGTTTTGGCATCTTCAGTTGATCTGGAAGAGGAGGTATTTCAATTGTCTTGCTCAACATGAGCCACACATCTCTCATCCTTGGACGTGCATTAGGGTCATTTTGTGTGCATAGAAGCGCCACCATGCTCATATCAAGAGCCTCCTCTCTATCAAACTTATCATATAACTTTTCGTCAATGAGCTCAAGAAGGCTATAAGGTCCTCCATGATAAACCAACTCTTGTACATGCTCCACCATTGGATTTGATGATTGACCATCTTCATCCCAACTTTTGTTAACAAGCTTTGCATTATGCCTTCCACTTAGTAACTCCAACAGAACTACACCAAAGCTGTAAACATCTACCTTCTCGGACAAATTGTTCCAATAAATATACTCTACAAAAGAATTATACACCTCACATATACAATACAAGGGAAAACAATGCAAATGTAGCTGAACAAATTAAGCAAGGAAGTGGAAGATATGGTATGAGTGATGTACCTGGTGCCATGTAGCCAAATGTGCCAACCTTGTTTTGCACTGTTTTAGAAGTTCTATCCTTGAAAAACCTTGCCAGGCCAAAGTCTGCCACACAGGCATTCATATCCTTATCCAGCAAAATATTTGCAGGCTTCACATCACAATGAATCACATGGTATTTTGAATCCTCATGCAAGTATTGCAGTCCAGATGCAGCATCAATGGCTATCTTCATCCTGGTTTCCCAATCGAGCCGCCGCCGTCGAACAGAGCCTTTTCTAGGCTTCCATTCTCCATGTAATCACAAACCAGTAGAGAATTTTCAGATTCCAAACAGTACCCATTAATCCCCACCAGATTTCTGTGTTGAAGCATGCTTAGAATGTGGTAATTTCTTTTTTAAAGGTCTTGGCATCTCTGCTACCTTTTTTGGTCAGTTGCTTGACTGCTACAACACTGCCATCTGGGAGAGTGCCCTTGTACACTGCACCAAATCCTCCCTTTCCAAGCAATAGTTTCTCATTAAAACCATATGTAGCATTCCATAGCTGCTCATATGTGTAAATAGTTGGTCCAATCCTTGAAATCTTCTCCATAGTATTGGTAGTGGCTATGACAGATTCCGTTAGAGACTCATCATCAGATCTAGAAGATCGCCTGCGTCGGATTATAACTAAACAAACTGCAACAATTAAGAGAAAAATTGCCACTAGCCCCCCTGTTATACTGCCAACAAGTTTTCGTTTTAAAGATCTATTGTTTGAATTTGTTGGTATAACAGAAATAGCAGATATTATTGGGCCAGATCCAGCAGTGTAGTAATAATTATAACGATTGCCCACTAATTCAATTGATATGGTTCCATCTGTCACAGATGCACTTACATTAAATATGTAAGGAACCCCGCTGTTTTTTTCAACCCAGATATCCAGATCATGCCTAACCATCTGCCCTTGAACAAACACATCAAATAATCTAGAATTCCTGGAGGCCGCAAATGTTTCTACAAAATAGAGGGTAACTGTGTAGTTCTGATTAGTCAATCGTGTGCCATGGTAAGCAAGGTAATTCGATGACCATTTAGCAGTTTTGTATAGTGCATCCTGATTTGTTGCTTTTATGTTATCTCCTCTTAAGGTATCTCTGGAATTATTAATACCTTCCAATCCAGAAATTTCTAGTACCCAAAATGTCTTACCAATCTGATGCAGCCCTATTGATACCTCTGTGCTATTTGCTACAAACGTCTCGCCATCAAATTTGACCTCCAGACCTCCTGCATTAATCCCGAAACCCCCTCCCACGCCTGTTGTAGATGGAAAACATACATCCTGCTGAGCAGAAGATGTGTTACAATTGAGATCTAAAACTCTGTTCTGATCCTCAAAATAATTAAAGGCAAAATCCTTCTCTTTCACAGAAGCCAAGTGCCGCGTGGAACCTGTTAAAAAGTTATGCGATACGTCTAGTCTGGAAAGGCTTGACAGGTTTCCAAAGGCGTTCGGAATTGTGCCTTGCAGACGGTTGTGGCCTAGAAGCAGGAATTGAAGATTGGGCATTGTTAAGCTTGCCGGAATGTTTCCACCCAACTGGTTAAAACCCAAATCGCAAACTGTAAGATTGGAAAGGGAAACATTTGGGATTGGACCAGAGAAGTTGTTTCGGTTAAGTTTGAGGGACTGCAGCAAAGGCATGCGCTGGATGAAAGAAATATTTCCAGAGAAGGAGTTGTAAGAAAGGGTAAGGTCTGAGATACGTGTTAGATTTTCGAAGGAAAGAGGCAGAGGGCCAGAGAGCTGGTTGGAATGGAGCCATAATTTTGTGAGATTGGCGAGGCGGCCAAAGTCCGGTGAAATGCTACCGGAGAGGCGATTGGTGGGAAGAAGAAGCTCTGCGAGGAGGGAGAGGTTGGATATGGAAGGCGGAATGGTGCCATTAAGTCTGTTATTATCCAATTCCAGAACTAGAAGCTTTTCCAGGCTCCCGATCTGAGGGGGGATGCTTCCGTTCCACTAGAAAAAAAATAACGTTCTCCACCCCTATCTCCACGCATTCTCCACGTGGAGAATATAGGGTAAAGAGTGGAGAATAAGGGGGAAACGTTAATATTAACGGAACCTAACAATTACCAATATTCTAGGGTTTATACAACAGGCGACCGATGACGGATTGACGCCGAAGCGGCGACGGATTCGGAAGCTGCGCCTAACCCTAACGATAGGTCCTTTAGTATTTTGCAACAGCGGCCTCCACATTCAGTGTTCGTTCTCTTTTTTATCTGATTAAGAAGCTTTTGGCTTTTGATCTACTCCAAGAACTACCTCTACTCCAAGAACTACCTCTGTAATTTGGTTTTCGCCATTGTTTACTGCATTTTCAGACCGCCTCTTGTTTATAAGGCCAATCTCGGTTCTGCTTGCATCAGGCTTGTAACTGGGCTTGATCACCTTAGGCAAGCTTTTCCCTGTGCTTGGACAGTACACAGGGTCTTTTTCCCATAATGTCATGCATAGCAATGACCGATTTTGTTGCCGGAGTCCCCATCCTTGGGATATATGTTAGAATACACATCAAATGGATGAGCACTTCATTTCAACAAGTTTACAATATTTTTTGAAGATATACTTCTTATACAAGCTGTAGGAACATTCAACACTTTGTGTCTGCTCGAATGTATTCAATAAAGACTTCAAATCAGGTAACCAGAACTCCACCTCCTTTGGTTTTGTTCTATTGGAAAATGGTGAAGCAAATTCTTTTGCAGAATCATGTTGTGACATGGTTTGAAATATTAAAGATAAGTTCTTTTCAATTATCTACACTTGAAAAAACCTTGCATCCAGCAAGTTGCATTCTAACAAATTATTTTCTATATGAAATGCAGAGCAAAGCTCATAATCTGTTACAACTGGTTATCTATCTTTGAAGGAAAAGCTTAAGTCGGCTTTGTCACTAGATATGGATTCTATACGTTCTATAAATGCTGAAAGCTCCATCTAGGCGACATTTCGTCTATTATTGGTTTGAATAAGATCAATTTTGCGCGGTACATCTATTAAGTTTCAATGTTTGAGCACAGTAGCTCCCAGTTTACTATATTTATAAGCCGAGGTTATCCTTCATATGCCTTAAGACTCTTAATTGTAGCATTACATAGCAAAACTATGCATTACATGGCAAAACTATATGCACTTGAATACTGCGTAATTGAATACAACTTATTTCTGTTATTAGAATCCTAAGTAGGCGTGGTTCCATGGGGCTCCCCATTGATTGATAATGGGTCTGATAAGCCTTGGCCTCTGGGAGGTTAAGGCAAAAGATTAGCAAAGTCAAGATTAGCAAAGTCTACTACCATTCTTATAATTGCTATGTTATTACTACCATTCTTATAATATACTACCATTCTTATAATTGCTATGTTATTATTATTGTGAAGGTGTTATTTCTGTCTCTAACTTGTCAACTCTGAACAGGACTGTTTATATCTGCATCTGCATATCTGCATATTGTATTAATCCAAGCTGCATCCAAAAATGCCAAATCTTTTAAGATGAAAGCTGCCATTGCAGTGTCGTCAGGTACACTCTGTCATTTTTATATTCAATCATGTAGGATCAAGCTGGAACTTGGAACATGGCACTTTAGAATCAAGCTGGTGACTGTAGTACATATAGCTGCTGATTATATTGTGACTGCATTTGCATGCCAATTCGTGCCTCAAGCTGATACCATAGCTAACTTATTAATGTTTCAAGGTCTTAATATTAAGGTTTCAAGATTAAGTTTAATACCAGATTAGTAAAGGCATTTGCCTTGGCATATATCAGCATAATTTTAGGTCCTCTATATTCACTAGTAAGCGAAGCACTTGGACAAGAGCAACTTGGAACATGGCACTTTAGGATCAAGCTGGTGACTGTAGCTCTAATACATATAGCTGCTGATTATCTTGTGACCGCATTTGCACGCCAATTCGTGCCTCAAGCTGATACCATAGGTAACTTATTAATGTTTCAAGGTATATTAATAAGAACTGCTTTTAAGTTCTTATTAATGTTTCAGATCTAACACGATGAGCTCAAATCTGGCTCAGATTTGATAAATTCCACTGCTTAGCTTCTGGTATGAACCCCTCAGTGGCACTGATGAGGATGCAGAAGCAGCTCAGCGGGCCCTTGATTTTCAACTAGGATGGTACTTTCCCACCCTTCCGCTGCAAAAAAGAGATTCAAATTAACTGCCAAAAAGGTTAATTGTTTTTCTAAATTGATGCAGGTCAATGGATCCTATAATGGATGCTTATGGTGCACACCAATATCATTTACTCAGTATATGCATGCAAAGGGTGACATTTGTATTGGCTATTATCTGCATACCTATAGCAATTGTTTGATACAACTGTTTTCTACCTAGCTGGGCTATTTTGCAGCACTGCTTCATTCACTCCACTAAGATGGAGAATTTGTGACAAATTCAATTATTGATCTTAAGAAAATCCTTTAAAAGTAGCTCTTGAGCTCACAAGGTGAATGTAAGGTGAATGTATGGAGAATGGAAGTAGAAATGCTGATAGTAAATTAGAGGTGAACAAATGGTGAATACAGTCCAAGATTTACCATCAATTCTCCAAGTTTCACCACTGGTTCTCCATGATTTTCAGGGGAAACTTCTCCATATGGTAAAGGTGATTCATGGGTGAATGCCGGGTGAATAAAAGGTAAATTGTCCTTTCATTTCCCATTTGGAGAACCAGAAATTTTTTGTAGTGGTTCAGCTGGTTGGTTCCAAGGCGCAGCTGCCTGAGCGCAGTAAGCTGGCCGATCGAGGCCGGGATGCTGCCTCTCAATCTGTTGTTCCACAGCTCCAGCCTAGTTAGCGCATACAGATTGCCTATCGAATCCGGGATTTTCCCTTCTAAACTTTTGCCTGTCGCAACAATCTCTGTCACTGCCTCATCCTCGTTGCATTTCACTCCGCTCCAATTGCATGGACTCGAATTTACATCCCATTCTAGGTTGCTCAGTGCGTTTCCAAGGTTTCCAAGGTCTTGCATGGCTTCTAACTCGGGTTTAGACAGGGCTTTTGCTACCGAGAGGCATGTCAGTAGTATCAGTATGCTTGCCATTTTCTTGCGCAACAGAATTGCAGATGCTGAGTTAACTTAGTTGTTGCGCTTGCACGCAACCTTAAAACTACACGTTATCTCAGTGTCATTTCAATTCAATAAACTTTGAAAACCAGTCTCAATGTTTGGTCAAAGAAACTCAGGCCCTTTTTCCACAGCAGTCACAAAATACGGCTCTCATCTACCATATAAGACACCATTTGTGACTCTAAGGCTAAAATGAGACACACAAATCTGAACTTGTTTTTCCACTGCATGATAGTCATAAAATATGACACCACTAAAATGCTACTGGAAAAGCATGAAAAAATAAGACACGTCTTATTTTTAGTTATTTTTAATTATATATTCAAATAAGACTAGGTGTCTTATTTTACGGCGGGGGAAATCCCCCGGAATAAAATAAGACTCCATTTGGTATCCAAACCTATTCCGAACCTAAATAAGACATGTCTTATTTTTATAGTGGAAAAGTGATTTACTTTTAAGACAATAGGTGGCCAAACATCATTGGATAAAATATGTGACTTTTAGAGATAAGACTACCGTGGAAAAAGGGCCTCAATCCATACATACATCTTATCTCATCTCGTGTCAATTCAATTCAATCAAACTTGGTCAATCAGCCTCAATGTTTGGTCAAAGAAACGCAATTAAGATAGATCCACATTAGTACTCGTGCCCAGTGTTGCTGGTTATAATGTCACAACCTATAAATGTTGGGAACTTGTGCATTTGTGTAGAGTAACTTCTTGGGCCATTGGATCATTTTGAGAACCTGTAGGTTGCAAGTGGCCATGCCATGTATATGAATCTTGATATGTTGTGGCTATTGATGTGTTAACACCATGAAACGCTTTGATAGCATTGCATTTCTTGCGTTATTTAGCGTGACCTTAGACTGCTTGTTCATTGTGTGTTACACATGTATCTATAGCTAGCTTGGATGTTGTTAATCGTATGTGCAAATAAAATAATATGAAACTTATGTTAATGACTCTTGCCAATAAAATACAAAACATTGTAAAAGATGAAAGATGGGCCCAGTAGATAGATTCCGTACACTGTTTGGATACAATCAATGTGTGTTTTGCTAGGGCCTTGTAAGGATATGATTATAGTTCTTGCTGGCTGAAAATTGAAAAAATTTTAATCTCTATATGGTCTTAGTGTAGCTTGTATTTCTGGCCAATCTGTATCGGTGGTCATAGTGACAAACAATGTTGGATGACCTTTTGCCCTAGATAGGGCCAATGCATCTGCCACTTGCACGGAGCACCACCTTTGACACCCCAAGAATGAAGAGGATAAGACAATGTCTTTTTTGTTATCATTGTCTCTCTTTGAATAGTCCTCGTCATATTGCACTCTTCTGTTGCGAAAGGTAGGCGTTCTGAAATAGTTCAATCGAGCATCCTCAATCCTCGAATACATGTCGACCAACTCTCCACACAGACGACCCAATTGAACGAATCGTTCCTCGTGCAACAATCTTGCCCTATACCATTGCAATTGCGTAAGGCCATGCTCGTTTCCAAGCCCCCAACCAACTGTGCCATGCGGAAAAAAAAGCGGATATTGCAGTGGTTCATACATAGGGTCCATGATATTTATGAAGGTTGGCTCCCCTTTATTATGAACCCAAAAACCAGCAATCCGAGGAGCGATATCGGCCGTGTTATTGACATCTGCAATGGCCGCAATTTCGTTGCTTGCAACGACTCCATGAATCGTAATGTATGCTGATGGTAAATGCATGCTTCCCATGGTTCGAAGGTTTTGAATAAATGGATTAATTTGGTTGAGAATTGAACCGATAATACCAATCCATTGAAATGGCACTCTTTGATCTCGAGCTTGTGCATATCGTTCAGATTCGTCATAGATGTACCAATGTATTGGATGTCCTGTTTCCGTTGTGGGCCGTAGTCGATGATATGTCCGTCCTGTAATAGTTACTGACGAAGGGAAATCTAAATTTACAAATTCGCCACTTACTCCAAGCACGCTGAAGCAAAATAGTTTGTTTACTTTTCTCGCTAGTTTAGCAAATTCTTGTATGTTGTACATGTTGTATAGCGCCATAGGCAATGGGGGTAAAGATGGCAACAACCATTTCACTTTGTTGCAACAGAATCCATCTTGCTCGATGTTGAGCAAAGGAATTTGACAATACATGCATCTCTTACTCCACGTGCACATCACATAACTTCGATGTATAGCCAAGTTCATGTGTTGTGCACGAGCTTGCCAATGTGCAGAAGCTCTTGGTACTATTTCACCTTCCGTACCATTTGCTTGAATCTCTGTTTGGCTTGACAATGTTGCATCTCTCTGTGGTACAGGTATAGACTGGGATCATCCTGAACGTTGTCTAGCCATGGCTCTCATTCTAAACTTATCTTGGCATAGTTAAACTTGCATAGCATTCTATCTTTCTTTGATGTATTCGCTCTCTATCGCCCTCAGATAGTTGCGCATAGCGCTCCACCTCTCTTTGCCGCATTCTCACTCTATCGTCCTCAGATAGCTCTGTATAGCGTTCTACTCTTCTACGTCTGTCATATCCCTATCCTCCTCGGGCAAGTTTGCATCGCGTTCTCTCTCTCTTTGACGTATAATCTCTCTACTCTCTTTTGATAAGTTAGCATAATGTTGCCTTCTATTATATCGCCTTCTTTCTATATCCTCTTCTGCTAGATTCATGCAACACTCTTCAACCGAACTATTCAAATTTGTACCACTATTCTGCTGATCCTCAACCACAGTTGTGTGTTCTACAGTTCTTTCTTCTATTACTTTAGCTCGTCGTTGTCTTGCACGTTCCCTAGTTCTCTCTCTTATCCTCTCCCTATCCTCCTCGGTCAAATTTGCATAGCGTTCTCTATCTCTCTGACGTGCTCTCTCTCTATATCTCTCGACTAGATCCCCTAGTGCAATTCTACCACTATCCTCCATGGTCGTTTACTTTAAGTAAGTTCTATTCACATGTGATAATATTGAAGCCTTGACTTTCAACTAAAAGAACAATGTGGAGTAGAATAGAATAGAATAGAATAGAGTAGTGACTTACTTGATACTGCTTTGTCTACGTTTTCTTCCAAACTCACGTCAACCAGTAGCTCAGGTCTTTTCTCAAAACTAGAACATAAAGCAACATAAAGCATTAAAATTTCCAACATTTTTCCAGTCAATGTAACAATTCAGCTTCAACTCTTCAAAGCACATTTGCAATTCCTATTGTTTGCTTTTGTTTCTGAAGCTTATTCTTATCTAATATTTTGATGGTTGGGGCTTACTATATAAAGTACACTTGCAACTCTCGTCTGCCCTTATTTGCCTTCAACATTTCAACAAGGCCACGCATTTTCCCTTCTCTAAAAACTTCTAAGGTCATGTAACTATCTAAGACGATCTTTTTAGGCATTATGCCAACTCAACTCTCTATGCATTCATCTTTTATCCCAATTGTCACTTCTTTTACATAACTGATGGCGTATGGTGATGATCACTCAAAATCTATAAGTAGGAATATGATTCTACCTAATGCACCTAATATGAGCATATGAATTGGCTAGGATGGGATGGCATGCTATACATATGAAGCACATTGTACCTCAAAAGTTCGTTGGGGTTATCACTATATTAATTCAACTTTAATATGGTGGATGCATTAAAGTGTAAATTGCTTTGAAACCAAGTGTGAAAGTGTAAAAGTGTCAAGCGAAGCTTTCAAATAAGATTATGTAAATTGCGACGTAGCAAGGGAAGCCTATGGTATGGTGGAGGAAATGGGTCGAGGGCTTGCAACATTAACGAGTAAAGGAGGGCATCATCATTGACGAGTCCAAACATAAAACCAAGCTTCAAAGAAAAATGCCACTGCGAGTGTGATGTTTGTCCACATACAAATACGTTAACCTTGAAGATTAATCACTGTATTAACCTGGAAGATGGAGCACTATACTTAACATATTCACAAAATAGATGGGAGCTCGGTTTGGAAGAGATCCCATACCCACACTTCCATTGCATGCATTCATCCCCAACAAAAATAGAAGGAAGCAAGCTAGTGATGGCAAGTAATTTATATTTGTATTCAACCCTAAAAGGATAAATCTAGTACACTCCTCACATGGAGAGAAGTGGAGAAAAAAAGAAAAAAGAAAAAGCTCTTTGCAAGTCAAAACCAACACACAACAAAGTCAAAAAATCTTCTTGGACAAAACAAACAGTTTACTTAAGTGCCCTCAAGCCCTTCAAGCATATAAGTGCCCTCAGGCCCTTCAAGCATTTTTGCAACGCTGGATGTAAAAGAATAGGGAAAAGTGAAGTTTTGAATGTAAAAAGTGAAGTTTTGAGATGTTCTAGCAATTCTATCTGCGTCTGAATCTCTTTACCTCATGTCTCATTTGAGACTTCCATTGGAACCTTGTTGAATATTTATTTTAAGTCATACGTCCTTAGAAAAGTTTTGCTAGCAAATATTTGGATATTCTGAATGCTCGCTTGAATATTCTGATGTTGGGTTTATCTCTTGCAACGAGTCCAACCAAGCTTGTTCGAAAACTAACCGTCCGACAGAAGCATACAGCTCGTGGTCCTGTTTAATTTCTGCTTTATTTCTCCTTTTGATCAAGTAGAAGATACTATTTTGTATTTTGCAATCTCTCCGGATTTCCACAGCCTCTGGCATCAGTTGTATAAGCTATGGCCCTTTGCTTTTCCTTTGCCTTGCTCCGCAGATTGCGTTGTGGCTTCTTCGCCGGAGATGGCTATAGAGTTTTTCAAAACCCGCATCCTGTGCATGCAGACCAAATCTAGCATTTGGGCACCTTCTTTTCTACAATTCCACAGATATTACATGGGCCCAATTTGGCCCCCATTGGAGGGATATGAGAAAACTCCGTATCATCGAGCTTTTCACCCACAAACGGCTCCAAAAAAGCTCCCATATCAGATCTGAAGAAATTTCTTGCACTATTCAATCTATTGTAGAGGATAGCGCCAGAAACAGAGCTATCAATTTGAATTCCAGGCTCTCCAACCTGGCCACAAATGCCATGACCAGAATGGCTATGGGGAAGACATATTTCGGTAAGGATGACGACGAAGGGGCGGATTGGTTCCGGCGTCGGGTTCAGGAGACATCTCCGCTCGCCGGAGCTTTTAAGGTGAGCGATTTTTTTTTCCCTTTTTGGCCTGGCTTGATTTGCAGGGTTATGAGCGCAGGATGAAGAGGCTGCATAAGGAATTAGACGAATTTTTGGAATCCATAGTGCAGTAGCCCAGAACAAAAATAGCAGAGAAAGCAGCGGAATCCAAATCCAGACATGATCTTTTGGAATCACCAGCTCCTTTATTACAAATGTTGAGGCTGGAATGGCATTCCAAGCACCTTGGGGTGAAACTTTCTCTATTATTATTATTGCAAAAAAATAGAATCGCAGTGTACGTGCAAGTTTAGATCTCTACCGTATGTCCCACGGGGGGTGATCTCGGCCGTCTATCACGCCAGTCGCAAATTGCCTCTACTATTTTAACCCGGTCGCCCCCACAATAAACCCAACGAAGTAGCAGTTTCTTCTTCAAACCCCTGTTGAGTCCAGACTGCTCTTCGTTTTCGCTTCATATTTGCTAGCTACATCAGTCGATCTTTGATCATAAATGTGTGTTGGTCCTATCCAGGAATGGTTAGATTATTTTTTGCCTTATATTTTGTTTCATTTCTGTTGTCATTCTGTCTTCCCTTAAGCCGAGGCTTTTGCTTCAGTGATCTTGCGAGTTAAAAATATATGGATACCAGAGTTGGAAAATATGAGCTTGGCCGGTTATTAGGCATCGGGACCTATGCCAAGGTCAGATTAGCCACAAACCTGGAAACAGGGGAGCAGGTGGCATCAAAGTGCTGGACAAAGAAAAAGCTTTTCACCCTAAAATGGGGAAGCTATTAACAGTAATGAATAAGGGATTAATCTCCCTGAACAAACACAAATGATATTGTGCTTGTACACATCGTCGATCCATGCCAAAGGACATGATGATGTGGAATGTGTCCATTCATGAAGAGATGCAACTCATGCCTCTTCATACACTATGTAAAGCCACAATCCAGGCTATTTGGATTATCTCTGATAAATACAATTTTTCGCACAATTCTATTTCATAACATGGTATCAGAGCCTAGTTAAAGGCTAAAGAAATCAAGGGTTGCCTTGTAGAGCAGCCCACCCAAGCGTGCAATCCAAGCAATGGAAGCAAATGATCCTGGACACAAGAATGCAGAAGAAATTAAGGTTTATTCAAATCTTAAATTTTTTTCTCAAGCAAGCACACATAGAGCAGCGAGATCATGTTGCCATGATATTGCTCATCGAAGCAAATTTATAAAGGCTTCTGTACAAGAATTTTGAATTGGCATCCCCCCTGCCAAATTCATGTTAAGGTCCCAGCAATGAAGGCTGTGTAGACTGAAAATTATGCTGTAGCCATCAAATGATGCTCAGCAGTTATTCCAGTGAACAAGACACTGAAGATCGTGCATAAAATTTGCATGAAAATCTCCAAGCGAGATAACCCTGCGAAGCATTATGCCGCAGAAGAAAATTGCAGAAGGAAATTACAGAGATCCGTGAAGTAATCAGACCCAGCAAATCTGATTTATTGGATCCATCTATTTATGGAGGGCAATCAGCGTTGCTACTCCCCTTGAACAACGACAGCCGAAGAACGTCAAACCCTCATGTTTTATCAAACGAGGCAGGGCAGACCATGCAATCAACTGGTTTTTCCAAATAGCAGAAATAAGGAGGAATCGCATCCAATCTTGCTGTCAAATAGCAGCAGAAGGACGAAATATCTTCCTGTCTTCTTTGAATCCAGCCGTACCTGCTTGTATGCCATTCAGCCGATTCTGGCTATGTCGAAGATCTGGCTTTTGCCCAGACCAGTAACAAATATGGCTTTCGCGGCAAACCCCAGACGCCAAAGAAATTTTTTTGTGGCACCAACGTGCCACATGGCCAGACATTAACAGGTGCGCCCTAACAAACGCAACCTTTCCGGCCCTTCTACATCCCGCTCCAAACCCGATTCTCTGCTCCACCAAGTGCTACAATCCTGTCTGTTTATCCAAATTGCTCTTGAAGAGCCTGATCACCTCCTCAAGATTCACATCTTAAAACAGATAATTATTCTAATTTTGGAGCATTTTGTAAGCAAGATAATTATTCAAAGCTTTCTTTGGTGCTGATTACAATGGACAAAGGCAAAAGACCTGCTGAAGAAATTGATTCCAACCAATCTTCGAACTCTCAAGGATGTTCAAAGTACTCACCTCCTCCAAAACGAAAGGTGAAGTATTCTCAGAATTTGTTTATGATAATGTCGTCGATTCGCGTAGCGAATCGGCATTCTTGCTCAAGACGAGCATGCATGCATTGCATGCGTCGCATGCATGCATCGCATGCATTTTGGGCCGTTCATCAGGTTGGGCGTTTGCTACTTATTGCAGAGTTCTTCATCGACGTTTCATCGGCGCTTCCTCTTCTCTCAGCAGTACCTTATTCTCTTTGAACCCACCCTCCCCCCCTTCTTTGTTTATTATATTTTGTACAAGTTACATTTTTATCATTTTTTTACCGGTGGGTGATGCTTTTTCCACCTTTGGGTGATGCTATTCTTTGGTATGTTTCTCGTTTGTTGTTGGTGATGATGTGCGTGGGTTGGCGGCGCCATCCGTTTTGACTTCTCCATGCTGGTTTTGGGGGGCGATTCTATGCCTTACGTTTGTCTAAGCCCCTTGCGAGAAGGCTTATCACTAGGGTTTTTCCTCGAAAACCCGAAAGGGCGGGGTTTTTTAATCCCGGTGATAAGCTTTCGGCAGGTACATCAGCCACTCATCTATTAGCATTGTATTTGTTTTGGGGTCCAAATGATATAATTGGATTTTCCCTTTATTTTTCGTGGGTAGTTCGCATGTGTGCGGCTATCCACTGTCCACCATTGTAGAAAATCTGCTGAGATGAATGAGAAGCCTATCTAATGCCAGAACTCTTTAACACTAGACATGTCCCATGATGGACCATTAAAGGGCATTTTGAAGGTTCACAAAAAAAATCATATAAAATCAAGAATGCAAAAACTAGCCAAAAAGTCGTATTTAATTAAAGTGGGACAAATCTTGAATTTTGGGACTCGGACTGAAAATGGGACTCACACACCATAAAAGAAATTTCTGAATTGATTGCTTGAATAGAATTACACATGACACACATAGAATTGGGTTACTTGTTTTCCTCATAAATTTTACAAACCACTAGTTGAGAAAGTTTTCAAACTTCTCAATATTATGCACCCTCATACAATGATATAGCATGGAGGTTGCTCATGGCCTTGTCCATCTCCTTTCTTGGGATCTTGTGTGTGTTGTCTTTTGCAATGTGAGAACTTGGATATGACCATACCACACACTCCACCAATTCCCTCCTTTGAGGGTCAGCATAATTTGGCCTCCACTTCTTCTCCCCAAAGGGTGTATTGCTCCTTCAAGTTGCCCTTCTTGTGCCTCCCAATGGGCTCCCAATATTGAATTTGGAATCCGGGACGCAACTCCTTTCCATCGAGGCATAGTGGTGGTCACATCGAGAGAGTGCCACCCCTAACCATATTGGGCCGGTCCTCATCATCAGGCCTTACTAGCACAAAGTATCCTTCCTTGATGTCCTCAAAGGGATCCCACTCGGGGAAGATCAAACCACGCCGGCTTTGAGGCCTTACTTCCCACAAACCACTTGGGACCCAAGTGAGCATTCTTAGACGTGCTTGCACCTTGAGAACCCTCCCATCTTGACTCGGCAAGAACCCGTCTCTTAGCTCCCTCCCACATGGCTGTTGGGTTTCTAAGCATGTTACAACTTTCTCAGTACTTGATTAGGGAGTCCATTTGATTTTCTTAAGAGTGGAGGTGTGCTTTCCATTTGAACATCATCGGTCGTTATGTAATCCTTGATGCCCTTCACGGTTGGCTAGAGTCTTTGGTGTCTTGAAGGGAGGTAGTGGTTTTGGCTGCCCTTTAGGAATGAGAACTTCACCAGTGACACCCCTTTGCCACAACTTCGATACCTTATACAGGCATCCACAACTTGTCACCTGGTCTCCACTTATATTGCATGATTGGTATTCCATCCCTAACCCAAAACTTGAATTGAAGTGGCTTTGTGTGTCCTGTCAACTGGTCCTTGCCATCTAGCAAGTATCCTTCTACAAATGATTTCCAATCTGCAACCTCATCCATCAAGAAAGCCATTGGGTTGGGGTCATTGGGTTGGGGGCATAGATTGAGACATGTATCTCACAAAGCTCTCGAAGACTGCAATGGCCTTTAGAGTATTTGCTCTAGGTTTCAAAGTGAGTGCATTACCATGTTGGAACAAAGTGTGCCCTTTTCTAACCTGCTCCCAGTATCTGTAAAATGAAGACTTGCTCACCCCAAGAATCCATCTCAATGCTCTCATACATACCTTCATTCCCCTCAATTGATATAGCAGCCGTCCTGTGTTTTCATCATAGCTGGAATTCCTACACAAGGAGTAAATGAAATTAATCCTATCTTTTTGAAAGCTGTCCAATGTATTGGGACCTTATCACTTACGAGGTCATCCACATTGTAATGCACCTTTGTGCAATCTAGGTTGCAACACTCTTGTCCCCTAATTGCCTCCGGGTTTTCTTTGGTTGGTGCCATACTTTCCATCCTTTCTAAATATTTGTCACTTCTAGGCCTCTTGGGCACCTTTTGGCTGCCTTTTATGAAAGACATAGCGTCTCTTCCTTGTGATCAAAGGATGCTCATCGACCACCAAATCTTCCACATGGCCTTGGGTGGGCCTTGGGGTGTGTAGTTGATAGGGCATTCTAGAGTATCACCATTCTTGTGTGTAATAAATCTAATTGGCCATCTCAAGCTGAGGCTTGGGACTCCAGCCCCCCGAGCACACAATGCAATCACTAGAGCTTCCACGGGACATGATAGTATCAACCCGATAAGAAGCTTCACAATGCCAACTCCAAGATGTTCATCTCCCAGCCTCTCATCATTCACACTATCAAATGGATCAGCTGCGGTTATTATGCCCTCTGCAAATACCATCAGTTTGCAAGGGTGCAACAAAAGGCAACCCATCCTCCTCCATTGGAGCCTAGGGCAATGGCCTCCTTTGGACTTCCACGGCTCCATTTTACTCATCTCACATGCTCCACTGAATGAAAAAGCTCACATTAAAACCATATAGCCCCAAACACCACAAATATGACCATATGAACCATATAAAACCATACAAACATATTAAATATAACCATATTAAATCATACAACCATATTAACTAAAATCATATAACCATATTAAAGCATACAACCACACTCATTCTAAACCATATGTGAACATTGTAACCATATATACCATTGATACTATTCAACCATTGAAACCTTATTAAATACATAAGACAACATATATAAACATATAACCAACCCTTTCATATCTTGGCATGGCCGCGTAAAGCCTCTTGGGAGGTGAAGCCGTCAACCACGTCGGCTAATCCGCCTTTGCCCGTCATGGAGGGCATGGCCCCCTGCGTGTGAAGTATATTATTGCACTTTTACGAGGGTTGAGGGGTGCGGCCAGTGCTTGCACCCTCTTCCTCTCCCCAACCATTCTTCCTCCCCTGTTTTTCTCGATCACTCTTGAGCTCCCTGTTTCCTTAAGGCCCGCTTTCACCGTCGGCGATCGATCAACCGGCGATTCGGCGCCATCTTATGGCGGCGGCTTGGTCGATTGATCGGGGCGGCTTCCGGCGCCCGAAGTTCTGCAAGTTCTTTGGGTTCATTGTTGGCGAGGCGTTTCTGCTTCACGAGAAGAAAGTGAGGCCCTTTTTGTCTTTGCTTTTTAGTTTTACGTAAGTCTTTTAGTGCATTTTTTTTTTCTTATATTACGTTGTTAGAGGCTCTTATTAATCCACGATACAATTTGACCGGAGACAAATCCTTATTCGCGCTTTGTCAGCGACTATACCCACATGGAATCGAAGTCGGAAGCCTCCTCCTCATCCGACAAATCTTCGGGTATGTTTTGTAATATCATACCCTTTTTAATCTCATTTTTAAATCTTTGTTCTCCACTTTTCTCATCTCTTGTTCTCCACTTTTCTCTGTTTTCTCATTAATCTTAATAATCTTTGTATTGTTTTACGTTTTTTTGTTATCTTTTTCTTGCTTGTGGTTGAATTGAATACATTGTACATGCACAAGTGAGAATAGTGGTTATAGTAGCAAACAACCAGAGAGAGAAATCATCGAGAGGCTGGTGTTAGGAAGTAAGATATTGCGAGCATTAGCGAGAAAATAACTAGGAATGTCTTTTCTCCCAAAAAGAATTGAGAATAGGAATTGCTTCACGGAATCTCCATTTCTAACTCACGGCAAATCCCGCTGCGGGGAGACATGCGAAGAAAGGGAGTGAGTTGAGAATACTTCAACTTGCCAGCGGTCAAGGAAAGCAGGCCTTCTTCTCGACTTCGCGAGTCGAGAACTTCTCAATGGCGAGGCCGAGAAGAGGATGTACACTGGAATTTGTTGGCGAGGGATTCTCGACTTCGCGACCGAATTGCACAGCTACCCAATGTCTTCACATTCTTTAGAACCCTGCTGCGGCCTTCTCGACTTCGTGAGTCGAGAATGTGATATCGCCAATGGCTCTTTGTGCGGTCGAGGTGCCTCCACCCGGTCGAGCCACTCTCCTTGAACCATGCTCGCCGAATATTGCGAAGAGGGCGGCTCCGATTTGGGTGGAGGCCTCGGCGACTAACCAGCGAGGTGCTGGCGGCTTTCGACTTCGTGAGTGAAAGCCGCCTTGAGCTCTAGTGCACTTTCGAGCTGGCTGCTTGAGGCCGGTCTCAACCACTCTCCTTCTATCTTCCCGGACATTGAAGAGGAAGTGGTTTTGGCTGTCTGCGGGCCAACTCAACAACAATTCAATTCTGTGTGTGTGTGGTCGCGGTGGCCTCTACCCAATCAAAGGCCGTCTCCTTGAACCATCTTCGCCCGAATATTGCGAAGGGATGGGCTCTCGATTGGGTGGAGGCCTCGGCGACTAACCTGAAGTTCTTTGGCTGCTTTTCGACTTCGTGAGTGAAAGCGAGCTCAAGTGCACTCTAGAGCTGGCTGCTTGGCGGTCTTAAACACTCTCCTTCTATCTTCCTCGGACATTGCGAAGGGAAGTGTTTTTCTTGTCTGTGGGCCAACTCTTACAACCCAATTCTCGTATTGTTTGGTCGCTTGAGAATGCATGCATTCCACCGAGCTTCTTTGTATGCATTCTCGGCTCATGAGTGGGAATGCCTTACCCAACCAGGCACTCCATGTGTACTAGCAGGAGTTACGGATGGCCAAGGCATTTCGACTTGCAGTGAAAATGTAAACGAAGCCAAGCATTCTCGACTTCATAAGTCGAGAATCCCTTAACCGACCAATTCTCGTAATGCGGTAGCGGTGGCCTCGACCCGGTCGAGTCACTCTCCTTGAACCATCTTAGTCGAATAGTGCGAAGGGGAGGGGCTCGGGGGTGGGTGGAGGCCTCTACAACTAACCACGGGGAAACCACGAGAGGAAGCCAAGGCTTGCATTCTCTACAAAATTGCACTTTCTATTCTCTGTTTTTAGTCCCAAGTGCCTCTAGCACATGCGAGCCACTCTCCTTGAACCATCTTCCTCGAATATTGCGAAAGAGGAGTGGTTGGACGAGTGGAGCCCCTCAGGCTAACTACAAGAGGATGCATTTGAACCGCATCTCACGGGCCTTAGTCCTAGCGATCTATGTACAACATTCCAAGTAAGCGGAGTCCATGGAAAACGGACCTAAAAAGCGGGCTGTTTCTTTACCCCGATCAATGTTTCCTTGCTTAGAGCATCTCTCAACCTAGAGAGTAAATCATCTCGAAGCTGAGAAATCTTTGGACAAAGAAAAGCTCTTGAATCCGTCGAGCTTATCGGCCGGTTCCATTATTTAAACACATACGGCATGTTCTACAAAGCGAAATAACATAGGCATCTCACGAAACTCACCTCTTCGCGGTAATTCCTTGGGCCCTTTGTATCACGGATCCGCGACCTCACCCGAGTCTTTGCTTCTTACATGTCGGTCTCTTCAAAGTGTATTAGCATCTATTACTTTCGTATCCGCTGCGATTCTCGCGTATCCCCTTTCCATGGCGCCGATGGTGTAGGAGTTCGGTGTGCGGCGGCTCCTCTCGCTTCCTACCTTAGCTCGTGCTCATCGATCAATTCAAGCTGCTTGCAATAGGGGCCGGTCGGGGAAAAACACACATATGCAAAGCATTTTTTAGCGACTTTCAGCGTCGCGGCGCCATTCAGGAAGTCGCTCACGGTCGATGATCCCCCCTCAGACCTCGAGTTCCCCAATGCTTGCGGGGAAGATAAACTACGCTCCACTCACTTAGTCCCTTGATGTGATTCAATTTGAAATAGTGTTTGGGCGGGCTAAAGCCCGGCCGTCTTTGTACCCTTAGCAGCTTTTTTTCATAAATGATTGCATGTCCTTAACTTCAAATTAAAGAACACGCTTAGATCTTTTTTACATGCGGTCCTAAAACTCACAGCGGAGGAAACTTAATTTCTGAGTCGTCCAGAAGAGGATGAGAGGGCATATAGAAATGACTCCGATCCAAGAAGCGGCCAGGAGGATGCTTCACGCGGCGGCAAGAAGAAGAAGACAAACACGGGTGAGCTCGAGGTTTTTCTTTTGTCGGAATACCTTAAGCGATCCATCCGTTCTTCTTGCGGCATTCACCTCGGACTCCTTTGGTGATCAGCGGCGAACTCCATTCTTCGTCATCGAGGAATTTGGAGGCGAGCTTCTTGAAAGCTTGTTGGATTCTTGGTGGTATGTCGAGGTATCGACAAGTGGGAAGGAGAAAGATCTGTTTCTACACCAAAGGGACAAGAAGAGCTCAGGAGACAAGTACAAAGAAAATCGGTGTTGTGCTCTCGTCTCTGCTTGGTTGAAGCATTTAACACTACATGTCGAGGACTGCCGCGGAAAGAGTAAGTTCTATCGCACCAAAAATTAGCGGTTTCAAATTATTCTCACTCTTCCATGAGCAAGGCTAAGGGCACTTAGAAAAAGGCCGGCGCCTTTAAATTGTCGAGAACCTTGGGTGGAAGGATCGGAAGGGATGAAGGAGGCGGAACCCTAACATCCGAGGGGAGCTTGGTATGGAGATTTCAGTCGGGGAAAAAGCATTTCAATACGGGGAGCTTCACTTCTCTTGTCTTTGAAGACTCTACAACACTCTGCGGTGGGGAATGTTGTGGTTCATACACAAAAAGTCCACCAAAAAACAAAGATGGGGATGATGACACCACGGGAGGAGTCGGATAGCGAAGGAGGCGAAGATATGGTGCGACTCCCCAAACCTCGATCGGATGATCGGATCGGGATTTCTCGAGAGAGAGCCTGAGAAAAAATGGGCGTCTAGCTTCGGTATTATCCGTTAGGGAATATATCACAAAATTTCTTCTCTTTGGACATTAGGCGGTGAAGGTTTGCGCGGGGAGATGCCGTCTTGTTCAACCACGGGGAATTTAATCCGGCACACATCTTTGGAGATTACGAACGATGGTGCGACATCATTGCGAGATCAATGCTGCGGATGTCATACCTTTTAGCGGTCGGCGGTGAGTTGTTCAATTTGGAAGTCGAGGAAGATCTGAAGGGAAAAGGCGATGGGGTTACGGGTTGTAGGCGGTCGGCATTGATTAGAGGCGGCTCAAGTATTGCGAGGCGGAGAAGGAGGTGCGCATAAAGGATCAAGGATAGATATGCTTGGCGAGAGTCGCGAGTTCTTTTGGCGGAGGCGCCCGGCAAGAACGGCGGCGGCATTAGCCCTTTGCGAGAACACAATAGCGGCGAGTGCGGCTACGTAAGGTAAATAACTCTCTGAATCTTTCCATTTCGACTTCGCGAGTCGAAAGCCCTACCATCTAACATTTCCCGATTATCTTTGGGGTTTTCGATTTCGCGAGTCGAAAGCCCGAATAACCGCGAGAAAATCAAAGGATGTGGAGCTTTTCGACTTCGCGAGTCGAAAACCCTTAACCCGATAAAAGAAAAATTAGACATTGAATGGGACTTTCATTTCGCGAGTGAAAAGCCTACCATCTAACATTTACCCGATTATCTTTGGGGTTTCTCGACTTCGCTGAGTCGAGAAAAGCGAATATCTGAAAATCAAAGGATCGCGAGCTTTTTCGACTTCGCGAGTCGAAAACTGAAAGTAAAAAAAAATTAGACATTCAAGGGACTTTCTCGACTTCGCTTGAGTCGAGAAACCCGGGGCTACATTCTTGTTTATTCACGGGTGTTTGTAGATACTTTCATGCTCGACATTGGTACATTATGCGAATGCAGCCCTTATCGACCGGATCATACACGCTAGGCAGCGGTGGAAAGCATTGGGTTGTCCTCGGCGTCCTAAAGGAAACAGGGCTCCCTCGGATAAGTGGAAGACCTTTGAGAAACTATGCGGATATGTTACTGGCTTTGGGGGGACGAGGAAGATGGCGAGGGAGAGGAAGAAGAGGAGAAGAAGAAGAGAACACCAAGGAAAGGCGGGGAGTCTCTCTCGAGACCAATCTGACCTCATTCTTAGCGAGGTGATGCAGGAGAAATGGGACTGACATATGGGCTCAATGGACAAGAGGCAAGGCTGAAGGACGACAATGGAGAATTTCCAAGCAGGCCCGACCCCAAGTTGTTTGACAAGCGGTTCATGAAGAGGATCTGAGGGCCTCACGGACAAAGCGCTTGACCTACAAGGCAAAATCTTGGAGGAACAATCCTGGCGAGGAAGACCGGGGAGTTCTAAATTGCGGGGCGCATAAAGGATTATGCCCGGTCCTAAAGCGGCGGCGTGCGTTAGAAAAAGGCATCGCGGAGTTACGCAGCGTTGCATCTAATGAATACCATGATTTTGATTATTACAAGGAAAAGGCTGCCCTTGATGAGGAAGACATGAAGGAATTGAACCGTCTATGTCAACCCTACATCAACACCAAGCTGAAGCGTAGCGTCAAAACCCTTCCTTTCCCTGAGCGTGCTATGGCAATTCGAAAGGAAGCTTGGATTCGGGGGTGGTCCCATTTAAAAGTGACGATAGCTCCCCCATTTACGGTTACTTTGGGACACAAAGGGATTTGGTGGTGCAGGCGGCTTTTGGACCCGTGGCACTATTTGCCATCAATATGATCGAAGACCCCACCCTTTTTATGACAAAGGCGACATAAGCGATTGGTACAAGGGCGTGTAATGCGGACATGACCGACACTGGATACTTTTCGGTTTCCTTGTCTTTTGCATCTTAGGGCAATCAAACAGCTTCTTTGTCTCCCAATGGGCGGTGATATTAACTTCACCAACAAGATCATGCACTCCATATACGAACTTGATCATGAGTGCGGACTTGGCTTGCGAAAGGCACCAAGCTTTGCCAACATAGTTTTGGTTTTGATTTCAAGATCGTGGTCGACTGGATAAGTGGTGGTCTAGCGAGCATCATTATCTCGACAAGTTCATGATCTCTCAAGCGAGATGGAACCACGGAAGGGGGGGTTTATGGAGGATGTTCCATCGATGGACAAGGTCGGCAAGGATGGTGCGACCCGGTCCTATACATAAATTCCTATCCGGCCAAGAGTTATCAAGTACTTCATAACCGGCTTGGTGGGAAGATCAAATTGTATGCGAGTGGTACATGAATGGCTGTTCTCTCGGGGGCTATCTTTGTTTGGAATGAAACCTATATCCGTGGTTGGAAATAAGGACATGGTTGAAACCATTCAGTCATACTTGGATCGCTTCATGAGCATTTCAAGGGGAGGAAGACAAATGGAAGCGATAAAGGCGGCGAGGGGCGAGGGAGACAAACGGCGGAGGCGAGGATGTCGAAGGATTGGACGAGAATCTTTGCCGAAAACATTATTGAAAACACGAGATTGAGGTGAGTTTACTTTGCTCTATCGGTGTTTTCTCGACTTCATGAGTCGAGAAAACTCGTTCCTTTCAATACCTTTTCTTGTCATTCTCGATTTCGCGAGTCGAGAAAACTCGTTCCTTTTCGGACGGATGTCATCATTTGGGAATTCGAGCTCAGCGAGTCAGGATCATTGTCAATGGATTCCAGCGGTTCCGCGTCGCGAGGAGAATGAGAATGAAAATCGAGCAAGACAACGCTCCACGGCCCGGAAAAGAACACGAAAAGTTAATGATCGCATTTGGATCGATGAACGGAAATATGGTGAGCCAAACTCAAGCGGGATCGGTTTGGTCCCACCAAGCTTGTAATATTTGGCGTCAATGAAGTATTAGGCTGCGGTATACCACGACAAAGGCGTCCCGAGATTAACACCTCGCAGATCGGTGAAAGCAGAGCATAAAATAGTGTATCAGGGCCCTAGAGCTAAGGAAATTATTATTTGGTGCACGGCACGAGGGATTGAAGTGGGCATATGGTCTTGTATGGCAAAGAAAAATATTGTCAATGTTCTTGGTGTTTCGGCATTTCAGTTTTTTGAAGTTCAAGTTCGTTTGGGGAAGCGAAAGGGTCGAGCATGTGAAGGACCTCGATCCAGCCATCACAAAGGGAAGCCTATAATGGTGAAAAGGCTGGGCCGGTGTTTATGAGCAATTCGGGACTATGGCAAACACAACGCTGATCATAGGCGACTCGCCTACAAGTGCTATCATAGCAGCGCAAAATACAATCATTGCTAAGCCATATCGACTGAAGAATATGAGGCGGATAGGTGGTTGTCCGCCGGACTCTGTCTGTCTTGGCGGAATCCCTCTTTGCCATTCTTTGTCGCCCGATGTGCTACGAACTATCAGAACCTCACGGAACCCGATCGAGGAAACAAGCCGATCATGAAAGCTATGGGCGACAAATACTTTGGTGAACAAGAAGAGTGACCCCTGCTTCCGGATAGTCAAATTGTGTGAATATTGTGTCGAGCGTGAACACATGTATTGACCATTTTGTAATGAATATACTTGTATATTGAGTTTTCGATGCCTTTTCGACTCACGAGTCGAGAAAGGCATGCTATCGTGTTGATGAAATGCTTGTACAATCTATTATGATAATGCTTGTACATTGGGTTTCTAGGACTTTTCGACTTTCCTTGGTCGAGAAAGGCATGCTAGTTGTCGTTGACAAAAGCATTTGTATGCTTCAGGTGTGTGATTGGATGCAACCATATTCTAATGAGAATGGTTGTACTTTGACTTTTATGGGCCTTTTCGACTGCTTGAGTCGAAAGACACACTACCCCCGTCATTGGATGCGGTTGTATGGAATGAATGTTCTCCGTTGTAATTTGATTTCAGCGTTCTTTTCACGTTTTGACTAATGACCGTAATTGTTAATCATACTCTCCTTGCTCCGGTGGTTCGAACCCGGTCAGATCACGACCCGGTCCGAGATCATTCGGGCATCGAGAGACGCTCGCGGCCACGGATCCGCTCAAAGCGGAAGAAATACCGTTTCGCGCACGGATCCGGTCCGCTACACTCTTGCGGCCTTTGGGACAAGGTTGCTGCTTGAATTCGGAGGTTGCTTTCGCTACACCACAGGAATAAAGAACGGCCGAAGAACAAAGAAAGTCCGGGAAGCTCAAGGCATATTGCAAGCATTGCATAACATCCACGGAGGTTGGGGAAGGAGCATATTCGATGAAAGGCTGCGGGGGGCCGAGTGGAGAAGTCGGGTGGGCAGGTGGCGGTAGCTCGAGAGCACCTCCCGTGAGGCATTCCACACTCTTGAGGTTGCCCCCAAGGCTTCTGAGGCGGCATGAAGAAGCGCCACAAGTTAATCCCCTAAGGTGGACCACCTACCAAGATGATGTAGCTGTAGTGACAGCAAGACCGCCATGGTCTCTGCGTCCGATGTAAAATACATTGTATCATTCAATTTATTAATAAAAATTCTTTTTTCAACTACATCTTTGGTTTCAAACTTTAATGAATTTCCTTTGTTTGATTTGCATTGTTTTGTTCTCGACTCTTGAACACAGGAAAAGCTGCAAAGACATTTCGGATTCAGAGTTTTATTCAAAAATTCGAATTAAGGATAGTTTTCGGGTCGGGGTGCTACTTTTTATGTAAATTAACCGGGTTCCGAAAAAAAATGGGAATGGAATGAGTCCCACTTTAATTAAATACGACTTCAAACCCTTTCTAGGAATTCATATATGGCAATCATGCTTCACATAAAAAATATACAAAAATGTATCAGCTCCCGTTCTTGTGAGTTATGCTCTAGCAAACCCAAGGGGGTCAAGTACCAAAAGCTTCATGTTCACACAAAGTAAAACTGTCTTGATAAAAAGATTTTTTTGATTTTTTTGGTTATAATGTTATTTTTCTACACGAGATATAGAGCAAGGCACAAAACATCACATCTCAATTGGAACTCTGTGAAGGAAGATAGAGCAATTCAAACATGGCAGGGTCAAAACTGTCTTCTGCCTTCTGGGAACCAGTACTAGTTCCCAGAAAGCAAAAACAACAACTTTGAGAAGGAAATTAATTTTGAGTTCAAATTTGGCATATAAGTAGTTCACGAAATCCTCCATCCTAGAAAAATGTTTGTTGAGTTTGAATTTGATGTTTTGACTTTTATTTCTATTTTCAATTTTAGGGAATTTATACAAATGGATAACATTGCTACATATGACTTTAGGTTGTCCTCCAAAAAATCACATTATAAAAGCTTATAAGGATGTGAAACTAATGCAAAAACAAACTTATAAAAAGAGCAAAAGACGTGGTAAAAAAAAATCAAAAACGATATCTGTACCTGCCCATTGCTGGTCCATAGTTCATTTAAAAATTGATAATATCCTTATGTTAGTCCATTTCAAGTCGAGTTTTGGAACACGAGTAGCTCTTGGACCACTTTGTTCACAAAAAATATTTGTTGTTCATTATCTTGAGGATTGTACTAGAATAGATAACATCAATTATATTATATCTTCTATGTTTATTCTAGATTTGTGCTATAAGGTGTGACTTTACAAAATCACATCCTCAAAATATCTCATGTCAAGAAACCAATGCAAAAAGAATCAAGGAAAAATATGAAAGACATTTACTATAAAAAATAAAGATAGACTGCTACTTGCAGTCCAGTTGCAGACCATCATTGATCCAAATGACTGAAAGTTTGAAAATCATTAATGGTGCCATCTTAATCAATTTTGATCTCAACTTTCACATATAGTTTACTTGTATGATTCTCTATAGGACAAAATTGATTGATTAGGTTAGCTTGCATAATTTAAGGGTAAGGTTGAAGCACAAAAAATTGAGAATTTATAAGGTATTTATGACCAATTGAACCTACATGAACTTTCACTTACACCTTTCAAAACTCATGTGATAGAAGCTAAAAAGTCATAGTATCATTCTTTGGGGAAAAATGGATAAGGTTAGTGAGAGATATATGCTCTATACAATTGGTCTCGTGGACCATAAATGGTGATGCGTGATTATATAAATTAAAACCTTTGAAATAACATGTTACTTTAATATGCAACTAGAGATTTCTATTGCCAAGAAAGGTTTGCATCCATAAAAAATATAATATACATGAAAGATAACTTACATGTAATATTATTCTAGTTGGATGACAATGGTTTATAGCAGTAACACATATATGAAGTTTATGCTAGTAAGAAATAAGCAGATTTCATGGTATTGTTTTCAATAAGACCATACAACCTATATAAGAGATGTCTATATATGTCATTTCTCACATTTTGAACTATTTTAAAGGCATATTTAGGGAATAGTATTGTCTTTTTCTATGAACTGAAGAAGTATATATGAAATGTTATGTGGTCTATTTATAATATGGCATGGCTAAATTTCACAACATCCACTTCAATTCATCAATAAACATCACTAACTTAATCATTGTGGGATTTTGGACCTATAATTATGGAGTTGACCCAACTTTTTATGCTTTAATGTGTTACTCCGGTTGTTGCACATCATGTTTGAATTCCAAAAATTGCATGGTTACACCCTAGTTACACTATATGTAAGTTGATAAGAGTTATGTTCTATGTAGATATAAATAGAACGCATCATTTATTACACACATGGCATTATGGATGGTTGTTCTTGGAGCAATTTAACATATATTTTTGTCCAGAATTTTGTATAGTAGATTCTTTTAGTAGATATTGAGGTTAACATGACTTATGAACACTCAAAAAAATCATGAAACTATAGCTCGTATAGTTAGCAACTTGTGGCTACAAGAATTAAATCAAAACTTGTTATAATGAGAGAGTAACAATTCTTGAACCTCAAGCAGCTTTTTTGACCAAAATAGGGTTTAGCGGCTTCCACCAATGTCAGATGATAGCAAGAAAACATGGGAACATAAAACTCAATGTGTTCTATGATAAACATGCAAATACCTCCAACTTTAGCAAGGTTTAGGTCACTTTATACTAGAAAGATTGAAGAAGGCAGTTCTAGACTGGTGCAGAAACTGCCAAATTCTCCAATGTTTGAGCAATCACCACAAGGTATAGGTGAGGCCATTGGTCTTGAAATTCTCAGAGGGCATTAAGAAACAAGTGAAGACTCAAATGATGGTGGTACATTATAAAATTGAAATTTCTTTCGTGAGTTACATGGGTTTAAGTGGCAGAGGTCATAAGGGCCAGTTCTGGTCCATGGATCTGGAATGGTTCCAGGGACAGGTCTAGTGTTAAGACTTCCAATAAAAGAGTTAAAATCATGGATTGTGATTTAAATTCACATAATCCAAGCCTGGACTTAAACTCATACTGTTGCTTTAAGCATCAACAAGAGCTTCAGCAACCGGTGTACATTTTACACCATCCAGGGGGGAGAGACCAAGGAACCTTGTTCCTTGAATGGTCCCCGGATTAATGAGAGTCCCATTGAGATCACTTCTGATGACGACACTCTAATTCCCAATGGAATTAATGAGAGTGCTGCATTTCCAATTTCTATCATAGAAATTTCAAGTGATTCATCTAGTCTGGCAGCGAAGTCTTATGACGTTTACTCAAGCATAAGTACTCCCAATTCTGATGAAGATTTGGCAACTGAAGACTACTCGGAGTCATCAAACTCCAGCTAAGTTGTTCAATTCTGCAAAAGTAATAAAGCCATCCATGATAATCTGGATGCATAAACCCACGACTTAGTGGTCATCTATAAGATGCTAAAGCCACCTCTAAGTGGTACTCCATAGGGCACTAACTCTTCTAGGTCCTTGATGACAATGTTCACTCAAGACCTAAAAACTCTCAACCTAGATCTTGTTGGAAGTTCCCAAGATCAAAATTGGGAGAAGTTAGGGAAAGCCATATGCAATTGGCATACTCATTGTATGTGTGAAGAGTAGTTGGAGTTATTCTGGAAGTTTGATCTTGTAAACTTCCAAAGACTTGGATAAGTTCAAGTATTGCAGCTTATGAAGTTAAGAGTAAGTCCACAACCCTAGTGGCGTCTAACTTGTATTTTGGGAATAAGCCCACATTAGATGGCACCCATAATAATGAAGACCACGTTATGGTGGTAATCTCTATATTGATAAAGCTGCAAGTATGGAAAGGAGCAATGAAAACTCCAAGATACGAAGCCGCATAAAATTCTCAAGAAGAAGATTATATAAAGGTTTGTTCATGAAGATTAAGGGGGAGTATTAACAGTAATGAATAAGGGATTAATCTCCCTGAACAAACACAAATGATATTGTGCTTGTACACATCATCGATCCATGCCAAAGGACATGATGATGTGGAATGTGTCCATTCATGAAGAGATGCAACTCATACCTCTTCATACACTATGTAAAGCCACAATCTAGGCTATTTGGATTATCTCTGATATATACAATTTTCCGCACAATTCTATTTCATAACAGAAGCAAATCAAACGAGAAATCTCTACCATGAGACTTCTGAGGCATCCCAAACATAGTCTAGCTCTATGAGGTCCTTGCAAGCAAAACCAAAATTTACCTGGTTATGGAGTATGCTTGTGGAGGTGAGCTCTTTGACAAAATTATTCAGCAGCAAAAGCTGTGCAGAGATGAGGCTCGAAAACGAAAATACCAAAGCAATTGTTGAGGTAGGAAGGTCTCTTTTACCCTTAAATTCGTTTTATTTCTTCTGGGTAGTATTGAATTGGGAATTTTTTGGGCAGGATGTGATAGTGGGAGGGTCTGATACTGTGACAGTGACCATGGAATGGGTCCTAGCAAAGCTGCTAAAATCGCCCAGAAGACGTCTCCAATCTACCATATTTGCAGATTGTTTTGAAATCCAATCTAGCAGAGCAAAACCGCCAGAGTAGACTGATGCATACATTTTGGCTTCAGAAAAAGAGAGCGTTAATTGATTTCACAGGTATTTTCCTTTCAAATCCGAGGCAAACTATAAAGACGAAGATGAGAAAGGGCCAAAGATTTATAGCATCGCTACTAGATTTTTGTAGAAAAATCCAAAGCATACTAATCAGAATGATGCATACTGATAAAGCATACTTACTTTCAAAGAATCGAAGTAGAGTAAGTTCGTGCAAAGCTGAAAATTATAGCGCCTAAGAATGGGAGCAGGGCTTCTTATATATACCAATGCCGGATCAAGCTGTCGCAGGAAGATGACACTCCATCGGCATGCAACCACCAGATTTTTTTAACAAAAAACGTGGCAGCCAAATAGAGAAAAGGATTGCGGCGCGGAAAAAATCGGGTGGACAATGGAAAATAAGAAACTGCATTATACATGTCTAGATAATTGTATTTGACATGCATAAATTATAATTGTATTTCATATAAGTCCAACTTATATGAAATGCTTACACAGTATAGATACGCAGGACCTCTGATACATGACCAATGAAGCGTTGAGAACCTTCTCAAGTGACCACCTTAAAGCTCCATATACTCTCATAAGCTGCACACAGACATGGAATATACAAATTCACAAATTTGTTAACACGTACATACCTGTTAGCTGCCAACTTGGTCAACTTTATTAAGAACAACTCGAATCAAATTTTATCGTCATGATACAGTAAAGATCCCATTACCCGTTTGAATTCGTCGCTGATGTCAAGTTTATGTGGGTCCAAAAGCAGCAAAAGGAGATCATATTTTGTTGTAAACCATTCTATAATGCCTATAAATTCGTAGCTTCTTTGTGCACGTTGTTTTTCAACAGACAATACATTAGGTGTATGAACAAAAGTAACATGCTCTAACAACTATCCAGAGAGATTCCTTTATATAGCTTATTTGAATCAAACCGAGTATTTGCACATTTTAAACTGATTGTTTAGAGGATGTGGCAACTGAGAGCACTCAAATTTGGAGAGAAATGCTGTTCCAAATCTTGTTAAATCACTAAAGACATATCAGCCTGGACTGCAAATTGCCTCTACACCAGACTGCAAAAAAATAGATGAGCAGATGTGTTTTGAAAGCTGACACTCCTATCATGTTAAGAAGATTTCATAAGATGATTTTTATTGCGAATTATCGTAGTTTTATCCTTGAATAGGCGACAAACCAGCATTAGAAACCTGTCATGACCAAATTAATATTGTATACCCTCGTAGTTCGGATGTCATATTGCAATGCTAAAGATGACCAAAGAACATACTTAAATAGATAAGTAAGAGTACGAATGTAATTTGAATCACGAGGTGAATGAGATGGATGGACTTACCATCCAAAGTGGAGCCATGGATTACTACATGGTAAAACTATGGTAAAATGTGAGCTTAGATCTCATGCGAGTTGTGGCAGGCTCGTCCTTAGGACCCTGCCTTGCAAATTTCAACGCCAACTATGGCCTATGCACAACCTCGTTCTGGCCCTGACTTCCTTTAGCTGCAAGCCCTGCTTGCTCAGAACCTGCCTGCAGCAACCATGATTCGTCAAATCAGAGACTTGAGCAGCAACCACGGTTCTTCTAAGCCTTTACATCAGCAAACACAGGAGGAAAAAAGGAAGAAGAGGACGGGCGAAAGGGCACGATGATGCCACGTGGCTTGAATAAATCTTAGCCGCCTAATCTAGGGCTCCATAGAAGACACCCACTAAAATTTTATTATATAAAGAAGATAATAGATTTATATATTTGCAGGGTTGCCTAACCCGAGGTGACCAATCTGCTGCAATTCTAGCTATGCCATGTGTCATGCCACGTCAGCATTTTTCCATCTCAACGTTAGATCTTCTAATTTATGAATCCACGGCTGACAAAATTCAAAAGCCTCTAGAAAATAAGCTACTTGAATGAGGCAAAATTCGTATTGGTGTGTTGTGGTGAAGGCACATGCCTTAAAATCCGGAAGAACTCGTTGTTGCCAAGACGGCCTTCCAATCAGGTAAGCCGCCATGAAGGCTCCCTGCGCCAAATCCGGCGACCAGGCTATTTTTCCAACTGTCTATTATTCAGACTATTTTGTTTCAGACAAGAGCTTCAACGCCCTAGAGTCCAGTTCGAAGCCATAATGTAACAGCTTGTGAAGGTACTGAAAATACATCGATCATCTACACACAGATACATCAAATCCGTTCATAAGGTACTTATTTGCCTTACTATATTTACTTTCCTGTGAGAAATATCTCTGCATTCATATGGAGAGTGGCACCTGAATGGATTGATCTAGGAAAGATCAGGAAACAGTTATGAAAAATAAACAAATACGGATGAGATTAGGACATATGCTTGTAAATTGGCTTTCATGCTATTCTGGAAGGTCTGTTATTAAAGGGCCCTCTAGGAATTGCTGACTAGGCCTAAGAGAACTACATAAAACTGCAACTAATGTATACAAAACTGACCTTAGCATTTGGATTTATCGATATGCAACTGTAGTATATTCTTAAACCGCAAGATGATATGCTCAAAGAAAAGAACAAAATCGCTTATATTCTGATTGGTTGATTGTATGAGTGGAATGTTATGGCCCTAACTTTTATCTAATGATAGCTAGGGTTCGAGAAGTCTTGTCTGATATACAGAAAAGGGCCTTCAATGTGATGCCAGCCAGTGTATTCCTTGTTAGGAAAAAATTGTTGTAACTCTAGGAGAGGAATGATCAAATAATAGCAGAATATTGCCATATGCAGCTGACATTGTTGGAATATCCTTACTGGAAATGCTGCAGAAGTTTTCAAAGGAGAGGGTAGAAGTGAATTTAGACAAAAAAAAAAAAAATGATGATTGTGACAGATTACCCATCCCATTTCAGGGATCTGAAAGTCGAAGTTGTGCCAGATATCTCTGGCGTCTGAAAGTGCACAATACTAATCTTAGAAATGGGATTAGAAAGTAACAATCCGATTAGTTATTGCTGTGTTACATTTTTAGGTTAGAGTATTTTGGGCTATCTTGATAGTGCATGGTTTCAACCCTACAATAGATCCAATATTTTGGAATAATTGACCACCAAAGTGATAGAAGACTATGAGTTCATGATCAAGATAATGAACCAGCTGGATCAAACATTTCTTAGGGTGAATGGCTTGTAGATCTTTTGTTTTGCCCTATTTCGTTCTCTTCTCATTCTCCATTTCATTTTTTAGCATTATGGCGTAGCATGATAAAGTTGTTATTTGTGGGTATGCAGACTAGTTTCATGTGGCGCATTTGCTTCTTACTGAGTCTATTTGTGTTCTTTATTGATTCAAAGCAGCATAGGTTTGTTAAAACTTGAATGGTAGAGCACAGAACCTTCCTGATATCCTATGCAAATTAGATGCATATAAGTATGATTTATCTGCGTTTCAAGATTAGCAGATAAATCCGCTTCTTGAGGCTAGTTGAGGGAGCTCCCCTTAGAGTATTTATAGCCTTTTGCGTCTCTTTCATTCCCATCAGCCGTCTTTGAGCCTCTCCCTTTGTGGTCACTTGTCCCACCCTCCCCCCCTCCCATTTAAGTTGTTTAGCCATGCATTGTTAAAGTTTTTCTTGGGTCAAGGTCTTGGTTTTTCATTGTCGACTTCTAGATCTTGTTATGGTATCTTGCATAATAGATTGGGGCTCTTATGCCAAGTATTACGGTTTTGGAAAGTCTCAAGTCTCGAGTGATTGAGATTTAAGTGGGTGATAAGGTCTTTGTGCCTTGAACTTGCATTGCGGTGGATCATGTGTGGTGCTTATTTTCAGATGATGTCAATGGCCCTTGTGCCGTGCTGGTTAGCTCTTGTGTCAAAGATGTAGTGGTCCTCGTGCCAAGATTGAGGTCCTAGTGCCAGGTGTTCCGTTGTTTTCTTTCTGCAGATTTGCTCGAGATGGAGGTGGAATTGGACTTGTGACTATGCTGGTGTTCATGAAGATTCATTACAGTGTTTGGAGGATTTCATTCGAGTTTTGCTAGAGTATTGGCATGTTGGGATCGTGTTGGGCATTAGTAGTGGGGGCATATAGTTCATGTAAAACTTATTGAGTTTTGGGAATCTCTTTGCGGCATTTTCATGCCTTTTGTATGCCCAAAAAGGCTGGTGTGCATGAGGGATTATTGGAAGTGATAAAGTACTTGTAACACTATTTTAGAATAAAGGGGAGGGCCATCTGGCTCATTCATTCAGCATGGTTGTTTGGTGGTGTTGGAGTGCAACTAGGCTCTAGAATTGCAGAAAAGGCATATGCATTTGTTGATGATCTATTCTGTGCAAAATCAGTGTATATATATGCTCATAATAGGTGCATGCATTCATTGTGTTTGATGAAATGGAGATGTATTCAATGGGTATAATAAATTCCTGAGAGTTATAGCTATAACTAAGTTGAATGAAGGCGAATGTCTATTGTCCATGGATGTCTCTCTTGTATAGCTTTGTGGGTCAACTTTGAAGTGATTGAATCAGTTGTTTTTGCGGCCAGACCTTGCTTATGAATTTCCAGCAAGTCTTTTCTTAATTCATAAATGAGTTAGTTAATTTCTGGACTATAATTGGAAAGGAGAAGTAATGCTTCTATATGGATCGTATTATGCAGGCTGGTGCAATCGCTTTAAGTCAAGCTAGGTGAGGCACTTCAAATATCATATATTTCGAATATGTAATGCATGCTGGAGGGTAGACATCATGTGATCTTCAAATTATATAAAGAAAATATAGTTTGTTATTCTCTATCAAATTGTGCTACCAAATGCATGCATCTGCAGGTCCCTTATGGGAAGTTCAATATAATACCATTGTGGTCATTTGTTAAATGTATGGATGCTCACTAGTAGTCAGCCACTTCCATTTTTTATATAGCGCTTTGCTTTAATTTGTGTCCTTATAAATTCTAGAGATTCACCCATGTAGCTACTATTGTCTGCGGTGCCAGAGGAATACTAACCCTACATTCAAGCTAGAGGCGACGTGAGGTGCTTCTCAGCACCAATGCAATTAGAATTAGAGTAGATCCAACTATATACAAACAATGGGTGGGAAACTTTGTCCTTTATGAAAATGCATATGCATGCATGTTCTTTCATTTTCTTTTTATTACACTGTCTTTACCTAATTAGGAGAAGGATCAGGAGGGCACAAGTTTTTTCATCTAAGAAGTTGTGTTTAGCGGTGGCGCTACTATCACGAAAGCTGTTGGAGAGATCTAGCCTTGGACCTAGTTGAGTAACTTGACAGATGGGCTATAGGAACGGGAAGAGATATACACAATGATATTATGAAAAGGAGATCTTTGTGTTTGTAGTGCCTTGGTTGATTTGTGTGCTAAATGTGATTTTGTTTTGTAGAAGCCTTAGAAGTACAACAAGTGCAGGATGTTGTATCATGGAATGCATTAATTGCAGTATATGCTAAGCATGAACTTGACCAAGAGGGGTTATACTATTTGAAGAGATGCATTTTGTGGGCATCAAACCAGATAATATCACATTCATCTATACCTTGAAAGCTTGTGGGAATCTAGAAGCCATGCCATCAACTAAAGAACGAGATAATGCAAAATGCATTTGAAGCTGATCTTTGTGTTTACAATGCCTTGATTGATAGGTATGCCAAGTGTGCATCACTTGTAAAGGCGAGATATGTTTTTGATGAGTTCCGGGTCCAAATTGTTTTGCTATAAATGATATGGCATAAACGACAATGGCATAAATGGCGGGGCAGTATAACCACAATGTTTCTAGGATATACAAGAATTGGTAAATTACCAGATCCTGTCACTCTAAAATGCTTGCTTACGGCATGACAAGTAAAGCAAAATGCATATTAAAGACCTTTTATGGAGTTCGATCTTAGGGTTCTGTATGTTGTGCATACCCCTAGTAAAAAATAAGATGATATCCTCCGCACGTCATTGGTTATTCTAACCTTCCATATGGTGACTCTTTGCACCATTTTGGCCTAAAAAAACTCATTTGAATAAATTTAATAATCTTTCTATGTTAATATTATTCACATCTAGTGATCGTGCAGAGATACCCTCATGTAGCTGATTCTCTTTGTGCCATGGTGCATTCTTCGTAGTGATGGGCAAGAAGATGGGAATAACAACCACTGAAACATGATTTACATTGTGTATCCTATTGTTTGATCCAAAGGAGATTTGGGATAATGCATATAGATGATGTTTACAATGAAAGGACGTGGATCATGCAAACTTGCTAATAAAATAAGCATCTCCTTTTTGTCCTCAATTTCAAGAACTAAAGAATATTTGCGCTCATTCAATGAAATTTTTTATTGATAGTGCTGGGGTGCACTACCTTTGGTGGCGATGTTGGACTTAAATGTATACTTCAAATACTCAGGTTTATGTCCTTGGTATTATTCATTAAGTGTCTCTATCCATTGATGTTTTTCGTTCTTGCAGGCCAAGTGGCCTTTTATATGCTATATATTGCAGTTAGCAATGAGCAAATATTTCATCAAATTTTATCAATAGCTATTACATAGTTATGTGCATACAGCTTGGTAATATTTTACATTATAAGAACCTGTTTTCCTTTAACTTGGCCAAATCTATTAAAGTACTATCTACCTACCTATAATAAACATTTGCCTTATTTCACCTTTTGCATATTTGTTTTTGTATCCACAGGTGTGACAAAATTGGATAAATAAACAAGAAGGCATAAAGTTAAGTATTAAGAGATTGGGCTCATATAAAATGATGTTCATTATAGGTATCTTCATTGTAATTGAGAAATACTCCCAATAAAAATTGAGAAATACTGCCGATAGAAGATGCAAGATAATCAAATCTTTGTAAATCTCTTTCCGAAAGTTGCACACATCCAAAGGTTAAGAAATATTAACCAAATGTTAGTGGAGAATTGAATGCCATGTTCACGCTTGTGTAAGTGTTGAAGCATGTTAGAAATAAAAAAAAAAATACTGGCACACTCTCATGCAAGAATAAGTAAGACTTCTATAACCCAAAAAAGGGTACTAAAAACATTTCTCTAAGTACAATAAAGATATCAAACAAGGTGACTAAACCTAGGCTATGAGTAAATAAGATTGATATAACCCAAAAAAAAGGTGCTAAACAAGTCACTCTAAAACTCAACAAACATATCAAACAAGATGACTAACCACCATAAAACCAAACACATAAATACCACCATATTTTCCTCTACCTCTCTCATCCAAACCCTAGCCCAAGCCTGCCATACTGCTAGTACTCACCCGATTAGCATCTGATCTCTCAGAGTATTGTGTTCAGAATGCCTACTAATAGCTTATATGATTTTTTTTGTGCCATATGGAAGCAGCCTTCTTCGCCGTTTCAACTTTCAGTGAAAAATTTATTCACGGGATAAAAAAGAAAGAGGTAAGTGTGAGCAACTGTTGGATAGGCATATTCACCCCTTATTCCTTAATCTACACCGTACACAAAGTTCCTCGTTTGTGGGGTATAGATGTATAGAATTTGTTATACTGTATAACAAGATTTGCAAAATACTATAAGATTTCAGGAAATATACTATATGGTGTTGATTTTGTACATGCCAAATATAATTCTGAGGGGCTCTCATTTGCCCTACGTCACCCGTGTGAATATGCACCCAAACAAAAGGGGTTTTAGGGGAATTTAATTTTTAAAAGTGTAATGTAATGGTTTGTGTTATAGGTTAAAAATTTTTTTGCCCTTGGGCAAAAAACAAACATTACATCACACTTGGATGAGTTAATGAAAAATAGCAAATGAAATAGATACTTTTATGAGATATTAGAAGCGACAAACTGGCGGAAGCTACTCGAGCCGCATACGTGCAAAACTATAGAAGCATACATTATCCATAAAGTCTTGACATGCTGCCTTTCTGTCAAGGCTCTCATGGTTATTCTTGCCTCATGTAATGAATTGATAAGCATGACAACATCATATGTGTTTTGATTGCACGGCTCAAGAGAATCAAACATATACATAAAGGAACATGCATGTAAACATCATGGAGCAGATATCCTCAAGCAAATCATATAACATCAACATTTTTTGTTCGAGTACCGCCCATATCCTCTAAAAGTAAAGCCAACAAACTTTGTCTATAGAACACTCTTTTATTAAAGCTACTATGTTCAACATTGACCTACCTTGAAACCGTATAAAGATAAAGATACAGTACAACATGCAATGACACTTATAAACGGTCTGTATGAAGGTTTTGACGCCAAAAATGGGCAAATGGCTTCTGCTTTGTGAAGATAGAAGGGCCAGCTATAGAAGGGCGATAGGTGAAAATATATTCCCAAAAGCCCTATTTAGAGAAGTCCTAGACTGGGAGCCTGCATCGCAAAAGCTTCGGTTACAAGTGCCAGTGCTCCTGCATCGCAAAAGCTTAGGTTACAAGTGCCAGTGCTGCTGCTCCTACATTGAAATAAGGAAAAACTAGTTAATGATCTTTTGCAAAATAGCGGTAAAAGAAAAGCTCTAACTAAAAGTGCAGTAGCACACACAAGCATACATATTATTTCTGCATAGAAGAAAATCAATTACCATCTCCTTTAGAACTTGTTGTTTCTTAGAACTTGTTCTTTGCAAAAAATTCGGAGGAAATAGCATTAGTAAATTGCATATGTTGCCAATAAATAAATGGAATTATAGAGTGTGAATCCCAATCCAACAACAATCAAATAACAATATGCTAGTACTAATCTTTGGCCAATTGCTGAATAAAATTCCACACGGATTCATTTTTAGTACCTCGAGGTGGCCAAGCTAATGGAAGAAACGATAATTTTGTTAATGGTTTATGGCTACGATTGTAAGTCTTGCCAATTGTAACCATTGCCCTCTTGCTTTATACTATATCATCTGGATTGAATACTACAACGTAAAATTCTGAGGGGACCTTGATTCATTCTACATAGCCATCAGAACAATCTGCGGGCAATGAATTTGTGGTTTAACCACCAACTAAATGCTTGGCTGTGGTAATGCATTATTTTAATAGTTGTAGATGTACTTTTCGGGACACATAAGCGTTCTCTCTTTGCCTCTTTCAGCTCTCCACTTTGATATGCTCGTAATGCAATATCACACCTGCCATAAAACTCTCCATCGATGTATACGATTGTGGAAATGTTGGCGCTTTGAGTACTCCTTCAAGCCTTGGCTGAAACCCCATCATCTTCTAGAATGTTTACTGGTCTCATATGGCACATTTAAGCATTGTTAAGTATCGATTTCTGGTGTTTGAGAAGCCACATTGAGGGAACACCTTAGTCCCCTTCATGAAGAGTACTATCTTGTGCTCCCTCACAAATTTATCAAATGATTGTTTCAATTACGGTGTCAACCCTCGGGAGCTACCTTGACCGAAAAGAAGCGGCATGGAGGCGTCCCTAACTCGCCAGGCATGAGGAGCTAATTTGCAAGATGCAAATTTTGCCATTATTTGAAAGGCAAGGCAATGGGCGAATAGAGGTTGGACAAACAACGAAGTTAGGGTGTGAGCGAGAGAGGGGACGGCTATGGCCACGCAGCGGTTTTCGGTTATAAAGCGGCACGGAATTGTCTCCATATATCCACCGGCTTTTGCGACCATACATTTGCGGGTTTTGCAACCGTGAATGCTGCATATTGTTTATACGATGCCATGCACAAGGGAAACAACGTGAAAAAAAAAAAAAACCCTTAAAGCTAACCTTTACGGCAAAATCTTGAAGAATCAAAGGAGTAGTAAAAGTCGAATTATTTTCCGGAGCCTGCGCCCAAATCAAAGGACGGGACTTGTTCCTTCCTCTTTGAAACCCTAAACCTAAAGTACAGGTTCTCGAGCCCTGCATGCCATTGGTTTTTTTTTTTTATTATTTATTTATTTGTGGAGGGTATGGGGTAAACCATTGGTGATATGGAATTTAGACAATAAAATGCGGAGTGCACTCTAGATATACTGATTAGTATGCCTCATGCAATACGCCCATGAAATCATATGAAAACCATGCCAAAAAGCGTATAAAATCACAAAAAAAAACCCCTGTTATAATGCTACATATTCAATACTGCAACTACAACGAGGATCAATAAACTGACACCGTTCATCCAATCTGGCATGGTTGCATTGAAAAATAAAGTTTTCATAGCAACTCTGCAAAAATCCACTCTACTAATGTCTAGAAGCACAACTTTTGACACAAACAGCAGAGACACTTTTCAAGAATTTGACCTACAGTTGCTAGGTATTTCACCTATGCTTGCCAAGAATTTGACAAGATTTTATCGCAAGCATACAATGCATTCTCCACTGTCATAATAATACCAATTCAAAGAATAGTAAATAGATAGGTTCAGGATGTATTTAAACTGCACTAAACCAAGGTTTGTAAACTATATTCATTTTGAAACTGCTTTATACTATTTCAAAACTAAGGTGCAGCCATTTCCTTAACCAGTTTTATATATACGAACCTTCTATTACTGCCAACAAAATGCGACTGAATGGAACAACTAGTTGTTTCTCACTGTATGGATCTTTTCCAGCAAAGATTCACGTTCATCCTCCCTTATCTACAGGAACGTGGAGGTCATTTTTAGAATGCCACTGTCAAGATTTATATTGTACACCTTTATTATGAAACATTTTAGAACATTCTATTGTGGCTCTTTGCAAAACCTTAAAAAAACTCTAAGATTTCATCAAGATTTTCTTAGATTCCCTTAGATATTACGAAGATTCTCTTAGATTCAACTAGATTTTAAGAGATTCCCTTAGACTTGTAAATATTTTCCTAGATTCCCTTACAATTTATGAAATTTCCTTATATTCCCTTTAATTCTCCTGGATTCCCTTACATTCTAGAAATTTCTAGAACATTCTAGAACTTTCTGGAACATTCTGAAACATTCTGAAACTTTCAAAACATCTTAGAACTTTCTGGAAGTATTTCCCTCTTCCCTTACATTCCCAAAGATTTCCCTACATTCTAGAACTTATTAGAACAATTTGGGACTTTCTGGAAGGATTCTCTTAGATTTCCCCTAGATTCTCTTATATTCCAAAACATTCTAGAATATTCTGGAACTTTCTAGAACATTCTAGAAGATTTTAGAACTTTCTAGAGCCTCCAGACATTCTAGAACTTTCTTGAACTATCTAGAATGTTATATTCTATTTTATCTTAATTGGAATATTACCCTTAAGTATATTTGAAACATAAAGCATTCATGGAATTAATGCTTGGTCTAGTGGTTAGAGTGGGGGATTTGGGGGGTTAAGGTCCAGGGTTCGAATCCCCCCAATAACATAAAAAATTTTAAAAGCCTTTCCTTAAGGGACGAGCATTCAACATGAGCCTTAGGATCTTAGACTTGATCAACGATCAAGATCTCACCATATAAAGCAATATGAGCCGTAGGATCTGTCACATATAATTCCCAAAGCTATGTGGACCAGTAAGATATGTGCCAAACCCACGAGTAGGATCTCGGATCGTGATGGGATCGGATCAACATGGACGTAGGATCGTTACATATAGTCTATATAAGAACCCCCAAGCCATCTGGGCCATAGGATCGTCCCAAAGCCCACGTGAGAAGCGTAGGATCTCGGATCAGCGGTAGGATTCAATGGGACAAACATAAGAACATATATAACCTATATAAATGTCAGATCAAATCAAAGGCTATATAGAATTTATATAGAATCAAATCAACCTGGACCGTAGGATCGTCTATATAGAATATATATAGGAACTCCCAGCCCATCTGGACCACAGGATACTTCCCAAAGCCGCGTGAGCCGTCGGATCTCGGATGGACGGTCGGATAAGCGCGACAAACATAAGAACATATATATGATTGATATACAAGAAATTTAATGCGTCCTACGGTGCATGTTCGAGTTTTAGCATGTTCCTACGTGCAAGTTCTTGTAAAAGAATCTCTTGATAGATTCTCTAAGATTCTACCAAGGTTCTCTTAGAGGGTTCGTGAGCATTTCTCTAAATTTTATAAGATTCCCTCTAGATTCTATGAAGATTCCCTTAGATTCATTTAGATTTTATGATATTGCCCTAGGTTCCCTTACATTACATGAAATTCAAAGAGATTCTATAAAGATTCCCTTAGATACTCTAAGATTTCATCAATATTTTCTTAGATTCCCTTAGATTTTATGAAGATTCCTTTAGATCCCCCAGATTTTAAGAGATTCCCTTAGGCTTGTAAATATTTTCCTAGATTCTCTTACATTTTATAAGATTTTCTTACATTCTATTAAATTCTTCTGGATTCCTTTACATTCTATAACTTTTTAGAACATTCTAAGACTTTCTGGAACATTCTAAGACTTTCAATATATTCTAGAACTTTCTGGAAGTATTTCCCTAGATTTCCTTACATTCCCGTAGATTCCCCTACATTCTAGAACATTCTAAAACTTATTAGAACAATTTGGAACTTTCTGGAGGAATTTTCTTAGATCCCCCCTAGATTCTCTTATGTCCTAGAACTTTCTAGAAGATTCTAGAACTTTCTAGAGCCTTCCAGAACATTCTAGAACCTTCTTGAACGTTATAGTCTATTTTATCTTAATGGGAACATTACCCTTAAGTATATTAAAAACATAAATTGTTCATGGAATTACTGCTTGGTCTAGTGGTTAGAATGGGGGGTTGGGGGGTCAATGGCTAGGGTTCGAATTTCCCATACAACATAAAAATTTTAAAAGCCTTTTCCTAAGGGATGAGCATTTAACTTGGGTCGTAGGATCTTGGACTCGATCAAGGGTCGAGATCTCACGCAACATGAGCCATAGGATCTATTACATATAATTTCCAAAGTCATGTACACTGTAGGATGTGTCCCAAAGCAACGTACGCCGTAGGATCTCGGACCGACGATCAGGATCAAATCAACCTGGACCATAGGATCGCGTCTATACGAATTATATATAAACTCCCAGGCCATCTGGACCGTAGGATACGTCCCAAAGCCACGTGAGCCGTCGGATCTCGAACGGACGGTCGGATAAGCGCGACAAACATAAGATGGGAACATTACCCTTAAGTATATTTGAAACATAAATTGTTCATGGAATTACTGCTTGGTCTAGTGGTTAGAATGGGGGGTTGGGGGGTCAATGGCTAGGGTTCGAATTTCCCATACAACATAAAAAATTTAAAAGCCTTTTCCTAAGGGATGAGCATTTAACTTGGGTCGTAGGATCTTGGACTCGATCAAGGGTCGAGATCTCACGCAACATGAGCCATAGGATCTATTACATATAATTTCCAAAGTCATACACCGTAGGATGTGTCCCAAAACAGCATAAGCCGTTAGGATCTCGGACCCGATGATCGAGGATCAAATCAACTGGACCATAGGATGGCGTCTATCCCGAATTATATATAAACTCAGGGCCATGGGCCGTAGGATCGTCCCAAAGCCCCGTGAGCCGTCGGATCTCGAGCAGACTGATCGGATAAAGCCGCGACAAACATAAGAACATATATAGAGTAGATAGATATCTTTGGTATAAATTTATACCGAGAAAACTCTTACGGTATAAATTTATACCGCTCGGGTCCTCTTGCGGTATAAATTTATACCGCTCGAGTCCTTTTGCTGTATAAATTTATACCGCTCGAGTTCTTTTGTTATATAAATCTATACCGCTCGAGTCTTCTTGCGGTATAAATTTATACCGTGCGAACTCTCTAGCATACTATGTCCACATATTACTATCTATTGAGGTATAAATTTATACTATCTTGAAATTTATTTGGAAGAAACTAAGGACTACAGAGAACAAATAAATTACAAAGTTTAAAAAAGTCCAATTTGGATACATACGTCGCCATCGCGGTATACAGAAGTTTATAGCAAGCTGGAGGAGCAAATAAGAGCAAGTGTATAAGGCAAAGCGCAAGCATCTTCGACTTCAACTCGCGTGTGACGCATACTTTAAGGTGAAAATATTTGTTTCATTGAGGCAATATCAAAATGTGTTGCATTTTTGGCAATTTTGTGCATAATTTTGTAGTGAATTCATAAACTTTGAACTAAATACGTTTTTGGGCACTCTTAGCGCTTGCTGTTTTTTTTCAATGTCTATTTTGTTTTGTCCTTAAAAATATTATTATTTCTCAAACCAAACTAGGGGGCCAAAAAATGGTACCAAACAATTTTGAATGGAAGCTGACTTCAAATTCCCCTCCAAAAATGGTGCCTAAAATATTCAAATTGTCACACTTGTCACAAATATACCAAGAAAAGGGCGCTTTTTGGGGAGATTTTAGGGAATCTTTCAAAGATTCCTTTTAAAGTGCGTTTGGAGCAAATTAGTGCGTTTCAATTTAAACTTTCTTGATTCTGTTGAACATGCTATCCAATGGCTTGACCATAACCAGTTGGAGAATCAAAATGTATTCTTAAGGTGCAACAATTGTTGCAAGATGTTTTCAATGGGAAGGAGCTCTGCAAGAGCATTAATCCAGATGAGGCAGCTGCTTATGGTGCAGTTGTTCAGGCTCCAATTTTGAGTGGAGTAAGGCAATACAAAGGTCCAGGATCTATTGTTGCTTGATATTATGCCTTTATCTCTTGGTCTTGGAACCGCTGGTGATGTTTTGCCTCTTTTGATCCCAAGAAATACTATGATTCCAACCAAGAAGGAACATGTAATCCCTATTTACTCTGATAACTCTGAGAAAATGGTACTACAAAGATGTAAAGATTGTATGCCACCATTAATTGTAGTGGTCTCTTAATACATATGTAATTAGCTTTGGACTTATAGTGATTAACAAATGAAAATGTTCTAATCCGTTATTATTCTAGGGCTTTTGTTGTGCATTGTAATTTTTTGATTTCTTGCTTTATGAAGCTGGGAGCAACCCAAATGCCCAAATGATGTCATTTTCCTTGAAGCACCCAGTAAAAAGGGCCCATATTTTGTAGCATGCTGCAAGCCAGGAGCTCCATCCATCCCTAGTCTATTATTGTGAATGATAATATGTTTAATAATAATAATAATAATAATAATAATAATTTATTATTTACGTCCAACAAAGACCCATAGGTCATGGGACAAACTTTACTGTATTACATCATTGCTTCTTTTGAAATCATCTAATGTACTTCATTAAGCTCCACGCTCGCAAGAAGTTCTCTGATAAATTTTGCCACTTGACATATTGTGGAAAATTTTTGGAAAAGAGTCACCAAAGTCTCGATTACTCAGTTTACACGAGAATACCTTGCAGAAGTGCCTCAAACCGGGGCGTGAAATATAGCATGCAGTGCTGTTTCTATGTCTTGCGCATCCACATACCCTTGCTTCCCTAGGAAGACCAAACCACCTCCCTCTTTCAATCATGAGATGATGTGAGCTCATGCGCATCCAAGAACAATCCCATTATCATCCTGGGGTGCATATCCTTATGTCGAAGGTATAATTGTATGCCATGTTTTTGCCGAGATTAAAATCGCCAAATAATATTCAACCTTCTTTTTTTCGCACAAACAACATAGCTCAAATGCCTTCTCTTTAAATGCCTTCCCAAAATCAGCCATGGTAAGGTGCAAAGCGTGATGACCATCTATGGATATCTTTATGCCAACTTGTTTTCCCTCTTTCCCCAATCCGGTGACACCTTGATTGCCACACTTACTAATGATGTACCTTACGCTTTTCTATTTAAATAGCCGAGCGGGTTTGCCATACACCTTGGATTTCCAACGGATATGCTCCACTCTCTAGTAACAAGACCTCATATGGTGCTTGACCTTTTGACCTTGAGAACCATGTGCGACAAGTTTTTGTATATGCTCTAATGCATTCCACTTCCCTTTGGCAAAGAAGGCCCCCATAGTTCAACAGCGTATAGATAACTCTTGGCATTACTAATGCATCGAACAAAGCGTTTCAGTTGTCCATGGCGCACACTTGCTTGTCTCCGTGATTGAGCATCATGTAAAAAAGCCTTCCATCTTGGCTGAAATACGGTGATCAACACCTTGGGTCCAAGATCTCCTTCGATGCTAAATCGGTATGGCCCAAGTATTTGTATGGTTGGTCTGTTTCTATCCGTTCCCCTTGGTATGTCACATCAACCTCCATTCTTCCAAAGCATACAATTTTTGTCTTATTCAAGTTAAGCTGTTAGGCCAAACCGATTGCAAAAAATCAGCAAGTCTCGCCAATTGAGTGTGCATGTCTTCTTGTGTGTATGCGGATAGCAAAAGGTCATCGGCAAAAGCAATAGCACTACCAATTCCTCGATACAATCGGGGAAATATGCAACTGATAGATCGGAGGAAGCTCTCAAGTTGGTCCACATACAAACCAGAATAAGGTAGGTGGACATGGGCAGCTTTGCTTCACGCCTACATCCTTGGATATTGCCCTGTCATTCCGATTGGAGTTCTCACTCTTCCTTGTACATTTTGATAAAGCCTTCCAACCGCTATGACCCACTCTTTTGGCACCCCAAGACCTATCAATCATCCATTAGTTTACGCCTTGGCACATTATCAAAAGGCCTTTCTTGAAATCAATGAAGCGACAAATTAAAAGCTTTATTCTTAGACTTGGCCTCCTCTACTAAAGCTCTTAATGTGATCAAATGATCAAAGTGTCCCATATCCTGCTACAAAAGCCCGCTTGGCCTCTTGCCTCGATATCATTTGCATCCGCCCATTTTGTTAGTTTTATGTCAAAGACTTTACCAAAATTTAAGATTGGGCTGATCATAATCGTGCGATAATTCCCAGGATCATCCGCACTTCCTTGCTTGTAAATTGGTTGAATAACACTAGTGGTCCATTCAATGGGAAAGCCCTCCATAATTGCTTGGTTAAAAAGTAGCGCTATAGCTTCTGCCAAGATTGGACCGCCAGATTTCAAATGCTCTGCTGCCAAGCCTGTAATGTCACTTGCTTTCCCCCTAGGTAACAAACGGATCCCCTCCTTTACGTCCTCAGAACTCACACAAAAGTGCGTGAGAGCACATTCTGGTAGCTGTAGCTTATCTGCTCCTTTGGAGTACAAGTGGAGTAAGGCAATAGCAAGTGAGTTGTAAGTACCACAACAACACAGTTATATGGTCTAGCATGCCTAGAATAACAGGCAACTTTGGAAGCCATCATGGTATCGAATACCATTGCACCACCTGAATTGCAGGAATTCACCATTTGAATTCACCTGGATTGACAAACCAGTGACATCTGTAACTTTTGTATTTATGGAATTCCTGCCCTTATCTTGTTGTGTTGGAACAATTGTACCCTCTTGCACGTGACCCCCATAATAGAGTACCATATATGTCCAATTCTGAAAAACTGAAATCCTAATATACCATACATAATTGCCTTCCAATATAGCCTATTTGCTACCTTTTATGGACCTTCTTTGCAGATATCATATCTATCAGCCTAGTAAAAAACAGCAATAAATATATTGTATACTCATTCCCAGCCAGTCCCAAGGCAAGCAGTAAATATGAGCACTCAATTATTTGCTGCAGCTAGACAACCTAGTGAAAGGCATTTAAGAATGTCTTTGCAAACCCCTGCGGCTTCACAAAAATTCATTACCAAAATATCGATGTGGTATATATTGGCTTCACAAAAATTTGTCATCAAAGTATAGACCTGGTATATGTTTTAGGCATGACTGTAACTTTATGATTTAAAATACATGTTCTTTAAAGTGGTAACTTAATTAGAAACGTGCGTTTTGTTTAAGTTAGCAACAAACTTAACTAGATTGCTGTGACATGTTTTGGTTAAATCAAAATTCTAACTTAACTTAACTAGATTAGTGCGAATATGTCTTGGTTAAGTTAAAATTGTAATTTAACTAAAGCATGTCTAAAGGTCTTTTGGTTGATCACTAACTTAACAAGACCACGGCTGAACAACAAGTAGTTAGGTTAAAATTGTCTAACTTAACTATGTATGGTGTGAAGGTAATTTAATTTGTCCTAGTTAAGTTAAGTATTTAAGCAATTTGACTATTTTTATTGCGAATGGAATTGTTATAGTTAAGTTTAACTAGGTAGTTAATTGTTTTTTACTTAATCTGACTTAACAGCGGGTGCGAATGGACCCTTAATGTTGTAGGCACTTCAATCAACAGATTTTTCACTCTTATTGATTATGCTATTTAATGCTTAGCAGGTCTTTTGTACCTATTATATTCAAGATACATGACTACGATTTGGCTGTAAATGACATAACGAAGTTGTTCTTAAGTTTACTGTGCAAGACAATGTTTAAGTCAGTAAATGCATTTTGATCAAACATTTTTAGTGCTAGTAGAGATAGTTACTCTAGACAGTCTCTTTGCGGAGAGTAAGAGAATATTTTTGGGTTGCCCCTAGGGGCGCAAGCCATCGTCCATGTGGGTTTATGGCATATTCCAGGTATATGCTAGTAGATGCCAAGAATATGCCAATCAATGACTACTTCAAACTTACTATCGGGTATAAACTGGCGGTGGCCACTGTTGTTGGGCAGCCACTTTGGAAACCGGCTAACCGGTTGTTACATCCATTCTATTGTACAATTCTATTGTATGCTTTTGCTTCAATTCTATAAAAAATAATGGAGTAGTGAAGGAATAAACCAGAGGATTGGGCAGCGAATTTGGGGGCCTTTGTTGGAGCATCGGCCAACAGAGAACATGGAAGTCTAGCAAGGAAGGATTGGGTGCCATGTCCAAAGCAGTTGGGTTCCGACAGCCAGATAAAGAGAGCGCCCAGCTGCTGAAGCGATTGGCAGCTTCCGACCAACCCAACCCCAAACCATACAGCCAATTTCTATATTCGTCATTTTGCAATTTGGGCTCTTCAGCTTTTGCAGCAGCTAAGCCCATTTCCTTCTCCAATTTTTACATTACTGAGCTTCTCTGACTGCCCATTACTTTGGGTTTCCTAAAATTGGAGGTGAGTCTTGCAAACAGAAAAGCTTAAAAGATGGGTCAAATTCATGTGTTTTGGCCACCAGAATCTAAAAAGGGATGCACTCATTTGTCTTGATATGTAGAGAAGTAAAAAGAATGGTTGTTTTTTACCATTTGATGCGAAAAGCTCAGCAAAAAGGGGTTTTTGTTTGCGGAGTGCAGCTGGGACAGCACCATCGCCAGACTACCTGTAAGATGAAAGGCGCTTATCTGTCAAGCTTCCAGCAGCAGAGGTATGCATAAAATCTTCTTTTCTCCATAAGCCAAGTATTTCCTTGAACTAGAGCTTGAATATAGAGAGACGAAAATGCTTCTTTACAAGTTTTGCCAAGCCGTGCAACCTCTCATGATTTATAATCCCCTTGATTGAATAGGAGTTTTAGGTGACCATCTAGTCAGATTGCTTGCCAATTATTTTAGATGCAGCAAACTAGGCATATAAGAAAATTACAAGACCTATAGTATATACATGCACTGTCGTCATTCTGGCAAATAACAATTTGAAACAGGGGAATGCATTCATTGAATTGTATAGTAGAATGCAAAAGCGTGTGCCTAAAGCTTTTTAGCATGATCTACTTAATATTTTACAGGTAAATATGCTCCAGAAGATCCAGCCAAACAATAAGATATTCGATGTGTTTGCAGCTCCACAGACTTCGATTTATGTTGGATACTTTCTGCTAGGCTAACAGCAAAGTTTTATTCCATATCATTGTATTCAGTTCTGAAATTCGTGTGTTCTTTATTTTACAAGTTGCCAAGCTCTTTGGCTGCATTTTGGAAGTTAAAGGTAGTTCGTCTAGCTACAGAGAATTTTATTTCCAAATGTTCAGGATTATGGATTTCCACATGCTTAGTTAAGCTAAAAGATCGGCCAATCATTTATTAATACTTTTGTTCTTGTCAATGCTTCACATTTGCATTTGCTTGGTGTCATTTATGCTTCACGGTAACATAACTATGCAAGGTGTAATTAAAAGAAATTTTTATTCCTTTATCATTTTGTGTTCCATTCTCAAATCCATGCGTTACTATGACATGTTTTTTGTTTCACAGGTTGCCAAACTCTCAATTGGCAGAAGAGTTAACAATGTTCGGCGACATCAACACTGCATCCAAGACGCTACATGTCACAATGATAGGAGCATTGCCTGACAGATTTCTCGGTTACCCATTAGGAGGCGCATTAGTTACAATGAAGATAGATCCTCGATCATTGCGCCAAAGCGTACTAAATGAGAATATCTAGCAAGAATTTAACCCAAAATATTTATCAATCACAATACAAAGCAAATGACTCAACTAGCTTCAAATAAGCTTTGTACAAATCTTTGTTCAACCATACATTCAACAATGTATTACCCTTGGTCAATAATAAGGTATACACTCGACTTTTAAAATAAGGAGTACAACATCATGCAAATAAGAATAGAATAGAATAGAATAGTTTTTTTATCGTCCACTGAGACCAAATTTCGGCCTATGGGACCCAGAAGGAGTGCAGCAAACTTATTACTGTCCGGGTTAAAAAACCCCCGCCCCGAAGGGTTTTCGAGGGAAAAACCGTGGCAGTAATAAGGATCTGCCATCAAACCGCTTCTAAGTATACATCATCATGAAATAAATGTGTATGTACATGTCAAGTGCGTGCCGGGACATAGCTGATCTCGCATGTCCATGACCTCCGAAGGTATGATCCTAGCATCCGGTACGGATGCCGTGCTCAATGTCACATGTGGCGGCTGGCGGGCACGACCAACTTCGATATAAGCGTCCGGATTTGATCATATCTTTGGGCAACTTTGAAGGGTATGAGATTCATCCTCAATGACTCCCATTTGGCAAAGATTGTGAGCCTGCCCCGACGTGGCTCACCAATCCATCCGCCCGTCTCAACCGGAAGATGATGTGCCCCCGTCTTTAATGGAGGCAATGAGTCCGCGCCTTTTCATGGGCAAGTGGTGCGCAGGTAGCATTGTGGGCCTCGCTCCAATGTGGGATTTATGTGGCGTCGGTAGTGTGTTTGTCTTGACTGTTCAAGGGCGCTGGCATCCCAAAGCTTCGCGGGATGAAGCAAGCGCCAAGATATTGCCTCAAGCTATGGCGATCTGCCTCTGTTTGCACATGTATGCACCTCGTGCTCCCGCACATTCCATCTAGCCATCCATTGAGCTCTCTTTTCCCTCCAGCAGGGCCTTGAGGTTGTGGCCCCATTGCCATGATATAAGCTAGTTTTGGGAGACGAGCATCGTCCATGTTGACCACCTTCCGAGAAAATAGACAATGTGGCGATCAAGGGGCGCCCCAAAGGCAAGAATCCCGCTTTTCGCAAGTAGAATTTGATATGGGACTGTGGACTTCACCCCTAGTGCTTTCGTACCAAGAAGGCTTTACTTTTTGCTCCAAGTCATTCCAAGTAGCGAGGGATACCTCTTTGGGCCCCATACTTCAACCCCCGATAAAAGGGCCGGGCTCCACTAAGACTTTGAACAGGTGTGGACCGATGGGTCCAATCATACAACTCTGCTCTATGACTATTGTTTTGCATTGCATATAGTGCTTTCCAGCCCGCCGTAACTTCGTAGAGCTGTATGGATGTGTCCCGGTGCATAGTAGACGGAAACTCCACTCCCAAATATTTGTATGTGGATGCTACTTCCACATTCTGCCCTCGGTAACGGAAGGAGGGATCCTACCGTCGCGTGAAGATGATATGAAAACCACCTTAGTCTTGGCCAAGTTGACGGCGCATATCGCCGCCGCTTGACAAAATGTGTCCGTGGCATCGAGATGTCGTTGTATGTCTATTTGGTGTGTAAGTTAGAGGTCCACATCATCGCGATATATTAAGCGCTGATGATCCGGTAGAGAAGGTGAGCCCCGCCGCCCCCATTATCGGCAAGCGTAGCTCTCCAATTGATCAATGTAAAGCCCAAACAATGTTGGAGAGAGGGCATCCTGGCGAACCCGATACTACTATCAAATGGTTGGCTTGTTTAGAACGAACCCGACCTCGAAAGCATCTTTCATAAAGCACATTAATCGCGTTCACGCAAATCTACAGGAACCCCCGGTATGTCCGAAATCTTGCCCATAGTTTTTCCCAGGTACGTTGTCAAATGCCTTTGCAAAATCCACGGCAACAATATAGATCTCCCATGTTCCTCGCCGCTTTCAATCGAGCTTCGCGCAATGTAAAGATGTGGTCAATGGTTGAGTGTCGAGTCACGAATCTCGCTTTGGGTGAGGGCGGTATCTCGCCGCCGCCCGGCCCATCAACCGCCGCCGAGAATCCCGCAAGCAATTTTGCAAACACCGAGGCCCGACCATTATTGTTCGGTAATTGGTTTTGGGCGGTCGGGTCACCCGCCTTATAGATGGGAACAACTCTGCTATTGGTCCACTGCATCGGGAAGCCTTCCTGTAATGCCTTGTTGAACAAGGGAAACACTGCAGTAAAACTTGTTCTTCCTTTACATGATCGATACAACTGCAATTCCGGCTCAAATCCACTGGTGAATGAATCAATCTCTTCAGCTCACCTATCTGCATCGTTTTTTTCTTGCTCTTATATCCCCGGAGTCTACCGACAAGGCTATAAATTAGGACGTGATAAACTTGCCAGTCCCGGAAGAAAAGTCTTGTGATATATCCCACGGGCATATTTGAAAAAGAGATATTTGACCATTGACTTACATACGCTTTATACATACGCTTTCACACATCACTGCACGGTGAAGTGATCACATTATTATGCAATGATTTTATTTTCTAACACTCCTCCTTCATTGCATAAATAATGTACTTTTCACCGCCTTTGGAAAGTTGTAAACTTACTTTACGGAAGACCTTTTGTGAACATACGCTATTTGTTTGCAGTCTTCTTGACATAAGTCATTTTAATATATCCTTTTGCAGCTTGATCTCTGATATAATGCATACTTAACTCTATATGTTTAGTTCTTTCATGTTCCACTGGATTTCAGACTATTGCAATACAACTTTGACTATCAGAAAAGATAGTTGTGGGATTTACCTGTTTGATGTCCAATTCTTCTAGAAGTCTCCTGAGCCAAATTATTTCTCTGGACAAAAGAGATGAGGCAGCATATTCAGCTTCTACTGAAGATAAGGCTATAGCAGACTGTTTTTTGGTTCTCCAACTTATTGTGCCTCCTCCAAGAAAAATCACATAACCTGTAGTAGACTTTCTTTCAGTTTGATCACCTGCCCAGTCAGCATCTGAGTAGGCATACATTTCCAGATTAATATCACTGAAAGTTATCCCATAATCTTGAGTTCCTTTCAGATATTTTAACACTCTTTTTGCAGCCAACCAATGAACCTTTTCAGGATTGCTGCATCTTCTGCTCAGGATATTGACAGCATATGTTATATCAGGCCTCGTACTATTGCTTAAGTACAACAAACACCCTACTAGAGCACGATATGGGACCTGTGTCATGTACTCTAGTTCATCTGCATCAACCTCAGAAGTTACAGTTAAGCAATGACCTGGTATAATTGGAGTTTTTACAGTACAAGCTTGTTGCATATTGAATCTTTTAAGCATATTTTCTATATGCCCCTTTTGTTTTAGCTTCAACAATTTGTTTTTCCTGTCTCTAACCACCTCAATCCCCAGAAATTTTTGCAAAGGCCCTAAGTCTGTCATCTTGAACCTGTGTTGTAGAATATTTTTGCAAACCTCCAGAACTTGAGTGGAATTAGCAACCATGATGCAGTCATCTACATACAAGGCTATAATGCAAAACTTATCTTCTACTTTGTACCTATACAAGTTACCATCATTTTGAAGCTTTTCAAACCCTTGTTCTCTTAGAAAAGAGTCTATGCAAAAATACCATTCTCTTGGTGCTTGCTTTAAACCATATACTGCTCTATTCAACTTCCAAACCAAATTGTTTCCTTTCTCATAACCAGGAGCCTGTTTCATGAAGATGTCCTCCTCTAGTCTAGCATTTAAAAAGGCTGTTTTGACATCCATATGATGTATTTCATAGTCAAGAGCATTGGCCAAACTTAACAGTACTCTTAGACTAGTGAGTTTGACAATAGGTGAGTAAGTTTCATCATAATCTTGCCCCTGTTTTTGAGTAAAACCCTGAGCCACCAAACGTGCTTTATATTTTTGTGAACCATCTGCATTGGTTTTAATTTTAAATATCCATTTACTGCCAACTATGTTTTGTTCAGCAGGTTGCTCAACAACATCATAAGTATGAGTATCTGCAAAGGAGCTCAACTCATCATGCATAGCCTTTTTCCATTCTTCTGCATCAACACTTTCTAAGGCCTCTTCAACTGTTTTGGGTATTTCAGTATCTTCAATTATTGCCATAATTTGTTCTATTTCATCCTCTGCTTAATTTGGTTCCAACCTTTTGCTCCCACCTAAAAGGGTTTCTGCCATAAGCCTCTTTGTCAAAATTAATTTCATCTTGCAACCTTTGTGCTTCTGTTCTCCTTTTTCGAGACCTTTTCTCTGGTGCTTTATCTACTTCAGGGGCTTTATCTGCTTCAGGTGCTTCTGTTCCAGCTTCAGATCCCTGAGTTTGAGGTATTTGATGTGCAGCTGATCCATTTATTTTATCCTCCTCCCCATTTATTTTATCCTCCTCCTCCTCTTCATAATCAATTTGATTGTTGGTCATTTCAGAAACTTGAGTAGTAGGCAGTTTCTTTTGAACTTGATGTCTATGTTTGTACAAAACATCTTCACAGAATATCACATCCCTACTAATCACAATATTTTTATTTTCTGGAATAAAAATTCTATAGCCTTTTGAGTGACTATCATAGCCTACAAGAAAACCAATCTCAGCTTTAGCATCAAGCTTTTTCCTGAGCTCGTCTGGCTTATGAACATAAGCCAAGCAGCCATAAACCTTAAATTTTTCATAATTAATTTCTGAACCTTCTCCATACCACATTAAATCAGGAATATTCCCTTGCAAGCTTGAGGAGGGCAACTTATTATGTATGGTATTGGCTGTTAATAAGGCTTCTTCCCATAAATAATTTGGCAATCTACTATTTTTAACCATTGACGACTGCATTCATGAGTGTCCTATTTCTTCTTTCTGCTACTCCATTTTGTTGGGGACTGTATCTACATGTCAATTGTCTCCTGATGCCATTTGCAACACAAAAAGTTTTAAACTTGGCTGAGAGATACTCTCCCCCTCTGTCAGATCTTATGCATTTTAATTTTTTTCCTGTTTGCCTTTCTGACTCTGCAACAAACTGTTTGAAAGCTATCAAAGCTTGAGATTTGTTGGCTAGCAAATAACATTTGCATTTTCTGGTATAGTCATCAATGAATGTGATAAAATACCTTTTGTTTGTCCTTCCTCTGACATTTAAAGGTCCACATAAATCAGTATGAACCAATTCCAGTATCTCTTTACTTTTTTTCTTTGCTCTGAGAAAAGGTAATCTATTAATTTTGCCAAGCATGCACCCTTCACATATATGTCCCTTTTCCTGATTCGCATATTGAATGAAACCTTTTCTTGCTAAAAGCTTCAAATTGTTTGAATGAGTATGAGCTAGTCGATTGTGCCATAGCTCAAATTCAGATATCATTAAAACATTGCAAGATGGACTATTGTTATGATCCAACTGAAAAAGTCTACCAACTCTTTTGGCATGAAACTTAATTTTATTATCAAACCAAATATTACAACCATCATCATCAAAGATGACTTTATAGCCCAAGTCCACTAGCTGACTAACTGATATTAGATTTTTAATAATGCCAGGTACACACAAAACATTTTTGATATCTACAAGATTTCCATGCAAATCCCACAATTGCAGCAGCCCTCTTCCTTCAATCCTTTGCAAGGCTCCATTTCCTACTTGGACACTCCTAGCTTCTCCTTGTTCCAAGTTTTTAAGCAGCTCAGTAGAGTGGACTACTGATCTTTCAGCTCCACTATCAACTACAAGAGCATGAGATAACTTATTAGTATTGACTTTATCTTCAAGAACAGAATTTAACAAGTTTACCTCATCTTCATCTATGATTTTTCCAGTTTCTTCATGCTCTTGTGCAATAAAGGTGCTAGCAGGTTTCTTTGCTCCTCCTCGACCTCTACCCCTGCTAGAACTACCCCTTCCTCTTTCAAATTCCTTAGGTGTAGGACATTTAGAAGCAAGATGTCCTTGGCCACCACAAGTATAGCAGAAGAATTCATTTCTTTTGAGCTTAGGGAAATTATTTTTGACATGGCCAGGCTCATGACAAAAATAACAAATAACCTTATCTGACCTTTTCTCTTGTTTTTTGTCAGCATACAAAATTTCAGTTTCTTCTTCAGTTGCTTTGGTCACTTTTTTCTGTTCTACTTCTGTTCTAATGATAGTTTCAGCTTCTTCTCTGTTCTTGGCAACATTTCTAATAAACAACCCTAGTTGTTCATTATCTACAATACCCCTTGCAATTGCCAAAACCTGATACCTATCAGTGAGCTCTACTCCAGCTCCTCCTAGATCAGCCACTATATTGTCAAATTTATTGAAGAAATCTGACACATCATCCTCCTCATGCAATTTAAGATTTCTGAGTTCTTTGTCCAGTAAATCAATTTGTGAAGAAGTTTTCTCCTCAAAATGCTTAAGCATGAACAACCACATCTCTCTAGGACTCTTATTTCTCAACTTTAGCCTAATTGTAGGACTAACCTTTGAAGCAATAATCCCTTGTGCTTCTTTGAGCTTGGCCAAATTAGGACGGCTTCTTGCTCCAGTACTGGCAGTGTCTGCCACACTAGCAGTGTCTGCATCTCCTCCTGAACCTTCTGCAGTAGATGCAGCAGCAACAACTCTTCTGCTTGTAGTTGCACCAGCTACTCCTGCACTACTATCAGAAGCATTAGGATCAACTAAATCCCACAAATCCTCAACTTCAAGTATATGCTTTATAGCATCCTTCCAAATCTGAAAACCAGGCCCTCCTTTATAGACTTCAACAGTAGCCAAGAGGCCAGCACCAAATCGGCTAGACATGTCAACTGTGAAAGATAAAACAAACCTGCTCTGATACCAGATGAGAATATCTAGCAAGAATTTAACTCAAAATATTTATCAATCACAATACAAAGCAAATGACTCAACTAGCTTCAAATAAGCTTTGTACAAATCTTTGTTCAACCATACATTCAACAATGTATTACCCTTGGTCAACAATAAGGTATACACTCGACTTTTAAAATAAGGAGTACAATATCATGCAAATAAGAGAAACACTGCAGTAAAACTTGTTCTTCCTTTACATGATCGATACAACTGCAATTCCGGCTCAAATCCACTGGTGAATGAATCAATCTCTTCAGCTCACCTATCTCTGTCGTTTTTCTTGCTCTTATATCCCTGGAGTCTACCGACAAGGCTATAAATTAGGACGTGATAAACTTGCCAGTCCCGGAAGAAAAGTCTTGTGATATATCCCACAGGCATACCACTGAAAAAGAGATATTTGACCATTGACTTCTGCTTCTGCTTTATCTGCTTCTGCTTTCACCTGTCTGGCACCAGTGAAGCGATCACATTATTATGCAATGATATTATTTTCTAACACTAAAGAGCCAGGGTAAATGCACGTTCCAGCAAAACAATTCACAGTTCCTAGGTCCTTTTGCACACCCCCCCTCCCTTCCCCCCTTCTTATTTCTCTATTTGGATTCTTCGGACATTGTTTCGTACGTTATCAAGTATCAAGTATTCTATTATCTTGAAGTAGCAATTTGAATTGATTGTCAAAACATGACTTTGAACTATGATTTAAGCCACTTCACCCTCCGACCATGGAGGGCAACCCCCCGTGCGCAGCACCTTGTTTTTTTTAATTCAATAACTATCTCAATTTTTCAGAGATTGAAATAAAACTTTGCACTTGAGCATTATTTGATATGAGATCTCACAAAAAATATCTAAGCCTTCACACCGATCCTCTTTGTCTTTGCAAGAAGCTACCTTCCTCACTTGGGTAAACTAATCAAAAATTTTGTATTTCAAAATCATTGACATGAAAATCTAATCGTTCCATTAACTTGTGAAGAGAGTTGGACTATAGTCTTCCAAAATCGGCTCTTAGAAAAATCCGTGAAGTTGCTATAGCCATCGGAACCCATTTGGGTCCGTGACTCTACGAGTTTATTTGCATGCAAAAAGTCAAGGCAGATTATCACATGTAGACCTAACATCTGGGATTGTAACATGTGTTTCATTGTTGTAAACTTTCCAATCTGTTGTACTGTAAAGAGGAAGAAGATTGTGTCCAAAAGCAAGATCTTGATGCAATACTTTTAAAGCTTAACATGACATAATTTAACTCACATCTACAGAACTCAAAGAATGTTCTTTTATGAAATGTTCGATTGAATTTTCTCCTCTAAATCTTGATTTCGCATATGGAAGCCCTGCATAAAAAAAGACTTTGCATATTGTAGGAATTAAAAATGATAAAAGGGCCTATAAAAAATGTAGCAAACGGCCTGACCTTTACAGATATCAACAGATGCACTAGAGCATAGCAGCAAATTACACATAGAGTATGTTTCAAATAGCTATCTGCAACTATCTATATCCTATTCTAGCATGCAGCCAACCATCTAATAGAGTCCAACACAAAAACACCATCTGCGCGACTACATGCTGTTATTTCTATCAAGCCTTGGTATGATTTAGACATAAGTGCGTATTTTCTGACCACAACTCAAACTTGCAACTTGCTGAAGCCTGTGCACGCATACCTAATCTGCTTGGTCTTAAAAAATTAGTGGAACCACATCCTCTAGCACTAATGTTTCCATGATTAGACATCTCAAAGATGCTTCGTTTTTCTTCTTGAGAAACAAACACATACATTTCAATTGTTGTTTAATATATATCTTTTGGATTACATCATCCACATTCGTGTCACCTTCATAGAAAAGTCATTTAGCAGCTCTGCAAGAGGAATGCATTCAAATACAACTCAGAAAGTACCAATGAAGAAGATCTACACTGAATATGGCATATATTGAAGTCCCTCCTTGAAATGGGGGGTGGGCCAATAGATGAAACCATAGTACAATAGATGCCTGCTCTAACTGCTGAGGTTGCCAATAATGAGACCCTTCTTGCAAAAGCCCAGCAGCGCTCACAATATATGTCACCAGACTCAGGGAAATGACCAAGAGAAATGATCAGCTCGTCAACATCACTCTAATACCATTCAGATTGCCAATTGGAGATGAGGAGAGATGCTCCACATGTGGTCTTGCATTCCAGGTTGATTACACCCTCAGCATGTGGATGAAATGTAGACATTATTATCATGTGAGTTGCATGAGTTTGCTCATGGAAAAAACTTGCTGCCATGAGTGTTCAGAGACTCTTCCTACAGGGTTAGTGCAGGAATTGGGGAAGCAGGGAACAGCAAAGCAAGAAGTGTTATATGTTGGAGCATCTCACAAAACTGAGAATGAGATAATTGACGTTGATGAGCATGTAGCCACAACTCCCGATAGCAACAAGAAAGGAAAACGAGTTAATATACAAAGAAGTAAAAGGACCCTAGGATTTCAAACTCTACAAGGGTTCAAACTCCACAAACAAGACATGGTAAAAAAGGTACATGCCTATTTTCAGGGTCTTAATTTGAATTGGTAACAGTAGAAGATCCTGTAGATATTGGACAACAAGCTATCAGCAGTCAGCAGCACATTGCAGCACCTGACAACACAGTGCTGAAGACACCAATCCCTGCAGAATCTAAGGGAGATTCAAGTAGTACTGATGATACTGCCAATTATGTTGTAGTTTCAAATTCTGCAGCTGCCTCTACAAAGGCCTCCTCTAACATGGTTGCTGTAGGGAAGGAAAACGATGGCGACGATTTCGACAAGCAGATTCTTAAAGTCGTTTCCAAGGTCTCCAGGTTGACATGGTCAAGGGCTACGAAGGTTGTAGAAGAAGAGAGTGAGGGTGAGTCAGATGTTGATCTTGATGAAGACGTCCCTATAGAAATATCATCTGGAAAAAAAAAAAAACAAAGCTAATGTAATTTTGCCATATGTATTTCAAGCAGGCAAACTTTGATTGCTCAAGACAACCTAAACCATCAGCCAAAAGTTTTTTGTTTAAAGGATTAATATATTTGATCCCTGTTTTCTTCCACCATGAATGTGTAAATTTTGTTTAGTTAATTCATTCAACTTAGGCTTGAGTAAAAACTTGTCTGTAGAAAAAGAAGGCAGCCAATGATTATACTTAGTGAATCTAATGAAGAAGACAATGCCACTCATGGAGTGCCAGCACAACCTCTAACATACAAAAAGTGCCATCCAAGATTTAGGGTTTAGGGTTTAGGGTTGTTTTCCTGTTGTATTTCACCTTGTATATTCTCTATATATTTTAGTTGGTAATTGGAGCACCACCCTTGCTATTGCAGGAGAACAAGGCAGCTTGTTAAATGATGAAAGGGAGGATGAAGCACGAAAGGCCACTGCAAGGATTACCGATAGCCAGGAAATACCAATATATTGGGGGCAGGGAGATACTAATACAATTGTATCTGACTATGGCTTTCGGCACTCTCTGTCACCAGGTAGCAAAGCTAAAGCAGAATCCAGCAGATCGCAGCACTGTCCATCACCGAGTAGCAAAGCTATAGCAAAATCCAGCATATTGTAGCAAAACTCGACAGTGGGTGCAGACGTTGAGGGATGGGAACCCCGATGGAAGTTGATGGTGCTGGACATAAATGGTGTACTGCTACAGACACAACAGAGGACAAGCAGCCAAAAAATCTAGCCTCCACCTCATACAAACCATGTTGTAAAAGGAACTGCAAACAAGTACCTCATTTGCAGACCAGGGTACCATGAGTTTGTGGAGTGGGCACTGCAGAGATTTGATATTGTGATATGGAGTGCTTCTCTACTTCGGAACACAAGGGATATGGTGGATGCATTGTTTCCAGAATTGCGGACCAAATTCTTAAAGGTATATGGTCAAGAGCAGTGTTATGCATGCGAGCATCCAGCCAATACAAGAAAGTAACTTTTTTTCAAGGAGTCGAAGGTTGTACTTGATGATTTTCCTGAATATCATGGTATGATATTCTTGGTAGATGACAGCCTACACAAAGGGTTTCTAAACCCTCCACACTTCTTGTTATACCTTTCAAAGGGCAGGAAGAGGACAATTTTTTACAGAAGTTTGTGTGTCTAATTGAATTATTTGTCTTCCCATATAGTTGAAGAAACAATCTCACAGCTAGACATCAGTAATGCATGGTTAAAGAAGGAGACAATTGATGTGCTGGATTACTGTCTCAACAACTATCTTGTCTCAGCCTCCAATGACTCCTGGAAATATCATTGTACACCTTTTGTAATGTATATGACTTACTTTTTGTAATCTTGAGTATTGATTCCAAGTAATGTTTCTAATACAACATCAAAATGTAAGATAAAGGTCCACCGCTACCGGGTGACCACAAGAACTGCTGAAATGATGAAACAACTAGGTCAAACCATTTTCAACCTTTATATGGTAGGCTGCCAAGGATCATTTGATGGGTAGCCTCCTCAAGGGAAAATCTGTTGGTGCCGGGATAGTGATTCATCTCAAACTTGATTGCTGAGACATGATGACTGTATTGATAAGTAAGACCTTTGTTTTAAAGTAGCTCCCAACTACCATCGGGTTGGATAGCATAGTATAAACCAGCCAACACATGTTCATCGACATTGAAAGTATGACGCCAACTATCATGTACAATTTTGTCAAGAATATGCCTCGGCTTAACACACTTCACCACATAAAAGTCCTCATTCTCTTGATTGCCCTCCTCAACTACAACTGCAAAGTTTTTTTTTTTTTTTTGAAGGACTTGAGCCTTTATTATCCAGAGAAAATTACAGAGTACAATGGGGACTAATAACTCAGTGGAGAGAATGTCCACCAGAGCAAAACCACCCCACACAAATACAACATCTAAACAATATGAAGAGCAAGCAAAAACTCATAAGTAAGTATGAATCTGAAGATAGTGCTCCCAAATACGGCTCTTCACCTCATTAGCAATTGATGAGCACCTGAATGCTTTGACAATCCGATGTTGGGCATCAAGAAGAACCTGCGCATCTGAACAAGCAAGACCTTTGAATATGAGAAGATTCCTTCTTTTCCAAATGGACCAGATGATCCATGCAGAAGCCAAATGAAACGCCCTTTTTGCCAAATTATCCCAACCACTTGGATAAACTGCTAATAACACCTGCTGGCTATTCAAATTGCAATGAAAGAGACCTTGAAGCCACAACCAAGCATGTCCGACATGTCTACATAGGAAGAAGCAATGCTCAATTGTCTAAATCCCTCCTGTGCACATAAGGGACAAAGTGCAGACACCACCTGGGCCGAAATCGTGCACTAGAATATTAACGCTTGCCAGACAACGATGAGTGACTTGCCACCATAAAGCAGATACTTTGGGATGGAGTAGTTTATCCCATACCCATTTTTCTATACCGCACGATCCCCAGGAATAACCAAAGGCCACTTGGATGAAGGAGGCAAAGACGTCGGCATCAAGCAAGACCTTGTACATGGAGTTCACCAACTTATCTGCTTTGACATGCTCATGAACTACCCACAGCAGGGGGTCATCCACTTGTGCTCTTGGAGGAAGAATTGAAGACACCTTACGCCAAATAGCTCGATCCCACCTTAAAAGGAGGAACTTAGCTCTAAACTCCTCCCATGTCAAAGAATCGCCTTTGATTATTATACCAATCAGATATCATATGCACACCTGCTTTGCTCTCCATCGATTTGCGTCAATGGGTGGATGAAGCAACGAGGAGGACCACCATCCAATGGAATCCACCAACAACTTGCTTGGTCATGCTAGTGTGCGCTAAGATGGTGAAAATGAAGCGAGAGATTGTGCAGTCTCCCATGCAACTAGCAATCCTCTAAGAAATGGGGATGCATTAGGGTACTGCGTTAGTGGATAGAACGAGCCCGGGGGAAAAGTGGCCTAAGAGACCGAGACCCAAAAGAAATGCACATTTGCAAAGACTGATAAACAAGGCGGGAACCCGGGGACTCATCCACATTATTCAAAATTCTCCAAATGAACTTAGAAATCATCACCTTGCTCTGCAAAAGAAAATTGATCATTCCTAGGCCGCCAAAATGCTTTGGCAACATGCACTTTTTCCAACTGACTTTGACAGCAGCACCCTCCTCTGTTCCCCCCCAGATGAAGTTCCTGACAACCCTAACGAGAAGATGTATCTTTGACTGTGGAGCCAACATGAACGAAGCCATATACACATGGGTGCTGCTTAAAACTGACTTAGCCACAACAATTCGCCCTGCCATGGAAAGCTTCGCGGTGGACCACCAAAAAAGGTGCTTTTCCAAGCCCTTAATCACTGCCTCCCACGCATCTCCTGATGAGATATGAACACCTACAGGGACACCTAGAAGTTTGGTTGCTTTACCATGAGGAAGGATCTTCCATTGAAAGGTAGCTACACATGGTGGAACTGGAGAGTCCAATGTCCATAGTCTTTGTACATATACGCCCAACCCACAAAAATACGGATGCTAGGGAAAAGGAATCCAACAAGGAAATGGCATTCGCAAATTTTGCTCATCCGCCCTCGAGAAAAAGGAAAGTGTCATCCGTGATATTGATTACGGATCTCCCCGCGACCCATTGTTCATAGGAAGACCATGCAAGATTCCCTCACATGCGTAAGAGAGAAGACACAGGCAAGGACCTCAGCCACAAATGTAAATAACAATGGAGCTAAAGGGCAGCCACGACGGATGCCACGACCCACCCGAAAGAATCTTTGAGGGTTCCCCTTGGAAGAGAATAGAAGAGCGGGCGAGAATAATGAAGCCTCATGACATTTTGTGAATTGTGCACCAAAACCAAAGCGTAAGAGACATTTCTCTAAGAAGGCCAAATAACACCTTTGTCATATGCTTTTGCAAAGTCCAGCTTCAAATATACAATTTCATGGCCCTAGAGTCGAGCCCAGTAAATACCTTCATAGGCAGCAGCTACATTGTTTAATATGCATCGTCGTGGCAGAAATCCTGACTGTGTAGAGGATATGGAATCAGCAAGAATATCCCGAAGCTTTTGTGCATAAGCTTTGGCAAAAATCTTGTACACAGAAGATAGTAAGGTGATAGGGCGCCAGTCCGAAATTGTTAAAGGTTCCTTACACTTAGGAATAAGAGAAATGCAGCCCGAGTTGAGAATTTTGTCTAGACGCCTTTGCCTCTTGAAATCCTGAAACGCGTCATACACATCATCGCCAACACAAGTTGTCAGCTTCCTCTATGTTTTCACAAGCCATTCTCCATCACCTTCAAAAATATGCCTCGTCGATTTCGTCATCAAGTGTTTCACCAATAGACTTTATAGGCTTCGGAGTCATATACTTCCAATTCTTCAACCTGTGCCTATTCACACAACATGACCAGCTTCCCTTCAAACAGTTATCATAGAAACAACTTAGACCTCTATGAGCCACCCTTGTGGTCGATTTGGCCATGTATGTCCTGATGCTGTGTATTTCCAGATAAAAGAATATCAGGCAAAAGAATATTATTCCAGATTTGCATTAAAGCGAATGAATAACAATTTTCTATATTGCTGGGAATTACATGGATTCATACACTAGTTTGGATGCAAGGTAACACTCCCAAGAGAATAGAGGATGTGTTTAACTTGTCCTAGTACTAAAAATGTCACAATCTACTCTATATTTTACAAATGATTTATCGTGGTATCCATGTTTCTCTTTATAATGCAAAAGACATCCTTAAACACACGGGATTTCAACGTACATTTTGTCTTGTGTTTTGATGACATTTTCCAAAGTTGTGCTAAAGATTTCTCATAAGACTCAACTAGATTTCCAAGATGTTTCTCTTTATAATGCAAAAGACATCCTTAAACAAACGGGATTTCAATGTACATTTTGTCTTGTGTTTTGATGACATTTTCCTAAGTTGTGCTAAAGATTTCTCATAAGACTCAACTAGATTTGCCAAGCTTCCTTCAACATTATGTACAGATGCCCTCAGATTCTTGGAATTCCTCAAGATTCCATCCAAGTTTCTAAAAGATTCCCTAAGATTCTTTCAAAATTATCGCGATCCTCTTTGTTTCTCCAAGGTCTCATTAATTCCATCATTATTCTTTGAAATTCCCTTAGATACTCTCAACATTCCTTGACTTTGTGCATGGGGCCACTCATTTGAAAACTTTCGACGATCCAGTGTCTTGCTCTACCCAGTGTTCAAAGTCCCTTAAGGTTTTCTTAAGTTCCATCAATTCTTCGAGATCTCTTAGTTTTTATGAAGATTGCCGAAGTTCCCTCCTCAAATTCCTTAGAAAAGACCATAGGGTTCCTTTATATTCTGTCATGCTTTCTATAAATTCCCTAAGGCCAATGTTCCACTACAACAAAATGATGCCAAACCACTACTCTTTAGAAATTTCTTGATGAGTCGAGCCCAATGATACAAGTTCTGCCCAGTTTTGACACATTTATTGCAAGTTACAAGTGTTTGTGAAGTAGTTTATAAAGGAGCACATTCAATGTAATTTTACTTACTATACAGCAAATGTTACCACTAGAGTTGTACCTTGATGGACCATAAATGGTTCATTTGTATGGGTTTAAATTTTTTTTTTGTATGGTTCATGTATAGACCATGTATGGTTCTTTTATATTAAAGCAAATGAATAACAAATTTTTATATTCCAGGGAATTACATGGATTCACACTAGCTTAGATGCACGATAACACTTCCAAAAGAATAGAGGATTGGGTTTTTTTTAACTCAGGCAGTAATAAGTCTAATGCGCTCCTTCATTGGGTCCCATAGGCTGATTGGTCTTCGTGGACTATAAAAAATCATTCTATTCTCTATTCTATTCTATTCTAATCTATTCTAATCTAATTTGTCCTACTACTAAAGATGTCACAATCTACTCTATATTTTACAAGTAATTTATCGTGGTGGCCATCTTTCTCTTCACAATGCAAAAGACATCCTTAAACACATGGGATTTCAACATACATTTGTGTCTTGTGTTTTGATGACATGTTCCTCCAAGTTATGCTAAAGATTCTCATAATACACGTCTAGATTTGCCAACATTCCTTCAACATTATGTGGAAATGCCCTCGAGATCCTTGTAATTCCCCAATATTTTATATAAGATTCGCAAAGATTCCATTAGATTCTCTCAAGATTATCAGAATCCTCTTCGTTTCTCCAAGATCTCATTGGATTCCATCATTATTCTTTGAAATTCCCTTAGATACTCTCAACATTCCTTGACTTTGTGCATGAAGCCAATTTTTTGAAAGCTTTCGACGATCCAGTATCTAGCTCTACCCAGTGTTTAAAGTCCCTTAATACTAGAGTTGTCCCAATATAGACCCAAATGGGTTGATCTGCATTGCATTTTTTAAATTCTACCTAGCATGCTAGGTAAAGAATTTGAATGAACGCTTGCATTATCATATTACTGAGTAGTGCACATGTAAGATAAAATAGATTAAAAATTCAAAAGATTTGGACATTGTCAAATACACGCATTGTAACTAATGGGGGTAGGTAAAATTTCCAACGTGATTGATATTTCATCAGTCATCATGCATATATGCTTTTTCCTCAATTTTTTGATTCATAGATGTCGTAATTGTGTGATGTTAACTAGCTAAGCCAAAAAACCTAACTCCAGACCAATGTGTAATTATGGAGTAATAATTCCTTTCACTGATGTCATGCATGTGAAGGTTGGTGGAGTTGTCTCCGCTACTAGGGTGGGAGCGGCAAGACCTGATCGTCCTCGCCATCTTTTAGTTCAGTTTCAAGACACCCTTAGTCGCTTACATGTTCTTCAGCATGGAAACTATCTCATAGGGACTAGTTTCTCAGTACATGAGGATCTCTCCCCTCTTCAATTGTGTAACCGTAAGGAGGAGCTCTGCAAGGTGAGGGCAGCCCGCCTGCAAAAGAAATGGGCAATGATAGGGGAGGCGCAACAATTATTCTAGAGCAATGGCCTTCCAATCCTTGGACTGGCTATATCTAGATAATTTTAGAAGCACAAAATTACCACTAGCATTAGCATTATCTTCTTCTTGGTAGTCTTTTAAGTATTAGGTAATTGCCATGAGGAGGGTCATTCCGCCCAGTAAAGTCTCCGGCGGCTCCGCCAGACGAGGCGGCGACGAGGCGGAGCCCTTGAGTCCGGCTGAGTCTGGCGGCGGCCGCCGAGAACTTTCTCGCGTAATGACCTTCGTGGCAAAGGCAACGTGATCACAACATGGTTCATATTATGAATAAAATGATCTAAGATAGCTATGGCATTCTCCTTAGAATGTCAGCTTTAGGAGTACTGGCTCCGTCCAAAAACTATGAACCCTTAGAAAAAAATTATCCAGTATCTAATGCTTCATTTGGCTTTGCTCAGAGCCCTGCACCTGTCAAAAGAACTGAAGATCTGCTAATATGGAGGAAAGAAGGGATTTGTATCCGATATGCTATGGGTTGTTCAAAAGGACAAACACAGCGCAGAGAAAAATAATCAATCCTGTAGCAGCGAGAATAATCAGTGACATGATCAATCCTGTGGCAGCAGCGAGAATAATCAACACTGCTGAAAGGAAACACATGCATTCATCACTAAGAAATATATACCTAGAAAAAAGAAAAGCAGACCTGAAAAGCATTTCGGCAAAGGCTTTGGACCCGCCTCTTCAATCCGGACACTTTCCATGCCAGATTTGTGGCTTAATCTGTGGCTGCCATTTGCATTTGCAACTCTAAAGCAAAGAATCTGAAGCTTAAGTTGTATTCAAATTTATCGGGACAACTCGGCAAATTCTTGGCCGGGAGGCGAAGGGGAAGAAACTTGCTTCACAGTTTCTTAATACGGCAGCTTCTTGTGCTGAAGCAAGATAAGCTATGGCGGTGGCTCTTCTGGCGACATATCCAGTTATGGCAGAATGCCGGAGCTATGGCAGCAGATCGGAGCTATGGCGGAGCTATGGCGGCAGATCGGAGCTATGGCGAAGAATGCCGGAGCTATGGTCGCAGAGATCGAGCTATGGCAAACATGCCGGATCGAGCGAAGGGACCTAAGCGGTAAGGCGTGGCGTCGCTCTCTACGAAGGGGCAAATTTTATGCCCTATAAAAACTAAAAGAATATACAGTAATATGAACCATGTGGTGATTACTATTTGGTTATTGTGTTTGGTGATGGGGCCTAGTCCCCAGGTTTTAGATGGGTTGTTGCCCTTGCATGTGCCGTCCCATAACCCTTTGGGTTCCCACGGACGTAAAATTCATCTTATCTTATCTTATCTTTGTTTAGGATGTCAAAGTTTTTAATAGGCCCATTTGGGTTCATGGAAGGTTGGTTCTTTTAAATTCAATAACTATCTCAATTTTTCAAAGATTGAAATACAACTTTGCACTTGAGCATTATTTGATATGAGATCTGACAAAAAAAATGTCTAAGCCTTCACGCCGATCCTCTTTGTCTAGGTATAAGGAGTTAAGAAATGTTGCAAGAAGCTACGTTCCTCACTTGGGTAAACTAATCAAAAAATTTTGTATTTCAAAATCATTGACATGAAAATCTAATCGTTCCATTAACTTGTGAAGAAATTTGAACTATAGTTTTCCAAAATCGGCTCTTAGAAAAATCCGTGAAGTTGCTATAGCCATCGGAACCCATTTGGGTCCGTGACTTTACGAATTTATTTGCATACAAAAAATCAAGGCAGGTTATCACATGTAGACCTACCATCGGGCTGGGATTGTAACATGTGTTTTGTTGTCGTAACTTTCTAATTTGTTGTACTGTAAAGAGGACACAAGAAGTTCCCATTGAAGAAGATTGTGTCCAAAATCAAGATCTTGATGCAATACTTTTAAAGTTTAACATGACATGATTTAACTCACATCTACAGAACTCAAAGAATGTTCTTTTATGAAATGTTCGATTGAATTTTCTCCTCTAAATCTCGATTTCGCATATGGAAGCCCTGCATAAGAAAAGACTGTGCATATTGCAGGAATTAAAAGTGATAAAAGGGCCTATAAAAACTATAGCAAACAGCCTGACTTTTTATATATCAACAGATGCACTAGAGCATAGCAAAAATTTACACATAGAGTATGTTTCAAATGCTATCTGCAACTATCTACACCCTATTCTAGCATGCAGCCAACCATCTAATACACTCCTGCACAAAAACACCATCTGCACTACTACATGCTGCTATTTGTGTCAAGCCTTGGTATGATTTGGACACAAGTGCGTATTTTCTGACCACAACTCAAACTTGCAACTTGTTGAAGCCTGTGCACGCATACCTAATCTGCTTGGTCTGGAAAAAATAGTGGAACCACATCCTCTAGCATTAATGTTTCCATGATTAGACATCTCAAAGATGCTTCGTTTTCTTCTTGAGAAACAAACACATACATTTCAATTGTTGTTTAATACATATCTTTTGCATTACATCATCCACATTCGTGTCACCTTCATAGAAAAGTCATTTAGCAGCTCTGCAAGAAGAATGCATTCAAATACAACTCAGAAAGTACAAATGAAAGAAGATCTACACTAATTAGCAAGCAAATATAGTACATCCCACTATCAGTTTAGCATCTTTTTATTTCTTTCTTATAGAAGGCTTCTCCTTGTCTTTAAATCCTTCTACTGCTAACTTTTCTGATTGCCTCTGCCTCTTTTTGGCTCTTTATGATCTCCTCCTAGTGACCAAAATGCTTCTACATACAGTATTAGGGAATATGCAATTGCATACTTTACTGCATTTTTCCACACAAGCTTCTACACTTTCAGGAATCTTATCAGTGGGACTGGAAAAGACATTACTTCAGGCAATTTTGGCTCCTTGAATTCTGGCTTCTCATTTTTGTTGATATCCTCCTTCTGCACATCAAATTTTGCAAGAGATTCTTGAATGTTAATTCCCAACAAAGATGCAATGTCCTCAGAATCTTGATTTCCAAATCGTGCTGCAAATTCAGCAGCATATTATTCAAGTAGATCTATGTGACACCAATCAATTGCATGAAGCACAAAGTTATGAAAAATAAAATTCCAAAACACAATTCCATTTTCAAAAATCTATTTGGTCATAGCATGTGCAGATTTGATCATATGTTGGGCAGCTCTAGAGGGTATGGCACTCATTCTCAACTTCTTCCGTTTGGCAACACCGACAAAGCTTCTCTTGGCGTGTCTCCCCAATCCATTTTCTTGTTTCAATTCAGAGATGATGGGCACCTATGTGAATGGGAGCAATGAGTCTATGCGTTTTCATAGGCAGATGGGCACGCATGTAGCATTCTGGTCCCCATTCCAAGGTGGGGTTTATGTGGTGCTGGTAATGTGTTGCCTTGACGTGTTCAAGAGTGTCAGCCATCCTGGAGCTTGCTGAGGAAGCAAGCATCTAGGTATTGCCTCAAGCTATGGCAGTCTGCCACTGTTTGCACTTGTATTCACCTGCAATGCCGAGGGTATCTTTAACAAATATATTGTCGCAGATTTAATGGCATACACCCTAGTCTTCTATATCTCAACCCATCTATATAAATTATTATCTTCTCAATTTCCTTCCATATCACTATTTATGATCAAATCCATAAAGATCATGCAAATGTACACAATGTTTCGTAGGTAATAAATCTTGTTAAGCCCTACACCCTTTAAGTTAACGAGCGAGTATACCCAATAGAATAATCTTTTGAGACAAAAATTATCACGTCCCTTGATTTATAGGACAATTCTATAGGCAATATAAGCCAATTAGAGTGTATCTATTTCAAATTTGAGCACAAGTAGGCAATATCATGCTTCTCAATCTACATATTCATACTTCCGCACCATGCCTACGAGCAAACATTTTATACATGTGGCAACGTGCGGGCCAACAAAATGGTGGAAAATAAAACTCACCATGTTGTTCAAAATCCACAACTCATTTGTATAAAATGCCAACATACCCTAGACCAATGTAGCCAGCATGGTAACACCTTTGATTTTATAAAATCATATTCTATTCTATTCTATTCTATTTTGGCCTACGAGCAAACATTTTATACATGTGGCAACGTGCGGGCCAACAAAATGGTGGAAAATAAAACTCACCATGTTGTTCAAAATCCACAACTCATTTGTATAAAATGCCAACATACCCTAGACCAATGTAGCCAGCATGGTAACACCTTTGATTTCATAAAAAAGGCTACAACATCAAAGTGCTAAGCAAGACATATAAAAGTCATCTCAATGAGCCAAATGCAAGCCTTTGCAAAACAAGCATTTACAAGAGATATTGAAACTAATATTAGGTCCAACCTATTACAAGTTGAGCTGGGTAGTTTCCTACCATTCTAGGCCATGAAGGAACAGCCCTTAGACACCCACTTAATATAAGTACACCTCAAGAACAAATAAGTAGTGGTTTTGTTATATCAACTAGATCTTCTTAAAAAACATTTAGGTTAAAAGATGCCCATCACTACATTGAGTACAATAAGGCATTTAACTAGGAGTATATACTTAGGTTTGAACTTAGTTTCTTATCATGGGTCCACTGTTTCTTAATTTAAAATATCTTCATGCTTCCAACTCAAGTGCACTTGCAAGCAAATACATGTAATGGAATAATTGTTGAAATTAGGTTTGAGTCATCACATATTCTGTTGACAAAAATGATTCATTGAAGTTGTATATACAGTGTACATAAGTTATACAGGAGATTGTACAGAGATTGGCTAGACCTAATTTGCAGTCCAGTGAAAATAGCATACCATTGAACTTATAGTGGTTCACATGATAATGGTTTGTACACCATATTGCAATGGTTGAGCTTATACATATTAAATGGTTGGGATTATCCCATATGTATAGCACTTGGGGCCCGATGCAATGGAGGGAAACTCCATATGAATAGGAGCTCGGCTAGGCGGCCGGATCCGATGCCATAACCGTAGAGACTTGCATTATAAAAGATTCAAGAGGCGGTTGTAAATTGGACCGGGTCGGAGTATAATCTAAGGAGGAATTACTGCTTGTTTCGGAGTTGTTCGATTGTATTCTCTTCGGGTCAAACTTGAGTCAATCCCATTTCTACAGTAACTTTGTGCTACAGTTATCCTAAGGTTTATTGAAATATTGTTTCTTGAAAGTTCGTTATCTTAGGAATTATTATATGATGATCATTGTCTTGATGTAATTCATGAATTCATCAAGCAATATTGAAATAGATTGGAATAAGATTCTCTATTTCTAACATTGGTATCAGAGCAGTTACCAGGTACTAAGCATTCAAAGAAAAGTTATTCATCATGTCAAGCAGGTTTGGAGCTAGTTTACTGAGCACTGTAGAAGTTTATAAAGGAGGCCCGGGGTTTCAAGTTTGGAAAGATGCAATCAAGCATATTTTGGAAGTGGAGGACCTCTGGGATCTTGTAGATCCAGATGGTGTAACAAATGTGGACTTCAATACCCTCACAAGGTCAGTATCTGAAAGTTCAGTTAACATAAGGCAAAGTGCAGGTGCTGTGCCACCAAATGCAGAAGGTTTAGCAGGGAGCAGTCAAGTCAGGACTGGGAGATCTTTATACTCAAGGCTTAAAGAAGCTCAAGGAATAATTACATGCAAGGTAAGCCCTACTATAAGGCTTAAACCTAGAAATATGAATCCAAGACAAATGTGGTCATATCTTTTGAAACATTTTGAAGAAAAAACATCCTCTCAGATTGATCTTCTTGAAAATGAGTTAAGAAATCTTAAGTTAAAGGAAGAGGGGGATGTATCAGAGTTTTCAACACATTTGATAATATTGTTGCTGACTTGGCTGGGGCAGGAGTGAATATCTCTGAGAGAAGTCAGGTCATACAAATTTCCGAGGTGATGAAGTGACAATGAAAACTTGTCTTTGTTCATAAGAAACATGAGTAAAACAAGGGAAGAAGCTGAGAATACCTTGAGAACCGAAAGTATGAACAGTAAGAAAATAATGAGAGAAGGAGAGGAAACTTCAAATTCTCTTTTCTTTGGAAAAAAGGGGCAACCAACATGTTACAATTGCAATGAGCCCGGTCACTTTAAAAATGAGTGTCCAAAGAACAAAAGAGAATTCAATTGTTATACATGTGGTGGAAAGGGACATGTGGCAGCCAAATGTCCAACTCAAAAGATTATGGCGTAAAACAAAAATAAAGGATCCGCTAGTAGAGGAGGAAAAATAAATTCAGGGGAAGGGTCGGTGGCGAGAGAAAGCCAACCGGTACTTTTGTGACTAGGGAGCAAGAAGAAAAGGAAAAATCTGATGTTGATGATGAAGATGAGGTAAGCCTTGCTTTTTAATGTTGTTGAGAAAAATCAGCTTGCTAACAAATCTGAAACTCTTGTAGTTGATAGTGGATTTGAAAGATCAAGTAGTCCAATCTCATTGATTTGCTAAAAATGTCTCAACTTCACACTCTAGAAGAATTCAAGTTGGAAATGGAGACACTTTCGAGAAATTGAAGGGAGGGTCTTTTTGCGACTCATAGATCTTGATGGGAACATAGTAGACATTGAGAATGTGTTGTGTGTTCCTACAATCATTAAGAATCTAATTTACGTAAGTTTTGACTAGTTGACTTAGGCTACAAAGTCAATTTTGACTCTAAAGGTTGTAACATCTTTTTTGGAAATATATTAAAGTTTCATGCAAAACGCTTTGGCAATCTTTTCCAAATGGAAGCTTCAGGACATGATGGCATTAATGCATTAATTTCTCCAGAATTTGAACTCTGGCATGACAGGTTGGCCCACACACATTGCAATAATCTGAAATACTTAGCCAAGAAGGGATGGCTAAAATGCAAAGATTTTAAATCTGACAATTTCAAGTGTGAGGGATGCATTCTTGGGAAAACAAATAGGCTGCCATTCAAACACTCAAAAACAAGGGCAAAGGATGTACTTGAGCTAGTACATACCGACTTATGTGGCCCTTTAAATGTGAGAGGAAGAACAAATAAAAGATATTTCATATCTTTCATTGATGATTTCAGCAGAAAATGCAAAGTTTACTGTTTAGAAAGAAAGTCTCAGGCATTAAATGCTTTCAAACAATATGTGCATGAAATGGAAAGGGAGACAGGAAGGAAGTTAAAGTGCATTAGGTCTGACAGGGGAGGTGAATATTTATCAGCCAAATTCAGACTTTTTTGTATAACTCATGGTATTAGAAGGCAACTAACTTGCAGGTACACCCCTCAACAAAATGGAGTAGCTGAGAGGAAAAACAGAACCATTATGGATGCTGTAAGATCCATGATCAAGAGGAGTGGCTTACCAAACTTTCTGTGGGAGGAAGCTTTAAAGGCTGCAATCATGATCCAAAACAAATTGCCTTCATCAAGCATTAAAGGTAACATACCTGATTTGTTATGGTCAAGTACTTATGCTAGCATAGACTATGATTTTTTCAAAGCATATGGTTGTTTAGCATATGTACATGTTCCAAAGGAATTAAGGCAGAAATTAGATGACAAAGCAAACATTGGGTATCTTGTGGGATATGATGAGGAATCAAAAGGGTATAGAGTTTATATACCAGAGAGCAGAACAATTATTATTAGCAGAGACACAATATTTGATGAACAGGTGTTTTACAAAGATAAACATCAAAGGAAAACAGTTTGTGATAAAAGGGACAAGGATGAGACAAAGACACAGCAAGCAACAGATTTAGACTCAGATCAAGAAGAAGAGAATATGTTTGCAGAACCAAATGGTGACACAAACACTGAAAACAATGAGGCAGCAAACATTGAAAATACCACTATCCCATTAGGTGCCACCAGCAAAAGAAGAACTCGGGTGGAGAAATTGTTGGAAAATGTACATGAAAATGTTGATCATTATGGTAGAAATGAATTGGGAAGAAGCAGGAGGTTAGAAAAGCAACATATTGAATATGAACAAATTATGGCAATACTTGAAAATATTCCAATCCCACAGTCTTATGAGGAAGCTATTGAGAGTGAGCATAAGGAACAGTGGCTTAAAGCCATGAAGGACGAGTTAGATTCTTTTGAGAAAACTCAAACTTATGACTTAGTTGACTACCCTACCAGAGAAAATGTTGTAGGGTGCAAATGGTTGTTTAAAATTAAGGAAAATTCAGATGGCAGCAGGAAATACAAGGCAAGACTTGTGGCAAAAGGATACACTCAAAAACAGGGCCTGGATTTTGATGAGACATACTCTCCTATTGTATAATTAACCAGCATTAGAACATTGCTTGCAATAGCAAATGCACAGGACCTTGAGCTACATCACATGGATGTAAAAACAGCCTTTCTTAATGCTAAACTGGAGGAAAAAGTTTTTATGCAACAGGCTCCAGGATTTGAGCAACAAATTAACAAAGTTTGGAGACTAAATAGAGTTGTGTACGGCCTGAAACAGTCCCCTAGGGAGTGGTATGTATGCATGGATAATTTCCTTAAGGAACAAGGGTTTGAGAAGCTCAAGAATGATGGCAACCTCTACAGTACAAACAAGCGTAAAACTTTTTGCATCATAGCCTTGTATGTTGATGACTGCATTATGGCAGCAAATCACACAAGTATCTTAAATCATTGTAAAGGGATCTTAAGTTCAAGATTTGAAATGTCAGATCTAAGGGAACTAAGACACTTCTTGGGCATTGAAGTATGCAGAAACAGGGACCAAAAGATATTGAAGCTGCAGCAATCCAAACATGTAGAAAACATGCTTAAAAGGTTCAACCTTGTTGATGCACATCCAGCAAAATGCCCTGCAGTACCAGGACATAGATTGACAGAAGAAAAAGATCTCACTGAAAAGGACATCAAAGAAATGGAGAATGTCCCATATAGATCTTTAATAGGGTGTTTGCTATATCTGGCAAACAACACAAGACCAGATATCTCTTATATTGTAAACATCTTGAGCAGGAGATGTCATAATCGACCAAAGATCTTTGGATTGCGGTGTAAAAGGGTTTTAAAGTATCTTAAGGGTACAAAAACACATGGAATAACGTTCAATTCGGATAACCTCCAAACTATGTGCATATAGTGATTTGATTGGGGAGGGGACTTGTCAAACAGAAATCCACATCTGGTTTTGTTGTATTCTTAGGTGGAGGTGCCATTAATTGGAAAAAGCAAAAGCGTAATGCAATTGCCATGTCTTCGCCAGAAGCCGAGCACAAGCCTCATCATTAGTTGCCAAAGAGATTTCTTTGGTTGAGAAGATTGCTAGAAGAATTAAATTGCAAACAAACAGTCCAACTCAAATTTTTCTTGTGAGTGCATTGCAATTAATGAAAAATCCAGGTTCACCATGATAGAACAAAGCACATTGAATTAAACATTCACTTTATTCGAGATTTGGCCAAGCAAACAAGATATTGAGATGGTGTACATTAACACAAAGAAAAGCAGATTGCAGATGTCTTCACAAAAGCTCTTCCCCGGGTTAAGTTTAAAACAGTTTTAAGGTTGACATCAAAGGTTACGTAATAGTGTGATGAAGGAGGAATGTTGAAATTAGGTTTGAGTCATCACATATTCTCGTTGACAAAAATGATTCATTGAAGTTGTATATACACAGTGTACATAAGTTATAGGAGATTGTGCGAGAGATTGGCTAGACCTAATTTGCGATCAAAGTGAAAATAGCATACCATTGAACTTATAGTGGTTCACATGATAATGGTCTGTACACCATATTGCAATGGTTGAACTTATACATATTAAATGGTTGGGATTATCCCATATGTATAGCACTTGGGGCCCGATGCAATGGAGGGAAACTCCATATGAATAGGAGCTCGGCTAGGCGGCCGGATCCGATGCCATAACCGCCGAGACTTGCATTATAAAAGATTCAAGAGGCCGGTTCAGAAATTGGACTGGTCAGGAGTATAATCTAAGGAGGAATTACTGCTTGTTTCGGAGTTGTTCGATTGTATTCTCTTCGGGTCAAACTTGAGTCAATCCCATTTCTACAGTAACTTTGTGCTACAGTTATCCTAAGGTTTATTGAAATATTGTTTCTTGAAAGTTCGTTATCTTAGGAATTATTATATGATGATCATTGTCTTGATGTAATTCATGAATTCATCAAGCAATATTGAAATAGATTGGAATAAGATTCTCTATTTCTAACAATAATGATATCTACTGGACTTTCTTAGAAAACAATAGTTCCCGTTTAACACATTCCATCTATCTATCTATCTAACAAGACCATCACTCACTATAGTTCAGTATTGATGAAGTTGTCTATTAGATATTTCTTTATATCTAGCTCCCAGGATCAGACCCCTTACTTGAATACTTATAACATGTCTCCTATCTAATATGAAGTCAACTATATTTGAATTCAACTAATTTTACATTATTCACTAGGAAAAAGCAAACGCAAAAGTAGATAGTATAAAGATGCCTCATGTTGAAGCTGGTGTTACACTTTATGTACATCCTATTACAATGGCTGCCATGCGTCAAGCAATGGAGAAGGTTTTATATTTACTACTGATTATATTGCACTTGTCAATGGAACCATTTTAAAGGCTAATTATGGCCTTATGCACTTCAAGTACGTTCACGTATGGCATCAGATGCTGGTAGTATGATGGAATTGCAACAGCGGAATGAACAATATGATGAAAGAGGCCTCTTACCTAATTCCAGTATCCTAATGTTTCATTAATACACTATCTTTTCATTTGCTCTCAAACTGCTTACATTGGGCTTATCTTGCTATAGCAATGGCAACAGATCCCATGGTGGTCTTTTTTTTCCTTTAACTAGGTAACCAGGCGACAGAAAAAGGCACCATTAGAGCAAACACTATAAAAGCAGCAGCAACCAACATTGGAGTAGAGCCATTGTGTAACAACCTAGAGGTCATAATTTTAGGCCAGACTACTACTATAGTAGCAATGAAGTCACTCAATCTCAGGTTTGATTTGTTTTGTAAATTTTTTCACATTTGGATGCAAAGTTTAAGCTTTCCAGGTACTAGGTTTAGCTGAAAGATAACTCCTCTATTATGCATCGATTAGTAAATGATGCTTGTAGATTATTGGTTTAAAAAAATACTTTTGTTTGAAAACATGCATTCAGCTTGTTCACTAAAAGTCGATCCTCGAAATAAGTATGTATGATTGAGAGTAGATTTTAGGCATCCTCTAGATTTTGCTACAAATACTAACATTGTTAGTAAGATTTATGACAAAGTCTATATTTGCTTAAACAATTAGAGACTGTATTCATCTTTTGTTTATTCATAGATCTTTAGTCCTCAAAATAAGTATGCATGTTTGACTGGAGGATTTGGGCATTGCAGATGCTACTGAAGGTCCATAGCTAGCTAGACCTACATTGCGAGAGGGCAAAGTATGGGTTTAACTCTTTCTAGATGATGCGTCACCTTAGTGAGGTTAGGTCGAGTACGAGCGGGGGCAACCTCGTCTCTCAAAATACCTGCACTGCCAAGATATCTCTTGGAAGGAGCATCCTTTCTGCCTCATCACAGACCTGGAAGATGAAATCTTGGAGTAGTCTTTTGGTTACATCTGCAAGAGGCTACAGTAGTGACCTAAGGCTTTTCAATCTATCTACAAAGAGTGCATATGAAGGGCAGATGAAGTGGACTACTCTTGCCATTGTTCTATGTCAGCCAATGCCATTGTAATGACTCCCGTCTGTACTTATCCTGAGACCTAGACCATCGGTCATATATATGTAGTCTGAGCTTGGATATGTTATGACGTTGGATGTTGGTATTATTGTGTGTATGTTGCTTACGCTGATATTTCACGTTTCTATAGTTAGTACGACCTCAAGAAAGATGGGGCAATAACAGCTCATGCTTCCATGACGTCTAGCCGGTAGTCGCCGTCTTATAGGCGGCCTCATGCTGGTTTGCAAAATCAGCAAGGGCGAATTTCCAGTTTCATGACCATGGCAACATATACGGAAGGGGATGTCACACAAGTCTAGTCAAGTCAAATCGAATCAATTCAATGGCCAAAAAATCATATTGGCCAAAAAATCAAATTAATGGTAGATTTTGGGCCGGTCAATGAGTGGTCGAGAGAAACAAATATAAGGAAAATATAAAAGGTGGATAGCGACTTTTTGTCATGCAACTATAAGAGATAGCATTGAGTGGCCAAGAAATGAAATGCGTGAAACCAATAATTTACCTTTAAAAGTGGATAGCTAAAGACAGAGCATTCAAAGGCCAAGGACTAGAATGTGTGAAATGAACAAATTACTTTTCTTACTTGCTTTTCCAATATAGTCGAATAAACAATTGTGACTATTTTGTCTTTCTTCTTGGCTTAAATCCAAACATGCATTATCAAACTAATAACTTACCTTTCTCACTTGCTTTTTCAGTAGGGCCAAACAAACAATAGTACCCTTTTTTTTTTTTTTTTTTTTTTGATGAACGTGGACCTTTATTACTCAAAAGAATACAAAGAGTATATGGGGGACTCAAAACCCAGTGGAGAAGATATCCACTAGAGCAATACTACCCACCACATACATAACATAAAAAAGCAGAGAATACAGATCACCATGAGCACAACTATTTGCTATGAGTAGGTGTGAATCTGAAGATATTGCTCCCAAATGACACTTTTGATGTTATCCTTCAAGGAAGAACATTTGTACGCCTTCACAATGCGACTACGAGCATCGCTAAGCACTTGCGTATCTGAAAAGAGCTGTCCCTTGAAGATGAAGAGATTTCGTCTCTTCCAGATGGACCAGATGATCCAAGCAGATGCTAAGTGGAAAGCCCTCTTTGCCAACTTGTCCCAAGAACTAGGATAGACTGACAAAAGGACCTGCTGACTATTCAAGTCACAATGGAAAAGACTCAGAAGCCACTGCCAAGCGGGTTCGAACATGGTGACACAAGAAAAGCGGTGCTCAATTGTCTCATCCCTCTGCGTGCAAAGAGGGCGGATCCACGAGACTTACGGACGAAATCGATGAACAACGGTGTTTACCCAAGACGCATCTACGAAAGTGATCCGCCACCATAAAATGGATAGCTTAGGATGAAGCAATTTATCCCATACCCATCGCCAGACTGCTTTACGATGAGGCTCGGGGATAACTAAAGGCCACTTTGGCGATGGAGGCAACACCTCAGGATGAAGTAGGACCACATACATCGAAAGTGCACCGGTGCTCCTCCTTAACATCGCCATGAACCACCCATTTTGGGGAGCCCCGTCTTGTGGGTGTGGAGGAAGTGTAGCGACTACTTTTTCCCAAATGCTCCGGGTCCCAACGAAGGAGAAGGAACTTCAATTTGAACTCATTCCACGCCAACAATCTTGACTCATTATACCATGCGGATACGGAGTGAGCACACTGGCTTTGCCGCCAACCGACGTTTCGTCAATGGATGGACGAGAAGAGACCGGGGGACAATGCATGACCCCGTCACCCAAAGGGATCCACCAACAACCATTTGTAGGATCTGTGTGGGCCATTGGATGGAACTGAAACAAAGTGCGCACAGTCTCCCAAGCAGCTAGCAACCCCTTGAGGAAAGGAGATGCATTAGGATATGGAGAAAGTGGATAGAATAATGCCCATGGGATAGAACAATAGTACCCTTTTGTCTTTGTTCGTGGTTAAAATCCAAGCATGCATTGTTTTATCTTTACGTCTTAAAAAATTGTCTTATCTTGAACAAATACTGGTTTATTGATTGTTAAAAATCAATAATTCAATTCAATTCGATTGATGTTTTGCTGGATATATTAACATAAATATGATTGAGAATCATGATGACCTAGGTTGTTGGTTGGGCCACTTAAGTCTACAAGAGCATGATGATTTGTGTTTTTATCATTATTTGCTAGAAACAGATCAAGATAAGATAAGTAAAATAAAAGTGACATGTGACTTTAGAAGAAGAGAAATTACGTAAAAGCAAACATCAAACTTGAGCTCCGGAAGCTGACCAATCTAGCTGCATATCTAGGTATGGAACAAGACAATAAAACCTTGTAGCGACCTTCTTAAGGGCATGCTTAAGGCTTAGAATTTCACCTTTTCTTAAGCGCATGCTTAAGGCTTAGAATTTTGGACGTCCAATGGTACAGTTGGATCCATTGTTTCTAAGCTTCATCTTCATTTCTTTGGGTTCCCTGGGGATCACTTGGTCCTATTTCTGAAAAAGGTGGGTAGCTCTATGCATATTATTTTTCAAAATCAGGGTTCTCTATCCACAATTTTGCACGCATCACTAAGCATCTTATTTAGGATGATATTTGTATTAATCAGATTTTCTTTTCTTCCTTGCAAGGCCATAGACCTTGATTTGATATATTTTCTTTCTTCTTGCAAGTTCATAGATAAACGATTATTGTTTTTGCAGGCTCATGGTTAATCGATTTAGCATATGTAATTCTTTCTTATTCGTTATGCAGCATAGATAATCTGATTAGGCATGCAATTGATTTGTATGAATTGATCATTAATTCTAAGTTGGTAATGACCCCCCCCTTTTTTTTTTACTAGAGCTTATGGAATCTATTGTTAAATCCATAAAATCGACTTTCCTAATTCTCTGGCCTCTTGTTTAAATTGGATACATCTTTTCCTTTACTAGCTCACAGACATCTTTATTCGAGCGGATCCTTGCATTAGTGAATTCAGATGGGATTTATGCTTGCTTCTTCAACCTCGAACGATCCTTGGCATCTGGTCTGGTCTTCAGAGTAGGTTTTTCAAGTTTAATATCATATCTAAAGCAATTTCCTTCAGGCTCGAAATTTTTACCTTGCAGTATCTGTCTGCCACATGGACGAAATTTGAACTTTTCTCTATACTTACTGGAGCTTTAATTTAGATTTTTCTCTATCCTGAAACTTTATCTTTTCTCTGCCTTTAGCTTATGGATTTGGCATCCATCTATTTGCCTCTGCGTCGATTTCTTTACCGCAGGTGGATGACTGGGCTTGGCCCTTCTTAGCCATCGCTTTGCCCAGGATCAACATTGGATCCAACCGGTTGGGTCAGGATTGTTGTCTAACTGCCGGACGTATGCGACCAGGGGGTCGTCCCCTTCAGAACCAGATCTTCATAGGCTTTTTAAACATCCAGAGGAGGCCCAGAGGTTCAATTTGCTCATTTTGACCACCTGCAGGATCAATGGTAGACAGTAGCTGCTCATCCCAGGGGTCGCCCTTCCAAGCGGCTTTTTGTAAAAGCCAATTACTAATTTCGATTTTACCTTTTTCAATTAAAAATTAGATCATGTCCCTTTTTTGAGTTCGTTAAATCATGCCCCTTTTTCGAGTTTCTTTAGATGGATCCATCCTTCTCGGTTCTGGGGTGCTCTCGCATTGATTACAATAAACAAATAGAACCCCCTTTTTTTTAGTTTTTAAGTTGTTTCATAGGAATCTTCATTGTTCTTAGTTCTATGGGTATTGTTCCTTCATCCTTCTTGGTTCTTCCATTGGGTATTGTTCCTCTATTTCACTTGGCTGCATATAGGAGTTATGTTGAATTGGCCACATGGAGAAACATTGATTTATTATTATTATTATTATTATTATTTATTATTATTATTATTACTTTTTGTGAAAGTAAGAGTTGGTTTTACCATTAATTATCATGCTTGTTTGAACAGGAGCCGGAATTAAAGTTGAAATTTCCGACCTCCAAAACTCCTCTCAAAAAATTTTACGGCCAGTTGTACTTAACGGACATTGAAGTAATGGAAATGCCCCTAACAGCAATTAGGGGCAAATTGTCTCTTAGTGGGAGAGTCCACTATAGTGGACTCTGGCATCTCTCTCATGATCTCTCCTCCCATTTTATCTCTCACATGATCTCTCATTATGGGAGATGAACGAGAGACAAATGCCTCTCATTCCCTAATGGGCCTGTTAGGCCCTATTTGACTGGATTTTAGGCTCTGTTCCACCAAACTTTCTTCGTGCCTTTACCTTGACGGCAATGCGACTTCGAATTAATCCATTTCAGGTTTTGAGTTTTGGATGATCCCACATTTCTGTTTTTTAGTTTCTTGAATTCCATATCTTAAATGCAAACCTCATTTTCATTCAATCCTGATCTTAGAATCTGACTTTTTCACCCCTAGCTGCAATACTTCAATGGATCTGATAATTCTCGGCATGATTGCCATGCTTCTGAGAGCCATTCTCCTTGGGTTGGCCTTCCAACGCTTCAGTCTTCATTTAATACAAGAAATTGATGAAGAAGACCCAATGGACTTTTTAGAAGAGGATGGAGAGCTAGAAGACAACATAAATTACATGTGTGCATGGGGCATCTTCCACCTTGCTGTTGGCGGCCTTTCCGAGGTTAAAGAGGCCTTCCAGGATATTTTGGGTATGTCCAAGGCAGACAACACAATGGGACAGCATTGATAATCATGCTTGGAACTGCCTTTCCTCGTTTGAGGATGATATGTGGCACTAGTTCTATCAGATGAAGAAGGCTACATTCGAGACACTAGTTGGCCTCACTATCCCTTACCTAGTCACACCAGGAATCAAGGTTAGACCCCATGTCGATCCCAGAAAAGTAGTGGCTATGTGTTATGGACATGTTCAAATACATGGGGCAAAGGTAAACTAAATTACAAATCCTTAGCTATACAAACAAATCCCTCATTAAGAGGTAAGGTGGCATGGCCCGATTGGATGGGCAAGCCAACAGCCATCGGGCTGGGCTGTGGCGCAGGCAGCCTCCCGGATCTACCATATCAGAGATCGATTTGATCCCAGGAGGGATTTAGAAGCCAGGATATGGATCGATTTGGCCAAATCGGCCCTTGGGCTTCAGGGGGAGCCCTTCATATCCCAGTTTGGGGCTCTGTATATAAGACCCATATTTCCTTGAAGGGGGCATCATACTATAAGCAAGAGCAATTCCTCTGCAAATCTCTGATTGCAAACATCAATCTAAGTCTTTAGGGAAGACTGTAACACCGTGGAAAATCATTGGTATCAGAGCCTGAGTTTGAGGCTGATATGGAGAGGGAAATCATGGCAGAAGATCCCCTTATGGGCCTGGCTTCCCTTATCTCAGAAGAAGGAGAAGACCTTCTTGATGATCTTGCTCCTACGAAAGAAGAAGTGAGAGAATTAGATGAACTCACCTCCAAATTCCGTCAGGAAGGATTAGATAATCAGCAAATGCATGATCAAGAAGAAGAACTTGCAGCCCAGGATTCCCCATTCACACCGAAAAAGTTAGAGGATCCTGATCCCTTCAACTTTCAAGGGGAATTGGATTATGCCAAAGCAAGAATCTGTGAATTGATGGGACAGGTTGCAAAAACAAAAATTGAGCAAGCACGTACTAATCAATTGCTCAAGAGCTTGCAACTCCAATTAACCAAGCAAGCTAATGATGCAGCAGAAAAAGAGAAGAAGTTATTTGATACCATCGCCCGATTATTGGCAAGGGCCCCAGGGGGCACCAGGCTCAGGGAGCCCGAGTTAACCAGGCTCAGGGAGCCCCGGGAAAGGTCTTAACCCAAGCAAACCCCTCTCATGTAAACCCAACTGCTATTGCAAACCAGACTAGCCAAGCTCAAGGGACTATGGCTAGGATGATTGATGCAAATCCCACTGAGGGAGTAGAAGTCCTGGCAAAGTTATCTCTTGAGGAAGTTAAGGGGCTAGAAAAGAGAGATAATCCTGAATTATGTGGCACTGAGTCAGCAGAACAAGCCATTCAATGGCTTAACTAGTTAGAGCCTATTTTCGAGCCACCAAGAAGGGAGATGTAGCTAGGGTGCTGCATGCTACTCTTCAGTTGCGAGGGGCTGTTGCTTCTTAGTGGGGGATCCTCATGGGTAGAGGAGTAAAGATAAATAGTTGGGCAGACTTTTGCAAATTCTTTAAGCAAAAATACGCCCCTCACCATGATCAACATCATGCACTGATCCAGCTTAAAAGCATCAGACAAATGGGCACCTTACAGCAATACATCAACACTTTAAGAGGTATATTTGCAAGGATCAAGGAAATGCCAGCACGGATGCAAGTAAGTTATTTTGAAGATGGGCTTAAATATCGTAGCCTTAGGGCACACATCAGGCAGGTAAATCCAGGGGATTTTGAGTCTGCAGTGTCCCTAGTACGCACATTAGCAAGCTCCCCAAGAGAAGAAGGGGAGGAAGAGAGCAAAAAGGCTCGTCGCTTCCAAGAATGTAAGCAAAGAAAACTTGAAAATAAGCAAGGAGGGTCGAATAAAAGGGCTAGCGCAGCCCAAGTTAACCCTCCAAGCAATGATAAAGGCAAAAGGGATGCCTCTTCAGGGAAGAAGTCCACTAAGCCATTTGCTTATTACAATTGCGGTGCAAAGGGGCATATGGCCAGGGATTGCCCAAAACCCTATAAGGACAAGAAGGTGATGGCCGCTACAACAAAGCAAGTTGAAGGGGGAACCAAGCAACTCTCCGCCATAGCTCGGGGAGAGCCTAGTTCGGTAAGTAAGGAAGATAACTTTGCTGGGCAAGTTATCCGTTTACTTGGGAAAATAAATAATAGAAATGTTATTGTTCTTGTTGACTCTGGGAGTACTGACAATTTCATTTCTGCAGACTTAGCACAAGGACTAAAGATGGAATTGGTTCAAGTGGCACCATACGAAATTGAGACTGAAGCTGGGAAACAGATTCAGCATTGGAACCACGAGGTGGCTGGTGTGCACTTGACCATTGGGGACTATGAGGAAACAATGAGTTTTGACTTAGCAAAACTTACCAGATTTGATGTGGTACTGGGTATCAAATGGCTTCAAATGGTTAACCCTCCTATTGATTGGAAAAAACACTTGTTAGTTATTTCTAAAGGAGGGAAGGAAATTACCCTTCAGGGTACTCCTTATAGTTGCCCCCAAGTTAATAACGGCTATGCAAGCCAAACATTGTTTCCGTTCCAACATTAATGAAAAATATCTTGTCTATGTTCTTGACTCCCCCATAGATTCAATGCAAATAAATGCTATGGACAAGGATGACAAGCTTGAGAGTTTGCTTAATAAATATAGGGATGTGTTCCCAGAAGAACTCTCGAAAGGAGTACCATTGAGAGAAATCTCCCACGAGATAGACTTGGAACCAGGGACTAAGCCAGTGGGCACGGCGTCATATAGATTTAGCCACTTGGAGCAAGAAGAGATCAAAAAACAAATTCAAGAATTGCTCCAAAAGGGTTTCATAAGGCCTAGTAAGTCACCATTTGGGGCACCTGTCATCCTTGTAAAGAAAAAAGATGGGAACATGTGCATGTGTATCGATCAAAATATCTCCTTCCCTTTAATTAGATTATATGATTTATCATATGGGACATTATCTATAATCCTTTTCTCAACCATTAATCATCCCAATGATAGTGCCTCGACCCCTTCCATAAATATCAATGGTTCTTCACACCCAAATGCTATGTTATCCTATGCCCCTTTATATTATTAGGTGACCTTAAGGATAACATTTACATAGTATTTGCCATAATTCCAATAACCCATTCGCCGTGGACCACTCCCCCGTGCTTGCTCCGTATTATAACCCTTCCCACAATGTTAGAAGACTTCCAAGGTGTAGAGGTCGAGGCATGTGGCGTGGTTGAAGAAGAAGGTATCCCAGGCTTGCTCGAGGAAAGAGAGGGAAACTCCTCCTGCCTTGAGGAACCTCCAACATGCCTTGGATGTTCTGGTTGTCCGAAAGGGTAGCCTCCTTTATGTGAGAAACTCCCAATATGTGTTGTGGTTGCAGCCTGTGTCATATTCTTCTGAGGAGGAGCTACTAATCTCATTTGTTTTGAAGAACTTCCAACATGTATTGGAGGTGCCTTTGTAAGTACCAACTTTCTAGAAGAGCTTTCCAGAGTCACCTGTCCAACAAGGTTTACAGAGGTTTAATTCATAGGTTTAAGAGGCTTTCATAGGTTTAATACATAGTTTTACATAGGCTTAATCATTTCAATGTGCTTTCATAGGTTTAATCCATAGGTTTACATAGTTTTAATGCATAGCTTTCATAACTTTAATGCATAGGTTTAGATAGGTTTAATAAGGTTCTGTTCTCGTCTAATTTCTACCTTGAAAAGTATTAGCACATGACACGTGTGCATTCATGGCATTTATATCTGGATTTGATGCCGATATGTGTGGATGATGCATTAATGGCGGCCAGTGTCAACCATGTGCAGCAAATCAGATCTGGCTGCAATCCACAACAGTTGTATCTGAATCGATCCAGATCCAAACAATATGTAGGATAACTGAAAATGCCATTGGAGCAACACAAGAGCCCGAGCTATTGTTAATTGCCGCTGGGTTTTCTTTGGGTGGATTTGGTTCACAGAATCAACAAACGGAAGAATGTGAACTTCTGGGTTCCACTATCCGGTCCTTTTAGTTGCAATAGATTGAAGGATCCGCCATAGCACTCTCCGGCATATGCTCTGATCAGCTGTAGAAAGTTCGATAGAGCTATTTGGGCTCAGATCCACAAAAAAAAAAAAAAAAAAAAAAGCGTTTTTCTTGCAGCGGGTTCTTAGCAGAGCTATGGAGCCCAGAGAACAGAGCTATATGTTTTTGGGTTGCCCCTGGGGGCAACCCCGTTTATGTGGGTATGTGGGCATATTCAAGTATATGCTTGGCATATACCTAGCATATGCCGATGATCGCTAAAAACCGCCGCCGTCAGAATGGTCGGTCATCCAACCCCATTATCAGCCTGCTACACAAACGCTATCCGCCGGACTTGGCTATGGCTTCTGCACCTCGGATTCTGCCCTCCCTTCCGCCATATACCATATACCTCGGATTCGTGATGATGTCCAACCATATGTTCATGATCAAATTGAGAAAACCCTTATATCCTCTACTCTGTTATCGATCACCCTACGCATATGCTCAAGACATTACCTTTTCCTACGATTCATTCGATGCTTCTTCAAACCTAACATTACATGGAGACTCCATGCTCAAGAATGGAAGCATAGAGATAACTAAAGACTCTCCAGGCATAAGCACAGGCATATCATTGTATTCCCAACCTATCGGGCTCTTCTATTAGAGAAGCCAACTTCACACCCTCATTTTCTACATCTTTTTCCTTCTCCATTATAAATGAAAACTCTATCCTTTGGGATCGGACGGCTGGCTAGGGTTTTAAACGAACTCAAGATCCGGATGACAAAATGCATAGTTTTGCAGCTTGAGTTTGATACATTTTGAATGTGGAGTTTATGGATCCAAATGATAACCATGTTGGGGTTGATGTGAACAAACATGGAATCTCGCAATATGCAGATGCAGGATCACAAGGGATTGAGCTTAAGAGTGGACTTCCTATCCAAAGACTAATTGACTACTTATAGTTCAAGGCAAGAACTAGAGGTAAGCTTAAGCTATTCAACCCGTAAACCTCAAAAGCGTCTTCTTTCTCTAAGTCCCATAAACCGGGTAGCTTTGTTCAATGAGTGCGTGTATGTTGGATTCTCACCGCCACTTTGGAGGTAATGTAGAGATGCATTCTCGGTTCATCTTCTCCCTCCCTGCTCCAGCTCTCGGAGGCTATTGTAGGAAAAAGCCATTGTAGAGATATCACTTGCCCGGATCCCGGCCACTTTTTGGCATTTCGATTAGTTCCTGCATTTGTTGTAGCTATAATGCTTGTCATCCGCTTTGGTGGAGCTGGAAAAAGTGGAAATGCCTTAGAAGAACTAGCTCATTTCGTTCGGATATGGTTCAAGGTCCTCGAAGTTCACCTATAAAGATCTCGCTGGCCACCAAGGGCTTTACCCCTAGCGTAATACTTGGGCATGGGGCATTTGGCGTTGTCTATAAGGGCATCATGCCCAATTCTCGACCTTATAGTTAAAAGTAAAAAGAGGAGAGGGAAGCAAGCAAGGAAAGAGTAAATTTGTTTCGTAATTATCAATTATAGGAAGACTTCGCCGCAACTTGTTACAACTTCAAGGTTGGTGCCGAGAGAGGAGAGGTGCTTTTAGTTTATGATTTTATGCCTAATGGCAGCCTGGATAGGCACCGCTCGCAAAAACAAGAATATACTAACTTGGCCCATCGATTCAAGATTGTATCGGGGAGTTGTCTTTGCACTTGCTTATTTGCATTCGGAATGGGATCAACTAGTAGTGTACAGGATGTGAAGTCTAGTAACATCATGCTTGATGCGGTTTCAATGCAAGGCTAGGAGATTTTGGACTTGCGTGTCTTGTGGAACATAACTCTAGTCCTGAAACAACTATCACAAAGAAAGGCACATTGGATATTTGGCACCGAGGAGTATCTTGATACGAGGCAAGGCCACGATAAAATAGATGTGGTCGGTTTCGAGCAATGGTGTTAGGAGTGGCAACGGTAGAAGAGCCATTGAGAGAGATCTTCCAATTAAAAATGAGGCTCTCTATGAAGCGGGCCTTTCGGATCTTAGCCGGTGTTGGATCCGGATGACAAAATGCACAGTTTTGCGGTTGAGTTTGATACATTTCTCGAATGTGGAGTTTATGGATCCAAATGATAACCATGTTGGGGTTGATGTGAACAAAGATGGAATCTACGAATATGCGGATGCGGGATCATTGAGGGGGATTGAGCTTAAGAGTGGACTTCCTATCACAAGACGGATTGACTACGATAGTTCAAGGCAAGAACTAGAGGCAAGCTTAAGCTATTCAACCCGTAAAACCTCAAAAGCGTCTTCTTTCTCTAAGTCCCATAAACCGGGTAGCCTATTCAATGAGTGCGTGTATGTTGGATTCTCACCGCCACCGGAGGTAATGTAGAGATGCATTCTCGGTTCATCTTCTTCTCCCTCCGCTCCAGCTCCTTGGGGAGGCTATTGTAGGAAAAAGCCATTGTAGAGATATCACTTGCACGGATCCCGGCCCCTTTTTTGGCATTTCGATTAGTTCAAGATTTGTTGTAGCTATAGTGCTTGTCATGCCGCTTTGGTGGATTTGGAAAAAGTGGAAATGCCTTAGAAGAACTAGCTCATTTCGTTCGTGATATGGTTCAAGGTCCCTCGAAGTTCACCTATAAAGATCTCGCACGGCCACCAAGGGCTTTACCCCCAGCGAGAATACTTGGGCATGGGGCATTTGGCGGTGTCTATAAGGGCATCATGCCCACTCGACCTTATAGTTGCAATAAAAAGAGGAGAGGGAAGCAAGCAAGGAAAGAGTAAATTTGTTTTCAGAATTATCAATTATAGGAAGACTTAGCCATCGCGAACTTGTTACAACTTCAAGGTTGGTGCCGGAGAGGAGAGGTGCTTTTAGTTTATGATTTTATGCCTAATGGCAGCTGGATAGGCACCTCGCTCAAAAAAAACAAGAATATACTAACTTGGCCCATCAGATTCAAGATTGTATCAGGAGTTGCTGCTGCACTTGCTTATTTGCATTCAGAATGGGATCAACTAGTAGTGTACAGGGATGTGAAGACTAGTAACATCATGCTTGATGCCAGTTTCAATGCAAGGCTAGGAGATTTTGGACTTGCGTGTCTTGTGGAACATAACTCTAGTCCTGAAACAACTATCACAGCAGGCACATTGGGATATTTGGCACCGGAGTATCTTGATATAGGCAAGGCCACAGATAAAACAGATGTGGTCAGTTTCGGAGCAGTGGTAGAAGAGCCATTGAGAGAGATCTTCCAACTAAAAATGAGGCTCTCTATGAAGCAGGCCCTTCAGATCTTAGCAGGTGTTCTTACTCTTCCTCAACTCCCTAGGTTTAAACCCATGCCTTCCCATCCCCCTCTTACCATTCAGGATATCATTGCTGATAATAGCAGAATATCACCATAGAAATATAAGAAATTGTCCAAATAGATGTCAACATTGTAACTCATAAACTATAGTCACCCGTATATCTCACCATTTGGCTACTTTGTATTTGTTATCTATCTTTGCAAGTATGGCTACTTTGTATTTGTTATCACGACATCTCTCGTTATATAAATACTGGAGCTGTGTCCTAATGTTACTATCGAGTAGGAATGTTTATCTTATTCCTGTCTATGAAAACCAATATACGTCTAGGTTAGTCCATGAAGGAAGGAAAAGTAAGTTCCATTAAACCATATGAGAGATGCACTAACCTCATCACTGGACATTGTACTATACTTGTGAAACATCATACAGAGCATCTATTTCTTGAGTTGGGCTACATGTTTTTCCGACAAGTTGAGATGAATAAAGTTCATTTGTTTCAACCAATATGCCATACATTCATGTAATGATGGACCGATAAGGCTTGTTGACATTTCTGGGTTCAGCTTAAAAAATAATAATTTGTTTTCCCTGTTTTAACATTTCTGGTGATATCCTGGCATGGCAAAGATATTCTTATTTTGCACACAGTGAGCATCATGATAGAGTTATAGAACCTGTGGTAAATTAGTTTCTCAGGTATAATGAAAATTGTTTTTGTTTTATCAACAGGACCTGGAGCAGATTTTGAACTACTTAGGTGTTGAAACATATTCAAGATCGTCTTCCACACCATTCAAAATTGAGAGATATACTCTACCATAAAATGTTGAACATTAATAATGGATTCAACCTTGTAGTTTTAGAACTAAACAAATGTCTGCACACTGGGGTGTCTCATTTTCGATGTCCCTTTTGTCCTCCAATTTAGTACTAAAATCAATAAAGGTGGTTGGAAATCTTGGAGGCAATTTCAAAATTAGAAAACAAAAATAGCAATAAAAATTCGAATTCCTTGAATCTTGGAGAACCGGGCTACAGTGCGTGCATGTGTTGAGCCAGTCTTTGCATGTCCCTAAGGGGAAAACCCTCATCCATGTGGGTTTGTGGTATATTCCAAGTATATGTCAGTATATGCTCGAAAACATGACTTTGAAGTGTGATTTAAGCCATTTCACTCTCGGGTCACGGAGGGCAACCCTCCGTGCGCAGCACCTTGTTTGGTAATGCATGTTCGAAACCTTTTGCTTTGTGGTTGAATGGAGGTAAAGAGAAAGGGTCCGAGAAGAAATGAATGGAAGCAAGTCCGACAAGAAAGGGGAAAACAGAGGATTTCTCTACAGAATAGGGGATTTTCGTAGGCAGAACCAGAGGATTTTTATGGAGCAAAAACAAGGGCTTCTGTTAGGCGGTGCAAAAACAGGGGCCTCATAAAAGGAGGTGCTAGTTTGAGAAAGTAAGGCTCTGTAGGCGATGGAAAAACACGGTCTTTATAACTGGAAGTGGTATTTGAGAGGTAAGGCTTTTTGAGTTGATCTGTAGCCTGTGAAACCTGCCATGGCAATGGTAGTATTTCTACATTTGCGTATGATTTCACAAGAGGGATCCGAAGCCTGGCTATATCCGGTCCTATGCTTAAACTCTGGCGTGAATTGGCTACGTCCGGTCCTGTGCTTGAACTCTGGTGTAGATTGATTGGAGATGAAGATGGCAAAACAAGGGAATGGACTGTGTAAATTCGTCGTTGATTTCTGGAAAACCTGTTATTGATGTTGCCGGAGTGCAAAAGCCAATTTTCATGGATGCCACGTGGCATCATTTTATTAATCCTCACTTAAAAATAAAGGCCCAACTCCCACGTTGGTCACCAGAATTAAACACCATAGGCTTTTGCATCATCTTTATGTTGCCTCCGTGTAATTGTCGAGACTTATAATAAGAATAGAATAGAACAACAAACATTATAATAATTTGCCCTCTTTTATATTGTGTGTGATCTTGCTGCTTAACGTAGGTGATGCATATAATCATGAAGGGCCGAAGACAATGCAATGGTGCTTCCATTCTCGACAATCAAGGAACTGGCCTCTTTCTTTCAAGTTCTTAACTATGCAATCCACTAGTGCATACTTGAGTTCAAAAATACTCTATTTTTAAATTGACATTAAGACAAATGTTGCAAAAAAATTTATTGTAATATATACAAGAAATTTATCGCGGCGGCCTTGCGGCCGCCGCGAACATTTCTCTTCTCCAACCCACTGCAAAAGAAGTTTTGTGCTAAGTCGAATAGATCTCAATTCTGGACATCCTTGCGATGCAAAAGAACGTGCAAGAGTTGAACCTGCACTGTTGCCATTTGTTTTGCATCAAGGACGACATGGTGCCCGAAATTACCTCATATCCTCCAGATTTTGTAGCAAAAATGTCTTGAACATGGATGGTAATCAAAATTATGTAATTATTCTTGGCTTAGACTTTTCACATCTTCCCCTTAACACCACCTTGCTCCTAATCATTCTTGGCTTAAGCTTTTTGCATTGTCCCCTTAACTCATGTGTGCCAAGCCTTGTGCATATAGACTTTGAATGTTAAAAATATATTGCATGGTTGATTTGCAAGTTTAGAGATAAATACCCAATCTTACAAATTTTAGCTTTTTTCATTGATGAATTGAATTAAATTGAAATGTTGTTTATGCTAGTATATACCAAAATGTGATGTCTAATTTTATCCAATAATGGCATTCTATTTTTTATTCCAAATTAGTTAAGCGGATGCTTCTTCGTGAGCGACAAATTCTGGGGAACCTTTGCAATCTACTTGTTGAAACCAAGAATTTTCAATAGGAACTTTTTTTTTCCTCAAGAAACGGAAACCATAGAATTTTTCCAATTTTTCAGTGGAATTGCATTAAACTCTTTAACATCCATAGAGAAGAATCAAAATTTGACGTACTTCATCAACGACACATAATTGGTATTTGTATTACTTGGGTGTGACTTCTTTGCTCCAACTGTGCTGGTGATATGCCTAAGAAAATGAAGCTCAAGACAACTCTACACCATAGTTTGGCCAAGAGTTGAGCTCGCATAGAGAATAGTAGAATAAAGTGCAATTTAGCCCATTTCATTCTACAAATTCTAACTTTGGTGAGCTCACCATAAATTTGTAGGAAGCGTCAGGACATTGATAAAGACAATATATTTGGATATGTCATTTTTAAAAATTATGTGAAAGGAATGCAGAGAACTGTGACTTGACATACAAATCGATCTCGATGCTTCACTTTTTTTGTTTTTTTAACATGGTGAACATTTTGGGTTGCAGTAAACCTGTAAACCCCTCTCATGTCAGTCAGAACTCAATATCACCACCTTAGCAATATCGAAACCCCGTCTTTTATAGCGGCTTGAATTTCAAGAGCAAGAGGTCTTGGGGCCCTTGTATTTGACCTGGCATTCTCCAAAAAGCGGTGTCAACACCAACAACATCAACTGCACCACCATAGTTTTGAATCGCAGTCGTAACATATCTAGATGAGAATCGATAGCCCGGAAGAAGTAAAAAGCAAAGAATGGGCACAAAACTACCAACATCACATTCACAGATATATACTTCATCGCAACATTCACGATAGCATGTCCTTTGTCCGCATCAACCACATCGAACAAAGATCTCCAAACTTTTCTCTAATAACCCTCTCTATTCCCAACTTCATTGTAGAAGTTGAACTTGGGCAAGTTCCACAAGCACCTAGTCATGTATAGCAGAAGAGAAAGGAATGAGGATCTATTAAACCACAGACATCTCACAATGACATACAAACCGGTTTAATGTAACTTATAAGAAGAAAATGAGAATCTGTGGAGGCTGCCAAAATGAAATTCCACTGTCACACAGAAATCAAAGAGTGGGACACCATGTAATAGCTAGAAGATTTGCTTGGACATCCTTTGCTGATTGTTTCTTCCTCAATTTTTTAGCGACTTCACTATATGCTTCAAAAATAACCATAAAATCTAGATTTCATTTCTATAAATGGAGGAGCAGTGTGTCGGATACTTTTGTAGACTTCTTAACATTACTTCAATTACAATTTCGAGGCCCATGGGCATTTGGACTCTAATCCACATAGATAGCGCTTGGATGAACTAATCCTTTTGCAACATTATGTAGCAAACCAATGTCAATTACAAAGGCAGAAACCACTCCTAAATTGTGCGCAATTAATAATCCTTTTGCAACATTATGTAGCAAACCAATGTCAATTACAAAGGCAGAAACCACTCCTAAATTGTGTGCAATTAATAACATCGCAATATATCAGTATATATCAGTATCAGTATATATATGTAATTTCTAGTGGTGGCTTCCGGAAAGTTCCATTATATATCAGCCGCCAGATCTCGGCCGTCCGTTCGCTCCCTCGCGATCTCAGCCGTCGGACCTAATGGCTTCTGGAAGGTTCTTGGCGGGGATGTGGTGGCTTCTAGAATGTCCTAACAATTCTAGAACATGCTAAGAAATTGTAGAACATTCTCGAACATTCTGAATGCTCTTATATATGATGATGAATATTGGACGTTGGAATGATTTTGAAATTATTTGTGCCGCGGGCGCCTTCCGGTTATGTACCGGTTATGCGGTCCAGCTATGGCGCTGGCCTATGCTCATCTATTCCGTCGTATGTTCTTATTGTTTGGAGCTGTGGAGGTTTGGAATCCGTGTATTTTTTTTTTACAGGGCTGTGGAGGTTTGGAATCCATGTATTTTTTTTTTACAGTGATGTGGAGACCCGTCGCAACGATGGAGCTGTGAATTTAAAGCGCTGAACTATGCATATTTTATATCGACTGCAAAATCGTTCTGATGCCCAGATTCTTACCTTCTATACATGTTATTTTTTATGCAAGTAGCTGTTATTTCTCTGTTTGTTATTGCAGGTGTTACAGGAACGATTTTAACTGGAAAGGGTGCTTAAATCCAGCATACAGTCTCTAATTGTGGCTATCGACTCTGTTAAGACAAGGTTTGCAAAGCTAGGCATTTTTCCTTTAGTAGGAGCTGCAATCTGTGAATTTTGTGGAGCTTCAGGGTCGAAATGATATCTGAATCACAGCTGCTTACCGAGTAACACCTGCCTATAAAATCCCGCCCTTCTCGATTTCTCAAATTCCTACTAGAATGACCTCTCTGCTCCGACCCATCTCCGGAATTGGCCCAATTGTGTGCTCTACTGCCTTTACTGCCATTAGTTTGTTTTCTTATTCTAATGGCCTTTCTTTGTGATTAATTATGTTTTTTTCTTGCATGGATTTGGCTGTCGACAGTGCCGTTGAGAATGCCAGCATCCGCCATACCATGCTAAACCCATGAGAATTCTATGGTGGCTTGGCCGTTTGACAGATTGCTTTAGGGCATCTTGGCTCTTTCGATGCTTGCTTATCTGGAACATGGGCGACTATGAGGATGTAGAACCAACACACGGATTCGCTTTTCTTTTCTTGAGCTTTCGTGCATAACTCACCTGACGTGGGGCCATGGAAATAAGCCAGAATTTTTTTTTAATTTGATTCCTAACTAGACTCAGCTTGCAAATCTGGTGGTTCAGCATTGTTTTCTTTTTTTCCGTCAAACCTGTAAAATATAAGCTGGCTATGGCGATGGACCTCGTAGCTATAAGAGCATCTCTTGGCCCAGAAGCAAGCCATTTGCCATGTGCCCTGCTCCAACCGACTCGCTCTCAAATCCAGGCAGTTTCGGGTCAATTCGAAACCTTGTTATATTTTTTGCAAATCCGATACTGACGCATAAACCCAAATGGCCGGAAATATGCCACCAAGATCTTTGCCGGCATGTAGGGTTTCAGATTCTCCCCTGTAGAAACCCAACTCCGGTGGCACAGTTATGGGCTATTTGGGCCCAAGTTAGTTGATAGGGATCTATGATTCCCTGAGACCCTCCATCTTTATTCGATCTGGCGCTCAAAAATTAAGGACTTACTTTTGCGCAGAGCTCCATGCATCCTTGCCTGCGGGCTTCTCTTTTGAAAAGACGATTTTGCACAAGATAGTTTTGCTCAAGCCATGAAATTCGAGGTATGATACATGTCGTTTCTGCTTGAAAGGGAAGCACAGGGGAGGAGCTGAGGATTCCAAGCAATACAATAAGGAGTCTCGGATTGGAAAGAAATCTGCAGAATATTTCAGAATGCCTCTTTGGGGCCATTTCGACAGGGTTAAATTTGGGCTTTGGCAAGGGTGGCAAGTGTTCTGGGATTTGCTAATCTATTGCTGCATGAATCAATCAATCTGACAGATGTTGTAAGTATATCAGGTCATTAAGCCCAAGCAATCAATCTGACAGTAGATGATGTAAGAATTAGGACTAGTAGACGGATCAATTCAGGTAGTCAGTTCTGTCTTATTTTTAGTTGAGCTCACTAATGCATATGTACAACTTATTGTGATGTTACAGATTTGGAATGTTAAGGCTGCATATGACAGCCATCCAGATATATATTAGGGCTCCCTGCTTATTATAGATCGATTTCTACTAAGGCGCCATGGCGAAGCTTGCATTTTGTATTCAACAGGGCAAGACAGCGATTTGATGCAGGTTTAACTTCTTCTGATTGCTTTCTTCAATTTGCTTTGCCCTTGCCACGTACAGCTATTGATAAAATAACCAGGCTGTCTTTGTGCATAATTCACAGTTGTGGTTCTTATTCATTCTCCTTTTGTAGCAAGGGCTTGGGCACGATTCTCCTTGGGCGGTTCTTGAGCAAGACTCTGTCAGGCCTATAAATCCAACCGGATTGTCCATCCGTCAATGCAGTCTCAAATGTCCTTTGTTTTGCTTCAGAAATTTGAAGATTTACGTTGTAGTGGTACATTGTTGCAATGCAAATCTGAGAGACAATAGGAGAGAAAAGATATTTCTCGATTGAAGGATTTTAGAAACTGATACAAAACAATAGCAGCCTGATTCCTTATATAGGAACGAGTTCTGCTCTAAAAAGAAAGAACCAGCATGAATTAAGGAACATAAATTTAGGCTATGATCTTGGCACCGCTAGGTAGGTGACCGAGATAGGACCACCGTGCATGCATGCATGACCACCTTTCGTGGACAACATTAACACTCCTGCTTGAACAGAAAGGTGGTTTCACAGGCTGGTACTTAATTTTGATGATTCTCCTGCTTAAGTGAAGCCCGTGAAACAAGGCTAAGATTGCCGCTCTGTGGAGGAACTTCGTTTTGGGCGAGCTTTGGTGAAGAGATCAGCCACCATATCCCGAGTGGGACAATGAGGAAGAGTAATGGAGCCGCCCCGAACTTTTTCATGCAGATAATGGTACCGGTGTTGATGTGTTTGGTTTTATAGTGGGCGAGAATCATTGGCTGACCAACGCACTTTGATTATCACAGTAGATGAGAATGGGAGGAGGTTGTTGCAAGTGCAAGTCAAGGCCGAGTTTGAGAAGCCAAGCTGCTTCCTTTGCTGCTTCACATGCTGCGATATACTCAGATTCAGTGGAAGAGAGAGCAAGCTGGATCGACCGCTTTCTTTGCCGGCCCATGTAACAACACCACCATTAAGGAAGAAGCAATGACCACCGGTTGATTTTCTTTGTCATCCACATCTAGCAATGTCGGCATCCGGTGATCCGTGAAGGTGAAATGATTGTGAGGGAAACGATCATCCGCTCCATAGAGAATGCCCATCGACGAGGTTGTTTTGAGATAGCGAAGGATGCGCTTTTAGAGCTTGCCAATGAGGTAGGCCAGATTGTTCATGAAGCGACCGAGGGGGGCTTACAAAGAAAGCTAAGATCCGGGCGAAAGTAGATACTTGAAGATAATTCAAGCAACCAAGAATGCCGGTATGGATAGCGGGCCATTTGGGCTTTTTCATCGCCTGTGGAGGGCATTGGTCCAAGCCAAGTTTGAGGCCGGGTTCCATGGGAAGGTCTGCTCCATTCCGGTCACTCATGGCAAATTGGGAGAGCACTTCAAGGCAGTAGCGTTCTTGATCCATGAGGAGGAGGTGACGGGAGCGGAAACGGGTGATGCGAAAACCCAAGCAGCCTATGGATCTCTTGAAGATCGGGTCATATGAAATTTGGCGAGAGAGGGCTTGCCGCTGTGCTGGTGAGAAAGCGAGACAATTGATTGCTGACTAAGATGGTGTCATCAATGTAGAGGCCAAGGAGCACGAAATTGTATGCTTGTCGTCTGATATAGAGGTTGGGGTCAAATTCTCCACTAAGGAAGCCAATGCTGAGCAAGAAGGAGTGCATCTTCTGATACCGGGCTCGAGAGCCTGTTTAAGCCCATAGAGGGCCTTTCAGGAGACGACAAACCGGTGTTCTTCTCGGGTTTGATCAAAAATGTACCCGTGAGGCTGCTCCACATAAACTTCTTCAGTGAGATCTCCATATAAGAAGGCAGTGTGTACATCCATTTGGTGCACTTCTAGATCCTTTTCTATAGCAATTGCCAAGAGAGTGCATATGGATGCCATTTTGACCACAGGGGAGAAAGTGTCATAATAGTCAATCCCTTCAACCTGACTAAAGCCCCTGGCCACGAATCTTGCTTTGAATTTGTCAAGTTCTCCATTAGCAGTGACCTTAACCTTGAAGATCCATTTGGAACTAACGGCTTTACGGCCTTTGGGCAGTGGCATAAGGGTCCAGGTCTTGTTTTGATGGAGGGAACGAATCTCATCATCCATGGCTTGAATCCAGGAGGTGGCATATGGGTCTGTACAAGCTTGCTCATAGGTGGTGGGAGCCGTAATGTCCAGATGATTGTAGGCAGCTTGAGCTTCCAGAAGGCGAGAGGTGGGCTTCCAAGTCCGTTGAGATCGGCGAGGAGGAACTGAAGAGGAATCTGCAGGAACAAGTGGGGCTGCTGGATGGGCATGAGCTTCAGGAGCAGCAGGAGCTTCGGAATCAAGTGCAACTTCTGGGATTACTGCAGGTGTTGACGACAGACTAGCAGGGACAGCAGGTAGATATACCAGATCAGAAGTAAAGGGTTGTGCTCTGGGCCAGGAGAGGGAAGGAAAAACATCTTCATTGAACACTGCATCTCGGGTGAAGAAGCATCTCTTGGTATCCACGTTGTACAATTTGTACCATTTTTTCTCCAAAGAATAGCCCACAAAAATAGCACGGATTGTTCTTGGATCAAAGGCTCCTTTTGGACGATGTTTGAGGCACAAAGCATGGACTTCACAGCCAAAAACACGAAGATGAGATACATTGGGTGGATGACCCGTCCAAAGTTCAAAAGGAGTTTTCTTCAGAGAGGCTGGAACTACCCTATTCCGCACATATGCAGCAGTATTGACTGCTTCTGCCCAAAAAATCAGAGGCAAATTGGCTTCAGCAAGAAGACTGCGAGCAGTGTCTTTGAGAGTGCGCACAGTGCGTTCTGCCATGCCGTTTTGTTGGGGATTGCCTGCAACAGAAGTCTGGTGAAGGATGCCATGATCTTTGCAATATGTTTCAAAGGCTTTTGACACATATTCTCCTCCATTATCTGTCATGATGCTCTGAAGAGAGAGGCCCAACTGTACTTGGATAGCTTGGTGCAACTGGCGGAAAATGGTGAATACCTGATGCTTGCCTTGAATAAAGAAGACATGGATGTATCGGGAGTAATCATCCACGAACAGCACAAAATACTGGGAACCACCAAGGCTGGTTACATGAGGCCCAGATACATCGGAATGTAATCTGGCAGCAGGTGCAGTAGCCCGATTTTCAGAAGCTTGAAAGGGGGCTTTGTGGAATTTCCCCATAATGCAAGGTTCACAAAGGGAACTTGAAGTATCAGGTGTTGGAGGGGAGTCAATGCCCAGAACTGCTTTGGTGGAGATAGTGTGGTGAAGGCATTCATGATGAACATGAGCAAAACGGCGATGCCACAAGGTGCCCACGGACTTGCTAGCTGTGTGGAGTGCTAGCTGAGATTCCATAGCAGAGAAGCGATAGAGATTACCATGACGCGTCCCTATGGCTATGGTGAGTTGGCTCTTTGCATCAATGATGGAAGCTTTATCATGGCAAAAGAGAACTTGAAGACCCTGATCAGCAAGTTGAGCTATGCAAACCAGATTTTGGGCAAGACCTGGTACATAAAGAACATTAGAGAATGTTTTCAAGATACCTTCACCAATTTGAACCCGCACAGAGCCAATTTGAGAAGCTATGAGCCTTCCCCCATTGCTGGATGAGACTACTATGTGTTGCTTGAGTGGCTTGAGATGTATAAAGAAGTCTTTCGACCGCCAGGTCATGTCTTTGGGAAGCGCTAGCAGATCGAGCCACCATACAGAGGAAGATAAGCCTTGATAACTGATTGTCATAAAAGCAGCTCCTTCAGATTCCGTGATGGTGAAATTGGTGGTTGCTGCCACACTAGAACTTTCAAGCTTAGCTTGAGCTTCCTCAGCCTGATGTTTCCAGCATTTTTTAGTTATGTGACCCTTGCATTTGCAATAATCACACTTTGGCCTTTTGGCTTCTCTGGAAGTGGCAGAATCTTCATTCATTGATTGCCTCTTCTGATGCTTGTCTGCCCTTCCTGAGAAGAGAGAGGTGTTCGATCCCGGCCAGTAAAGTTGAAGTCGGGCGGGATTCCTCCCGTAATGCCGAAAGTCGTCGATACTATCCCATGTGAGGGGATGAGGTTGGTTTGAGAGCACGATCACTAAATTGTCAAAGCTGGGTGTGAGATTAGAGGCGCAGACTAGAGCGGTGCTCTGCTCAAGATAGTCCTTGGCACATTGCTTGCAAAGGGCAGATTGGCCAGCATCAAGTAATTGATCCATGAGGGATCTCATATTGGCAATATGGGCACTGACAGACCCTCCCTCCTCAAGTTTGATCTTTGAATAGGCGCCGCTGTGAGTAAGAACTTGAGTGGAGAGGGATTTATCTTCATACATTCGAAGGAGCTTGCTCCAACATTCATGTGCCAAGAGGATGCTTGAGTCGGATCGAATCGTGGTGCCGATGCGTACCGATGAGCACAAAGATGGGCTCGTGAGTCACGCTCCACCCAAACCGCAAGATTTGCAGGATCAGTGGGTTTGGATTCGGTCCCTTCCACGATGCTCCAAAGTGCGGTTGCCAAGAAATAGGTGCGAATCCGATATTTCCAGATGTGGAAACTCTCTCCAGTGAATCGTTCGACGCCGTACTTCTCAATCCCTTTGTTGGGTTCAAAGGAGTCGAGTCTGGCAGATGTGATTGCCATGGGCGCCTCAGATCCAGAAGACGTCATCTCAATTGGTGCAGGATCGAATTAGAGCTGCCGCTCTGATACCATGCAAATCTGAGAGACAATAGGAGAGAAAAGATATTTCTCGATTGAAGGATTTTAGAAACTGATACAAAACAATAGCAGCCTGATTCCTTATATAGGAACGAGTTCTGCTCTAAAAAGAAAGAACCAGCATGAATTAAGGAACATAAATTTAGGCTATGATCTTGGCACCGCTAGGTAGGTGACCGAGATAGGACCACCGTGCATGCATGCATGACCACCTTTCGTGGACAACATTAACATGCAATTCTTTGCAAAGGTACGAATCTTTGCTCTCTCCTTCCGGTTTGATTCATCCTTGCAGCAGTTTATAAAGTAAATCAAAACATGTACCTTCTTGCTGGAGAAATTGGCAGCAAAATTTATGTCAGTTGTGTTGCCTTTTGGGATTGTGTTGATGGCATTGCACAAGCATTTCATAATCCGCCAAATGGAATGCCTAATACATGTTTGAGTACATGGATGCAAACATGCTGCTGTTGATACCGTCAGAAGTTGATCACTTGCTATCTACGAAGGCTTTTTCTACCGTTTGAAAACTCTAATTACCGTTGTTTGTTCAGGAGCCAAGATAAGAGGGTCTGGTTGTAACGGGATCCTTTACCAATGCGTCCCTGTTGCAACAGTGACAAAGCTAAATAAACTGTGATTGTATTAGGCACTGTGGTTGCACTGGAAAGTCCAAATGAAGAGCATGCTGTTAAAGGCCAACAAGTAAAAATCATGTGGAGGTTGATAATAGCAAATCATGCTTTGGCATTGTGTTGCATTATGTTACATCCAAGTGCCAACATTATGTAAGATATTTTGAGGAACATTAGGTGTTTCTTCCATAAGGGTATTCGGGTTACATGGTTCTTGTCTAATTTCTGCCGCTGATGATTTGAATTTGAGTTATTTGCATCGGCACTTTCGACATGCGCCAAGATTTTATTTGTCAAAACAAATATATGCCCAAAGCTAAATAAACTCGGATCATATTAAGCATTATGATTGCATTGCAAAGTTCAAATGAAGAACATGCTCTTAAAGACCAAATAAATTTTTTGTGGAGGTTGATAATAGAGAATTATGCTTTGGCATTGTGTTGCATTATGTTACATGCAAGTATCAATATTGTGTAAGATATTTCGAGGAACATAGAGATAGCTAAATTTGGCTTTGTTCTTGGGTGTTTCTTTCATAACGTGCGCGTGAGAGGCATTAAAATTTAGCAAGGAAAAATTTGGTTACATATAAGAGAAGATTAAAACAAGGTGCCACCTATTTTGGTCAGCGACATTGCTGGCGAAGTTCTTTAGTAGGGCTTGTTTGGAGATGGCGCATCTTAGGGTCAATAAAACATTTCCCCAAACTAAGAGGCTCAAACTATTTAAATTTTACACCATTTGTTCTTCATCTCTTCATCACAACCATCAATTTTACCTCCTCATCCCATATCTCCACTTCTTTGTCTTATCCATCCATTGATTTTTAAAAATAAATAATGGTCCTAACATACATGCTCCAACAATGCCCAAAATATATGGAGTACCTCAACTCAATAAATAAGGAATTTTAAGGAGTATCAATCTCTCAGTGGTTTAACGAGTACACCAACTTAACATATTAGTATCTTTTTTTCAAAAGAAGACCTCTTAATCCCCACCATTTCTTCCTCACCTCTTCATCACAGCCATCAATTTTGCCTCTTCATAATAGCCCCACATATCCACCTCTTTATCTCACCCATCCATTGATTTTTTAAAATAAAGAATGGCCCTAATATACATGCTTCAATGATGCCCAAAATATATCATATCATCATATCGAACCATGAGGCCACTAGTGGTTCAACATAGCCTCTAAAGAAACAACACATTGGCATATGTGTATTAACTTTTGACAAATATGAACCCACTCTTGGCTCTTGCTTTAGACCAATTCAAATATATCAAACTTTCTCTCTTATTCAAGCAATTTTGAAATACAAATATACTAACATTATAAACCACTACAACTGTTGAATTTGCACATGCTCATTGACTATCTATGTACTTCTAAATCATTGTGCCTCAATATTGATGTCATTTGTCGAGGGTGATCCATTTACGCGGTTCTAAGACAACCCAGTTTTCAACAATTGAGATGCCTTATAGTGTTACCTACCGAATATCTGACGAATACATTTATGAGAACTTCACAAAAATCCTTAAGGACAACCTAGGAAGAACTTACACCGTAGGAACATGCATTGTAAAAACATGGTAAAACAAAAGCATTGTACTTTAGGAACCTGCTAAAACTGGAACATGCACCGTAGGACGTGCTAAATTTCTTGTATATATATATATATTTTTTTTGTTGAAGGACGTCAGACTTTATTCAATCAAAGAGTCAAATACAAGTATAAATGCAGAGACAGGAATAAAATCTCAGCGGATAAGCGGAGACCCACCGAGTGAAGCAATCTGCCTAAGCATAAGAGTACATCGCAATATTATTAAGCATGCATTTGGTCAATGGATGGTTTGCTTCTCCCCTATGCCTTATAAAGCAAACTAACTTGCAAGGAATTGTTTGCCACACAAAAGAAAAAGAGTTTCATGATCTCACATCTTGCGTAGACTAAGCTCCTCTTTGCAAACATTAGGTAGAGCCTTGGGACACCTATGCAGTCCAAATAAATTTCTCTATCAAATAATAATCTTGTTCATAGAAGCCATCAAAATAACGAAGTGTCAGTTCAAATAAAACGCCCATACATTTTTGCTAACGATTACAAACTTCATACATTCTAAACATTTCATGGTCTCACATAAAAATGGCAAAAGTAAAAGTCTACAACCATCCATAAGTGAACTACAGTTGCTACTTTTTCCCTAAGCTTCTATAAGAGGCCAACCAGCTTTGCAAAAGAAACATTTGAAATGATGAATATCTTTATTTGCCCACTTCGTTCTGCATCTGCAGAACAAAGAAAAAATTATGAGAATGCTCTGTTCCTGATTCAAGGGTCATAAGCTCTGGATCTGTTATCTTAATTACACTCAATAACGCTGCAACTTGAGTTCACGGTTTGGTTTTCCAATTGCTGTAAGCTGCTGCTGGGGTGTTTTTATCCAGAGGGCAGCTAGTATTGTTCATACTGGTAATACTTCATTGTATAGACTCAAATCAGAGGGCATTATTTGATAGTTAGAGCAAAAGCTCAATAAAGAAATTTGTGCATGAACATGCTTCTCTTTCAGTAAAAACCACAATTCCATCTAGGTTGCATGGAGTGAGCTGCCGCGGCTAGCCTTTGACAGAATAAGCTATTCGAAGAACCCCTAAACTTCATTGGTATTTATACATGCATAAAACCTTCTAAGGAACGAAATTTATGGAGAATTCTATCATGTAGGCTACTTCTGAAGCCCATAGCCACTGCCATAGCATCTGCATGGATTTTAAACAAAAGTAACTCTATAATCTTTTGTCTTAAAAGTCATCTGATACCATGTGGCCTAATAGGGTAACTGAATACCACATTTTTTAGCTCTACGTGTCCCTTGATTTTGCTGACATATTCTGCCTTTGGGTCTTCTGGTATCAGAAACTGAGCCAACAGCTACAGAACTCTTCATAGGATCAGGGGCCAGTGCTAATGTCTCTGCAACTCAAAATGTAATCTGTCCCATAAGCATGCCCTGTAATTTGTCCACAAATGAAGCAGTTATTCTTTTGTTTCTCAGCACAAAAGGCCGAGGCAGTGTGTATATTGCTGACTGCTGCGCCAGCCACAGATTAGTCAAAGCACAGACTAGTCAAGCTATGGCAATGCAAAAGAGATGTTGGACTTCGTATCTGCAGATTAAAGTCCTGTAACACATACAATTCCTCAAGCAAACATGTTTCAAGATGTAGGCACTATAAATCAAAAGAGACGAAAATCTAAAGCTCTAAAGCCTACGAATTTCTAATCCAGACAAAACACAAACAGGAAGATACCTTGGGACCCAGTGGAAGCAGTAGGTTTGACGAGATTGGAGTCTGGAAACCTCCAGCGAGCCAATGTAACATATAGTCTCCTGCGAACTCTCAAAATTTAGGGTATCAACGTAGAAACAAACGCGTGTTTTCTTCTTTTACAGGAAGTTTGAAACGTTCAGGTCTGTAACTATGATTGATAAATTAAGAAGCCCTGCTATGGAAGAATATTTTAAGCTTGCAATTCATTTGTTATTTCCGGTATTAATGCATTGTGCAACACAATTGAAACATTCTAAAGTAGCATGCAGAGTACTCACCTTGTAAACGGAGAGAAACAATGCCACCATCCACAGACAGAACCGCAATAAGATAAGCCCGCACTTCATTCAATACAGTATCCACATTACGCCTTTGTCAATTCAAATGTTTATTGATGCAGTCCTGTGCTTTCTTATTGAACATCGCTTATCCGAAAAGGGGCTCACTATATCTACTTTCCCTAAATCCATGTCTTTCTTATTAGAACTATCCTTCTCAATTGTTGTTTACATTGGCCATCAATGACACTACTCCAATCATCACCTTCAACACTTGCATTACCATTTGTTGTCTCCTCCATTTTCTTATTGCAAAGGGTCTCTCTTGCCCAAATGGGATTGCCAAGCCCAAATTCTCTTCTAATGCCGCTATCCAAGACCTATCCCCTCATATTACTCCCGCATTTTACAATTTAGAAGGCGACATTTGATGGCTTAACTTTCGATGCACAACTCGGATATGGCTACTCCTATGCACAGATCAGATATGCACAATTCGAATCTGCTACTCCTAATCCTATAGCAGAAGGCCTCTTTCCAACCAGGCAGCACATAGAGTAATGGTGGCTAGGGCTCCCTTACTCAAGTGCCGTTTGCCCCCTCTTCTGCTCAAATCTCAAAGATCGGTGGAAACGGAGATCCCGCACCATTTAATCAAAAAGCTCAAAATCACGCCGATTTAAACAAAAAAGCCTACTGAGACATTTGAGTTTCGATGGTCGACGCCATAGCCACAAATTTGGGCGCAGAATCGATCGTCCGGACGCCATAGCCGACAAATTTAGGGCATGATCTTGATCGTCGTCGACGCCATAGCCACCATTTTTTTTTCTTCCCCAGAGCCATTTTCTCTGGCATTTTTTTTGTTTCCCTATTTTTTCCCCCCGGAAATACGTGGCAGGAATCAACCGAATATGCCAAAGGCATCTTGCCCCTAATAATTATATATGTTAAGAAAAGGTCTTTCCCTTTAGAACATTGCATAGGCTTGTTGAATTGTTCCTTGCAAGTTGTTATGCATTGTGATCACTTATAACATCCGTCTACCTTAGGAGCATGAGAACTCAAGGTAATACACAAGTTCATACCCTCTGCATTCAATTCATTCAAAATTGACATTCATGTAACTCAAACTGTCACACATTCCTTACTAAACAAGACCCAGAACTTATGGTAAGTCCAACTTCATAGGGTTAAAACTAAAGAAATGTTCGCAGCGCGGCCTTGGCCAAATTTCTTATAGTGTTAAAACCACCACCTTGAGTTACACGCCCTCCCATCCAAGGGCACGAAATAATAAAAGCAAACTGGATCAAAGAAAGGCACGGTCCAAGTTGAAACAAACAAACGGTTGTGATCAATCTTAAGGGCTCCTTGTTTTTACGCCCGGTAAAGAGAGCTTTGCAGCAGGAAGACAGAGGAAGTCATATAGTGGGCGGCAAAGGAGATCAACTCCCATGCTCAACTTGGCCTCGATTCATGCCTGTCAGGTCAAGAATTGTCGCTGTTGATTTTCAGCACTGTAATTTGTTACCAGATGCAGAAAACAAGTAGCGATGGAGATTCTGCGGCAGATGATGGACCCAGAAAGATCCCCCCTGCCTCATCCATGCCCTGGGTTAGAACCCTCAAAAAATACATTGGGAATGGCGAAGGATTGGGTTCTGAAGCTGTTATGGGTATGCATTATTTCCCTTGGATGCCATTTTCCTCCATTTATGGTTAGAACTATAAAATTGTATGGTTTAATGATGGAAGTGAAATTACGTCAATGTAGGATAATTGATGTCTAGAATGTTTCCAAAGATTGCTAACTACCTAAGATTAGGAATCATATGCGACCCCAGTGGGTTTGATGGTCTACCGTACTAAGCCTCAAAGGAGATGCGTGCTTTTTCGTAATGAGCATCAGATTATTCTTCAATGATTTTCTTACACGTGAAGTTAGCAAACATGTGCTGTTATTTGATTGACTGATGAGGTCCATTGGCATTTCTTTTCTTCCTATCAAGATCATCCGTGTTATTTCTTTGTTGGTATGCGTTTATTTACGTGCTTGGGAGACCTTTGTGTAATTTGGATTATATTTTTGGGGTTCTGTAGAACTGGAGACAAAGAGAATCTTACTCGATGCATACCGTCAGCATCAACAAAAAATATTGGAAAAGGGCACGATACCAGGTTTTTACAAAAAAGTATGAGCCTGCCCCTTGTTGTCTTGTAGGCTCATAGAATTTGCTACCTTATTTTTTTTTCAGGTCCTTTAAGTAATGTAGCACCCTTTGCTGTTGCAAGGCAAGTGCTCACTGGCTATTTCAACTGTTCATCAAACTTAAAAATCATAAGGAACAAAATAAAACATGATATCCAGAACAATGAAGTAGTGAAAGTGGAACTTGAAACCCATAATGCGAAGCTCACTTTTTAATGAATATTATGTTGGTGCAACCATTTTAGCATCGATTTGCGGAGTATGTTTTTAAGTGGGTTTTTGAACTGCCATGGTTTAGCTTGAAATCAAGTTATTGGAAGTGCTTATTAATTATAACTACATCTGCAAGCAATAGGATTCTTGACTCTAGGGTCATGTGAAGTCTTTTATTCCTGTGTACGGGCATTCATAGGTGATATGATAGCAGATGCACTAAATCTCACTTTTAATGGTATATATTTTAACTGCCTACGTTTAAGCTTGTTAATGTGCCATTGTGGCTCTTCTTTGGCAACAGAAGCCCATGGAAGGTTCTATTGGAGCGAGGGTGCAGAGACTAGCAAGATTCAGGTTTCTTAAGGTAAATTATTCAAGCTTTATCATTAACGTGAGAAGTTGTTGAATTTCTAATGTTGTCAGAAAGATAATAACTTAAAGGGTGTTTTCTTCTAAAGCCTTGCTAAGAGATGCATTACAAGAGTTAACTAAGACATCAATGATCTGCAGAAACAAGCCGAGCTATTATTGAATGCAGATGAACTTGATGCAATGTGGGTATGCTTACGGGAAAACTGTGTAATTGACGAATCGACTCAAGCTGAGAAGGTATGTTTTTTCACTTTGTTTTATTGCTATTCTTTTACTTGTTTCCAATTACATGCTCATATATTTTCTCTTTTGCAGATAAATTATGAAGATTTTTGTCATATTGCATCTCTATGTACAGAACAGATTGGTGTAAAATGCCGGCGGTTCTTTGCGCCATCCAACTTCATGAAGTTTGAGAAGGACGAATATGGGAGGATAGCTATACTGCCTTTTTACCTTTATGTTATGCGTACGGTGGGTTATATCGCTGCCTCCAAAGAAAAGCCCCATGGTGATAGCAATTTTGTCAACTGCACTGCTTTATTTTTTCTTGTGTGAATGTGTCAGTCCCAATCTCTCATATAATGAAGCAGCTGCTGTAAATTACTTCTGCTTATTTCTTACAAATATAATTCATTGAAGTTTCCACTAATCCAGTCGAGCATGCTATCTTCTTTATTTGGCTTTGCCAGCTTATTAATGCTTGGCATTTTCATGCCCTTACACCCTCTGCTCATATGCTTGTCGCACCAGTTGGGTCAGCACCAGACTAGGGGTATAAGGTCTGGGATGAGCAGACGGAAAATACTGGCGCAGCAGAAGGCAATGTTCAATGCAAACAAGGGGTAGAATAGTTTTGTGCATTGAAGAGTTATTTAGTGCCAGTCTTCTGAGCTGAGATGATTGCGGCCTTCTATTGCATTGGGAACAGTGCAGCAAAAATGCTCACCTACCAATGTACCATGCAATTTCAGCTTGTGGTTCGAGGATTTAGGGGTCAGGATAGAACTTCCATTTTGAGCTTTCTTCTGGCCTGTCCGTTGTGAATGAGATGAGATTATCCTTTCTAGGTTATCTTGGATTTAATTCTTTGATACCTGCTTTTGTATGTGTGGGGAACAGTTTAACAAAAATATTTATGTACTGCACAGTAGTAATTGTGACAGAGGCTTTGGGTGTTTTCTCATCAAGCATGTTGATGCAGGTATCACTAACTCAAGCCCGGATTGATATGAGTGAGCTTGATGAGGATGGTGATGGCTTTTTACAGCCTCAGGTGTGACCCATATTCCAGATTTCCAGGGGCATAGTTAATCAAATGTTGCACGTTTTTTCTCATGGCTGCATTGCTAGCAACATATTGGGCTACTTGGAGGTGCTGTATGGATTTAACTGGGTCTTGTGGAATTAAATTGATTTCCTTTCATATATCTGCATTGCGTATTTGAAACCTTGCAAACTGCATTATCTTTTCTATGCTTCCAGTATATCACTCTAAGTTGTAAGGTTAGCCTTCATTAGCTTCCTTGAAATGTATTTGGGAAACTAATGTCTATTATGTCTCATTTGAAGTCGTATTTCAAGGCTAACTATCTGCAAACGTGTAGGAAATGGAAGCCTACATAAGGGGTTTGATTCCAAACTTGGCCCAACTTCGTGACATTCCAGGGCCATTTCTATCAATGTATTGTCGTATAGCAGCTCGCAAGTTTTTCTTCTTCTGTGATCCACATCGACGAGGTCTCCCACTTGCATTGGATTTATTACTTTTAGCAATTTAATGCATTCACATGCTGTCCTATCTTCCCTTTTGAGAAATGGACCATGAAGTTTAAGTAGAATCTTGAATTTTATCCACTTAAAAAGGCATGGGCATCAAGTTACTATTTCCTATCATAGGAACATCACTCCATGGAATCATAGCTTGCTTAATTTAAACAGTAATATGCTTCATAAGCTAGTCTGCATGAGGAAGCTCTCAGAAGTTAATGCAGTAACTGAGATGCCATATAGTCACCTCTATTCTTCCCCGTTATAAGCAAAAGGAAGAGTGCATAGTTCTTCTTCTTCCTGGAGCTTATGGTAATATTGTATTGTGGTTCTATCAGTTGGGAATATAAAATTGCATTTCTTTTGGAGTTTGTAAATTATGCTAGGGCAGGGTCTCAGCATGAGATACACAGAAACCACACCCAATTTTATGGCTGCAGTTTGATGTAAAGTATAGGATTAAGAAATTTGAAACCTTTGAAGTTGGCTTCTGGGGGCTTTCAAGGACAATAGCATTGTTGTTTTGTAGGTATGGCATGTTGCAGTTCTAAGGAGACACTATCGTCCAATTATTTTCTGTGTATTCTATTTGTTTGAGTATTGTTCAATATTAATAACTTCGCATTTACTTTTGGACTTATTGGGTCTAAATAGCGTGTTTTGATTTAACAGGGAAACTGTGCATCAAAAAGGTTCTCTTAAGCAACTGTTTAGCCGAGTTAATGGAATTACACAGGGTAAATGCTCTTTCCACTTTCAAAATGAATCTGCATGTTAGAAATTCTAGTCAAATGTTTTGGATATCGCCATTTAGACATGCCACAGTTAACTTAATATTGCTTATGGAATTCAGACATTTTGTTGAGCTGTTTCAGCATCTTATAAGAGAGATTGTTTTCGTTGCCTGTTATTTAGGAAAACGAAGATGAATCAGCTGAAGCAGAACAAGGGGATAACTGGTTCTCTTTAAGCAGTGCTCAGCGAATGTGTGGTAATAATCATTTTGTATGTTGTTAAACAAACCTGTTCATAGTTCTTTGTTTTTCTCACTACCTTGATGACCAGATGTATTCCTGGCACTGGATAAGGATATGAATGGAACACTCAGCAAGCAGGAGCTTCAAGAGTATGCAGATGGTACACTTACTGAGATATTCATTGAAAGAGGTCAGTGCCTTTCTATGCTTTTTAATCCCAGAGATTGTTGGAAGTATGAATCGTAAATACAATGCCACAGCACACAATTAAGTAGTATACTCATATATTTGTTCCAATTCCAGTGTTTGACGAACATGTGAGAAGGGGAAGAGGTGGTATTGGTGGAAGGGCACGTGAGATGGATTTTGACAGCTTTCTAGATTTTATTCTAGCATTGGAAAATCGTGATACTGCTGAAGGACTAACATATTTGTTCAAGTGCCTCGATCTCCAAGGGCGAGGTTATCTAACCACTGCTGATATTCATGCACTATTCAGGTGAGTTAAGGGCATAGTTCTCCAGTTGTAACTTGAGTAAATTTAGATCTAAAACTTCCCCACTAAATGCTAAACTATGCTTATGAATTTCAGGGACGTACACAAGAAGTGGATTGAAGGGGGGAATTATGATCTTTGTATCGATGATGTCAGAGATGAAATTTGGGACATGGTAAAACCTAGTGATCCATTGAAAATCACGCTGCCAGATCTTCTGAATTGTAGACAGGGAGGAACCATAGCAAGCATGTTGACTGATGTCCGTGGATTCTGGGCCCATGACAATCGCGAGAACCTTTTACAAGACGAAGAGGATCCAGAGGAAGAAGAATGAACTGACATTTCACTGTGTCTTCAATTAGTTGCCAAGAATAAGAGAATTTCAAAACAAGCAACAGTCAAAGAGTGATCTAATCACATGGCCAGGACGCAATACTGTTGTAACTTTATTGTAAAATAATTTGTAAAACATGCTTTTCCCCATTTAAATTAATCTAGTAAAGAGATTTGCTAGTCTTATGACTTATTTCAAGAAGCGGCTTTGCCTACCAACAAGCAAACGAAGTCATGGCAAATTATAAGGCTGAATTATGTTACCGTACAATCAAACTTGGAAATAAACCTCACATGGCAGCGCCTTATGCTTAGGGGCATAATTATACACTAATATAATTGAGAGTTTCAAATGCGGATGTCACTGGCATTGAAATATACGTCAATTGAATGAATGTGACACCCCTTTAGTCTTGAACGCTGATGGGACACCCCACGGCCAAAGATGGCTGCATAAGGTCGATGATGAGAATGCTGGGCATTGAAATATATGTCAATTGAATGGAAGTTCATGGAATTTCGACGATGTAAGTTCGTAACATCCAAGGGAGAAAAAAGAGGAGAGAGAAGAGAGAGAAGTTTTTGGTCTGGAGAGGTCATCAAGGGCCATGGGACATGTACAATGAACAAGGGCATTAAGCCCAAACTAAACAAGGCCACCTGAAAACAACGGATGATAGATATGGGCAGAAAGCCCAAACAATTGAAGAGGGCATGAAGGCCCGAAAAATAAAGCTGAACAAGAACATTTAGATTATTTAGACGTAGCCAATCTAAGGATTAGAAGGTTGGTGGATAATTGTTGCGCCTCCCCTATAAAGTGCCTATTTCATTTGCAAGCACGCTTCTCTCGCCTTGCACAAACCCTCTCTATGGTTACATAGCTGAAGAGGGGATAGGTCGTCCTGCACTAAGAAAGTAGTCCCTTGGAGGTGGTTTATGTTGAAGGACATAGAGTCAGCTTAGAACACTTAACTAGTAGGTAGCACAGATGATCAATCCTTGCCGATCAGTCCCATGGCCAATTGGCCTTCGTGAACATTAAAAATTGTATCCATCCCATCCATCCATCCACTCTTTTAATAGAAACAACTCCATCAACCCGCACATGCATGACATTGTTAACAAAATGCAGAGCTTCATCCACATCGGAATGGTCGACTGCTACTGTTTCTCCGCTATTTTTGAGTTCAGGCTTCTTTTATCATGTACTGATGAATCCTGATTCTGCTCTCTAGTATGTTCCTGATCATGTGAGGAGTCTCGGCATGTCAGCACACCCACCTCAACAGGATGCATGTCATGTAACTGTACATTTGTCTTCACTGACTCGTCAACTTTCCCCACATATGTCTTACCACCACATCTCTAACATAATGAACAGTCAACCAGAAAAGTTGCATCCATCGCAAGATGAACACAGTCATGGAGGTAACATCCCTCAGAATGAATAGACTGTACCTGGTTATAGAGTGTAGATGGCAAATGCTGGACCTGCAGGTGCAAAGAATATATGAGATCCTGGAATGTGAAATGTGGTTCATGTTGTGCCTCTCTCTCACACTAGGTAGATATGATGATGATGGAATTTTAGCGTTTATGGGAAGGCGTAACATATGGGCGCTACACAACACTGTCACATGGGTTATGCTCCCACCACTGTGTACAATCGCTGAAGTGGGTCCTTCCCCCACCAGCTTTACAACGATGCATGGCCACTTTCACATGCATTGGACACGTGATCTTGGGAGGGCAATATGCACATGGAGAGTTACAACACGGCATAATACAATAGCAAAGATGCATTACATTAAAGTGGGTCACATTCTAACAGTGGAGCTCATGCAGTAAAGTGGGACTCGTGTAGAATTAAGTAAGTTGGCATTGAGTCACTATTAAGATTTTATCATGATACAACAAGAACAATATTTTCAAAGAACAATCCGAGAAAAGAACAATATTTACGAAGAAAATTGTCACCTCCGGGGATTTTTTGGGGAGAGGCAGGAAGGGAGTGGAAGGGAGTTTCTTTGGGAAAGGGGCAAGTAGAGGGAATCCTCTTTATCGCCTTAAAAAATTTCTTTGATCTTAGATTATTCGCTAGACTAGCTATAGTCATGCCTCAATATGATGCCACTAAAATCATCACTGACTAAAGAGGATGATGCTCCTATTGTCCTAGGTTCTCAAAATGTCACCAGTGCTCATAACACTCCATTATCTCCTCATGCACTTCCTCATACTTCTGCATTCACTCACAACCCTTCATTAGTCCTTCATGAACTTCCTGATACTTCCATATTGATGAGTCCCGATGAAGGCAATGCTAGCATGGATGTGGTACCAGTTGCACCTAAAATTGTTCCTTCATCACACCATCATTGGCAACCTACTAAAAGGATATTGGACGATCATGCAGGATGTTATTACCTTGATAATTCTCATTCTTGTTTTACCATTACAGACGATCCTACCACTTATGATGAGGCGGTTTCTTCTCCACAAAGTGCAAATTGAAAAATTGCTACAGATGCCGAATGTGATTCCTTAATCAATAAAGGAACTTGGGAGTTGACCGAATTGCCACTTGGAAGGAAGATGGTTAAATGTAAATAGACGTTTAGGACTAAATATTGAGTTGATGGTACTTTTGATAAATTCAAAGGTCGCTTCGTTGCAAAAGGTTATTCTCAAGTTGCAGGATTTGATTATACTAAAACTTTTTCACTTGTAGTTCGGTTAACTACTGTAAGAGCTCTTTTCGCATTTGCAACTGCCCATGACTTGGAAGTACATTAGATGGACATCAAGATGACTTTTCTTAATGGTGATCTTCAAGAAGAAATTTACATGGAGCAACCAGTTGGACATGTTGTTCAAGGGAAGGAGACAATGGTATGTCAGTTGCAAAAATCACTATATGGGCTTAAGCAGGCTTCAAGAGCATGGTACTTGAAGATGAACACTTTCCTATTATCAGCATGATATCTCCCTAATGTGGCAGATTCGAATCTTTATGTCAAGAGATGTGGTGGACGATTTGTTATTATAGCTCTATATGTTGATGATACGATCTTACCTGCTAGTTATATCAATTTTCTCAATCAAGTAAAGCGAGATCTTTTATTGGACTTTGAGATGGTTGATAGTGATCATTGTGCTTGGCTAGTCGATTTATTACTGCCAAGGTTTTCCCTTGAAAGCCTGAAAGGATGGGGTTTTTCATCTTGGTAGTAATACTTCTACTAGACCAAGGTCGCGCCGCCCGGGGGAGGGGGGGAGGAGGTGGGGGAGAGGTAGACGTGTTGCAATTTGCACCCTTGGTCTCTTTTGTTTAACATGTGAGGCCAGGATTGCAGGAGGGGTGTTTGAGGCATTCTAGGCCTCACAATATATTTATCTAGATATTCTTCATTATTAGCATCTCAATCTTATTATTAGATACTTTGCCTTTTATGCTTTTTGAGGCATAATATATGCATGACATATAAATCATTAATACTATCATCTTTAGCATCTCCTCTTATTATTCATTCGTTTAATAGTTTTTGTGGTTCATCCACTACCAGATTCGCTTCTTTTTCTACCCTGATCCATACCCTGCATCCGATTTGTCTGGCATAGCTTCTATTTTTAAGCACAATTTGAACAAGATGTTCGTCAATTTTTTTCCTTTTATAAGATGCATCCAAATCAAGAAAATGGTTCCAATATGCCCCTTCAATCACAAAGGTAAGAACGAAAGCTAGATCCGTCTGCCATAGCTTCGATCATTAAGTACAACCTCGGCAAGGCGCTTGTTGATTTTTTTCTAATTGCAGGCCCCATCTGAAGCTAGAATTATCTTCTACAGATGGCTTTAGATCTCTATCTTCCTTTTCAATATACTAGAGGTGTGCACAAAGTAATCCAATATCATCACAATTGAGTCAAACTGATAGAAATATAGGCCTAATCGATTTACTCGAATTACCACATGACTAGGGTTCCTTTTTCAATTCAGCTTGTTGGTTACGATTCTTGGGCTCTAGAGGTCGTCTAGGGCCAAGAACAGATATAAATCTGGCATACTATTTGCGGGTAGCAAGCTAACTGACAAACATAATCATCACTTACCGAATCCTTGGTTGTTTTCTATATCTTAAAAGGTGTCCGCGCTGCTGTCACAGTCAAATCTTAAGAAGATGCCTCGTCTTGAGAGCTTGACGGTTGCTGGTAATCTAGAATATGTCAGTTGCTCTTCCCAATGCATGCTTTAAGGCTGGAATATTGGAAGGACAACTTTTATGGTTCCACTTTTTAAGTGCCATGCTTTAGGGCACGCTTTTAGGGTTGTGATCTAATAGGCCATATGGCTTATTGGTATTGCCATGTGGGAATAAGGGTTATATACTCATGTTTAAATGAACACGTGCAATATAATGGCCTCCAATACTTATACTCGATTGTACAACCCTTTGGGATAACAATGTACATGTCGAGTATGCGACATGCACCAATGATGTGTCAATATAATACATGTATTTATATCGTATATTATCTTGGAACATCAGAAAAACCAGTCATACATCCCTCTGCTTCTAGCATGGAACCATATAAAGCACAAAAAGGACCCTTAAAAAGCACATCAAGCTCCACTAGTAATGGTGCCCGGCGTTGCCGGGCTTTAGCAATAATTGATGTTGGTTGTTCTTTTTGTTTAGGGATGGAGGTTGTTCTTGAAGTGGGGTGGACTTAAATGTTGTGGTATAGAAAGATGTTTGTCATTTTTATTATAAATGAGTGGACATAGAGCATAATAGATCATTATGGAATTGCCAAAGTTGAGCATGTGTCTAACAATGTGATGTTAAGCATTGTTGGAAATGGATGAGTGTAGTTATATAGGATAATAACTTTTGCTTTGAAGGGTCCTACAATAAGGCCATGCAATGTGAATTCTCTCATAGTTGGATATGGATGAGTGTAGTTATATAGCACAACAATTCTTGTTTTTGAAGGGCATGTTATTGAAAGTTGAGTATTAAGGCTATGCGATGTGAAGTCTTATATAGTTAATACAATAGGTTGAAACGTATAATTTCCTAAAGAGAACATGTTACTTTTCCACTTATTCTTGCACTCGAAGTTCTAAGCCGTGTGATTTGCATTTTGGTAGAGCTAGAATTGCAATAAATCCTCCACAACTATCCTATCTAAAGCATGTTAACAATTTGTAAGCTAAATGTTTATGTTGTTTCTCCCAATATTTCTTGAATTGATTCGATATGACTGGCATACTAAATTCCAGTTCTCTTATTTGTTTTTTTTTTCCCCCCTAAGCGAAGACCAGAACCATGCCTCCAAAGTTGCCAAACTAAACCATGCAATCCTTCCAATATGACGTTGAAAATGTGATATATATATAGAGCTCTAGAACTTCTTAAGATTGATTGACATGGAATTCAGTATATAGATTTTGTGTACACAGTATTTAACATTGAACTTGAATGTACGATAGAAACCATTTTGTAGTGTGACATGCTAGTAGATGAGATGAATTAAATTCAACTTTGAGAGCATATGATTTTTTTGAATATGATCTATGCGCCATAACTTAACAATTTGGCCCTCTTTTGTGCTCCCCAACACATTCTTATGACCTATGTGTCAGTATAACTTAACAATTAGGCTCCACTAAGATTGTTGGGCGTAGCAACTATATGTTATAAGGTTGTTGAATATAGGTGGCCAACAATGCAAAGCATAAGAATTTGTATCGCCAAGTGTGTTGGTCTAAGCTAGTGTAGATTTTGTTGGAAGAGCAGTTGTATATAAACTTAGTTATGTTGGACCCATTGCGAGATGTTGTGATTGTAGGGCATGTGAGCAATGCTGACAAATAAATTGTTCCTTGCATATATGTTTTCATGTGTATGAGCATAGAAGTTTTGACATAGGCACTATAATCGAGAACAAATATACACATTGGAACAAACACTATTGTCATGAACAAATATACACATTGGAAGTTTAGACCTAAAGTAAAGTGCATGGCATTATAATCCCCTTGTGGCAATTTATAATTTCTGACTTTAGTGAGTGAAAGTTTTTGCTATTCTATTCTATTCTAGGCCTCTAGACGTTGCTTTCAGATAGTAGCAATGGTTTGTCATGTTATATGGAATGGTCTTGAGGGTGGCCGGTGTCATAGTAGGGATTGCAAAACATGCAGCATAAAGAGGCATATCTGAGCAATATCTTTTACCTTGAGTAAGGTGCAGCAGATGAGGTGAGCTCTGAGAGCAACTAAAGTGCTCTACAATGCACAATTGGATGCAATCTTCCATTCACAAAGATAAAAGAGAGTGTTCTTGCTTGTTGTGTGGGTTCCAACTTAAACTTGGACAGAAAACAATCGGAGAAAAACATGGAAGCGGTTGTTGCGAGTTCAAACCTTTAAATCAAAGAGTGTAATTTGCAAAGTGGGAAGCAAATAATTGCATGTTAACGTGTATGTGCCCAAATGATATTTGTATTGGTTAACATGGAATTGGAAAGCACAATGAACATAGCAAATGACATGAAATTTTAGTATTTCCTTCCAATTGAAATGGTTCAACAGATATGTTGCAAAGTACTTACACCGATGCCATAAAAGCGATTTTTCTTTGAATGCACTAAATGCTTGAAAGAAAAGAAATCGACAACCATCTAAAAAAAGGTTGATTCATATTGTGGCATGATACTCATGTAAGCTGTACCTAACTTCGAGTCTAGCATAGCTTAATGTCGGTACATCCCGGAACACATAAATGAGAACTATCGGGTTCGGATGACATTATAATTTACCGCATTACACAATCCCCATTTCTACTATATCTATTCATTTTAACCCTGCAGGTTGGATTTGGACCTTGAAGAGCACGGATTTGTTTTCCTTGGTATCTTAGTGGAGCATTCCAATGGAAGACTTAAATCTAAGTTTCAGATCCCAAAGACATTACTATGTATACCTGAAATTTGGCAAAGGAGAAAAGCTCGAAGGGTTTTTCGCCCCTGCGACACACTTGAGATTGACCGAATTTGTGGAGGTAGCGGGAATATCTTGTCATAAAAAAGAGCGAAGTGACATATTGCATATTGTTCCAAAACTTGATGTGATGTATAAGCTCCACCCCACCCCTGCCTTCCATAACGACCTAGAGAAAAAAAAAAACTCCAGATCCAGCCACTGCGGAAGTGCACAATGCGATAGAAACAGATGGTTACCTTAGAAGCAAGGACTTGAACAGCAAGTCGGTGAAATAAGACCAAACAACATTGCAAATGACAAATTTTGAGCTGCTATTAACCACTGTTTGCTTGGTCTTCCTGATGTTAAGAAAGAAGAACCGAAACGTGTGATCAGAATGGTTTTTTAAATTGTGACAGATGGACAACCATGGCTTTTATCATGTAAAGAAACTAATATGCCAATAATTGGATGATCATAACAATTCCTTCATACGTTGCATTAGGAATAAGCGGAACAAAGATGTGCAAAAATGATACCAAATCGACAAAAGTGAGGCAAAAGCGCTTCCAAATATTGAGGCGGTTCCAAAAGGTGCTTGCTCGAAGCTTGCTAAACCGAAACGGATATACTTGGAAATGTAAGGACGAGAAAATATTGCCCTACAAAATATCATGAGAAATATAAGCTTTAACGCATTATAGAATAATATGAATACCACACATTAACAAAGAACCATTCATAATATGTGATAGAGGAAAAGCGTAAAAATGACTGATATAGAGAAGAGGAATCTGCAAGAAAAACGAACCTCGCTTAGCTGGAAAAGGAAGCTTTAAAAGGTCGGATCCATGACCTCACCCCTGTTTTTACATTTGGACAATCGGGGGCCGCCTTAGGTCCGAATGCTACTTTGCCGGCCCCATCACGCAAATAAAGAAGCACTTAATGCCATTATTATAAGCATGCATCCCTATATGAACAGAGCACATGAAACATGGAACACTTAAAAACCATTTAAGGAAAAATTGTGCAAGAATATTTGAAGTCTATATAAGGTCTCTGCAATAAACATGGCATAAATGTTGGGCAATGCAATTGCTAAGGCCCCCGGAGACATAAGAAGTCCTAAATGCCGAAAGTTTGTCGAGCAAAACATGTATGTGCAGCGAAAACATCAGAGCTTTAAATAATATGGGAAATGTGATAGTTTACCTGTAGTAAAAGCAAAATACTTTCCTCTTCTTGCAGAACTGCAACTACACTCGGATGTCCATAATAAGCTGTTATTGAATGCTCACTGTATTTATATCATTTATTCCTTGGACTCAAGATATTTAGATAGTAAGGAGGATTAAATGAATTTGCAAGTAAATAAAAATAGAAAGGGATTAAAGCCTAAGAAGATGCTACAACCTATTTTAACCTAAGAAGACATCAATAGAACAAACTTGGATGTATGCTTTAGGAAAGAAGGATCTGATGCAACAACCAAGCTTCACCATGAAGTGCACCCACCCGCACATCAGAAAATAGAAAAAAAGCTTAATTTTAAAGTATAAGCAATTGGCTAAAGAAGAATTTGGATTAATCTTATGAAGAAGCAATATGCACATATATTTGCTCCATCATGAAGATTTAAACGCAACTTCTTCATTCCCCCAGGTCGAGTTGTTCGTGGCATGTTTTAAGCTCCTATAAATGGACATAGAGATGAACTAAGGAGCACCAACTTTCCATTTCCCAATGAGAACGTAAACAGAGCCCATTTATTGCTGTGAAAAGTCTCTATGCCCATTCTTTTCCAAAAGAAAAATGAGGCTATATGTAACCGCCCTTATATCACCTCTAAGAGAGAATATGTTCTTACCTGCTTGCAATAATGTCTTTTACCCCAGGATTCCCAGTCGCCTTTTTAGCTCTTTCATAAATAAAAGCTTTGGCCTGTGCAATGACGTTTCATGAAAAGGAGGACTAAAGGATATGAAAATGCACCTATGTTCAGATAAAGACTGGTGAAGTCGAGCGATATAAATAAAGCTCAAGATCCTCTTCATGTCGAAATATCCCTGCCATCAACTTGATAAAGGGTAAAGAAATAACAGATCAAAATGTATAAAGAAGGCATTTGACAATCAAACAAAGGAAAGATCTAATACAGAAGATAGGAAAGATCTCAAAAAATAGTTAAATTTGATAATCTGTGCATTTGACAAAATAAATCCGCTAGTTATCTATGACGCAGATGAAAGAGGAACTACCTCAAGAAAGAAATACAAAATAATGCCAATATTTCTACTTTTTGAATTCATGATCATCCACACGACGAAATTGCCATCCCTGCAATACATTCAATGGACACGGTAGTTCAAACATGAGACATTGTTATTTCCAAAAACCTATAACATGGCAGAAAACTTGAGAAGAGCAATGAAACTATCCTGTAATAAGCTGGTACCTTGAATGTTCCCCTATATGCTGTAGTTTGAGTATGTCTCCTAAGGACTTATTTTTAAAAATTACCTGATGTTTTAGCTGGGGGCCTATTGCTATTGCTATTCATGTTTTCAGTTGTTGTCTTTTGGCAAAATGCCTATGAGAATCTTGCAAACACATCAAAATCCTGCCAAATGATTATGCTGTGAGATAAAGGTAACAAACAGATAAAAATAGCTATTATGCATGCTTGTGCTTTGAGCTTATTGTTTGTGCATCAATGATGCTAGTAATGAGGCAAGTCTGCATAAAGAGAATGCACCCTACCAAAGCAGATGAATCTAAGCGCACAACCTGCAGAAATGTCAATTCATGTTTGAGATCTAACATCTAATTTTAGGCGAACCCAAAGCATTTTTTAAGAACAAACTAAAAAGAGAAAGCATGGCTTACCTTCCACCACGATCTCTGCTTATGGTTTGGCAGCATTTGGTACAATAAAATACAGGCATACCCATCTTGCTGATCATGACATGCATGCACAGGGAAAAATTTCAATGCATCTCCAAAGAACTCTCAAAGCAAACGTGTACAAAACATTTTCCCTTCAAACATATCAATATTGTTAATTTATTATTGTTTTATATATGATTCAATGTAGATGCAAGCATAATTCTATGCATATACTTCTTAACTGTATAAAAAAAGAAAATTTGGCAATCATATCAAAGCTTTTGAATACATGCATTGGGTTTGCAGATTTTGTACAGCGATTAAAGACAAACATTAATAGGGCCACTACATACATGTTGAAAAATCTGAGACAAAGATGCACTTCTTCTGACTAATTTCTTCTAAGATCGGCGGACTAAAAAACAAAATGGTTTTCTTACCCGGTTGATGAATCCCGAAAGCAATCATCTTTGCTTCAAGAGATATGTAGGATCTTTTACAATTTGCGAGAAGATCCTCCGCCATGGCGGATAAAGGTCTTTGCCGTCTTTGCAAAAAAAGAGGAACCAAAAGAGCTACTGCTGTATTTCAAAACCGCGGAGGTTTTCCCACGAACGAACCCTAAACTAAGGTGGAGGTAAATGAAATCAAAACCTCCAAATCATAGTAAATCATAGTAAGCTGATTTTTTTTCAATTTTTGGACAATCGAAATTTTTTCACGGCGTCTAAACTCCTTAAAACCTTAGGAAATCAGGCAAGAAAAAATTCTAAAAAGCTTTTTAGCCAGACCGGAAAATCCCAATTTAAAAGAGTTGATTATCTTTGCAAATAGCAACTACTTATTGGCATAGCAAAATATATTTTATCACTTCTAGATTGACCTCCCGGAAAGAACCGGCTCATTTGTCTATGTGAAGAACCTTTAACATTCAAAATGCGAAAAGATATAGATACAGAAAATGCTATAGCTATGAAAATGCATGTACATGCATCATGCCTCATTTCCTACTTTTTACTAAACTAAAATCGATAGAATTAGCAAACAGGTACCAAGCAATGGTAAGTACTCAAGTTCAAGCAATGGTAAGTACTCAAGTTCAAGCTCCTGCATAATACAGAAATTCCACAAAACGCATGATGCATAGATAATTTTGGCTGCTCTACCAATATGAATTGGCAATGCTTTTAGAATTCTCTTTAACTATACTAAAGCCATTTTCCACACACACTCTACCTCTGCAAATTCTCTTGTTGAATCTAACATAGGCACCTTTCCCATCAGGAAACACTTTGAGAAGGAATCTCCGACTGGGATATACTGAATCCTCGAGCAACATTGGTGGAATTGTGACATTAATATCATGATCTGTCATTAGCACTTTACTAAATTTTTTTTACCACTCATCTGAACTGTTGGACCCTGCAATGTTTGTTTGGCAACTAGCCTCTTATACAACAAACCCTTTTTGAACTAATTTGCATCATGAACAGAACCAGTCATGCTCACACAAACATTAATGAACCACCTTGAGTGAGTAACTACGCCTTGCATTCGGTAGGAATGCCTTGTGCCTCGAGTAATAATCATCACCCTTATTCTTGCTCCATGGTTTTTTGTACAAATACACATGAGAACCATCAACTGTTCCAAAGATATTAGGTATACTTGTAGCATCTTGAAATTCCTTGTTTATATCTAACAATCTTTGGCCTGTTGATAAAGCAATGAACCTCTTGTAAAGCATGGTCTTTGAAGCCAAAGCAAAAGTTATTTTTTTTGTGTATTTCTGTACAGTAGCTTTACCTACATAAAATCATTGACCGACATGTAGGGGCTTCTCACAATGTGCTAAAAAATAAAGAACCATAGTGAAATGGATCTTGGCTTCAAAGATGCCACAAAGCGCATCAATCTACACCTTCCTCCTCTGCCCTCGGGATCCCTGATCCCTCCACGGCGTTACAGTCTTCCCTGAAGACTTAGATTGACGTTTGCAATCAGAGATTTGCCCAGGAACTGCTCTTGCTTACAGTATGCTACCCCCTTCAAGAAAATATTGGTCTTATATACAGAACCCCAAACTGGGACATGAAGGGCTCCCCCTTCATGTCCGTGGACGATAAAAATACCTTCCTTCCTTCCTTCCTTCCTTCCCTGAAGCCCAAGGGCCGATTTGGCCAAATCGATCCATATCCTGGCTTCTAGATCCCTCCTGGAATCAAATCAATCTCTGATATGGTAGACCCGGGAGGCTACCTGCGCCACAGCCCAGCCCGATGGCTGTTGGCTTGCCCATCCAATTGGGCCATGCCACCTCACCTCTTAATGAGGGATTTGTTTGCATAGCTAAGGATTTGTAATTTAGTTTACCTGTGCCCCATGTATCTTAACATGTTCATAACATACCTCCCCCTTTCCAATCCTTGGTCCCCAAGGATTGTGGGAGTGTATTTCGAAACCCATTCCCTGGGTCACCTCGTGACCATGGTTTCGTCACCTAGTCCCTTCAGAAACCCGTTCCCTGGGTTACCTCGTGACCATGGTTTTGTAGCTCATAGTTTGCGGACGTCCTTACTTGCCATCCCTAATGCAAGCCCATAATTTATTGTACTAGATAACTAATCTCACATTGACTCAGCTAGTCTTTCTGTGGCCTGCACGGATTTTGAGTTAAATGAGGGTTTTGCTGCACGTACTCTTCACTCTCCCATGTGACCTCCGAGAGTGATTGACGTCGCCACAAAATCAAGTACTCTGCAATATCTCTATTGCACAGCTTCTGAATGCGAGTGTCTAGAATTGCCTCAGGAGTTACCTCAGAGCTAAGGGCTAGGGGTATTGTTGTTGGAGCAATTACGTTGTCCGTAGACAATATTGCTTTCTTGAGTTGGCTTACATGGAATACATGATGCACTCCTATTCCATCTGGAAGCTCTAACTCATATGCTATCTCATTGATCCTTCTTAACACTTTGAAGGATCCAGCATATCGGGGCGTCAATTTGGGAATCTTTCCCTTGACCAGTGGCTTCAAGGTCCCAACCTTGAGTGCCGAGGGAAACTATTCGTAAGAATGCATACTCACCTTCCTTGAAGGTTACCTCCCTACGATGTTTGTTGGCATTTAGTTTGGCTCGATCTTGAGCCTTATTTAAGTTTGCCCTACACTGATATAATATGGCTTGCATATCTTCCAACATATGGATAGCTGCATCAGTTTTCAGGGCTTGGTTAGTCCCAGTATATGATCTTGAGTTTCTACCCATCATTGCCATAAAGGGGCTCATTTTGGTTCATGTGTGATATGCGTTGTTGTAAGCGAACTCTACAAAGGGCAAATATTCCTCCCGTTTGGACTGTTTTTCAAACACAAAACTTCTTAACACTAGAGTTGTCCCGGGGACCATTTCTGGTCCATGGACCAGAAATGGTCCACCATACCCCCTGCCACTTAAACCCATATATCTCACAAGAGACATTTTAATTTTAAACTACACCACTACTATTTGAGTCTTCACTTGATTCTTAACGACCTGTGAGAATTTCATGACCACTAGATTCACCTTTATATTGGTATGATTGTTCAAACTTTGGAGAATTTGGCAGTTTTTACAGCACTCTAGAACTGCATTCTTCAATTTTCTAGCATAAAAGTGTCTAAATCTTGCTAAATATGAAATTAATTGATATATTATGATAAAACATATCGATTTGCATGTTTCCATGTTTGGCCGCTATCATTTGATATCAATTTAAGTCGTCAAACCCTATTTTTCTTAAAAATGCTGCATGAGGTTCAAGAATTATTTCTCTCTTATTATTACAAGTTTTGACTTAATTTTTATGACAATGAGTCCTTAACTAGACAAGCTATAGTCCAAGGAATTTTTTAGATGTTTATATATTATATTAGTATCGTCATTAACTAAAGAAATATTGTATAGAATTCAAAATAAAAATATAGGTTAAAGTGCTCCAATAAACCCCATCTATAAGTCTCATAAGGATAGTAAATGATGCATTCTAATTAACTCTATATAGGAATTTACTTTATCAACATAAATATAGTATAACTAGGGTATAACCATGCGTTATGTAGATCTAAACAAGATCTAATATAACAGGATGAACACAAAGAAAGGTTCCAAAGTGTGTTGATTATACCCTTATAGGTCTAAAACTCAACAATGATGTAGGTAGTGATGGTTATTGATGAATGGAGGACAATATCATGAAGTTTAGCCATGACTATAAATAAATAGATCAAAAGACTTTCTGTACCTGTTTTTCTAGTTTATCTAAAATATTAACTTATTGCACTACATTTCTCCCATAAGCCTTTTAAATGACATAATATATGATAAAAATGGATATTGAGGTCCTTTGTATGGTCTTATTAGAAAAAAAAATGAAGAAACCTACTTACTTTTTACTATTATACAGTTAGTCAATGTGTGGCTGCTCCAAAGTGTTGTAGTCTAAGTAGGACCATAGTACATGTAGATCAACTTTTTATGATAGGCTATAAATTTTATAAATTTGAACCTTTGTTGACAATATAAATCTCAAATTTCATGTTAGAATAATATATTATATATAAGATTTGAATATAAATAAGCATGGACTATTTACAAGTCCAGAATTAAACCAACTGGATTGAGAAAATTTCTCTATTTATTTGTGCTCGCTCTATTCATTTTGTCCCCTACAATGATATTATGATTTCTCATCGTCTATAAGATAATCTTTGAAAGGTGTAAGTAGATATTCAAAACTACTTAATTTTTGTGCTTCGATATTACCTTTTAGATAGACAATCCTTCCTAATGAACTAATGTTGTTATATATAGTGTGGTATGAACTATATTCTAAAGAATTGATTAAGATGATGATGTTCTTGACTTTTAAATGAGAGGTCATGTGGACCAATAATTGGCATCGGCATAACAGTCTATCTTGATCTTCTTTAGTCATACCTTTTCATATTTTTTCCTTGGTTCATCTTGCATTGCTTTCTTAGCTTTGGGAAGCTTTGAAATATGGTGTTTGAAGTTCATTTTCAAGGCATAAATCTAGAGATCAAACATGGAAAACATTTGATGATAACTTGAAACTAATACTAAAAGTTTTAGCCCAAATCTAGCAATAGATATTTTTTATTGATAGAGGAGCTCATGAAATACTGATATCCTAAAATTCAGCTTGAGATCGACTAAGGTAAAGAAGTTATTAATTTAAAATAAGCCTGTGGACCAGTAATGGTCTTAGGTACAGAAACCTTTATTGATTTATCATGATCGTGCCTTTTGCTCTTTTTCTTTACTTGTTTTCTCATTGGTTTCATGTCCATACAAGCATTCATGTATGATTTTTTCAATGACATACAATTTCAATAAATTTCCTTCAAATATAACAAAATAAACATCAATTAAAAGTCACTTAAAATTGTTACTATATGTCAAAGTTGAACCTTCAAATTATAGGCCAACAAATATTTTTTATGCATGAAGCAATTAGTCAACTATTTATATACCAAATTTGAAGTAAAAAATCACTTTCATGCAAAAGTTGTAGAATTTTAATTGAAACAGCCTTCTGGGAACCATTATTGGTCCACAGAAGACAGAAAACTGTTTTGACCCTGTCATGTTTGACTGACTATATCTTCCTTTCTAGACTTCAGAATGGAACAAGGTTTTTTGTGTATTCATCCTTATCTCGTATAGAAAAATACCATTATAATGAAAAAAATCAAAAAAATCCTTTTGTTGAGACAGTTTTACATTATGTAAACATGAAGCAAACTGGACCTGACCCCCCTTGATTCACCTAAGCATAACTTTCAATTTTAGGGGTATATGCAATTTTAACTATTTTTCCTATGCAACATGACTATCATATATTAACATGTAGAAAGGGTTTAACTGAATTTTATACCATTGATTTTATATGAATTTTAAAGTGAACTGTATAAATGAACCATTTATGGTCCATCAAGGGACAACTCTAGTGTCCTCCAGGGTCATGTTAATTCGTTCTGTTTGTCCAATCTTATTTTGCCGGAGCAATGGAATGAAGAGGAGATTATTATTTTGGGGTTCACAAGAATATATGTAGATTATCTACATGCAGCCAAAGAGTTTGGCAACCTGTAAAATAAAGAATACACGAATGTCAGAATTGAACACAATGATATGGAATAAAACTTTGCTGTTAGCCAAGCAGAAAGTATCCAACATAAATCGAAGTCTGTGGAGCTGCAAACACATCGAATATCTTATTGTTTCTAGCATGATGGCAACATCTGCATTTAGGCGATGGTATAACGCCACTGCGCATGTGGCCGAGGCTGACATCAACTCGGTCTTCGCTGATTTTCAGAAAGAGATCGATGTGGATGCAACCATCAATGCTACTCCCTAATACCAGGACATCATGGCTGAATTGCATGCAAAGATAGGTCCTTCTCTAGTAGAACTTCCCCCTTGCATAGGATACCTTGCTCCAAGCATGGCCCTTCGTACAGCTCTGCAGGACATCCCCAAGATAAACAAATAACTGGAAAATAAGGCCAGTCGCTTACCCAATTATATGTCCATAGCTGTAAATAGGAGGAGATACTCCTCATACACCGCAGCTGTAGCTATTTTCATATGCCATAGGGCCCAGACCCAGATAGGGGAACCATCTGTCCAAACCCTAGATATTGAGCCTATGGCCATAGCAGCAGGTGAAGAAGAGCAGATGCTTCTGGAGTACGAGAGGGAAGAGCAGGAGGAAGATGAAGGACGTGGGTCGGACATGGAGGACATCAGTGACGTCGACCCGGCACAAGAAAGGCAGCAAGCGAAGCAGGAACTTCAAAGCTTTGAAGAGGGGCTGAGAACCACGGGGACAGCTCCACCACTTGGGCTAGGCATCACAAGCTTAAACCCGGTAATCATCCAAGGAGAGGCGTACCTAAGCCTCCACGACATCAAGAACCTCCCAGAGTGAGGGTGGTTGTTTGATTGTTGGCCAGGATAAAGGATATGGTGACATTTATATTTGATATGATGCTAAAACGGAAGGAAGATGAGAACGTGAGCATTGATGTGAGGGGCATTGTTGATTTGCCATGTAATATAAATGCTAGACATGACGCCTTTAGCATACTCTAGCTCTTGATTGAGGCCTCTACTATAAAGCACGATGTTCTTTTATTGTGAGTTGGAAATATCAGTGGCCAGTGTATAGGAGAACTATTGGTTCGCATAATTACCTTATCCATCTGAGTAATTAGGACTTCTAAATGTGTAGGATGATTTTCGTGTACCACAAATATAAAAGCACATGTCCGCAATATGCTTTGGTCATTCATATTCATACATTGGACATGCATTGAGATGTAATATAATGACTCAAAAGAGATGTTTAATAGAAAAAGGAGATCTAATAACTTCCAACTCTGCTTTGTAGTAAGATAATAAGCATCTCAAATTTTGACATCGTTTATAAAGGTAATGTGAGGCATTTGGTTGGATTGAGTAGATGATGTCAGACAAAATGAGAGCAATTAACAACTTAAAGAAGATGACAATCATAATAGTATTTGGAGGAGCAGATGTAAATTGTGTCGAGATACAAAGATTTGTATATAATGAATCAGTACAAACACCACAAATTCTGTGTACAAAATTGCGAGTTTGAGTTGCTTTGCTTTAGGCTCAGTTGCATTGGATTTATTGTAATTGTCTGCTACATTAAAAATAGTAGCTTGAATGATTGACTATGAGTGTGTCCGTACATGCATAATTATTCAAGATATAATGTATTCTTAAAAGCATACAAAACTATATCAACCAATTGATACATCAGCCTTGGAATCGACACATTCAGGTACGAGTGCAAGATACGTGTTGAAGTCCTCTTTTGATATCTGATACGTGCAAGATCCGCTTCTGATATCTATTATCTGATTGATAGAATCGTGGCGTTGATGTGAAGCCAGATTGCAGAACGCTCAAATAAGCCTAAAATAAGCATAATCTACCTTTGTTCGAGACCTCCCTCCCCCTTCCCCTCCCCCAGCCCTGCCAGAAAACCACATGCAATCGATTAACCCTAAAGTATCCTTCTTCGAGCCTTGCATGCTTCCATTTGGGATATCCTCAAAAATCATAGGTGTCACCGTTAAAAAGTGCCATAAAAATCAATGTGACCATACGCGCACTCTAGATGTACGCATTAGTACGTCCTCAAAATACGGCGATCGAATCTTAGCAAAACCATAGGAAAAAACGTATAAAGATACAAAAATAACCCCCTGTTATTGTGCCATATATTTTTAGCAGAGCTTCAACTTGCAAAGCATATTAAGCGAATTTTTGCGCGAAAACTTGCAAACTTTTAATTTTTGAGCCGGACTAGTGCGTTAGAGGAGGTAACATCTGAATTCAACATTAGTTTTATTGAGATCAAGGATGTTAAACAATCATGAACTTAATCTTAGTTCGGAGCACTATGCATCAAAGACTATGCGCACTTCCCTTCAGGACACCGAAGGACAACCCTTCGTGCGCAGCACCTTGTTATCTCATGTATGTGTTTTAGCATTTATGTTGTGCAGGGATTTGAATAACATGTGCTTTTTTTATTATTTGATATTTATATATTTTGCGGACAATGATAGTAGCTTGACAATTGTCCAAGCCCCTTGCTGAGGGCTTATCACTAGGGTTTTTCCTCGAAAACCCAAAAGAGCGGGGTTTTTAAATCCCAAAATGATAAGCCCTCAGAAGGTACATCATCCAACATCTCATCATACATTTTTATTTTAACAACTCAATTGAGGAATTGTTTTTAGCTATATAGTTGTAATAATTTATATTTAGTTATTGGGTAGCCTGTGATGTGCGGCTGTCTACTCTATGTAAAATACCTGCTGAGATGAATGAATGAAAGAGCCTATCGGATGCGAGTCCTCATCAAAATCAACAATTTAGGTAATATTTATATCAAAACTCAGCTTGGGCATGTCAGGGGGCTTGACGTCTGTTGCCTAACATTGTCATGTGTTATGCTAAGGTTGTACATGGAGAGCCAACTCTTGCATTCCCTGCCAGTTGGGTCCCATTATGACATCTATAGTTTGATTGCAAGCATGATATAACATCATCTTAGAATTCTATTGTCTTTAAACCTAATCAATGCCTTGAATCTCTGGTTTGGCCAGTATGCTTGATATCTGGTGTCGAGCATCGTGATGTATTTTTGTTGAGGTCGTACATGGAGACCCATTGACTCTTGCATTTCCTACCAGATGGGTCCCATTATGACATGCTATCATTTGGTTGCAATTCTATTGTTTCTAAACCTAATCAATGCCTTGAATCTCTGCTTTGGAATCTAAGAGACTGTCATATTCTCCTTACGTTTGCTGCAAAATAAAAAAATGTAATATTGCATACATTAAATGCCTTAGTAATAGGACATCTTCTATAGAACTTAGATGCATTTCCATCGGAATAAGACGTTTTTTGCCATCGTTATTGCTGTAGAACCAAAGGATGCATGAGACAGAAGTAGATATTCCAACAGATATGCTTCACACAGGTCTTTATGTATCCACAGTAAAACATTGCCACAAAAAGATCTATGAGAAGAACAAATGAGTCAGGTCAAACTCTATCTGCCAATGAAGGATGCTAATGAATTTGAGAACGTGTCCAAAACTACCAGATGAACCAATTCACAAAGAAAAAAATATAACATAGAAATGCAACTAGGAATTCACAAAATTGGCCAAGCTCTCCCTATACAATTGTACAGCGTGCCAGCATACTTATTACTGCTAAAGTTTTTCCCTCGAAAACCCTTCAGGGCGGGGGTTTTTTAATCCTGTCAGTAATAGGCTTGCTGCTCTCTTTTTGGTTTGGGTCCCATAGGCCAATTGGTCTCCGTGGACGCTAAAAACCTATTCTTATTCTTATTCTTATTCTTATTCTTATTCTTATTCTTATTCTTATTCTTATTCTTATTCTTATTCTTATTCTTATTCTTATTCTTATTCTTATTCTTATTCTTATTCTTATTCTTATTCTTCAAATAAGACATATAAACTCTAATTATTCACCTCACTACACTAAACTCCAGCTAAGGAGTTTTTAAGCTCAGACCATTTCAAGGGCTTGTTTCTCAAGACTTAGAGCTTGTTTCTCAAGAGTTGTTTTTCAGGAGCAATCAATTTGCCAAGATCTAGATTGCCTATTATCAAATGCCAAATCTCCAAGAAGTCTAAAGTTCAAATGTAGCTTATCTTTGCTGCATACCAGAGATAGAGATTGAGGTCCTTGTATTGTTTGTATCAGGTGTCTAGAATATGAACCAACACAGTTTACATAGCAAGAAAGCTAAAAGAAACCTTACATGGATGAATGCATCTGATGGTCATGTGTGATGCTCCATTGAGTTCTTAGAAGCTCAAGATATACCATTTGTAATTCTGTAAGAAAGCACCATATAGACTTAAGAATGACGTCTGCTGAGCTCTCTGAATCCGGCAAATCTACAACATCCTATCAGATGTCCGAAATATGAACCAAAACATAGAGCACATGAGTGATACAGAGTTTATAAAAGGAAACCTTACCTCGATGAATAACATCAGCAACTAAGCTATGATGCATCTGATGGTCATCTGTAATGATCCATCAAGTTATTAGGAGGTCCACATAATCCATTTGTAATTCTGTAAAAAAAACCATATATTAAGACATGAAGTTTGTCACGCCCTTTGAATCCGACAAATTTATAGCATCTACTACATGTCATCAAAACATAAGAAAAAAAAGATTGGAAGGTAATATGCAAGGGCGGAGATTGGAAGGTAATATGCAATGGCGGTTGACTGGCAACGCAAATAAAGATCTACAAATTGTGAAAAACCTAGTCTACGTAATGTCTGCATCCATGCTGAAAAGTTTGGTGCCAAATCGAAGCCCACACATGCAGTACGTTGTGGGTTTGTGCGTAACACATATCTATCGATCAAGGATCCCAAAAACCAAATAACGTATTTTCGATTTGGCAAACCGAAATTTTTTCCTGTCCATTGAACTTCCAAAAACCTTAGAGAAATAATTTATAAAAACAATTTCAAAAGGATTTTTGGCCATGCCGGTAAAACCCAAATTGACAAGATTGATTTGCTGAGGCAAGACCCGATGCCAAATCTGCTGCAAATAAAATGTCTGATCAACATGAAAGATCACTGATGTAGATTTGCCGATGCAAAGTCGATGATCTTCCCCAAATGCAAGAAAAGCAATGATACAGCACTGATGTAGATTTGCCGATGCAAAGTCGATGATCTTCCTTAAATGCAAGAAAAGCAATGATACAGCACCACGTGGTTGCTTGCTAAAACTTGGGATAGGCGATCTCACCCGTAAAAACACGAGGGTGGCAAAACACTTGGTAAACGTTTGGCACATTAGGTGCGATAATAGGGTGCATGCCCATGGCATATTTATGTATTCGTATTTTATTTTATCCTTTTTTGGAACCCACTATAGCGCCCGTCACCAGCTTACGTAGTAAGTACACGCCTCTTAGCTTCTCCCATCTATATACAGATCCTTGGAGCCAAAAATCTGCTTCCAAAACCCTAGTTTCTCTCTCCTTGCTCGGAGGATTCTCCGTCCATGGATTGGAACGGTTCTGACTTTCTTTTTCGTTTTCAAATTCGAAGCCTCTGTGCATTTGGATAGCACTGGAGCCCGAGATGAGGAAGACTGATTGGCCAATTACAGGAGGAAAGAGGGCGTACACTTCCCTTGGATTTTATACCGAAGACTTTGATATCCTCACCCGCCGTACCAGTTGCGAAATCCAAGAATGGGCAAAGACTCAAATCAAAGTAAGCTCTTTGTTCTTGATTTGCTGCATTTTTGTTTTCTTGTCTTTCGTCAGTGGCTCTAAAGAAAAAGCTAAGCTCGCTTTGCATTTTTGTTCGAATGGATCTGGGGAAACATTGCGGTTTGTTTGCAAACCTGCTAGCTTCATTCTTTCTTTTTCTTGATCTCGTGCTGATGTTTAGCTTTTTTACTGCAGTCTTCCCTTCCAGATATCCGAAAAGAAAACAGGCCTGTCCGCAAGATTAAAAAGAAGCCATCTCCAAAACGTACATCATGCTCACCATTTGCAAGTGGACTGCTTGTGTACGTTCTCGAGCCAATTCTTTAATGTCTTAATTGCACTGCATCTACAGGTATTGGGCTTAGCGTTATCCGATTGGGCTGGTTCAAATATGTCTTTTAATAGATCTTTAAGTGGCTACATGTGGGCTGGTTCAAATATGTCTTTTAATAGATCTTTAAGTGGCTACATGAGGAGCTCTGCGGTGCTTGCATTTTTTTCATTTTTTATGCATGAGTAGAGGATCAATGCCAGCCATAACCTGCATTTTTACTTTTACACAGTTATGCTGGGGGAAAGGATGGCACAGTTGAACATTGGAAGAAAGTAGCGCGCAACTCTGAAATGTTAATGCATCTGGAACACAAGCAGCACCAATCAGATCTTGTAAAAGATTCAGATTCCATTCATCGGCTTAGGTGCAGGTATTCTTCACCCACATTAATAATTGATACCTAAGCTGCCTGGCAAATTTGAGCAAATATGATATTTTCGGTATGTTTGTTCTCTTGATTTTAAGCTCTATTTTGAATATAAAGGCAGTTTCATCAAAGCATGTTGCTTTGTAGTCAGAATATCAGCACTGGACGCGTCAATCCATGGAAAAGATGCCTTAATTGAAAGCCAAGGGAAAAAAATTAAAGTGTTGAAAGACCAGCTGGAGTATGCACATAAGGTACTAAGAAAATATTTAAAATTAGAAGGAAGTTGCGTGCCCTAAGAAACCATACAGAAGGACAATCTTTCTCACCCCAGGCTTTTGCTTTTTCCTAGGTAGGTTTTGCCTTCCTTCAGTGTCTAAACTAATCAGGCGCAACATATTAGAAAGTTTGTGGCCACCATGCTATTAATGATTTTATGCGAATGGTCTGAATTGTGTCATTGAGAAATAGGAAAAGAGCTTTCAGTTTGCTTGTTTAATTAAATGTATTGGTAAGCTTGTAGTTCGATGGTGATGCAGAGAAATGAAGTTGTCCTAAAGTATGGCCTGGATTTGTAAAATTTGATAAATACTTGCAGGAGTCTTGTTATGGATAAAATGACATAGACTTGCTAACTCTCAAGACAGGATAAGAGGCATTACACATCATCAGAAGGCTTGCATGCGAGTTGAAAAGATAATTGTGAGCTTGGCCAAAATGCCTATGCTGTTGCATTATATTCAAGACTGATGCAAGCATACAGGAACTTGAACAGGGAGCAAGTTTAGTCTGGATTTATGGACTATTATAGCTATCAAAGCTGTAATTTTCCAACCACTTAGCATTTGGCAAGGGCAGATAGCTGTGAACATTTTTGCATATTCTGACGGCTTGATAATATCTACACCAGCGATTATTATCTACACCAGCGCTTATCATGATGATATCTACACCACCGTGTTAATTCATTAGCTACATGTCATCTATCCTGGTAGAAGCTAAATAAATTGAACCCTCTTCTTTGTGTGGTGTCCCTTCTTTTACTTCTTTGTTGCATCTCTCTTTTTTTAGTCAGATCCATTTTTACAAGCTGCAACAGTGATGAACTTTTATAGCACTAGATATGATCCTGCACTTTAGCAGGATTTTAACATAGTACCAAAGCAGAGGGGTGTCTTGTCTTGGTGTTAGTGGAGGGTGCAGGATGTAGCGAACAGATGAGGATGGAAAGGGATCAGGTGATGTGCCCATTAAGGGGATAGGAACAAGGACACAATAGCTCAGTAGTAGAGCACTTGGCTTGCAAACTGGGGATTCTGCACTTGGTGCTGGAACATATCCTCAGTTTCTAATAATTTCAATGGTAATGGTCTTAAAATATTCCTGGAAACAAGCTTTTTAGAGCTTGATACACCACATATGTTACATGCAAAGGTTAGATGGTTTGTAGCATGCTAAGCAATGAGAGTGATATAAATTGGGGCAATGGCTGGTTGAAACAACAGCTCAGATGGTCTTTACGACCATAAAGACCAGTAAAATTATGGGTTTCATGTGAAATTAGCATGATATTTACATCTTGAGAATACTTCTACTAGCTCGTTAAAGGACCGATATAGAGTTAAAAGAAAGACTCAAGTAATGCTAAATAAGCTGCTTTTCAAGAGCTCAAAGAAATTATGATTTCAAATCTGCTAGTTGGAGCAGAGGGATGGTTGTTTGTTGTCCAAAGCATAATATATTGTTTTCTCAAGTTTTGAATATAATAGCTTTTAGCCATTTAGCGATGATGGTTAAATTGTGTACTCATACTGCAGACGTTTGATAAGGAATTAGACTACCTACAAGCACAAGCTAATTATTTGCAGAGAAAATTACTTCTAACAACTGAAGACAGCAAGAAGCAGGTAGTTTCTTTTCCATGCCCACTTGTAAATTGATTATTGTTGTGAATCTATCTGTTTTGCTAATTAGGTCTTGGTTAACAGATTAACTTTCTGAAGGATGACCTTGAAAGTTCTAATTTGAGGTTAGAACTTCTGCACAATCAAATGAGAGAAGTTTATGGAAGCACTGAAGAACCTCTGGAGAACTCCCATCTATTTGGTTACTTCGAGGAACCTGGAAAAATATGGGGAAAAGAATTTCAAGATGTAATCAGTAGTGGTGTTTTTGAGAAGTTCTGGTTTGAGAAGATGAAGTTAAACAATCAGGGAGGTGTTCAGGACAATTCTCTAAGGACAGGAGAATTGGTTAAGAAAATTATTGCCAGCATACTCTGTCTGCGTGTGACAAATACCCAGTTGGTAATGATTATAAAGCTCCTAAGTTCTAGATGTTCATTAAAGCAGATAAATCATTTGCTTTCTTCGAGCTCATTTGCTAACTAGGTAAAAGCCGTGTCCATATGTGCAGCATAAGTTTTGCATATCAGTCTGTTTTTGAGAAGTGACCTTGTCTATCACAACAAGCCTGTTCACACTGCACTTCTGAATGCAGATTCTGTTTGTAATGCCCGGGTCCATCACATGATCCAATGCATGTAAGATAATCATTACCAATCACATAGATAAGCATGTGCTAGTTGTCCAGTATATAAATGGACTATACATTCGTCTATGGAGCCCTCATAAATCTATCTTAGCCCTGTTTGATTTTCAGGTGTCCAAAGTCAAGTTTCAAGAGGAAATGGTTGGTGCATTGAACAAGGAATTGCAGTCCCTGAAGAAACAAGTTCTCGAAGCTTCTCATAGTCGAGCATCAGTTGTAGTGAGTAATTTTGATTTGTAATCAAGCCTTTCTGCTGTTAACATGACCTCATGAGACCACGAGAAAAATTTATTTCCTAATTTATTTTTATGTGGCAGTCGACAATGAAGTCCCTTGAAGCGGTAACTGAGAAGCTTAATGCAATAGATGCATTGCTGTCCCAGTCTCCAATTTCAGGAAAGTTAATTGCTGGACGTTCAGCAGACTCTTCCCAAAGCAAGCCTCATATGACATTGGAAAGAATTGAATCAGCTTTTAAGATTCTTTTGTCTGAGGTGCGACTGAACTTTGTTGCTTTTTGCCATGTAACTGTTCAACTCTGATGGTAATTAACGCTCAGATGGATGTGGCCAAACAAAAGATCTTGGTGCTTAATGAGGAAAGAGATGTTGCTTCAGTATTAATGTTAAAGATTAAAGCTGCAGTATCTGATCCAAAAGAGAATGTCAAGCTTGATAGGGCAGATAAAACAATAAGTAACACTGATATGGAGGAGGTCCTCACAGCGGTGACGGATCAGAAACGCATCTTAGAAGAGACAAAACAAAAACTTCAGGTGATTTATCATAATTAGGAAATCATGTGCATTATAATGATTATGATTTTTAATTTCTATTTCAATTATTCTTATGGCAGTCTCTTCAGAAAGAAAAGGCTTCAAAAGAAACCATTATATCTGAAAAGGAATCCACACTGAAGAATTTAGAAGCTTCAATCCAGGATCTTAGGTCGACTAATCAGTCTCTTGTAAATACATTTGATGGTATTCAGCAGTTCCTGAATATTGAAAACATGCAACCTTTGACAACTGGAAAAGCCTCTAAAGGAAACCAGTATTCCTGGGATGTACAGCAGATTATGAAAGGACTCGAGAAACTAAAAGGGGAGAAAGATAGTCTGATTAGAAGTAACTTAAAATTGGAGAAGGAAAAAGAACAAGTGGAAATTGAGCTTCAGCGTTTGCAGACTTTAGTGGGCAACTTGGGAACCTCGTTCAATGATGAAAATACATGTGTTGATAGTAAAGGTTCTGGCAAGTCCGAGGACGTGGTGTCTAATTTAGGAAAACAAATCAAAGCTCTTAAAGGAGAAAAAACTCGTCTTGAACAGATGCTTGAAGAAGCAAATATTCACTGCATTTCCCAACATCAAAATATGGAAAAGCTGAAGAATGTGTTTGCTGATGTTTTAAATGAATCCAAAGATTCTTACACAGGCAATATACAGAATGTGAAACTAGGTTTGATTAAATTAAGCATGATGTCAGAAGAAATGCAGCATCTCGTCTCAAAAGCTGAAGCTATTAGGGAGCATAGGAATAAGACAGTTAGTAAACTTGAGGAATTGGAACATCAGAAGAATGACATGGAAAGGAAAAAGACATCAGAAAATGAGGACCTCAGGAAACAACGAGAAGCCATTCTTAATAAGCTGCAAATAATTGAAAATGAAAAGAAGGAAGTTGAAAATAGAAAAATATCTGAAACCGAAAGAATTTCTCAGTTAATGAAGCAAAGAGATGAACTTGAACGTGACAAGTTTACAGTAGTTGCATCATTGAACAAGCAGAGAGATGATCTACTGAATAAGCTAAAAGTTATGGAAACTGAGAAAGCTGATGCCCTTTCAAAATTGAAAACCCTTGAAAATGAGAAATCTAAAGCTGAAAGTGAGAGCTTTAAAGTAAGAGACGAACTTAAGAAGCATTTGGCTTCAGTATTATGTTCATTGTACGAGCATTACAAAGAACTAAAGGAAGATGCACGAGAAGCATTGATTATACAGGGAATTGACAAACTAAAAGATGAGGTCATTTCGTTGAGGAATGAGTCCAGTAAAACTCTACCTTCAGCTCTTGCTAAGCTTGTTCATTTGATTGACATCGTGGAAGAAAATACGAGGGAAGCATTTATATCCGTGAAAACTGGAAGATATGAAAATGCCAGGCAGGCATTTCCCAAAGGAATTGAAATGCTTGATATAGGTGCACAACTAGAAGGCGAGATGATTGAAAAAATAGGATTTATCCAAGATAGAATTATAAGGTTACACAAGTTTGTAGGAGAAGAGTTAAAAATGCTAGCTAGAGTGATTAAAGAGGCTGAAGATTTCAAGCAAGCCCAGCCAGGTGTTTGTGAAATGCTCAAAAAAGAGATCATCAGACTTGGAGGTATTAGAGCAATTATGTACTATCAGAATAGTATTTGAACTATGTATTGTCATTGTTTGTGGATTGAGCAAAATCTTTGTCCTTATCATTGCTCTTCGTTTCTTTTAAGGATATGATTTGGACAATCATGATGAAAAAGCAAGGCGAATGGCAGCTGCCCGAAGGGTAAGTACAGCTGATATCACTTTTAAAGTTCTGCTATGTTCTCTTCTAAACTATTTTGCACAAGAGATTTCAGCACTAGACAATTATTTACAATGCCTTAAATTTTTTTAGAGGATGGTATTTATTATTGTTGAGCTAGGTTCTGCTTCTCCTAATTTAGCTTAGATTGTGATGATGTTGGGTTGCAGGTTATAAGCTGTCTCTCCGGGTTGCCATCTAAAACCGTAAGTTACTGAACTTTTTCATTAGAAGTCATTATAGTTCTGATAAGACAATTTTGTGAGCTAATATTTGCATCTTGTCCGCTAATGTTTGTATCTTTCTTATGCTGGCTATGCCTACCCAGAATTAGGGGAGAAACGGGGAGCAGAGGTCAGAGGGGAAAACATTGTTATCAATAGAATAGAGACTCTTGTGGCTTCTCCATGGGTTCACGAGTTGTTTACAACAACCTGGCATTTTATTATGACTGCTTCTTACAACCTTTTCTTTGGATATTCCATGGATGTGTATTGCCATTAGAAATATTAATTAATGTCAATTTCATGTTCATGTTCATGGTGCATGCTTAGAATGGGCACGGGTTTCCATGCAAGTCTACTATCATGGTTAATTGCTATCGTGTATAGTGCATAGCTCTACTCCAGATACGAGTCAATTGCATGGACATGGGTGCAATAAAGCCTATGCAGAGGATGATCAACTTTTCTCTCTATAATTTTACAATGCCATAAATGCCCAATGGTAAAACTGGAACAACCAGCTTGAGTCAATAGGTCAGTTCAATTGAACTTGATTACTAAGCAGCCGTATCTCATATCTCGGTAAGGACAGCTCCATCAAAATCATATCTGTGTATGCCCCAAAAAGTTGTTTCATGACATGCTACCAAAACTGACTACAAGCAAATGATAGCCCTGTAATCTTACCTCTAGACATCTGGTGCAAAATTGTAACAGGCAATCAAGCACAACTATGTGGATTAACCCCATAGAGCCAAGCTAAAGGATGAGGTCAATGTATATTCATTGCTCATGATCCCCAGTTTTTTTATCTCCATATTTGTATTTGTTGAATACAAACTGCAGAGCTTGGAGATTCTGTTGTCAAAATTCAGATGTCCTCTTAGATATTTGCAAAAGAAATAAAAATAAGAATGAAAATAAAACTGAAAATGGGTCTATACAGCTCAGTTTTTTCGTTCCAGGTACAAGTGGACCCAAATGCCAACCCACTTAAACAGTTAGCGACCTTTCAAGTTGAATTTCTGGTCAATACTAAGGTATGTTCATGCAATATTAAAGATTTTTGCACTGCCAATGTAATATAGATGGGAGCTAACGTTCCATGCTTTAGGTACATCGACGACTTGAAGTTGATGGAGACCTTGGGGGTGTTTACCAAGGGGCTATTCATTACTTCAAAATTAATCCCCAAGATGGAGACATCTCATTTGCAAATGCCACCATGCCTGGATCACAATCCTCGAACATGTTTGTTGAACTGGTATGTTTCATTAAGTTCATTGTATTTTGAGCAGTTAGTAATGCCAAGATCTGTTGCACAGTTATTTTTACCTGCCAATGCCACTGAAGTTTACGAGACTAAATCTGGTGATATTTTAGGAGTTGGAGTGAAGGTAATCGTGGGGGAATTCATATCCTTTTTATGCAGTGTTTAAGATATTTATAAGCCTGGGAATGCTGATTTGTCTAGGTAAAGTCGGGAAATGAGAAGGACTTGAGGGAAGTTGTTTACAATACGTGCGTTATAAATACGGATGAGGTTACCAGTCTTTTGCCTTGCAGTATAAGACTAATTGTCATTCCTGGCAATACAAGATAACTAGTTTGAAATGAAGTTGGTCTTATTTAAGAATAACTGTAAAAGCTGGATACCTTAATAAAACAGAGGATTGCAAACATCAATGATTGCTGACAAGCTATAGAACAGGTCATGGAGGCAGTGAAAGGGCAGCCCATAGACAACTTTTCACTTTGGCCTGATCTTGTAAGTAGCTGGAGATGGGAACGCAATGCAAGAGGCGGGTGAGCATAACTTGTCTGATAATTTATTGTTTACAAGAGTTTGTTTGAACCTCACTCTTGGACGTGCTTGATGCAGGTGGGCTCTAATGTGCATCAGATGGCGGTTTTTACTAAAGAATATATTCCCTGAGTTGAGTGATCCATTACAAGTGTTGGCAATCACTGGTGCCAAGTCTAGCCTTGACAGAAGTCAAACCATAAAAACGATACCAAGGAGATAAAAGCCAAAGGAGTGGATTTACTCTTCTTGGTCAAGTTTCTCACAGACAAGTGGAGTAGTGAAGGAAAGCTAACCTACAACGTCGGAGTTTTGGGATTCTTCCATTCTGACAAGGACGTTTGGGTCATCAGTTCATATTTTATAGATGAGCTTGATGAAACAAGAAGAGGCAGGACATAGTAAAAGCTTGGTCCAGCCGTAGTCAATTAGCCCATGTGTAGCTATTAGAGCTTGGCATCCGAAGCAATTTTTTCCCTTGCTATCGGAATCAAATACGTGCTTCATGCGTTATTCCTTCGTAGGTGCTATCTATTAAGGATTTAAACTATCAAGTTTTTTTCCTCCCTTTTTTTATCACTGAATTGCAAAGACCTAAATGCATTACTGGAATTGGTTTATATGGGACCAACTAAGGTGTGGATGGTGGGCCCTGCAATTGGCGGCAGTCAGGAGCGGTTATCGGCCCCATACAATATAGAAGTTGGGTCTGTTTATTTTTAGTGGCGTGCATTTTGGTGCCGATGTGTAGCATGAGCCAATAACGAGGAATGGAACTTGGATTCATGCATTCTGACTGACTGGCTGTGCAGGTTAGGGCTTCCTTAGGTTTTGTTTTAGGTTTATAGTCGCCGCCAGTTCTTTCTAGATTGCCAGTAGTTCTTAGACTGGAGTGCTTGCCATCGCCAATTCTTCACAGATCGGCAGTTCTTCATGTGCTTGCCATCGTTGCCTCGCTATAGGCATGTTCTTCCTCTGTTTTCGATCCAATGCCCAATTCTTCAGAAGAAATGCTTGCCATGGCCTTGTTCTTCGGCCCAACGCCTGCTTTTTGACCTAGTTTGCATGTAGTTTACTTCTGCACAGGTAGCAGATCTCTTCAAGGGTCGAAAACAAAAAAACTTTGTAAAACCTTGTCGGATCTTGTAAGAATGTTGTAAGTCTATTAGGCAAATGCTCTGTAAATTTCTTGGATCTGCAGAAAGGAAAGAAAACGTCTCGAACTTCTATGTTGTAGGGGAATGGAGGTTGGGGCCTCCATTCCGGTTTTCAGGTGATCCGCTCCCGACTAACGCCAGTCGCGGGACCCCATAGAGGCCCCAACCTCCATTCCCCTATCCGTGAACTTTTTCTAGTTGGACACGATGGAGCTTTCACGATGGATCGTGTCGGCGCCTATGCTTCCACGGCCATGGAGTCGGGCGGTTATGCCTTTTGCATCCTTCGGCGCTGGCGCTTGTCATGTTCTTCAGTGTTTTTCTTTTTATGAAGATTTTCTAGTTCAACCTTTGTCGTTTCACGAGAATGATGATACTATTATCGCTCATTCTTTCTTATCGCTCATTCTTAACCATTGATCAATGTAATATTCCACAGGTTATTCCTTTTAATGCATTGCAGGCCGTCCAATGAATTCATTTCCACCTCACCATAAGATTTTCGAGCCATTGGCTGCAGTCCATGTACAAGTCAGCCAGAAATAATGACATAACTAAGGGGAATTGAACCCCTGCCACAATAGGCAGATCCTGCTTGTTGAAACATCTAAGATGAACTAAATTCATAAGTGCCTACCATGCTCCATGCATCTCAACTACAGTATATTTACATCATGTACGCCTTCATCACGCACACTAGAAATAAACACTTAGTGTGAATATGAACACAGACATACAGACTACAGAGAATGTCCTATGTTGCCACGACTTAATTTGTTGTACGACTTCTTAGTGTGAACGCAGGGACAACCACAAACTACAAAGAGACATAACCAACACACGAAAGCTTGAAATCCAAAGCAACGGTCTCCACCCCATCCCATAATAGGAGAACCTGAAAGCTGCACATTTTTTGTACAACAAGTTTACTACGTAATGAAATAACTCCGTGTGTGTATGAAACACCATCCACTCTTAAATATGCACAATGGGCATGTGAGGTTTTTTACCACACTTCATCGCAGCGCATGCAAAGAAGCCCTTACTGTATTGTGACAATTAATGCATGCTCAAAGTTCCTATTTACAGAAATTGGACCTCAATTCAACCTGCTTATCTGATGACAACTGCAACTTACCTAAATATATTTCTGGCATTCATAATATGAAGCCATGATCCCAAAACATGAAATGTTTCCTATAATGCCTCCTCTTATAACCTTATGGGGCTGTCAGGATTTTTACCATACTCCATTGCAACACTTGGAAAGAAGGCCTTACTGTATTGTGACGTTCAATGCATGATGTTCATGGAATTGCAATGGGCTACAAATGTTACCTCAACAGCTTCAGATCACCATAAGATGTCTGCAAACAATGACAACACATGCAAAAAATGACAGCTTCCTTTTCCGTGAAGAGTTAAAACATGCCACAGGCATTGCAATGAACACATCCAATAGTTCATCTATGCTGCCAGCATACGAATTAACCCCAATCTTTCCTCACCTTTCCTAGCCTGCCTCTTTAACATCTTACCTTTCAATTCTGGAAACCGTGTGCAGCTCCAACAAAGAGAACATAATAGAGCTTAAGATACAGTATCTAAATTCCTTCCACAAATTCTATGGCAACTCCAACAAAGATGACACAAACGACCTTAACATACAGTGTCTAAATTCCCTCCATAAAACTCCTATGAAGACTTCAACAACACATAAGATACAGACTTGCACAGACCTTGCTTTGTCTTACCTGCAACGGGAGGCTTCATATCAATTGAGGACATGTCGACGTCGTCATAAAGCCGCCAACGTGCAACATCAAGCATGCCCCCTTTGGAAACTGGATCTGTGATGCCCTCTTCCCCTGTGCCTGGGAAGGGATCACTTGCTGGTGATGCGCCCTCTTCTAGGGTGCATGAAGCTGATGTGCCTCCTGGGGTGCCCCTGGATACCTCTTAGGGTGCTAGGGCGGCAGCCCCAACTCCTGTGCACCCGGCCTGGTGGAGCAATGACACTGTTGCTCGCATCACTCGGTCGGGGTTTTCAGATTGGATCAAGCGCAAGGCTCCAGAGTGTAGAACTGCCCGTGTTCAAGAGGCTCTGAAATTTGTAGAGGATCATCACTCTGTTGACCTGCAGGCAGCTCTTCTAGAGACTCCATGGATAGATATTGATCATACCAAGCATGTTCAGACCATTGAGAATCTAGTTTCATTTGCGGTATTGGTCTACTTCACGGGTTACATATTGGACACGAGGAGGTTTTAGCTCTTGGCTTGCCGGACATCTGAGGAGGATTGGTTTGCCCAGGTATCAGTCTCTGAAATTCCTACCAAATAATTTCTTCATAATCATGTTTGAGGCTGAGTCTTCCGTGCGGCAATTGGTTAGTCGGGGGGTAGATACTTTGGGTGAATCTTATGTGTTGTATCAGTATTATACTCCCAAGCAATGTCCACAGTTCTTTTGGTGGTTAAAATCCGTGTTGGTTCCGTTGATTCGGGATCTTCCTCCCGATCGATGGTGCCTGATTTCTTGGTTTCTATGGCTAATGGCCGGGTGTATATTTGACTCATTCTATTGTGCAAGTCCCCAAGATCCGTGTTGTTACTCGGCTGCTTTGCAGCTCGTGCCCACTTCTCTTCCAAAGGCGTAGTGGTCCCGGCATTTTCTCTTCGATTGAAGCTTTTGAATGGCTCGAGATCCGCGGATGTTTCCATCTATTGTGCTACCATCCGACCACGCTGATGATCCCGGCTGGTGCTGGTGATGTGGTAGGGGTTGCGGTGCTTATGCGAGGGCCCGGATTCCTTTGTTCCCGAGGCAACAGCGAGGGACTCCGCGGTGCAAGGAGTGGAGTTGGACGAGGTGGGTGGTTGGGAGAGGTGATGTGGGGCGAGGCTGGCAAAGGCTTGTCGCCGCCGCCCATTGGATGGCGGGCTAGGGACGGGTGGCTCGGGGAGGGCTCGGATGATTTGGTTGTGGCTAGGTCCGAGGACGGGGCCGTGGGAGGGGCCGATGATCCCCTTTGGGGATGTCCCGATAGCGGTATGTCTTGAGCATGAGGTGGCTGGAGCAGCCCGGTTGGAGGTAGAGACTAGAGAGACTAGTGTGGCCCATGACTCTATGGAGGTGCATGGGGGACTTCCAACACGTGTTGGAAGTGGAATATCAGAGAGTGGCCGTGGGTCACATTGTTGTGATTAATCCTCCGGCTCTAGATGATGACTCGTGGAGTGGGCTGATGGCACGGGTGGGTAGGCATGTGGGGCTGGACACTTCTCCTCCAGGATGAATAGGTCGATCCTTAGTTGGAATAATGGGGGTGCGGTCCTCTAGTAGTAAGAGGGCCCGTGTTTCTTTGGCGCCGGCAGTTGCGCGTCGATATTGCTTGCATTCAGAGCATAAGTGTCACAGGGGGTGATATGTCCAGCTCATGAATATGGTTGGTAGGCGGTTTGTCTCTATTGCTACGCTTCGGGCGGACTAGTGGGGGTACTCTTATTGCTTGGAGGATGGATGTGCGGTGTTACATTACTACGCAATGAGAGGAGTGTTTGGTCAGTGGGCAATAATTAAGTGGTTGGAGGGAGGGCAAGAGTGGGGGATTGTTAATGTTTATGCCCCTAATCAGCCTTCTCAGCGGGGTGCTTTATGGGCCACAGTCCGGAATAAGTTGCGAGCCCTTGGTGGGTTGAAGGTCGCTTGGTTGCTGTTAGGGGACTTTAATATGGTAGAGCGAGTAGAGGATCGCTCTGGTTCTGGAACCCAGATTGTGCATGGGTTTGAGAGGGACCAATGGTCTCGTTTGTTGCAGGATTTGGCCTTGGTTGAGGTCCCTGGGGACTTGTCTTTCACCTATTGTAATAGGCAGATTGGTGCGGGCCGGGCGTATGCTAGGCATGACCGGTGCTATGCTTCCCCATGCGCACTGGATGGTGTGCCCTCTTTGTGCCGGAGTAATTCGTCTACCTCCATTTCTGATCATTACCCTCGAGGTTGTGTCGGTCGGTGCGCAGTTGCCTCTCGCCCTCTAGGGCCGGTGTTAGTTTGTTTGAACACTCCGGCCGGGCCGATGCGGATTTCTCACCCCGATCGGGGAGTTGTGGCTTGATACCTTTTCATCTCTGAAGGGTATGTCTGGTATGGTGATTGCATTGGCCAAGGTGAAGCATTTTGCCAAGGTCTTTGGTAGGCGTGCGGTGCGGCGCAGAGAGCAGGAGTTTGCATGGTCTCTATCAGGAGTTGGAGAAGATTCGGGCGCAGCCTTCGATGGCATTAGGGAGAATGCAGTGTTGCAGCGTATTGTTGCTCTGGAGCAAGTTAAAGTGAAGGAGACGCGTGTGAAGGCGGCCCTTACCTGGTTGAAGGAGGGGGACACAAGTTCGTCGGTGTTCTTCGTGAGCTAGAAGGGTGGCGATATGCAGCATCTATGGCGTCCTTGCTTTTGCGATGGCCGGACTTTGAAGGATCCTGCTGATTTGCAGAGGTATGTGCATGCTCATTTTCGGGGTTTTTCGCGACAACAAGACTCTTCCCTACGAAAGCGGGAGATGCGGGGAGCTTGTTTTGGGGGCATTAAGCCATCTATTACCTCACCGGCGAGAGCTTGGGCAGGAGCTCTCGGAGAGAGGATTTAGCGGAGGCATGTATGTGCATGGCCAAGGATAAATGTCATGGGCTAGATGGCATCCTTGTGGAGTTCTTTCGGACTTATTGGGAGTGGGCTGGTGAGTCGTATATACGGTATATCTTGAGTTCTTTGATCTTCTCAAATGGATAGGATCTTGAATACCGCATGCATTTCCTTGATTCCTAAGGTTAAGCAGCCTTCTACTATTAATGATTGGAGGCCTATCTCCTTGTTGTCCTCTGTGTATAAGATTATTGCGAAAGCCCTGGCAGAGAAGTTGAAGCCGGTGTTGACTTCTTCCATTAGTAAGGTGCAGCCTGGGTTTGTTCCTGGGAGGAACATTTTGACTAATGTTGCCGCAGCTTATGAGGGCCTTTATTGGGCCAGGAGAACAGGTCAAGGCATTGCCTATCTTAAGCTTGACTTTGCCAAAGCTTACGATAGTGTCCGTTGGGAGTTCTTGTCTGCCATGATGTTAGCGTTGGGCTGTGGTCCACGCTTTACAGAGACAGATCATGAAGTCGCATCGTCGCCGACGACGGGCTATGGTGGTGTGCGGGGTGAACCCTCCGCCTTTTCTCCTTAGGCAGAGGGGTGCGTCAAGGGTGCCCTTTGGCGTCGTTTTTGTTTTACGACAGGCAGAGGCCTTTGTCCCGATTGTTTTTGGCTGCGCAGTGGAGGAGGGGGTGGTGGATGGGCTTCGGATGCAGGATGGTAGCCAGCAGATTATTAACCAGTTCACCGATGACACTTTCCTCTTCTTGGTGGCAGAAGAGAGGAATTTGCAGAATGTGAAGGGTTTGCTGGATACTTTCTCCTTGGCCTTGGGCATTCTTCGAATTGGGGTAAGTGCTCTGCATTATATGCCCCGGTGACTCAGCCCCCCTCCCCTTTGTTTGGCTCTATTCCCTTGGAAGGTGCTTCCGGGTAATGTGTGTACTAAGGCTGTTGGGTATTCCCTTTGGAGGGAATGTTTCCATGGGGAGGGTGTGGGATGAGATTTTGCGGGGGGTTGCGAGTAAACACCTCAATTGGTGGAAGGGTAGCAAGTTGTCCATGGCGGTAGGATCACTATTGCCAAGTCGGTTCTTTGTAGCACGATGTATATCTGACATCTGCGATGTTAGCTCCCCGAGGGTAAGATACTGAGGCTTTGGATAAGATTGTTGAAATTTTGTGTGGGGGCGGGGATGATGAAGGGGCGGTTGTTAAAGTGGCTTAGTGGAAGTGTCTCGCCCGGGGAGGATGGGGGCTTGGCCATTCCGGATTTGGCAGCTGCATAGTAAGGTGTTGGTCTCCAAGTTTGTTTGGAGCATTGCGCAGGATGGAGCATCTTCTTCTCGTGCGGCGCCGTTGTTGCGATCTCTTCGCCATTGTGTGGCGTTTGGGAAGCCGTACGTGCATGTGGAGTTGCCGGGCTTTGTTGTATGGTCTCCGCCTTTCCCACATGCATCCCCTTTTCTCCGGGGGGTGTTGCTGGCTTGGGATCATGTGCGTGTGCTCTTCGGTTAGATTATGCCTCAGTTTATCACCACTCTTCTCCTTTCTTGTGGGTTCCTCTACCCCCTGCACACTTGCCCGTGGCCACCACCGTGTATGCTCAGACGCAGGCCCGTTGGAGGCGAGCTGCTGTGCTCACCTTAGAGGATTGGTATTGGGGTGGTCAGCTAGCCGTGGGAGTTCTTTCGAGCTTCGCTTTTGAGGGCAGAGGCGTGGCCAGGGTTATCACGGGAACAAGTGGCGAGGAGTATTCCGCTACACATACCTATAGTCCCTCAGGATGATGTGGTGGTGCAGGTTTGGAATGTTCATCCAGATGTTGTGTCTTCTTGTTTTGTGCGGTCTTGTTACCAGGTGCTGGCTATTCATGACACACTGCCCCCTTCAACCAAGTGGTCTCTGCAGCTTCCGGGTTCTCGATGGCGTCGGTTTGGGCGTGGACATGGAGCTCACTTCCCCCACTAGAAGGTTAGGGTTATACGTGGCGGGTGGTGCAATCTGGCCTTGTATCGGGGTGAATGCCCTTGTGAGTCGGGGTTTAGGCGGGTGTGAGCCCTCTCTACCCTTGTTGTGGCCTTCATCGTTGAGGCTGTGGAGCATTGTGCGGTTTTATGTCCTCACTTGCGTGCCGCCTGGGGGATTGGGTTAGGGGCTCATTTGGATGATGAGATTGACTAGCCCGGCAATTGCCGCTTCATGTGTATCCCGGTGCTTGGCGCTCTTGTGGCGCAAAACAAGCCTTGCATCCGTCGTGGCTTGGTTGGTGTGGCTGATTTGGGCGGCGGCGGTTGTGGGTCTTTCGGGGATTAATGACTGCAACCTCTCGATTCCGACTTCGGTACAAGTTATTCCAAAGCTTTCGGTGTTCCGGGATTAGTAGAGCCGGAAGTTTGCCATTTGGCGGGACTTCTTGGGTGTTGTAGATGGTGATGGTCGGTTTGTACAGCCAGTGAGAGTCGTAGTTTTTCCGTGAGTTTGTTGTGGAGTGTCGGAGGTATCATTTGTCTCTTTGGGGCAGTTCTCCTTCCTCCTCACTTGCTTTGTAACATTACCATTCTTTTAATATATTAATGACACAGTTCTTCAAAAAAAAAAAAAAAAAAATCCGACATGTGGAAATTTACTTCCGCCTTCATCTCAATGATTCGGCTCACTCACCTCCTCTCATCCCATGCCAGAAAAAAAAAATTCGACCAAAAACCAAACCTCGGCCTCCACCGTCAGCAAAATACGTCTTTCTATACCAATACCTCATCCAAACCATTGAAAACCTGTTATACAATACTCCTTTCACATTTTTTACACCTTATCACGAGAATGAATATCCAGATCTTTTGTTCTTGAGAAAAAGCAAGTTATAGTTCTTTTTTTGCTTTTTCAGAAGTTAACTCCTCTCGCAGCAGACTGCATTGTGCATGGCATGGCCTCGATACAGGGATTATCTTTCAGTTTTTTGGCCATGAAGCAAGCACCTTGTTTTCCAGTGACCATCGCAGTGATATGTGATTGTTTTATTCCTGGTGGTTCTTTCCACCAATAGGTGCTTCTATTTGCTTGATAACGAATAAGCTTGGATGTGAAGAGAATGTATAATAGGATCTCTACTGGTTTCAGCTGATAGAAACCCATTGTTAGCCATAATGCACCCCATCTTGCCAGATTCTCTTCATCTTTTTTGTATCCTCTGTTTTTCTTGCATCCCTTGTCTTTCTTCTGTTCGCATACTGCCCTTCCATAAGTATTTTACTAAGAAGGAGATGCCTTTTTATCATTCAAGCTCTCTGTTGCATCATTGGCACACATCTAAGTGCCCCAAAACATGGTTTCCTTGTGGCTATGGAGGTGATAGAAGGAGATGCCTTTTTATCATTCGAGCTCTGCTGCATCATTGGCACACATTTAAGCGCCCCAAAATAAAATTTCCTTGTGGCTATGGAGGTGATCGTGGACCAATTGCAAGTTTTCTTAATCTCAACCTAGAAAAAAGGACCCCCATCTTTGAGTTAGCTCCAGCTCCCGCATCCCAGGTTCTAGTGCGTCTATCCATCAGAGCCCTTTAGGATGATTCAAATAGGTATCCAATTGAGTTGCTACTTTTCTCCCTTTCTGTATACAAAAGTTACTGTGTAAAGCCTACTTTTGTGTAAATAAAACTTGTGCTATATTTGGAAACTGATTACACATGGATCGATGGATCATACCCACATGGTGCAGATCCAACGACTGAGATATCACAATGTACTCCCCCCTCTCCCCCTTTTCTTTGCTTTACTTTGATCAAAAAAATCTTTTAATAAGAGAGGCGAAATTTTAATAGACCAGATGCATTTGAGAGGGCTCATCAAAACCTCTGGTGCACCATTAGGGGCCAAAATAGTGTCCACATCGAAGCCTTGTAGCTCACAAATGAAGGCTCCAAACGTGGCAATTTTAGGGCTCCAAATGCTCAGTATCCAATTTGCCATCTTTGGCTTGATTCTGAGCAGTGGAGGGTCGTCATCGATCCATCCTCCCTTAAGTGAACCATTGATGCTCCACCTCCCTTAAGTATTTGCGTACTTTAGTGGCAAGTTTTACATAGGTGTTTGCGTGTGAATGCTTTGTGGCATTGCTATGATATTCATATCTCTGCAATATGCTCCCTTTGCCGTTTGTATGTCGAAACATTTGAGTATTATCCCTTTTCTTGTCCAGAAGTTCAATCAATATGGTCATGGCTACACGGTTTATTAGCAACACATTGGATGACAATCTGTTCTCTTGGTGTCCTACCCATGTGCATGGACCCTAACTAAGCAGAAGGCATTTCATCTAGGGTCTGGTTGGAAAACTATGGTCAATCTAGGAGCGTCGTAGGCTGCACATTTTCCAAAGCATTTATTCATCAGTTCGTAGTGTTACTGTTGGAGCCTAGACTAAGATACTGATGGCTTATAAGTCTTCCTCCCTCGAGGAAGAATTGAAGGACCGTATTTGAATTTAGTATTTTCTTATCGTTAGTCTCATATGATGGAGTAAGTATATAATGCTTCACCTTTGTGTTTCAGGAGCATTTTCTTGTGCTTACATAGATATATGAGATATGTACATCTTGTAATGTTTATTCTTGATTAATGAACTTTTTTTTGTCGGGGGGGTTGATTTCAATGGAAGAATGTCAAATTGCAAACAAATTGGATTATGATTATTTTAAATGGGGCACTACCATGGGTAGCAGAATATAGTATGGCAGTACAACAATCATCTCTGGTGGAAAAGCACATGAAAGTGTGATAACCTATAATAAGAATTGAAGAACTGGATCATACACCATAATATCTCAAATGTCTTTGAAGCAAAGTTTGGAGTGCACTTGAAAAAGATAGTAATAAACATCTGCCCAGTGATACTAGTTGGAAGTGTAATTACGTAAAGCTCGATCTAGTTTTAGAATAAATACAATAAAAACAATGTTCTGCAAGGGAGGCTTCGTATAATGAGGAAAGCTTCGAGCTAGATATGGTATGCCTCATTTAGATATTGTGAAATGCCTCGTTTAGGTATTGTGCTAAATATTATGGTTTGCAATATATTAAGCACCAAAGAAATCCTACCATGCAAGAAGCACTAAAGAAATTATAGCGTTATGTTAATCCAACTAGGCAATCTTGATGCTCTTAGCAAGTATGCTACTTTGCTCCATTATGCATGATCAATTGTGATTCCAAAAATAGCCAAATTAGCCATTGTTCTTCACTTTGAAGAAGTGCTTATGGGCGTTAAGATGATTGCTCGATAGAAAGCTCTTGATGTTGATGATTTTAAAGTTAAAATAATTTGGGAGTGGGCATAACTTGCTACATTGTTTACATCTATAATTATTCCAACTTTAGTGCCCAACAACATTGAATGCAAACTGATATATCCTATTCATAAATTTGACGAAGTGACTAAAGTAAAGAATTATTGGACCACTATGGTTAGTGATATCTTTGTTAAGTTATGCAGGGCATAAAATATCCGAATTTCTTGAAAATAATCACTTACAGACAATAGGCCAAGCTGAATTTTGGTCTCACAGCCGGGTATTTTCCAATCTCCTAGCATGCTGTGCTGGCTAATTCATCGAATATTGTCAGCGTACAGGTGAAGATGTTCTTGATGCAGGAGGATGATAATGATATTGCAGATTTCGACTATAAAGAAATGAAGACTTCCAAGCTAATAAGGGTCCGGTCACACAGTGTTATTACATACTTACTGTACCTGTACGACGTATGTATGTGGACAATCAGTTGATGTGCCTATTTGTACTGGTCCCCAAATTGTTAATGCACAACGTCTTGTGTTCGTTATATCAAAGGCTGGTTGATGTTGACATTGTAAGCCCTCTGGCCTGGTTGGCGACTCCGCATTCCCCTCCTCGATTGGAAGCGCGTATGTGGTCCCTGGGTGCGGAATAAATTCTTTGCATCCCAAAGTTTCTACCTTATGGTGGCAACTCCTTCACAGATGTCTGCGGGTTAATGTGCTGGTTCATAAGTTTTATCCCCGCATTTCAGAACTTTGCCCACTCTGTAAGCGGCAAGTTGAGAGTATCGAGCACTGCTTTTTTCTATGTGATCAAGTTTAGCCAGTTTGGTCATGGTTACTATCTCTCTTCCATGTGGTCTTGACTAGCGGTGAGGTGCTTCTCGCCATTTATCCTTCCACTTGGAACAGCTTGCGACCGGGAATGTGCTTTCCGCTTAGCTTCAGGCTGGTTGTTGTGGTCTATTTGGAAAAGAAGACGAATGTATATCTTCAAGGGCTTATCAATTACTGTGGACCAACTTCTTCACGAGGTGCAAGATAGATTGGTGAAGGCATACTTATGTTCTCAGCTTGCTCCTGAGAAAAAACGTTTGATTTTTGAGGAATATTTGGGTATCTTATCTTATGCATAGACAGGTGGCTGCACTCAGTGGATTATCTTTGTCTGCTGAGATTTTATTCCTGTCTCTGCATCTATGTGTGTACTTCTTTTGGAATTTTGAATAAGAGTTTGTCGTCCTTCAACAAAACAAAAAAAAAAATCACTGGACGTATGTATCATACCTTGTAACATACCTCTAAGTTTTAACGTACCGAAAAAAAAATAGTACATTAAAAGGTGTTGTTAACGTACCTATAAAATATGTACTATACCTATAAAATATGTACCGTACCTATAAAATATTTACACGTACCGAACTTATAAAACACCTGCCGTAACTATAAAATTTGACACAAAAACAATACAATTTTTATTCCGTACATACCGCACCTCTTGGTACAGTATGTTAAGTACTTGAAAGTTATTGTACCTGTACGAAAACAACATTGCGGTCATATATTAATGTCAGCAGGGGCCTTTCCCATCAATGACCAAAATGGGAGGGATTACATGTGATGTTTCAGGAACTGAGCCCCGTTGATAGTGAGCCGTTCCACCGAAAAGAGTTCTTGTCAATTGGGATCTATTGGATCATGACATGTAGAATATTTTTAGCATTTGGCATCTCTATCTTCCATCCAAAATACGAATATTTCGAAGCCCAATGTTTTTTGTCCATGTGGAACTGAAAATGTTGATTTATGCTGACATGAACGTATAACCATCAAAAAAATAAATGTTAATGTCAACGGGGAATTTCTCCTGTTGACGGGAACACGTGACGAGACCCTAACACATAACCGATAAGGTTTCAGATGGACTCTTAGTAGGATGGACTTTACATCTTGGCCATGACATATCTTTTAAAACTTTGAACAAGGGCATTATCAATATCTTAGGTTCACCTAGACACAATAGAAAGAATGCTCGTCGTTGCTACAAATAAGAGGCCAGACAATTATCATGCTTGTGAGATCTAAGGTCCATCGAACAACTAATTGAATTAAAATTCATGTTTGAGTGGATTGCAGTGCAATTACGAGCTTGGTAAAGAAATGCTTCAAAAGCCTTACGTGGGAGTCAATGATCATCCATATTCTGAATCTCTTAACAAAACACAATATGTCTTAGCATAGCATAGCATTGCGAATGTAAGAAATTGTTGGAAATTGAAGATAATCATTACACGTAGGAGAAGTTCAATTGAGCACTATTGAGGTGTTCAAAGGTGGAGCATGCTCCTAAGTTTGGAAGGACGCTATCAGGCGCATTTTGGAAGTTGAAGACTTGTGGGATCTTGTAGATCTAGAAAATGAAGATGTAGCGATGAATGTTGTTTCCATGTTAGAGAGTTCTGTCAATGTGGCAGCTAACTCTGCAAATGCTAGTGCAAGTGAAGTGAGTGTAGGAAGATTACTTGTGAGTGTTGGAGCAGTTAAAACCACCTATGCAAGAACCAAAGCCTTGGTCATCATCTCTTCTAAGGTTGGCCCTACTATCAGACTCAAACTTAGAAATAAGTCTCGTAGAGAAATATGGACATTCTTGTTGAAACATTATGAGAAATGTGGACATTCTTGTTGTGGTGTGTTATGAGAGATGATGTTTTTTTGGTTCGAAGAAAAGGAAAATCTATTCACAATACCATCGCACACCACAATAATAAATTTTCAATTTCTTATTTCAATAGTATAGATATGGTAGAAGTCCCTGCCGTGAGAGGGTGCCATATCGTGAGAGGGTGCTAGCCTCCGGCCAAAGAATGCCCACACATGCGAAGAAACATGAGCAAATATGAGGCAGCAGCTATAGAACAAAAAAATGAGGCAGCAGCTATGGAACATCACAATCACAGAATTGAGTCACAGGCTTCATCTCAGGCACTTTAGCTCTTTACACTAAATGATTGAAATAATGGTCAATATGCCATGATACTTTACAGACACATATCATCAACTATCTCTTTTTAATACTGAGTGCTGACAAATTGCAGCTTTGGGGGTCTGAAACACTTGATGAAGTATATGTGTACTCTCTAATACAACAATGCTAGCTATGGAGAAGGAAAAGAAAGGACAAATCTGGCACATTCACAAAACACAAATTGTCAATACTTTGTAGTGCGCCTGCAATACTCCACTCATGTTTTAATCGTAATCAATTCTGATGTCAACCCTGTTGGAAGAATCCTGTGTATAAATTAGGTCAAGACTCTTCTCTATAGCCTCCGAAGAATGAACTATTAAACAAATGAATAACAAGTAAATAACAAGAGGAGTTGCATACACAAGGTGATAACATTAATGATTTTCATGTAATACATATATCATGCCTAAAAGGCAAAGTATCTAATAGTAAGAAGATAAAGATATTAATAATAAATGAATAATATCTAGATAATTGATGTGAGGCCTAGAATGCCTCGAACACCCCCCCTGCAATCTTGGTCTCACATCTAAAATAAAATAGACCAAGGGTGCAAACTCCAACACGTCTACCTCCCCTCCCCGGTGACCTTGGTCTAGTAAAAAGTATTACTACTAGGATGAGAAACCCCCGCCCTTTTGGGTTTTCGAGGGAAAACCTTAGTAGTAATAAATCGACTAGCCAAGCACAATGTTCACTCTCCAACAATTCCAAGAGAGAGAGAAAATTGAAGATGTTTTTTCGACCTTAATGATTTCTAAAGATATTCGCAACCATAAAATCAGTCGGGCAATACTCCAAGGCAATCGTCCTTTTCCTTTTTTTTTTTTTTTTTTTTTTTTTTTGAGAGTAAGAGTAGATTTTTCCATTAATCAAGAAACACAATACATAGATCTGCTTTGATCAGCAGATTTGAGCATAGCAAAGATCTTTAATCATAAACCTCATAGTCAAGAGAACATGCAAAAGATATCAGATCCTGAGATGAGCTGAGATGGTCAAAGGATAACTGTTAAGTAGAGATAGTCTTCCAAAAATGGGATAGTCTTCAAAAATGTGGAGAGGTCACGACCCCAACCAGTAAATATTGTTAACACCTGAAAGGAAAACCAACCAAAATTCTGCCAGATTAGGAGATACCATTGAGCAATTAATGTCTCAGCAGATTTGGGTAAGAAGCCAGAAACAAGGATGAGGCTACTGGGTCTGAAGTGAGAGAGAGTCAAGCTTAGAATTAAAGAAGGCATAGAAAGAGGCAACAGATCCAAAAGTGTAGCCATCAGCAGTCTGCTCAGCAATGCTATCCAAGCAAGAGAGGTCAGATACACTCAAGCAAAACAAGGAGCCATATAAATCAGCCAACAATCTGTGAGTATAGTACTGCTCTCTGAATCTTGAAAATTGTTCCTCAGACATGTATCTGTGATACATGGAGAGGAAATCAAACATACTATAAACTTGCACCACTTCTCTGCAGAACATTCTTGCTACAGTTGTGTCCAAATTTTCTTCACTTTCAGAAAGTTTGTTGAAGAATAGTTTCAGGTCAAGATCAACATCCTTTTTGAGGAGATTGTCATCCATTTCACCCATACTCTCCTTACATTTCTTCAAGTAGGCTAACATCATCACCAAAAGCAGAATTAGAATTGATAACATTGAAATTAGCCACAAATAAATCAAAAGACCCCCTGAAATGACCAACCAAATCCCATTTTCTGTCATATTTATCAGATTGCTTCCTTTTGTGTGCTGAGGCAGTAGACTCAACATCAAGTTGAAAGTGCAATTTGATCCAAAAAATAAAGAAATTCTTTTTGCCATAAACTACTCTATTTCTTGCCTTCCAGATATTCCAAAGAGCAATAAACATGATAGTATTAGCAAAAGTACAACCATTTTGGACATAAGAGAGCAAATTTCCAGAGATCTTGTTAGGAAAAAACTGACCCAACTTTTCATCAAACCAATACCAAAAAGGATTGAGCTTAGGATAGATAAAAATGTGTTCAAGATCTTCCTCCAAATTGCAATCAAGCTGGCACAAGGCAGAAATATTGTCATTCCTAAGGGAAAGAAGTTGTAAATTAGGAATGCTTTTATTGGCTAGCAGCCAAATAAAGAAGTTGATCTTGGGGAAGCAATAAGAGTTCCATACATCATGAAAAAGTGATTTGGCCTCATCCATAGTGATAGACCATTTGAGACCAGCTTTGGAAGGATTGTCATAGCTGTTAATAGCAGAATAAATTTGACTGACCTTATACAAACACTTACCTCCAATGCTCCAATTGGTTGCCTTGGGGACAACATTATTTAACCAAGTCTGAGGAAGGATCGACTTAATATGCAAATAGACCTTTTTGTCACTAGAGGTGCCATGAACTAAGTTTTTCAGATTGGTCCAAGAAATGAGCTTATTATTCGTGTATAGGTCACCTAGGAAAAGGAGACCATGATCAGACCATTTCTTATAAATTTTTGGATGTCTCAAGGCAAGAACCTTATTAGGATGATTCTTCAGAATTGGATTCCAGAATAGTCATGTGCAAGTTAAGATCTTGAGGATCATCATATGCATAGGCAGATTGCACTTTATTCCAAGCCATAATGAAGTTTCTCATAAGAGGGGAAGTATTTGCACCAGCCTGGAGAACATTAAAACAGGAATCAGGTAAAATATGCTCAATTGTAGGATGGCCAACCAGGTGAGAGCAAGAAAGCCAGTATCTAATGAAATGAGAGGATGGACCAGCATTATTCATAAAGGACTTCCATATGTATTTGCCAGCCAAAGCACAAGCTTGCAGATAAAGATCCTTGCAGCCAAGGCCACCATGTTTTTTAGGCTTGGTAACATAATTCCATCCTACTAAATGAGAACCTTTCCAAATAAACTTTCTGATAATCTTTTCAATCTCAGAATAAATTGACTTAGGGGCCACTAGAGCAGAAGAAAAATAAATGAGTGCTGGCCAGGACAGAGTTTGCAATAATAGATCTGCCAGCAAAGGACAATCCACCTCTAAAATTATTTAGCCTTTTCCTTATTCTGTCAATTATGGGCTGCCATAAGCCTTTAAGATTAGGATTGAGAGACAAAGGCATACCTAAAAGAGTGGAGGCATGATAAGTATTAACAACCTTGAGATTAGCAAAGTTTGGCTGGATATTATCACCAATGATCACATATTTAGCCAAATTTAGGTGGACCCCAGAAGCAGCTGAGAATTGTTTGATAATGTCAAGAAAGAAATCAATGTTAGAGATATCAGCATCTAAAAAGGCAAAGGTATCATCAGCATATTGAGAAAGAGTTAGGGACTCATCACTATTTGGCAATTTAAGACCCTTAATCATCCCAAGCTCCTTAAAATGAAGAACAGCCTTTGTAAGCATTTCAGCTACTATCAAGAATAAGTAGGGGGCAAGGGGGCAACCTTGTCTGACTCCTCTAGATAAAAGAAAGAATTGAGAGGGGGAGCCATTAATAATGACAGCAGAATGGGAAAAAGCATTCAAACCATGAATCAACAGCCTTAATTTAGGATGAAACCCAAATTTAGAGAGAGCAAGATCAAGAAAATCCCATCTCACTGTATCAAAAGCTCTCTTAAAATCAAGTTTAAGAAGCACACAATTTTGTTTGGAGATGCTATTCCAATGAAGACCTTCCATAGCAGTGATATAGTTGTCCAAAATAAATCTGTTAGGGAGAAAGGCTGACTGATAAAGAGATATGTTCTTCTGCAGAAATACTTTGATTCTATTTGCAATTATCTTGGCACAAATCTTATAAGAGGTATTGGTTAATGAGATAGGCCTCCAATCTGAGAAAGTAGATGGGTTATCCACTTTAGGAATGAGGGAAATAAAACCAGCAGAGATTGAAGGATGTAAGAAGTTGGCCTCCCAAAAACCTGTAACCATGGAAATGATATCAAATTTTAGAATATCCCAAAAGTGAACATAAAATTCACTTGGAAGGCCATCAGGACCAGGGGACTTGCCTCTGCCAAAGGACCTAAGAACCTTGAAAATCTCATCTTCTTCAGGAGGGGCCACAATAGAATCATCCATATTATCAATAGAGGATGGAATGATCACATCAAGCAGGTCAAGAAATTTCCTTTCTTTGACAGAGTCAATTTGCTGGGCTGGAGTTTTGGAAAAGAGGGTGGCATAGCTATCTTGGAAGAAAGATTTGATAAGCTTGGAGTCAGTCAGAGATACTCCAGTGTCAGTCTTAACTTGAGTGATGGCATTTCTGAGAAGTCTGACTTTAGCCATTTTAAAAAAGAAACTGGAGCTACCATAGTCCATGTCCTTATTAAATTTAATCTTGCATTTGATAGAAGAGCTTTTGGCCTCAATTTCCTCAACACTTTTTAGGTAATTCTCTAGGAGTTCCTCATCAATATGCAGGTTTACATTGTGAGGATCTTCTTGTAGGAGAGATCTAATATCCCTTATCTTGGAGAGCAGTTGCTCTTTTTCATTAATTTTAGCCAAATGTTTGCTTTTAGACCAATCCTTAATCCAACTCTTGACCTTCTTAATTTTGCCATAAAATCTTTTCATTGACTGTTGATTACCTTCATCAGGGATATGTAGATAGAAGTCCTTGAAGTCTCTGACAAAGGAATCATTTTCTAGAAGAGCACAGTTAAATTTATAAGAAACATTGCCATCCCTAGGAGTTTGTGTCAATTGCTTAGTACATAAGAATTGAGGCTGATGGTCTGAAATTATATTTCCTTCATCACTAGTAACATAGCAATTATCCCAAAGAGATGAGGTTGGACTGCAAACATAAAATCTATCCAGGGTACAATAGACTCTTTTGTCGCCTTTTTGCTTATTAGACCAGGTAAAAGAAGCAGTAGAGGAGGGCACATAAACCAAAGAGGTGTCAGAGATAAAAGAGTCCCAATTAGTTCTCTCAATTGTAGACATATTGAGATGATTGCCAAGTTTCATATTCCAAGAGGGAGTATTATTAAAGTCCCCCCCAATAATCCAGTCCAAAGAACTTCCCTTTCTTTTGGGTTGGTGGAGGCATAAATATTGATAACCCCAAAAGTAGAATCTTGTAACTGAAAAATGACAGCTTGCCACATCTTAGAGGGGGAGTTAAAGAAAGAGAGATGTTTCAGGTTTTTCCAAATCATGATAATACCTCCACTTCTACCAGAGGCCTCAATCCAGGTGGAAGAGGCTCCAGGATAAATCCAGTCTCCAAGATTGGAAATTTCAAATTTAGGAAGCTTAACTTCCTGCAGCAGAATTATATCAAGTTATAAGTTCTAAGTTGGGAGATGGCACGTCTTCTTTTGATTGGGCCTTTAATACCCCTAACATTCCAGGAGATGATCTTCATGGATAACTTAGGAAGAACAGAAGAAAAGAAGGTAGGACAAAGATTAATATCTTTTCTTTTTCCCTTTCCCCTTTCTAATTTTACTTCTTGTGTTGGCAGCAGGGGTATTATGTAAATTTATGAGCTCAGATAGGGGAGTATCATACTTTTTGGCTTTAGCCAATTTTTTCTCTCGGGTAGAGGTAGGTCTGGAGATATCTTCTTTAAGAGGACACTCAGATAGGTATTTATCTCCCTCCCAATTCTCCTTATCAATTTCTACATCACTGACATCAGAAACCCCTCCAGGAATGAATTCAAACATTTCATTTATGCTAGCAGGAAGATCACAATTAATATTAGGAGTTTCCATATAATTATGACAAGGAGGAGAGAGAACCTGACCTGATAGTTCAGCAGCCACCTCATGAGTTTTTTCAAACATATTGCTGGAATCCTCTTTCTTGTGAATCTCTTCATAAAGATCCTGACCATGTTCATAATCCACCAGCTCTCTTTCTGGAGTATCTTGCATAATCTCTTCATCCAAAATATTGAAATGGCATGCTTGCTGTGATTGAGAGCAAAGACCCTCTTGCAAGGAAGCTAATTGCTCAGCAATATTTCTGTCTATGAGAGATGGTGGAGGGAGAAAGGGATCAGAGGCTGGAGAGAGATCAATGAAGGGAGATTGGCAATGGTTGTTTGGATCATTACAAGAATTGCCCAATAGTACATCCAAATCTATCTCAGAATTAAGGTTAGCCAATACCTGAAATTGGTTGGTATTACCATTTAGATGTTTGATGCTGTCCCTTGAGTCTTCATTAAGAGGATTGCATAAGACCATGGTCCTCTCATTTGACTTAGAGTGAATATTATCACTTGTTGTAGCAGGAATTGGAGCAGGCACCATTTCCACCAAAGTATCCTTAGGGTCAATTACCTCACAAAGGAGCTGATCATTGGTCAGAGAGACCTGATTTAAGACCTTTTCATGACTGTCTTTCTTGATTAATGAACTACTCTTACCCCTGTTAGAGTTCAAATAATGGGAACTCTTATTGTTGGTGCCCAAGTTTTTGGCATCCAAAATAATTTTGTTTAAAGTATCATGTAGACTGTTGACCTTGTTGATGCCATTAGCTGAGGATCCAGCATTATAGAGCACCTTTACTTGTTGGGAACCCTTTTCAAAAGCTCCATCTTGAGCTTGATTTCTGACAGGAGGTGCATCCCCAGTCATATCAATTTGAGACTGGGAGTCTTTCAGATTTTTCTTTCTCTGGATTCTTTTATAGCTACCATTGACTTTGGTCCACTGGAAATCTTTGTCCTTAGATAAAATGTTTGGAGGGCTAATATCCCTATTCTTATTTAGAGAGTCATAATTACTAGCTGGGGCACAAGATATTTGCATTTTCTGCTGTCCCTTGACTGTCCTGTTGCTGCTTTCCATGAGATTGACTTGCTGTCTGACTTGCTGTTTGACTTGCTGATTGACTTCCTTATCATCAGTCTGATTGATGTCACAACTCACATTCTTGGCTGTGGAAGGTGAATTCTCCTTGCAGGATTCATACCAGAAGTGCCTGGCCCTAAAGTTTTGACAATGAGGAGGCAGACCAGCCCATCTAAGAGAGAGGGAGGCTTTTTGACCAAAAACATCAAGAAAAGGAATTTGGAGGGGGACATCTTTGGAAATATCTATTTGGACAAAAGATTTGGGTGGCCTATATGGCGAAAATTCAGTGCATATATAAGATCCAATAGACCCAAAAAGCAGTTTGAGACAGTCCTCATTCCAGTAGATAGGATTCAAACCATGAAGTGTGGTGGAGGCTACACAAAGATTATCCAAATTGGCAACTTCAAATTTGGGATCCCACTTTAAAAAGGTGAGTTGAAAGGACTCCAGAGTCAAAGGACCTCGATTTAATAAAAGATTAGCAGATCTTTTGTTACCACATTCAATCATAACATATGGAGATTGTAGCCAATAAACAGCATTAATAAGAATTTCTTTGTGAAGATTCAAGCAAAAGGCCCAGAGTTTATCAAGCTTAATACCATGCTTATTGATTTTGACAATAACAGCCGAGTCATGAAAAGAATTCAGCTTTGCATGAACAGAAGGAAGGTCCAAAGAAATACCTTTGAAAGTGACTCATTTCATGGCTTTGAAAGCAGGATTGAAAGATCGAATTGTTCCGAGAGCATTTGTGAAGAATTTATCTGGGAATTTTTGCTGTTCCGGTCGTTTATCACCATAGGGGAGAGGAACTTGACGAACCGGATCCATGCATGGTAATTGGCCTCTATAGTCGGGGTCCTTGGATAAATTATCCCAGCATGGAACATTAAAAGACAAAGGATCCATAGAAGACTGTTCAATTAAGGAGTTAGCAAAATCACCAAAGAAAATGACATTTTTTGGGTTTTCTTGAAAAGACCTTAGTTGCTTAAGAAGATCGGAGCGGTCGAAGGGCTCAAGATCAACAAATGCGTGAAGGATAGAGAGAAATTTAGGGTAATTTTTGTTTATAAGAAGAGCCATCTAGAAAGAACCAGGTGGAAACTACAAAAGCAGATTGAACATGTGCGAAATAGCAGGAGGGAACAACAAAGGGCAAAAGGCAACAGGAAACGAGCAAATTTGAAATTACAGAAGGTGGAAAGCCGCACTCAAAGCCAAGACTAAGGGAACCCACACTAAAGGATGAATCATTGCTCGGAGTACACCTTAACCACAATTTTCGAATCACTCCATCCACAATGCACATGAAAAATCCCAGAAGCAGAGACCTCTTTTTTCCCCACAAATTCTTGATGCCAAGAGTCTACAATTTCTACCTCAAATTCCACTAAGCTTGGTACAAACGAGTATTCTGCAACGAAAAGATCTTCTGGGAAATATTGTTCCGAGACCAAAGAATTCCACAGAGCCACAGGAGTTCCTTTCAAAAAACCACAAGTTAATCTTGCATTATGCTTGATAATTGCAAAAATTCTGGTGTCCATCTGTAGGGAAAATTAAGGGGAATCATGTGAAAGGCTAGCCCCTACAAGGCTGGCAATCTTAATCCAGTAATTGCTTCAGATAGGTGCATGGATTAACACAACATATCAAGAAATTGGTTTGAATCTAATAAGACAAAAGATTCAAGAAAATTGGCGCACATTGCTGACGTGTCCTCTCCCCGGTCATAATCCCTGTTCCCTTTTCTTTACCTCCAGCTTTACATAATGATAATGAACTTCAATGTACTTAGATTTAGAGTGTAAGACTTCATCGTGAGACAAATTGATAGTACCCTAGTTATCACGTAATAGTCGTGTCAGCTCCAATTGCATTTGCTGAAAACATTCCAACATTCTTCGCAACCAAACAAGTTCTCGACTCACTAAAGAGGCACCAACATACTCAGCTTCAGTTGAAGACACAACAACACAATGCTTCTTCTTACTAAACCAGGAAACAAGAGACTTATCAAAGAAAAAATAAGCCCCACTAGTAGATCTCAAAGTGCCATTATCTCCAGCCCAATCAGCATCAGTATACACCATAGAGAGTAAGAAAGGTATGGTGATCTTGCTTTCTGTAGAAAAGTCCATAAGTGTTAGTGCCTTTTAAATAATGAAGAACTCGCTTCGCAGTTTGCCAATGTTTGATGCCTGGATCCTGCATGAATGGACCCAATGTATTAGCTGCAAAACTTATGTCAGGGCGAGTAGCATGAGCCAAGTACATCAAGGCTCCAACAAGACTAGCGTATGGAACTGATTTCATCTGAAGTCTCTCGGTATCTAAAAGAGAAGAATATGAAGTAGACAAAGAACACTTCCAAGAGCTTATAGGCAAAGGTGTAATTTGACTCTTGGCATGTTCCAAACCAAACTTTTTAACCATATCATCAATATACTTGGTTTGACGTAAATGCAACCATCCTTTGCTTCTATCTCTAGTCACTTCAATTCCCAAACATGAACGGATCGCTCCAAGATCAACCATCTCAGCATTGAAAGATCTCGCTTAACTTGACTGAGAAAATTAATATCATTAGCAGCTAAGATCGTATCATCAACGTATAGAGCTATAACAACAAATCGTCCACTGCATCTCTTGACATAAAGATTTGAATCTGCTGCACTAGAGAGATATCCTGCTGATGATAGGAAATTGTTCATCTTCAAGTACCATGCTTGTGAAGCCTACTTAAGCCCATATAGTAATTTTCGCAACTGACATACCATAGTCTCCTTCCCTTGAACAACGTATCCAACTGGTTGCTCCATGTAAATATCTTCTTGAACATCACCATTAAGAAAAGCCGCCTTGACACCCATCTGATGTACTTCCAAGTCATGGGCAGCTGCAAATGCTAAAAGAGCCCTTACAGTAGTTAACCGAACTACAGGTGAGAAAGTTTGAGTATAATCAGCTCCTGCAACTTGAGAATAACTCTTAGCAATCAAGCGAGCTTTAGATCTTTTCAAAAGTAGCATCAGCTCAATATTTAATCTTAAAAGTCCACTTGCATTTAACCATCTTCTTTCCAGTGGGCAATTCTATCAACTCCCAAGTTCCTTTATTGATTAAGGAATCATATTCAACATCCATAGCAATTTTTCAATTTGCACTCTGTGGAGAAGCAACCGCCTCATCATAAGTGGTAGGATCATCTACAATAGTAAAACAAGAATGAGAATCATCAAGGTAATAACATCTGGCATGATAGTCCAAGATCCTTTTAGTAGGGTGCCAATGACGGTGTGAGGAACAAACAATGGTAGATGCAACTGGTACCACATCCATGCTACCATTATCATCATCGGGGCTCATCAAGATGGACATATATGATGGAGTAATGAAGGGTTGTGAGCAGATGTAGAAGTAGGAGGAAGTGTATGAGATGGTAATAGAGGGTTATGTGCACTAGTAACGTTTGGAGAACTTAGGACAAGAGGAGCATCATCCTCTTCATTATGAAAGTTATGCAGTATGACAGTTGAGGATGTGGGATTGTAGATTTCACGAGCCATTCGTGTCTCATCAAAAGTAACATCTCTTCCCAAGATGACTCTTTCCGCCTCACTATCCCAAAAGCGATAGCCACTCAAAAGAATATCCAAAAAAAAAAACACCTTCTAGACATCGGGTCAAGCTTTTTATGAGTAGAGATATGTACCCAAGCCAAACATCCAAGAATACACAAGTGTGCAACATCTGGCTTATTGCCAGTTCATAACTGATATGGAGTCATATCACCTAAAGCAACAGAAAGCAATCTATTCTGAAGATAGACAGCAATTGCCACAGATTCTGCCCAAAAGAACTTTCAAGACTCGCATGAATCAACATGCAACGAGCAGCATTCAAGATAGTAAGATTTTTGCGCTCAGAGACTCCATTCTGCTGAGGTGTATAAGGAATAGTAAACTCATGATGAACACCTTCTTGAACACAAAATTGAGTAAAAGCATGTGATTTATATTCACCACCATTGTCACTTCGCAATCTCTTCAATCAGCCGCCTGTTTGTGTTTCAACCATTCTCTTAAATCCCTTGAACTTAGTTAATACCTCAGACTTGTTCTTGAGAATATAAACATGTGTATATCGAGAAAAATCATCAATGAAGAGTGAAAAGTAGCGACCACGCCATGTGAATGTAGGAGTGGACCACAAATGTCAGAATGAACCAAGTCAAGAATATGAGTTGTCGAAATCTCAGACTTGAAGAATGGGCGCCTATGCAATTTTCCAAGAGCACATGTATCACAACTACCCATGGACTTTGAATGCAAATGAAATCCTTTTTCCTTGTTACGTTCCAGGGCCACAAGATAAGGGAAACTGACATGACCAAACCTGCGGTGCCATAGCAACGACAAACTACTTCCTTTATCTGTCCCCATATTCACAAAATCAGTGGTAAGATTAATTTGATAGAGATGTCCCATGCAGTGAGCAGTAGCTAACATGCAACCATCAACAATAAAATGACAAACATTTCTCTCAAACTGCACCACAACACCTAAGTCAGCAAGTGGAGAAATAGAAAGCAGTGTTCGCAATCTAGAAACATGGAGAACACCTCCTAGAATATAAACACCAGATGGGGTCTGTATACGTAAGTCTCCAATACCTTCGACTTTATGACAAGTATCATCACAAAGATACACCAATTTTTGAAAGTGAATAGGAAAATAATTCACCAAATGCTCTTTGGCATAGGTCATGTAAGAAGTGGCTCCAGAATCAACAATGAAATAAGTGGATGAGTCCACCAGCAAAGCCTGAGCTTCACAAACCATGTTATTATGAGTATGGTGTTTTTCAAAAAAATGACGAAGGTGACAATTAAAGTCTTCATGATTGTGCTTGCCACAAAAAGAACACGCACAGTCCTTATTGCCAGTAACCCGGGGAAAAGCACGATTCGTACCACTAGAAAAACCGCCACTAGAATCACGTCGAACAGAAAAATTCTGTCTAGGGATGTATGCTTCCTTTTTAAACTTTTTATATGCAATATAAAAAGCCTTTTCGCCATCACTAGTCTCTCTTGCACGACGAGAACCTGTAAGAATTTGCTCATTAGGAGTGGTATAAATAACTAAAGCTTTTTCCTCTAGGGGAACAACCTCATGCTTCACTTTTCAAACATGATCTTTCAATGACAAACATGCACTTTCAAAAGCCAAATCTTCTTTATTGAGAAGAACGGTGACTATAGTATCAAAAGCATGAGGCATCGTGCCGAACAACATAACATGTAATTGCTCTTTCTCCACCGGTGCCCTAGCTGCTGACAGTTGTTCTACCAACTCTTTGAATTTATCGATGTGATAATCAATAGAATCTGTAACCGTGTACTTTAAACTGCTCAATTTATTACGTAAATGTAACACTTCTTGTGTGACGCTCCCAGAATCTATACAATGCTCCCATCGTATAAGTATGAGAATTCCCCTCCCATGGCGACTATATCAACATTAAGGCCCTCCATCATGCTCGGACCACTTGGGATGGCCAAGTGTCCGGGCGAGGAATACGGAGGTGTCATTCGTCCCACGTCCTCTATGGAAAATCCTATACAGTGGAAGCATACATACTCGTTAGCATAAAACAATCATGCTAAAATAATATACCACCACGAAGGGTGGCCCATCCATCATCATCAACGAAAGAGAAGTACAACCATCAATAATATGAACAATATATCATAACAAGGCGCTACCCGAGGCTCAGACTCCAAGGGGTCAACTGACGGCCAGGCCTCAAGATAACAGCAGACGGAAGTATAACATGGCGTTGGCTGGCATAAGACAATGGCTAGGGTAATCCATCCATCCACCCCTCCTGTGCACACTTTGCAGATAGGCTGAATCATGCTATGACGTGCTTTGTAGCCCTCCGGAGATGCAATCTCAAGGAATCACCCTTTGGGACTATTCCGGGTTACATCTCCCTGGTCCGATGAGGCAGGTCAGAGAAGCTTCTCCTCCCGGATCACAACGGTTCCCTGGGTGTGCTAGAGGATACGCCACCTCACAGCACCGCATCCGCATCCCGACTTACCCCCCTAAATCTACACAAAGCCGAAACCCAGGAGATATCAGACCCATACCCGGCCCACAGAAGCGACTGACTATAGGCTTAGCACACTGTAGGAGCCCCAGTAGCCACGCTCAGCAAGGCTCCACCCCCGATTCCCCAGTGTGTCCGTTGTTTGGTGCTGAACCACATCATAGCATCCTCAGCCAGGTTGGCTCTTGTTTAAGGGTTCTAACTAGGAACATCTCTACTTCTAGATGGCCTTTAGGTCTTTACCCTTCCTTTAAGTCCAATACACGGAGGGAGCAGAAAGAAAGAATATATAAATACCATCTAAGTATCCATCATCATCAAAAACGACATAAGAAAGAGAATTAACCATTCCATCTAGTCAAAGAAGTGTTAGCAGAGATAGAAGCTATCTCCTTCAGTTCTGTCTCAGAGATAACTCAGTTTCAGACCACCATCCGCAATTCATTTCAGACGAGCCCTTGCAGCAGCGGCGGTCTGGAAGGACATGTTTTCGCTTGAACGTGAAGTCCTTAAAGGATGCCGACTTTCAAGAAGGTTGCAAGAATACTTGGACAACTGCCTTCAACCGACGTCGAGGTATGACTGGCATAGTGGATGCAATTGCGGCAGTCAAGGGTTTTGCCAAAGAGTGGGGTCGAGTTCGCAGCAGCAGGTCGTCGGCATCGGGACACCTTGTATCAGGACTGCCCATTCTCGGCCGTGGACGCGTCTTCCGTGTGTTCATGATCGCGGATATTTTAGCAATGCATCCAAGCATTCGTGAGGAGCAAATTCAACAAGCAAAAGATGAAGGCGGTCTCCGCGCGGGTTTTGGTTTGATGGAGACCGTTGTGCGGGGCTTCTTTTTCGCGGCAGCCTACGAGGCATCGTGATGACATCAACTATGTTCTCATTGCTTTTGCCGAATGATTCGGTGCCAACAGAGCCGACTGAACTCAAGCAACATCTGCATAACCATTTCCAGACGTTTTTTGCTGAGAAACATCTTCCCTTTCAATCAAAAATGCGAGATGCTGTTTTTCTAGGATTTCCCCCATCATCTCTGGTGAGCAGCGCGAGTCAATAGAGGCGGCTATGACAGCTGATGATTTAGGTTCGGCAGTATTTGAACTGAAAAGAGGCAAATGCCCAGGTTTGGATGATTTGCCAATTGAGTTCTTCCGGGAACATTGGAAATGGTTGGAGCCAGATGTGTATGATGCTTTTTGTGACTTTTGGCGGTCCACTGCTTTGAATAGAATTCTAAACACAGGTGCCATCTCACTCATCCCCAAGATCAAGGATCCTCAAACTATTTCAGATTGGCGGCCCATCACCTTATTGTCATCCGTATATAAGATCTTCGCCAAGGCTTTTGCAGAGCGGGTAAAGGACATCTTGGCAGAGTCCATCTCAACAACCCAGTCAGGTTTTCTTCCAAAACGGTGTATTTTGAACAATGTTGTTGCTGCTTACGAGGGAATTTATTGGGCATGTAAACAAAACCTTCCAGTTGTATACCTTAAGCTTGATTTTGCAAAGGCTTATGATAGTGTCAGCTGGAAATTCATGCGCCGATGTATGCTAAGACTGGGAATTGGGGAACAATTCACATCAGATATTATGAAGCTGCATATCCTTGCTCGGGCGACTGTTCTGCTCCATGGTGATCCGTCAGATGCCTTTTCACTCGGTCGTGGTATTCGCCAGGGATGCCCTTTAGCACCATTGCTTTTCACAATTGTTGCGGAGGTTTTGTCACAGTTATTCACCATTGCAACCATAGAGGGACTTCTCCATGGACTTGCAATGGAGGACCACACACAAGAGGTTTGCAATCAATATGCAGACGACATGTTCCTCTTCCTAGTCGTTAATGATGAGAATCTTGCTGCTGCCAGAATGCTTTTAGATACTTTTTCACTGGCTTCCGGTGTTCTTGGGGGGTGGCAGAAGTGTATAGCTTTGTGGACATTGGATAATCTGGCTCCGGCATGTGTTCACGATTATCCATGGAAATTACTTGCGCATGGACAGGCCATCAAGTTGTTGGGGATTCCAGTTGGCATCCATGTTACCCTGGGAGCTGCATGGGAGGAGATCATTAGGGATTTGGAGAAGCACTTGTTCTGGTGGTCCACTGCTAAACCACATCTTTCATGGCATTTATTCATCTGCACACGGTGTTATTACGGTGGCCCAAAAAAAGATATTGACAACCTACGAGTGTTCCTCCCTTGAATCAGAACTAATGGAACGCATCTGGATTCAGTATCTTCGAATTGATTCTTATCTTTAGTCTCCTATTCTGGAGTAAGTACATTGTGCTCCAGGTTCGCGCTCCTGTGGCATCTTTTTGTGCTTACACAGTTAGATGAGACATGTAAATTTTATAATTTTTTTTTATTAATAATCTGTTTGGCTTTCGTCCTTCAAAAAAAAATAAAAATAAAAATAAAAATAACACATATAAGTTTTAATCATCAGGATGATTTGTATTTAACGCAAAAGGGCCTTCTTAAATGGTTAAGATGTTTTTTTGGAGGGAGTCTTTAAACGGGAGTGCTGCAAGTACACTCCCATTTAATCTGCAACCTTGTTAATTGAAATTTGTATCGTGAGTTACATGGGTATAAGTGGTTGAGGTCATGCGGGGTCATTCTGGACATGGATCAGGAATGGTTCCAGAGACATGTCTAGTGCTAAAGTATTCTAATACCCTCCCCCCCTCCTGCGGCTCCCCAGTTTGCAAATATTCTAAAAGACCCTCTAAATTAAGTGTATTTTTAGAAATATGGTCATGTACATTTGGCCTACATAAGAAACTACATAATACCTTTATGTTTTGACGAATTTTATGACATACTTCTGAGTTTTTATAATTTTTGCATACCGTAAAAATCTATCTATCTATCTATCTAGCATACCGTTGGTCAATACAGAGTATTTCTGTATTATATAAAATTGTTCAAATGCCTTTAAGATTTAAGATTAACTCCCCAAATGCCCTTAAGTTTCCTGCTAATTTCTCAGACACCCCCAAGATCCACAATGTAAGATTGTTTTTAAAATTTCTAATGCTTTCAAATTTACTAGATATCCTTAACAAAATATTTCAAATGTCCTCGCCACTTTCAATTTCAAAAGAATCTTGAAGTAAATTGATAGGACTTTTAATTGAGCAGGTCACTGAACCAAAATTGCTGAGGCAAATTCCTGAATCAAATTGCTGCTCCAATTGCAACAAATTGCTCAGATTAAAAAATGGAAACTGGAGTAGCCGCCTTCTCCAAACAATTGGAATAATTATTATTGTACATGCTCATGGAGTACCAAAAACTAGAGAGCATTTGATGGTATTTAAATTTCTATAAGGGCACGTATGTTGATCAAGGGCATGCCACGAAATGATCAAAACTCAGGGGTATTTGTTGCTCCTCAAACTCAAAAGTTGTCTTCAAGAACATCATAGATTTGCTCTTCAATGAGATTAGATTCATCCAAATTGGAGTTGAATTTCATGTGTTATGCTCATTTATTTTTATTTTTTTATATACTTTTTTAAAACATTGTAACTTGATATTCCAACTCAGATTAATATGATTCTATTGTTGAGGGATTTCAATGATAGAACCAAAATCGAGCGCATACTTGGGGACAAAGACCCACTGTGGTTTGATGAGATGGTGAGCTCTATGATGCAAACAGAAAATTGAAAGACACAGGAATACACCATTATTATGGACTTGCAATATGCTCCAACTTCGATCTTAGAATTTGCAATGGTACAAGTTCCCAAATGCAGACGAGTTCACATGTAAAGGATAAAGTGTGGTTGATTATATGCTTCTCCATGAGAATGCTACTAGTTACATCATAGATTTTAAAATTGCATGTGGAAATTTTTTTTTCCGAAGGATGAAAAGCAAGTTTATTAAGCACATGTAAAGATTACAAGATGCACAAATCTCATCTAGCTGTGCAAGCACAAGACAATGCTCCAAAACACGAGCCTAAAGCATTATGTACTCACTCCAGCATAGGAGACTAATGATAAGAATTAATTTAAAGATACTGAATCCAAATACGATCTCTCACTTCTTCCCTGAGGGAGGAAGAGTCATAAGCCATGAGTATCTTGGCCTGGGCGACAGCAATTACTCCACGAATATGTGAATAAATGCCTTGAAAAATGTGCAGCCGATGACGCTCCTAAATCACAACAACCAATCAGACCCGAGATGAGATGGCTTCCATTTATCTGGGGCCCATGCACCTGGATAGGATGTTAGGAGAACAGATTGGCAATCCAGTGTACTGTTAAATAATGCTTGAAGCCAGGACCATGCTGGTTGAACTTCTGGACAAGAAAGAGGCAATTCTTAAGTGTTTCGACATCTAAAAGGCAAAGTGGTCATAACACAGCATTGTGAGGATCATAGTGATGCCGCAAGGCATTTACATGCAAACACCTTTAATCTAACAAATAACTTTCTATCAATGCTCGAAATTTGAATCTAAACTGCAAGATCATGAGCATTAAATATTTTTAATGAGTAGAGTAGCTGTTGAGCTACCTATGTCTCAAAATTGAAACTAAGATCGATTAGTATGAGGAAGTTCTTCATTTTAATGTATCATGGATCAATAATGGTCGCAGCAGTGATGGACTTGCTTGATTTCTTGATAATGAATGTTATCTTTTTTTTGCGTGCTTGTTTTTGCCTTGGTCTCATATCATTGTTAACTTTTATAATATGATTTTTTAGCAGACAACTTTGAATATTTTTTCTTCAATAGAGACTAGTCACTTGTTGTACATGGCGATGGCTTTGGGATAGGTTGCTCCACCCTAAAGTCTCTGTACTGTGGTGGCGGGTTATCCACAGGTGCCTTCGGGTTAATGCCTTTCGACATCGCTATGATCCTCGCATATCTGCAGTATGCCCGCTCTGTCTTTTGGACGTTGAGACTCTTGAGCATTGTCTCTTTGATTGTCCTGAGGTTCAACCAGCGTGGTCCTGGCTACAAGGTTTGTTTAATAGTACATTGGACTGTCGATGCATCCTTTTGGCGTCCTATCCCAACGCATGGCCTCCAGCTAAACAAAGAGCATTTCATCTTGGTTCCGGTTGGCTCCTATGGTCGATATGGGAGCATCACAGGCACCACATCTTTCAGGGCATTTATTCATCTGCACACAGTGTTATTACGGTGGCCCAGAAAAAGATATTGACAGCCTACGAGTGTTCCTCCCTTGACTCAGAACTGGTGGAACGCATCTAGATTCAGTATCTTCGAATTGATTCTTATCATTAGTCTCCTATTCTGGAGTAAGTACATTGTGCTCCAGGCTCGTGCTCATGTGGCATCTTTGTGTGCTTACACAGTAAAAAAAAAAAGTCACTTGTATTAGAAATTATAGGAAAAATCTAAAACTTCTAAATGAAGGCCAATGAATATTTTTCTTGGATGGACAACTTGTCTACTACTTATATTCCAAATTTCAGGCTAAATATCGTTTTCAAGTAAAAGTTATTGAATTGATTTAAGAATAGCCTTCTAAGAAACAGTATTGGTTCACAAAAGACAATAGACAGTTTTGACCCTACCATGTTCAAATAGTCATATCTCCTCGAATTGACGTGTGGATTTTTGTGTTTTACTCTGAATCTCGTCTAGAAAGATATAAAAATAATGAAAAAATAAACAAGGTGCTGCGCACGGAGGGTTGCCCTCCATGGCCATAGGGTGAAGTGGCTTAAATCATAGTTCAAAGTCATGTTTTGACAATCAATTTAAATTGCTACTTCAAAACAATAGAGTACTTGATACCATGTCTTTATGGGAATTTATAGATAGTGGAATCGTCGGATTCTTAGAAACATACGAAACAATGTATGAAGAATGCAAATAGAGAAATGGGGGGGAGGGCAAAAGAACTTAAGAACTGAGGATTGTTTTGCATGTCAATTTTGTTCAGGGTATGAAGGAAGAATTCAATTTTATAAATTGAAGAAGGTGGCTAAGCATTTAATAGCATGAAGTAGATGGAAGTTGCAAGCAAGGTAGAGTTACTTAAAAATGCAAATGCAATGGCATGTCTTTTGTTGCTCAATAGTTATGGGTCAGGTTCTGAGCTTAGGCCCTGTCGAAGGCAATGATTTGGAGTCCGTGGTTGAGCTCGAACGTGTGTTTACCCCAGCTCTTCAGTATGCTTTGGCGCAATGATCGAGGATTTGCCTTCATTGTAGCTAATGCGCCTCCTAATGGATAACCGAGAAATTTGTCAAGCAATGCTCCTGCCATTGTGACATGTAGCGTCTTCGATGCAGTGATGATGATGAGTGAACACTGTGCTAATAACTCAATCAAAATGCTATAAACAAAAACACGTGCACGTTTCATGAAGAAAGAAAGAAAGAAAAAATTTAACGTCCAACATGTAATCCTTACATCCACCCCCAGACTATCTAGTCCAATTATCCCTGTCTCATGTAAGTGATGTAGAAAGTAGTGAAATAGTACCTCAATGATATTTTACAAACTCCTGCATAAGCATATAAGTAGCACATGTACCTCAACTTTAAGTCATTTGTCATGATAACAAAGTGCCTTCAGTGCCTTCTTTATCTTCTTCGCATCAGGATTCATGCCATCTATGATGTCTGAGGGTGAATGAGCAAGTACATCTGGCCTCGAATTTTCGAAACCTTTGATAGCCACGGTAGTTTTTCCCATGAATGCAACAAAACTCATTAGAGATCCCAAGATCATGAATTGAATCCCATAAAAAAGCTTGTAACCATTACTTGCAAGTTAAGATTTTGTGGACCGGAATGGACTAGTGTCATATTCTGATTGAGAGCATATTCTAGAATATGATTTGACTCTGACATATGTCGAAAAGACTGGCATCCTCTTCGTAGATCCAATCCTTAAGCACGCGTTCAATGGCATTAATACCAAATACTTCAAGCATACTAAGGGTACAATGAGCCGCAACTGTGTGAATAGAATTGACCGGGCTTTTGTTGGTTGCTCTGACGTTGATTACCTCGAATTGCAGCACCTTTACATTATTTATTTGCGCCAATTGGTTGCAGAAGGTAGATATTAAGCTTTCTTGAAGCATTTTCTTGTAGAATTTACCCATATATGTTTATATTTATGATTTGTAATATAATGGAAGCATCCTTTACCTTATGCCTTAATTACTCGTAGATAAATGGCATTTGGTATCTGATGCAATGAAGCTTATTGCCGCTTTCATAGCTCTAAATTGTTGAGTAATTTATGGAAATTGAAGAAAATAGTGTGAGCAGGAAATTGGTACCATTGAGGCCCTCGCGATATTTTATATGCTATGATCATCGACTCGATTCTCGGGATGTCGGGTTTGCATGCATTTTGAATATCAATTCCATGATTTAATTCCATATTACATGCATTTTGCATTTCTTATTTTTAATAGATATACAATATTAAATTGTGAAGTCACCAAGCACATGCACTGATTGAGATTCGCTATTTGGCACACAAGTCTTGAACCTTGGTATATAAGGCTAATCAAATGTTTTAAGTAGTGGCTCTCAAAGAAACAAGTTAAGGAGTCAAGATCCTTGGAAGGCCTTAGTAGATCTAATATATTAATCCTAGAAATGGCATTGTAAGCAAACACTACAATGAGGGATTTTCTAGGTCTGATACAAACCAATAATGCCAACCTGCCTATTCCAAGCTTATCTAATGACTACATTTCATTTATCCCCTATTACAAAGACCATATGCTCTTGAGCAGCCTTAAGTTCCAAATTCCATCTTTTAGGTAACTCTGATAGACCAGGGGCACTGAATCCAACAATAGGGAGCACCAATGTTAGAAAAATTTGCGAGAATCCAAAGGGCAAGTCCAAAGACCCAAACTATGATCTCGTGGAGCAACAAAGATCTACTAGGATAGGGCTGCTAAAGCTTGCTTTGTATATTTCAACGCCACGGGAATAGTAATCTAGGGTTTCATTGGCAAACATGGAGCATATGCCGAGGGTACAAAGGGAATACGGAAATCCTTGAGAACATGTTCGCCTCAGTGCAAAGATCCGACATTCGTCTTTTGAAATTCAGCAAAGGCTCTCGAAATGCAACAATCATTCGCTCACTAAAATGATGAAGGTATACATGAGCATGGGCTCCTCCATGAGGAGCAAGCAGAAAGAGTTTAGTGGGCGAGGCTCGGCCGGAGATGTTTTGGAGGGTGTGTGTAGGATTTGCAGACATGTCTACCAAAGGGGATAGCCACCATCGCCAAAAAACACGGGTTAGCTTTGTTTCCGTGAGTGCCTCCCCGTAAAACGTAAAATGACCGCCCGGTTCACCAATAATGGGTTTGTAGCAGTTATTGGCATATTCCGCGCATATACTGGCATATACCTGGAATATACCACAAACCCCACATGGACAAGGGTTTGCTCCCTTAGGGGCAACCCAAAATATTGCAACAAATACTAAAGGCCCATCCTAATATGTCATCATTTGACAAAGGCAAACTTAATTTTCATTCAAGTGCATATTTAGATCAGTCTAACCACCCTAAAACTTCATCAACTAGACTTCAAATTCGATATATGTACAAATAAATTTGATGTTCATGCTAATTTTCACATTGACGGTTCACTTGTACTAATAATAAATTTGACATTGTTGTTGATGTTCATGTTGATGGTTCACCTCAAATTCTAACTAATAAATTTGACGTTCTTGTTAATGTTCATATTGATGGTTCACCTCAAATTCTGATATGTACTAAAAAATTTTGATGTTCTTGCCGATGTTCATGTTGATGGTTCGTAAATAACGGAGCTAAATCTCGTTGATGCAAGAGGGATATTGTTGTCCCAACTTCTCACGCATGCACGAGGGATACTGTTGCCCCAACTTCTCATAGAGGGCACAGACTCATATTCATGTTGTCATAACTGATTTCCTATCTGAAACTCCTATCACGTTCTATTCCACTTGACTTTCTCACTACTATTCCCGCATACACGTGTTTGCATTGATTTGTTTATTGGTTTACTTGTCGTTGGACGTTTGATGCTAAATGCAATGGTCGTTACCTCTTGGTGCCTTCCATTATGAAAGATTTCTACCTTTTTCCGTTGGCGGATGTATTTCGTGCAATCTAGCCTAATATTTGTACAAAGTTGTTTCCTCTTTGCTATGCTACTAGACAAGGATTTTTTCTTCCAATTTTCGTTGTTAATTAGGCCTTCCCCAGCCCACATTGATCAATTTTCTTGATAGAGCAGCTTTCAATCAAGATCCATTGGTGTGCAAGATATTCCAACGCCGAACTAGCATCGGACATGCTCGAACCGCATCCCCGATAGTGAAGCTCAATTTTAGGATATTTGTTCATTCCATCTCCCCTCGTTTGTTTACTCTTTTCTTCATACCTAGCATAAAGGTTAGACAAACAATATATGTGGTACAAAGATCTAATGGTTCTAACTCAATAATGTGTTCTCGATGCATAATTTGCAAACTTTAAGTCGTCATGAAATTTAGAGGCACTAACGAGAGACGCCCGGACAATTACACATCGGTTTGCAATGGCATATTATCAATGAAATCATGTGCCTCTTCTAGCCACCTACTCTCCCAAAAAGATCAATTGAGCATCCATAATGTTCAAGTTGTTGGTGACATGCCATTTTCATTGCCCATGGAAATAAAGTAATGATGGCAATCATTTAACATCCCTCCATAATTACATGCGAAAGAATGGCAATGAAAGTGATATTGTTCCGCCTTTAGTGCCATCTCTAGTCGCATTGGTGAATAAGTTGTATGGCTTCCTTACCATATCCGTCTTTGAGCATATCCGGTGATCATTGCGGTCCACTAAATGACACTCCGAGGTGCATCCTGTCAAAAACACTCAATGCATTCCCCAAACTACCACATTTGGTGTACATATTGACCGTGGTGCACATTATTTCATCGAAAAAAACCATTAGCAATTGCAAGACGGTGAATTATCTTCCCTCTTGTTAGAGCAGCTAGAGCCGCGTGCAAGCTCTCAAAATGAATACTAATGTGAACTTATTTGGTTCAACTCCTTTCACGCATCTCATGAAACCGTTGAACTGCCCTTTGGACATAGCCTGCAATGATAGATGTCCAAGCTATCACATTCTTGTGATTCATATGTTCAAAAACATCCAAAGCGCAGTCCATATCGCCGCATTTGGCATATGCATTTGGCATATGCATCAACGAGGGCATTCAAGTAGCAATAGTTGAACGTAATTCATTTCTAAGTAAGAATGGATCATCTTAGTATGCTCAAAAGATGCTAGGTTCGCACAAAAGATGCGAACCTAGTATGCTCAAAAGATGCTTGAAACCCACTGCGCATTTTATGAAATTGTTCCAAAGCCTCTCTCGCCATACCCTTCCTCGTGCATATCCTCGCTATGATCAGTATTCCATGAAACAATATCGGGTTTAACCCCTTTTTCCAGCATTGATTGGAAAAAGACCTAAAGCTCTTTTTGCAAACCCCGTGTTGAGCATGTGCGTAAATCGGGGCATTCCATGAAAAACATCGGGATAGATACCTTCTTTGCTCATTCGAGTGAATGTTTGAATGCCTCTTCAACATGACCGACCGAGCATATGTCGAAATCAATGCATTCCATGTAACTATGTCCGGCCTTAAGCCTACATCCGGCATTTTTTCTAAACAAGTGGAGGGCTTCGCATCATGCCCAAGGCTTGTATATGTTGCCATCATAATATTGCATGAATAAACATTCGGTTTAGAAATACATTTGAATAAACCAAAAGCATTTTCTAGGTCACCGGACTTTCCATACATCTCGACAACAAGATTGCCCAAAATCTATCATGTAGAAGCCCACTTCTGTGAAGATAAGCATGAATCTGCTTCCCCTTAGCCAAACCATTGGTGTCGCCCCACTGCATTTTCGCAAGAATAAACTAGGAGTGTCTTGCTCGTGTAGCGCATCAAAAGTCGTGGAATTGGGCTCGCAAATACAAGCATGCGATTCAGAAGTCGCTATTCTGACTGCATTCGTCATAACTCTTTGCTATCTTACCTATGATGAATACAAATTAACTTAGGCTCCAAGAACAAGACAAGAACCTAAAAGGGCCCCCCATTACCGGTTGGAGCATCCGCCATCCACAAGGAAGGTGACGGCATTTGTGATAACAAATGGGGTTTTAGCCATCACCAAGATATTCTAGGTATATTCCAGTATATACCTAGGATATGCCAAAAACCCACATAAACAAGGGTTTGCCCCCTTAGGTGCACTATATGTGATTCGCTATTTGCTGAGTGTCCTATATGTGCACTGATTGAGATTCGCTATTTGGCACACAAGTCTTGAACCTTGGTATATAAGGCTAATCAAATGTTTTTAGTGGCTCTCAAAGAAACAAGTTAAGGAGTCAAGATCCTTGGAAGGCCTTAGTAGATCTAATATATTAATCCTAGAAATGGCATTGTAAGCAAACACTACAATGAGGGATTTTCTAGGTCTGATACAAACCAATAATGCCAACCTGCCTATTCCAAGCTTATCTAATGACTACATTTCATTTATCCCCTATTACAAAGACCATATGCTCTTGAGCAGCCTTAAGTTCCAAATTCCATCTTTTAGGTAACTCTGATAGACCAGGGGCACTGAATCCAACAATAGGGAGCACTAATCTGTTAGAAAAATTTGCAGAATCCAAAAGGGCAAGTCCAGCACCCAAACTATGATCTGTGAGCAACAAAGATCTACTAGGATAGGCTGCTAAAGCTTGCTTTGTATATTTCACTGCCTGGGAATAGTAATCTAGGGTTTCATTGGCAAACATGGAGCATATGCCAGAGGGTACAAAGGGAATACCTGGAAATCCTTGACCGAACATGTTCTGGCCTGTGCAAAGATCCGACATTCTGTCTTTTGAAATTCAGCAGTGCCTCGAAATGCAACAATCATTCGCTCACTAAAATGATGAAGGTATACATGAGCATGGGCTCCTCCATGAGGAGCAAGCAGGAAAGAGTTTAGTGGGCAGGCTCCAGCCGGAGATGTTTTGGAGACGTGGGTGTGTGTAGGATTTGCAGACATGTCTACCAAAGGGGATAGCCACCATCGCCAAAACACCGGTTAGCCTGTTTCCAGAGTGCCTCCCCAGAAACAGAAATGACCGCCAGTTTACAGCCAATAATGGGTTTGTAGCAGTTATTGGCATATTCCGGGCATATACTGGCATATACCTGGAATATACCACAAACCCCACATGGACAAGGGTTTGCCCCCTTAGGGGCAACCCAAAATATTGCAACAAATACTAAAGACATTGCTCAAGACATTGCTCTTTTCCTCAAGACATTGCTTTAGGAATAACATTGTTTGTGCTACTTTGTGCTCTGTAGTTTTTTTATATTGAGAAAGGAGAGAAGCTATATGAAGGATGACATGGAATATATGAGAAATTCGAGTTGCTTTTCGAAATTCAAAATTTTGATTGATTTCGCTTGATATGTGCTTTTTATTGAATATTCGAGAAGAAATTCATGTTGCTATTTGTAATTATGATTGATATATTACTTAGTATCTGGTTCCTATTCTAGATAGTTCATTAGATAACTGCCAAGAATTTAAATAATAATCATCTTATCTATTAAAAAGGGAGAGTGTTGGGTTGCGTGCCAGAACGCCGCATGTGCAAACGCATGCGACGTTCCCTTCGGCCCCCTGCGGGACGTTATTGGCGATATCGGCCGTCAATTTCAAATGCTTTCATCTTTCTTCTGTCTATCTTTTCCTTTCTGGACACAGCCGTCCCAAGATGCGAATCTCCATCGCTAATACTAGCGCTGCTTCATCAATGTAAGAGTTGGCATTACCCCAAGCATTTGTAAAGCATGCTTTACATCGGGAACAAGATTGAGTCATTCATTGTTCAAATTTCTTCTTCCGGCTATAGCTTTCTGAGCTTCGTCGTTTCTTTGTTTTTCAGCTCTTCCTTCCTTGCGGCAGTGCTCGGAGCTTTTAAAAACTACCGTGGCTGAACAAACAAAGCTTGCAATATTTGGCTTTAAGAGGTTCTGAAGTGACTCTATTTTATCTCGGTAAATATCATTTTCTACTGTTATGCCTTAATAAGTAGTTTTAGCAACAAGACACTCTAATAATATTGAAACTTTTTTCTGTATCCAGATTTGCTGGTTTTTGCTTATCAACCAGCTCACAGAGGCACGAATGGACTACTAAATAATGTCCAATAAGCTGGTACGTCACTCATGCAAGCATTATTGCTATTGCTGTACATGCATTTAGTGCAGGTCCAAACATGTAAATAGGTTATATCTGCCTCTTTCATTTCATTCTTTCTTTGTAATTGCATATATGATGCATTCACTTTAAGTTATATTATCATTTGAGTTTTCATGTTCTACTAGAATTTCTAGAACGTATAGTTATAGGAAGCATAGCTTTCATCAAGGAATCCATCATGCTGGCTATTCTGCTATCACCAAAAGCCATTTATAATAACTCCTATTTCTGATTGCCTATTTGATGCATTTGCTGTAAGTTTCGTACCATTGATTTTTATGTCCTACGAGAATTTCTAGAGCGGTCCATGGTAGCAAGGAGCATGGTGTTTATCAATAATCCATCATACTAGCTATAATGTTGTCACCAAGAACCATCTACATTAACGGTTTCACAGGCTGTTGTTGTTATATAGCAAAGTTATTTGAATTTTTAGAGGTTATATGATAATATACTAGGCGGATTGAAAGCTAATGTGCATTATAGGATTTGCTATTCTGGTTTGCTTCTTCTAAATATATTATATGGTTACCTAAGTTCTGTAATTATTCTGGTTATTACAGCTGGGTTTGCTTCTTCTAAATAATGTGGTTACCTAAATTCTTTAAGTCTATTCAAGTTCGGATATTCACATGTTTGCCACTTTATAATCTTAACAAAGGGCAACGTCGTCAATGCCTTCTGTGATCCACCTCTTTGAATCTTCCTCTGCAAGGAAAAGCTATGCTGATGTGCTTTTCATGTCAAAATAGAAAAGACTATGTACTGTGTTTTTCAATCTTTTCTAGCATCTTTAAGCATGTGCATGTTATGTAATTAGCTAGCATAACATTGATATAATGCTGAGGTTAAACATGTTTGTTCTAATGCTAATAGATAGGATTGCTCACTTATGTTCTATTGTTTTGCATTGGCATCATTTTCAACCATTTGTTCTATGAAACATTTTATTTCTAGAGTTTCTTCATTTTGTTTTTGTCATTTACAGGCATTTAGTTGTGGGTATTCCCAGGCATTAAGTTGTGGGTAATCACACGCAATGATATAGGTGTAAGTAATTCTTACGATTTGTATTTCTTACCTTCTTTTTAGTGCCATTGCAGCTATTCCACACATCATGACTAATGCCCGACATTGTCGGGCACACGTTCTATAGTTCCTTATAACATCTTGGTATGTACTTCCTATTCTAGATAGTTCATCAGATAACTACCAAGAATTTAGGTAATAATCATAGTTCCTTATAACATCTTAGAATCTGCGTAAGTAAACATTTCTATGATGTAAATAGCACATGTTTGGGGTCCTCATGTCTATTTGTAAAGGAGGTATTGTGTGGTATGGAAATAAATTCCAATGATGCATTCAACCTCAACATAACGTGAATCTCCTGTAACTCAAAACCCAACAAATTCATTGACATTTGAGATACGTGGTAGGGGTTTTTATGAAATCGGCTATGAATTTGTAACATGGCTATTGAACCTTGAGGCGGGATGCCAATGCAAGTAGAGAGAAGGAGCACAAGAAACCCTGGGACAACTGGAATGCATAAAGTAAAAAAGGCATAAAAATCGTATACAAAAAACCAACTACAGTTACCACCAGAGCGCAGAAAACAAAAATTGTAGAATCAACGTACCAACAAACTACATAGAACACCTAACGACAAAAGGAACATAAAAAAGAAGGACACAATGTAACCCCCGGTAGGGAAATGAAGCTATAGGAACAACAAACAAGGCCATGACGATGTCAACAATGTAAAGATCTCAAATGACTAATGAACCAGAAAACGCCACACTAGTAAAAGAAACTATAACCCAAACTAACCTAACCAGATGTTCAAATTGCTCTTGCTCTTGCTCCTGCTTCTGCAGAGGCTTCTTCACGCCCTCACCTCCGTATCTCGAAGATCTCTCTTCACAAGTTTATCAGATCTGGTAGGCAAGATCCCAGTACCTAACCTCCAAACTGCAGATCTCCTGAGCTTGTTTAACCACTCAAAATAATCGAATATACAACCTTGTTTGGCTTGGAAGGAGAGCCCTGGATTTGCTTATGGAGAAACATATTCTAAGACGTCTGGTTTTGCAGGGTCGTTTTTAAGAAAAAATCTGTGCATTTAGTCATACCTGGTCGCCTCTTTGCTGTCTAACGATAGGCTCATCCAAGTGAAAATAAGACCAGCATCACAAGTACGGAATCAGAAGTAAAGAACCAAAGCAATACGACATAACTAGATCTGCTCAATATTCCATCCCATGTTCAAGATGATGAATGACATCCGGTTTAAAACTAAAATCAGGCCTGTAGGAGGTTCCCAGTCAAGCTCCGGCATACTCCAAACATGGATGTCCATGACAAAGAAAAAACAGTCGAAGGAAATTAGTTGGCCAGATTGGAAGGATTCGAAGGCAAGATGCCTGGGTCGGAATGGTTAGGGCCGCGAGCGGCCAAAGGAATTACCTAGGTTTTCTTTTTTCCCAACTATGGATTCATAAAATAAATTAGTAGATCTAATGGTTGAGATGAAATTAAGCTGACGTGGCATGACACGTGGCATATCTAGAATTGCAAAGAAAGTGTGCACCTCGGGTTAGGCAACCCCAAAAAAAGGGTTTGGGGGAGGCGTGGGAGGGAGAAAAAAAATGCACAATTTCATCAATTCTGCAGGACTAGTTCAAGAAATTGTTAAAAAAAAAAAAATTCAAGAAAGTGAAAGTAAACAAGGTGCTGCGCACGGAGGGTTGCCCTCCGTGACCCAAAGGTGAAGTGGCTTAAATCATACTTCAAAGTCATGTTTTCACAATCAATCAATATTGCTACTTCAAAACAATACAATACTTGATACTTGATTCTTGTTTTCAACAAGAATTTCATCCTTGATCCCTAAAATATTACTCTAGATCTGGAAAGGGCCAGAGTCCTATCACGCTATTCCATAACTCAACATTGGTTTGAGCACATACAATATTTTATTCAACTCAATGTCTCAACCTCAACCATTTAAAGTGATTAAGAGAAATGACAAACAAAACCTTTTGAGTTAAATATGCATATTCGAGTTAACATCATTTGTGTTCAAATCGTCTGTTTGAGATGTTGCTCTATTAATGCTTTCAATTTTAAACACCGATTTTATATTAAATAGACACGTGAATATATTGTTGCTATCATGGCAATGATATGGATTTAAGTTTGTGGCGTTTACAAAATAATTTGGCCCAAACTGTTCTTGTGTCAATCATTATATTGTATAGACCACATGACATCAATTTATCTCCAAAAAAAAAAAAGTAAAAGAACCTGCATGAACTGTAATTGTGCAAAAATGGAGGGGTCGTATTTGTAGTTTCTTTATTATTTGCAAGCCGAGGCAAGTGTTTTTACTTGTTTGCTAGGACTTCCCTCAAGAATTCACATCTCCTCAAGGGAACATATTAAATATCATAAAATTTGGGTGGACAACTTTCTGCTCCACTATCGAATCACGTGATGCCACATGGCATTTATTCTTTTCTCTGCGAAGGGCCCTTTGGCTGACCCAAAAAATGGCCCACTGGGACATTCTCCTATACGAAACTATAGATCTAGAGCGCCCATTTCATTATAACTCTCGTAAGGCCATAATAGTGGAGGGCGATGCCCTAACTGACCAGGAAAAAAAAATGATACTTACCAAAAAGTTGACTTGAAAATGTCCTTCAAAGGAGTAGCAGTTCAAGGCAAGAAATCATCTTGTCAATTTCCCAGCACAGTTTTGTCGCTCTCTTGTTTTCAAGGAGCCTACAATACCCTATAAGAAGAAAAAAGCCAGTTGAATCAAGAACATGGAGAATGATGGAGTTCAAAATATCTGCATATTCAATTGCCAAATTGAGAGACATGCATTGGGCAGGAGCAATTTCGTAACACCTTAGCTTCTCTCTGGGTATATTAGCGACCAAATGTCTATGTTTTACTAGTAACCATGAAGCAGAGGTGCTTTCAACATGGTGCTTTTAGGAAGAGTGACTCAACCACCTTAAACCACGCATTGCATTTAAAATTAATTGACTACCTACTCAAAGGTTCCAATATAGTGTAGACACAGATTTGGAAAGAACCCAATATCAGAATGCCTGTAGGGCTATGCAACGTGGGAGATGCTTATTGTTGGGTTCATCTAGTGGAGAAGCCTACCCACGGAGTTTGCCCATTCTGTCTTAAGGATCGATTGCTCGCGCATATTGCAAAAACTGAGCAACAGCGTTGCTTCCTAATTTCAATTCTTTGAATTGTGAAATAGACATGGAAATTACTGCTAGGATGCAAAGGCAGGATCATATGCAAAGACATGATCAGGGACCAGAATCCCATCAACATATCACCTTATCAAGGTGCAAATCAACAGGCAAAGATTCTAAGGTAAATTTAATTCAGCTTCCACATTCTAGCAGGAATAGTAACACCAAAAGGAAATCTTGGATATCCGCTCTGGTCGGCGGATTTAAGGGAAAAGGCAAGCTTACCTATGAGATGATTTCATCTCTAATATTTGAGAATGTAAATCTGCCCGGACGGGTTGTGCCATCTTCGCCAAACCACTGCTACTTCCACGATGAGAAGGATTTGGGTGAGATCTCCCCACGCCGGAGCAAAAGCGAGGCATTAGGTGTGCAGACTACGGAGGCCCTATCTTTCTCCATTTTAAAATTTAACTGTAACATGCGCAATATGGAAGACGCTGTAGCAGTAATATTCAAGGAATTGCAAAGCAAAGTTGGTATAAAAACAAGGTGCAATTTGCAGGTTTATGACTGGAGCAAACGTGAATACTTAAAAATCTTTCATGGTGCAAGACTACATAAGTAACGTCCTTCTCAAAACTATGATGGATGCTCACCAGTGGCTTTAGCTGTAAGCTTATGTACTTTAAAATACAATCTTTGTACATATTTAATATATTTATGAGCATCTTCATTGTTCCTAAAATTCCCACTTTCACAAATATATTTTCAAAATTCTCTTGGCTTAAACAGTAATTTGTAATACATTTCGGTTTGCTTTGCATGTATAAAGACACCTTCCCTTTTTTAGCATCTTGCAATATGTTTCCAACTTTTCAACCGCTGCCTTTTTCCGTCACCATGTCTAGCCTTAAGGTTGTTGCGCATACCCATGCACTCCTCATCAAACCATACCTTGTCACCTTTTTTTTGCACCGCGTGCGAAAAAACATGTCTCACAGCTTCTAGAATTTCGTCCACAAAAGCCTGGTTATGTTCTATATCCTTCGGAGGTGTCCAATGAAGGCGTCCAGTCCATAAACACCTCATTTATGTAATTTTCACACTCTTCCCTTTCCTCATAATCTAGCCACAATTGTTTTTTATTTCTCTTCAAATCCACAGCCCTTTTTATTGCACCCATGTACGGACAAATTAAAGATAAGAGGACGATGTTCTGACTCTGAAAGGGTCTAAGATCAACTGCTCTTTGCAAGAGATGCATCAATGTGAAAGTCCCATATCAACTGCTCTCTTGCGATTGTCTATCCACAATCACATAGTCTACTACACTGATGCCTCTTGTCTTATCTGTAAACTTTTCTGATCCCCGATATCTATTGCATCCATTTGGGATTAGTAAATTGAAGCATCTATTGCATAAGACAGCCCATTGAATTTATGACCATATCTGTAGAGTACATTTCCAATTCAGACTCCCTATATGCCAAGCTTCTTCCTCTTGTAACCAAAGAGGGTTTTGCACATTAAAAGCGACGAGACATGTTCTCTTGTTGGTCTTGCATTAAAGTCATCAGTTAAAACTATTCAGCCCCTTCGTGAGAAATACAAAAGCTTATAAACACAAAGGAATCTCGTTTACAAGACCTCTACTCTTATTATTGGGCCCTTTTTGTGAGAAATAGAAAATATTGAGCTCAAAAAAACAAAATGATCTCATTTACAAAGATCTCTGCTCTTTTATAAATGTCTGCTGATAATAGAGAAAAATGCCAAATAAGAGATGCAAACATTTCTAACCACAAATATTGCAACTTCTCACATATCTTGCTCATTTTGATATTAGAAGAGACGACGTGCTAATCCTCCTTCTCCTCTTCCTGTAACCTAGGGACAACATTTGAAACCTAAGCACTAAAATTCCAGAGGCACATCATTTCAGTGGCATTCTTGCATGGAAAAAGAGGTAATGCATAATGACTTCATATTAGATAAGATAGAACTATAGTAAGATAATCATAAAGCAAGCCATGGCCAGTAGCACTACATCACTATGACCATCAACAGCAATTATGTAGCTACATTGACTTAGAAGTTTAGTTTCAACTCTCATACATTGACTTAGAAGTTTAGTTTCAACCTCTCATACCTTGCTGGAGCTCAAAATACTCCTGAAAGTTCCTTGCCCAGGTCGCCAAATCTTTAAAATAAGAAGTTACATTAGTTACAATGAGCAATGCATAAGGATGATAAAAGAGAGAACATGCACCGAGATATGCAAAAGCAAGCTGAGTGCTTCATACCTGAAGCCTTAGGCAACCATAGAAGGGAAAATGCATGCCAAGGTATATAATCGTGTATAAATACCAAGGAAATTGTCGTGCCCACATCAGATGTTGTGTATGGCAATGGTGATATTGAAAAAGACATTTGCTATGGCCACAAAATGTTTACCTCACTGGACTGATTATCTTGGATGTGAAATACTTGGAGATTTTTAAATGCTTACAGAATTTCCACATGGTTTGTAAGGGCTGCCATCATTAACGCAGGATGTATGCTTTTTCTTGGGCAACCTTCTCTAAGATATGCCACATGCACAGATTCTGAACCATCACCAAAGGATTCTTCAAAGGCAAAAGATGAGATACCTCCATGATGAAGGCACCGAAGAAGCAATGACTAAATGGCAGCTCTAGAAGTACCATATTAAAGTTGAGGGTGCAAAACGCTTTTGCAGTTGCCATTGTTACCCCAAATGAAAATAAAGAAATGCACAACTGAAGGAAGATGAACTACTAATTCAGAGTTTCAATCTGCAGATTAGCACCCATAGAGGAGACTTACATGCAATGGGACGAAATGCACAAATCTTTGGCTCCACTAAACCAATCTGGATGAACTTGAAGACTGCTTTGTATATGCTGCATAAACTAATTCTTCAACCTGATATTGACTCCATCCATTGCATGCTGCAATGTTGACCGCATGTCTCTCAATCAAGAAGAACGCATCTGATGTTGTAGCTGCAAAAGCGGACCCAAAACAAAATTGTTAAAGCTTCAATGTACTTGGTGTTGAAGCAGACTTTTTGCATTTTCTATCCTTGGTGCAGCTAGCTCTGTTTGATGACCTGAAGACCCCTCTATATCTATCTCAAATGGCTTCAATATGGTGTTTTCCATCGTTGAAGTATCCGATATATTTGAACATATTGATGCTTCATATTGCTTCAAAATCACAGTACGCATAGGAGCACCTATAGACACGTAATTGAAATGATCTTAATGAAAAGGGGGCAGATAAACAATCAAAACTTCAAAACCTATATCACCTTTCTTAAAATGAAGGTGAGATGCGAATGCAAATCCAACAGCCATAGTAAACCCCATGCCTATCTGTAATAAACCTGCCACATGCAAGTAACAACCCGTTGCCATTGCCTTCAGCATTATAACCAAGATAAAGCAGAATACTGACCTCATTTATAGTCATTGGAAGCAGTGCCAACTGTAGACAATCCTGCATAGGAATCTGCTATGGCAGTCGTCCAAGTCCATCCATGATCTTTGAACACCTCCGTTTGTAAACTTCACTTTTGATGGTTTGAGCTCAAGACGGATAATATCATCGTCAATGTCATTGTAGTTGCAATAATGCGTAAATCCCAACAACATACATTATCCCAGGAGGAGAGAAATGTGCATCATTGGAGCAAGTTATGGCACTAAACAAGTTGTTGGCAGTGAATATTTCAGTTAACCTTTATATCCAAAGTTCCATTTAACAATTATAAAGAAAGCCAACGGTATAGAATGGGCTCTTGCCTTTAGAGATTGAAACTGAAATAGAGGTGCAGGAATCAAAGAGGGCAATGAATATACATATTGAAACTTATCAATCTGACTTCTAATGAGGCTACGAGTTTGTGAAGATCATAGGAACCTCCTCATGATGCCATAATCACGAGTTATAATCATGAGTTTAAGTCTTTAAATGAGTAACCAATCAGCTTTACAGTTAAGATTTAGGAGACATGACGCAGTTGGGCCATTTAAGATATATTGCTGACCAGAAAATTGAATGTTTGACTAACTAAGAGCTATCGACTCAAGTCAATCCTCTTTGGCATCTAAGGATAAGAGTTCCAGTATGGAGGTTTCTAAACAGCACTACATTCTATTTTGGATGACTATTACATCCAACATACTAAACCTGAAGTTCAATAGTGCTCTAATATGCTGGGTGGTGACCTCACTGATAGATTCCCAAACATAATTCAGCCAAAAGCCTGCTGTATGGGTAGAAAAATAAGCATTAAAATGCAATAAAATTCCTGCATGAACAGCTGCTTCTCTACTATATTCGGACAAGCGGCACAAAATTATGTCTTATTAGTCATGCTTACACTGATCAGACACTTGCATAAGTCTTGATGGCACGTTGTTATGTTGCCAATAAGAACATGAAAACACAAAAACTTTCCAAGAAAACAGCTCACTACTTTCTCATGTGTTACATTGGCTCAGGTGTTGAAGGTTCAGCATTGTGATCTCCGTGTGTTCTCCTTAACTTCCCACGAGTTGAAGGTTCATCATTGTGGTCTTCGCGAGTTCTCCTTAACTTCCCACGAGTTGAAGGTCCAGCAATGTGATCTTTGCGAGTTCTCCTCAACCTCCCACGAGTTGAAGGTTCAGCATTGTGATCTTTGCGAGTTCTCCTTAACCTCCCACGAGTTGAAGGTTCAGCAATGTGATCTTTGCGAGTTCTCTTCAACTTCCCACAAGTTGAAGGTTCTGCATTGTGATCTTTGCTAGTTCTCCTTAACTTCCCACACCAGCAATCGAAAGCTTCCTCAAGAATCTGTGGTTTACAGTCAGACTGAATCCACACTTTATAAATCTTCTTCTGATTTATCATTGGAAGAGATTTAACAGCATTGCAAAACAATTTACCCTTCAGAAGCTTACAATCATATTGAGCAATAATAGGCAACCATTTACTTAGGAGGGCCACTCTCACTGCAATGGATACCATCACTTTTCCATTTTGCAGTGCCTCAAATATACGATTCGCAAAGGTAAAAACTGTAACCGGATAATATATTGTTCTCTCTTGAAATTCAACCACTTTTTCATCAGCAAATATCTCGAATGCTCTCTCAGCAACTTCAAATTCATCGAAGTTGTCAAGTATCCACGATGGCACTGCATCCTCTTCCATAACCCCATACAGTTCACACCAGGACTCAATGCAGACTTTAAAAATCATCTCCTGATTCATCATTGGCAGAGATTTAACAACATTGCAAAGCAATTCACCCTTCAAAGACGTGTAAAAATGTCGAGCAATATCAGGCAACCATTTCCTTAGGAGGGCCACTCTCACTGCAATTGATACCATCACTTTTCCATTTTGAAGTGTCTCAAACATGTGATTCATAAAGGAAGAATTAAGCCCACATGCATTTTGTATACCATCAATCACTTCCTGGTCATCAGCAAGTATTTTAAATACTTCCTCAGCAACTTGACATTTATCCAATTGGTTAAGTATCCACTCCAAATGAGATGCCAGATTTGCCAATACATCATCTTCCAAAACCCCAAATGGCAAATCGCTAATTAGCACCTGCGTAACATGTCGAAACTCTTCCAGCAGAATGACATCGTTCAATGTTCCAAATGTGGGGAAACAGATGGGCTGAATATTGTCTATCATCGTTCTCTCAGCATCATCCCTGGCCCCACATCGAATCAATCTAAGAATAATTTTCTTCATCACATCCACAGGGTTATCAGGTATAGAGAGCTTATCTGCAAGACCTGGAGTGGGTGTTAAATGGAAGGTAGAAATGCAAGACCTGACCAATTCTTCCTCCTCAATGCTCCAAGCAACAATTTCCAGATAATGCATGCAAGCAGTGATACAAGCGTGGAACAAAAGCTGGGCGGCTACCTCTAAGACCCCAACAGCCTCCTCAACGCTGCCAAGAGAACGACGGAGCGATTTTTTGGGCACATACATCAGTTCCATACATCTTACATATACATGTAAATTTTTGCACTTGTCCAAAGTTAGCTGCAAAGGACGTTTGTCATTGCTTGATGCCCAACGTTCTGAAAGACAAGCTCTGAAGTATTCTGATTGAAGAAGGACTTGGGAATGGAGATGCAAGAGTGCAAATGTCTCACCTTCCATTGGCTCGAGCCTGAGCACCACATCTGCAGTCTGGATATCTCCAAACTTGAAGGCAAAATCACCTGCGGGGTCGCTACTGATTTCTTCCATGAGATTTCTTCGACCTGGGCTCCTCTGCGAGCAACGATTTTTCCCTCCAAAATGGGCTGGGATAATGTATTTAGGGTTTTGCAATATCTGCTAACTTATCCCTTTAGTTAATTGCCAAATATTAAATTTCATTGCGTTTTCCATGCTTTTTAATCAGATTGAAGTTTGGTCTGCAAGTAACCCAGTTCATTCAAGCAAGAAGTTCTTGCCACGTTTTATAAATGACATGGGAATGGTCAGGAATTAGCTCGATTCGTTGTTGCTCAAAACAATTCGCTGGCTTTGATGTATATTCAATTCATCCAATGCATGAGATTTGGGCATCGGGTGAAATGGTCGTAAACATGCTATTTTGCTTACCTATGAGGTGACCAATGAGGCATTTTGCTATTTTGGTGACCAATGAGGCATGCTTATGATGATTTGCTTACCTAAGTTTCTTGATGTTCAAAAAGGTAGTAAGGCAGAACCCGAACGTTAGACAAGCGTGCTAACTAGGTTTGCATGTAAAACATGTGCTTAGATTTTCTTCACATGGAGCTGCTATTGTATTCAGACATAACATGCTAAGTAAAGGTGTGATTGTTGTTTCATGGAAATATGGACAAGTCGTTATGTTTTTCCTCCGATGATAATCATAACTTGCTCCTCTAAAAATACATGCTGAATGAGACCTTGGGAAGCCAGCTACATGCAAGAAGAAGGCTCTCTTTGATTGGAACACTAGATATAAAGTTTTCTACAAGCTATATCTGGATTTGGATCTCATGTTGCAGATTTTGGGCTATTCATATACGCATTGTGTGAATGCCCAAGTTTTTATATTTGAAAGCTTGTTTAACAACTTTCTCAAATACTAGGAAATGACATAAGGCCCTTTTTATGCATGGAATTTATCAATTTGACAACATTGCTTGTGATGAGGAGGAAAATTAGATTCAGTATGTTGTATTTGCATTGAACAAAGCCATTACTTGCATAACTTGTATCATTACTAGAATCATAATAACTTGTTTTAGTCTGGATACTACTTCTTATATTTCAATAATTAGAGGGTACTTGTGAGTATTAGCATCACTTTAAAATGATTAAAGAATGGTTGCCAAGAGGACTTTACCTATTTAAAATTTCAAGGTTGCACAAAGGAAAAGAAGAATATAATAGAATATTTTTTATTGTCAACGGAGAGAAGGGATGCACACTGATATCAGAGAGCCCACCTGGTCCAACACCTGTATGATGAGTGTTGGATCAGTGTTGATACATCACAACTAGTAGCAAGATTGTGATCTCCATATTATATATCTTGATGCTCCTCTGCATGCGAGATCACCATCTCCATGCTAAATGGAGATGAGATCTGAAATCTATGAAGACCAATATCAAGTTGATGTCGCTCAAAGAGATTATGAGCCAAAGGCTTGATCAAGAGATCTGCTATATTGTCCGTGTATGAACATGCTCAATCTGAACATGTTCATCAACCACAAGATTCCTCGCAAAATGATAGTGCTTGAGGGCATGCTTAGACTTTGGATGTCAAACTTCAGCAAAGCACCAATTAATGCCACCTTTGTCATTCATAAGCATCCTTGTTGGTCCATGAGTTCTTTGCCCAATGCATGCAAAGAAATTTCTAAAAGCCATTGATCTTATGTACTGTTGTAGATGCGAGTTAATACCCTTGACTTTGTAAAATCAAGCATTTCATTCAAAAATATATACCTCCCATAGTCATAGGTTTTAGCAACAACTAAATGAATTCATGCATATTGTGCTCCCAAATGAGATAACAATGCTTGTCGAGTTACTTATGACCAGTCTCCCATCCATATTTCATTCTAGTGGTGTGGACATTCATGACTGTATTCTCCCTTCCATTTGCTTCTTAAATTCAATGTAATGAATTCCATTTACGCATCTATCATCTCATTGTCTACTACCTTCTTTTTTCTTGCACATGGTCGCTCCCATGGCCTCCAAAGCATCTTCAAATTATTATGCCACTAATTTATGTCTCCCCTTCTTCCCATATATGTACATAACGTTATTTATGAAGATCTCAAAACATGAATCTTGTTAAGGTATATCCGCTCAATGCAAAGCATTAAGTGGGGCAAGACTTTATATCTAATGAGAACTAGTTGTTTAAATGTGTGGTAAAGTTTTTGAGCACTATTGGTTTTAAAGAATAGCTAAATTATCCCACCTCCTCTAAAGTTGATTTATTATTACTATTTTGATACTACCAGTCAACTAATCAATTAAATTTGTCCAATAAAGTTAATTTGCAAATGCATGTATCTAATCTCATCTATTAAGTTTCCAAAATGTTATTTTGGTCTGGTGTTACATAAGGTTTCCTAAGGTTTCTAAGTGTATTCGTATGCTATTTTGGTATAAGTCTGATGTCAACATATGGGTTTTGGTCCTTCAATGGTCTGTAGGATTTTGTTTCGAAATTTCAGTTTTTAGTAGGCCAGTCGTGGCGATGCCTTCGTGTCCGCGTGGAGCGGATGGATCAGAGGAGATGGAGTTCCGCCCACAGCTCAGGAGGCCGTCGGCATGCCGTCTTGCAGTAGCAGGTGAGTGTCGTGTTTGTTTTTGTGGATGTTGTGTGGGAGTGGTTCATATTTATGTGGTGTGAATCGGCTGGTCTTGGCAAATCTTTGGAGGTCGCCTTCATCCTTGCTCTGTGCTTGTTGTGTTGCTGGTATACTGGATTTTCTGTTTCGGCTGTGCTATTCTGCAACCCAGGTAACATGTTGAAGAGGGCAGCTAGATCTAGAAAACAGAGTTTGCCTCCTGAAGCTAAATTCCCTTGTGTTGATGATGCTTTTTCTGTGGGGGGATAGGGAGGGTATGTCGAAGGGTAGGGGTAGAGTAGAGGGTGAGGATGAGGGAACCGGTTTGTTGGATGTAAGCCTTACTTTGGGTTATGCTGGGACTAATGTTCCCCTTCCCATGTTTGAGAAACTTGTGGATTTCTTGAAGACCCAGACTGATGCTGGTGCTGTAGCCCTTGAAAGGGGATCAGACCTGGACCACTTGCACTGCCAAGGGGTGCTTAGGACCACCTTGAAGACTCCTCGTGCCGTAAATGCTGCCATCAAGAGGTTCTTTGGGTGGGGAGCTCAAAGACCGGCGGGCATCCTTCTGATATGCAAGGCGCTTAAAAATAACAGAATGCATTGTTTTGAGGGATTAGTAGGATACTGTTTAAAGGACTTTGGTAAAGTCCATTTCAAGGTTTGTTTGCATAATGTTTCTGAGAGGCAGGTCGAGATGGGGAAGGATCTCTATCTGCTTCATGGTGCAGGTGACTTGAAGAGTGTCGTTGTGTTGGATAACAAAAATCTGTTGCACAGGGCTCATCACTTTGTTAAATACCATGGCAGGAAGCAACTGACTGCTTCTCTGGTTTATACTGTATGCCGGATGCTCAGGACTGGCAAATTCATTTTGTCTAGTCAATGAATCTTGCCTACTAACTGTGCTTTTATTTCAGAGCATTGGGTGAAGGCTGCATGGAGAATAACTCTCAATCCCTCATAGGCCATGCCTAGTGACGTACGATGTGTGATTTTTAATGTTCCTGCAGGTATGCAACCTGTGGAGCAAATAGGTAAGGCACGGAAGAGGTACTGTGATGATGTCCCCAGTCCTGGAGATGGGGATGAGGGTTTCGTGGACATTGATGACAATGAATACAGGCCTGGAATGGAAGGGACTTCTGAGCAAGCTTATTATATCTCCTTGGATTGTGTTGATTACACAATGGCTGTGAATTGATCATTAGTTCTGCAATTTATGTTTATGTTACTTGGCAGTAGTAAGCCCTTTCGATGAATGCTATTTCCCTCTCTTTTAGTTCTGCAGCATGTTTTTTTTGTTGTAGGGTTACAGTACTGACTTTAGATGCATGCCATTGTTTCCGGATGCCCAGATGGAGAATGGGCACCAAGAAGTGGCTGATCTATCTGCACCTCCTGACAGACCCCCTGAGCCTCCATTGCCTCAACCTGCTGCTCCTCAGCACCCTTCTGTAGAAAGCCTTATTTCCAATGGCCTGCCACATCCTAGTATAGCATCTCCAGATGCAGAACATGCCCATGTGGCATCGGAATTACTCACTAGCGTTGTTAACATAAACACACTTGCTGAAACTGTTGCAGCATCCGTGCGTTTGCTGCGCATGCAATTGGGTCGTCTCTTTCATGAACTTGAAGAGACAATTGGTACTATGGAGTGGGATGAGGTCGTTGTCTCCACAAGATAAAGGCAGGCACTTAGAAGTCATATGAACTTGGCACGGGGGCTGCTGCTGCGAGAATTCAGGCATATTGATAGGTACTTTGGTATGATGTTGCAATTCCATTGTCATCTCTTCTGGCTCTAACATGCGCACATGCGTAGGACAGGCTTGCGAGGAGGCACGCGAAGGCTTTAAACATTACAACCAACTGATGTCAAGTGATCTGTTGTGGAACTTTGAACTGTTTGTTGCTGCTATTTCCTTCATGTAGTTGCATTGCATGGTGTGCATGGAGCATGAACAGTGCATTACGAAAAGTTAAAAATGTTTTGCTGAATTTTCCTTCTTAACTTAATTGCATGTGCATTTGCTTGTTTGATCATTTGCACGGGATTAGCCCCCTGCCATAATGGGGAGCCCTTTGGGGAGCCCCATTATGGTTGGCGAAGCATCAGGGTACTGGCTTCGGCCAGCGAGGTTCAACTCCTCGTGCTTCATTATCTTATTTCTGTGTTTATTATGTTATGAACTGCCGTAGCATGTGCAGCAGGTTGGTGTGCAGTTTGTGAAGGGAGGTAGGCTTGGGCTTGCATGTAGACGGCTCCCCTGTAAATCAGTTGTGCAGAATATTGATTCATTGCAGACACGCTGCTTTAACTGTATGTTTGCAGAACAGGTTGAGTTGTTTGGTACTTGTGTGTATGTACACAGTTGACTTCAATCGAATACATTCTCATGCACCTTAGGGTGACGTGGAAATAGGATTTTGACCCCATCTTGACTTGGGTTGGACGGTTCTGGTTTAGGGACAGGGCATATGATTAAGAATATGCCCTTTTTCGATGGTCAGGATAGAGCGATTATGCTTGCCGTATTACTGAAATAAAGGGTCGTACCACATTTTATTTTAAAGTTATAGAGTCACTAGTGGTTTAAATACGTGTCTAAAGGAGAAGAATCCATAGTTTATAACTTACAGTCATGATGGATTGAAAGATATGTTAATGGCATAAACCGCAAATCAGAGGAACCACATTAATTAGGATGGGTTCGTTAGTCTAACAATGTTTGATGAGTTATCGCAGAACATGGACAGTACGACGTAAATGAACATCTTGTGGAGGAGTATGAGCGAACTTTGCAAGTTATCTGCCATCCTTTATCTATGAAAATATATAAAGGTGTCAAGTCCTCTAAATGAATTGAGGCCATTTCTAATTGAATTGAAATGAAAGACCTCTAAATGAACTGAGGCAATTTTTAGCCTAAAGGGCTGGACTTGAATATTTCTGATTGTGGACTCAATCAGGGTTGCAACCATGGATTTGGTTGTGGTATATATTTCTAGTTGAGAAATCAACTAGGGTTGCAACCATGGATTTGGTTGTGGTATATATTTCTAGTTGTGGATTTAACTAGGGTTGCAACCATGGATTTGGTTGTGGTAGATATTTCTAGTTGTGGACTCAACTAGAGTTGCAACCATGGACTTGGTTGTGGTAAATTTGCCATATAATTCCTTGATCGAGGACGATCAATCCTGGGAAGGGGAGGAATTGATATGGTGCTCGGGGGAGCGGTTCAGGCCCAACGCATCCGGAGTTACATATTAGCAATTAATGTGTCAAGGGTGGTCCAAGCTTTAAACTATGGTTTCAAAATATGGTTAGGGTCATGGAAGTAATGAACCATTGGTCATTTATTTTTAGTTAAAAACACGGCTGATAATGGGTCGCGGATCTTTATCCGCAGAAACAAATCGAGACCATAACAGATCTCCCGGAATTGAAAGGAAAAGGCAAATCCGGCCCTGCCAAAAGGCAAATCTTAGATATTTCTGGCCGAAATCCTGAATGCAATGATTTCTTACCCTTTTGGAATGGAAAAAGGTCTTCCTGGAAATAGCCTGGTCGCTGCCTATATAAGTAACTGATCCTCTTATTTCTTGCATAGAGTCACCGGTTGAATCCAGAATAGAGTCTTCGGTTGAATCTTGAGCAGAGTTTTCAGTCTTGCCTACTATCTTAGTCGGTTGAATCTGTGCTTGAATTAAGTTCTTGGATGCGATTGGGAATGCAAGATAACGATTTCTTGCAGTCCCTGGACCCGGTTGGGTGGAGAGCTTTGGGCTAAAGGCCTGGTTTTATAGTAGTTAATGATTATATGTCTATTTTCTGATTGCTGATATTCAAAAAAGAAGCTTTTGCATCATGCAGTTTGTTCTAGCATAATGCACTAGTCTAGATACGAGTAGGTCTCAAGTTCGAGTCTATTTACAGGCTTGTATAAAAGTGAAGTGGTTGAGGGAAGGACCCAATGGGCAATGTTGTGTTGTGTGTCCATCGTATAGACAAATTAGTGGGCAATGTTGTATTGTGTGTCCATCTCATGACAAATTAGTCTCAACTAGATGCAAAAAGTGTCCTCCATGTGATATTAACACAATAGAAACTAGTTCGTCGTATTTGTTTCTGTCTATCTATCTATCTATTTGGTAAAAAGTAAAAAACGACATGTCAACATAGTGATTGTCAGCTTGAGCTTCAAATCTTGGACGAAAATCCATTGGAACTTTTTTTTTTTTTTGGGAACTTCTAAACCTGATGCCTGAAATTCTCGCATCCTGAGAGTCATGCACCGCAGCCTAAGCCTCTGGATATGCGACATGATATGGTGCAGCCTAAGCTTTTGGACATAGCTGCAGACGAAGACGCGAAAAGGACTTAGCTTTTGGATATGCTGACAAGGAGCCAGGAACAGAGAAAAAATGAAAAACATAAAGCATTTAAGTTTGGCGATTTGTGCCAAGGTAGCTTTGCTTGGCTTCAACTCCATCATACCATAAAACCCCTGTTTCTTATGATTCTTCAAAAATTCAAAAAGAAACTGCCATAGCTAAATCTCAGTTTCTTTTCTTTTATTACTAGAAAAAATGCCCAGCATTGTTGGGCTTTTCATCGGGCATAAGCTTAGAAAATGGACTTTTAGCTCTGCCAATATATTCAGTCTTTGTCAATATGGATGTATCTTCGTATTTCGGCAAAATCGCTATGAAAATATTAGTGTTTCAAGTTTTGTAGTTTAGACCATGTGGCATCCTGAGTATGCATGCGTCGTGGCATGATCTTGGCCATCAATTGAGGGTGGGCATTCCATGTGATATTGTCTATGAGATTATCCTACGAAATGTGTCCTTGATGTGTTGCTCAATGCATTGCATCATGGTGCTTGAAATGAGTAAAAAGTGCAGATGTAATTTATTATCTGCAGTTTAACAAACTATTTTCTTTCTATGGGCTTCAAGTGCAAGAGGTCACGTGGATAAACATATTCCTCTAATGGACAATTAAGAGATCTTGTGTTCAAGTCTTTGGGGGTCCGTCATATGTCCTCATGGGTACTGCCATGTGGCATGACATAAAGATAGTATCTATCTGTCTACCTATCTATCTAATGGTAGTAGAAGTAGCTCAACATCCAGAGATTTGTTTGAATAGATCGGGGTGAAGATGGTGGAATATGGTGTGTTCCATGGATAAACATGTCAAAACATTTTGTGCTACCCTGGACTATTATAGTCGTCGGATCCATCAATCCTATGGCCCAGACCGTATGTTGGGGCCTCTGGGCACCTCTCTTTTCGCTTATAGTTATTTATGATTGGGGGCACCTATGATTTTGAAATATTAAATATGAGTTTGCTTAAGGTTTCGAGAGGATATCGAGCCTCTATACAACTTTGCCTAAGATTTTAGAATATGAAATACAGGGGCTCAAACCTCTACCAAAATAACTCAATATCCTAATAAGACTACTTTAACCACTATACCCGGCGAGTTAACGTGATTCTTTCTATCTTTTTTTTCTAACAACCCAATCAATTGTTTAAGGTCTATGGTTTCAGATGATTGGGGGCGCCTATGATTTTGAAATATGAAATACGAGTTTGCCTACAAGTTGGCAAACTCGTATCGGACCTCTACACAAGTTGGCCTAAGGTTTTAAAATATGAAATACGAGGGCTCGAACCTCTATCAAAATAAATCAATGTCCTAATAAGACTATTTTAACTAATATACCCAATGAGCTGACGTGTCTTGAATTCTTTTTCTCATTTTTATTTTTAATAACAAACCATTTAATTATTTTAGGGATATATGGTCTATGGTTTCAGGAATTATCACTTTTACATCCATATCAAATCCCCTTGGAACCCCTGTTATTGTGCTACATATTCAAATGTGTAGGAGTATAAGTGGCTTGATAACATATTTGACTGTGCAAATGTACCTAATACACATTGCATTGCTCCTATGTTTGACTATGTATAATGTTAAAGGTGCAGCAAAATGATGTCAAATTGGGTAAAGAAAACTTGATGAACTGGATCCGATAAAGAAGATTGATATCGCATTGATATTTGTCACAAGGTGCATCAAGCATCTTTTGTAACTGCAGAACATGATTGTATGATGGGAATCATCTTAATTAGTAGTCAAACATTACATATTTAAAATATTGGAATAATTTGAATGGCGGTTGTAATGGCTTGTTGCTTTCCCATTTGGAGTAACAGATGATTTCTTGAAAGGATTTTTTTTATGTTTTGATCTCCTAAACATCTGCAACATTCTTTGGATTGGCAAATTTATAATAAAATCCAATATGCACATGAATGTATGAGAACATAATAGTCGAGTAGAGGCAAATTTCATGAATTATAGCCAATCTTACCTCCCATAATATCGTCTTAGATTAAATTGCCCGTGAAATCACCTCTAAAAACTGTTGAAATTTGCCTCTGCCCTGACTATTACAGTGGAAAATCTTCGCCCACAGGTTGTTGTGCATGGTAAGGGCCTAGTGAGCCCGGGCGACCATAAATGCTTCAGACCCATATGATAGAAGTATGACTTAATACCCAGAGTTTAACCAACTATTTTCTTTCTTTGCATTTTAAGTGCGAAAGATCACGTGGATAAGCATGATCTCTAATGGTATTAGAAGTAGCTCAATATCCATAAGCATATTCTCTAATGGTAATAGAAGCAGTTTAATGGTAAGAGCCTAATGAGCCGGGGCGACCATAAATGCTTCGGATCCATATGATAGAATAATGATTTATTGGCTGCAGTTTAACCGAATATTTTCTTTCTTTGCATTTCAAGCGAGAGAGATCATATGGATAAGCATATTCTCTAATGGTAGTAGAAGTAGCTCAATATCCATAAGCATATCGTCTAATGGTAGTAGAAGTAGCGCAATATCCATACATCTTCTTCTGCAAACATGACTTCAACCTGTAGATAAACATTATTCTTAAATGTGTAGGAGTATTAAGTGGCTCGACAAATGTACCTAATACACACTGCATTGCTCCTACATTGACTGTGTACAATCAAAGATGCGGCAAGGTGCATCATATAGACTGCATTGATACACACTGCATTGCTCCTACATTGGTTGTGTACAATCAAAGATGCATCAAGGTGTAGCAAAATGCTTTTAAAATGGAAAACCAAGTTTAACAAATGAATTGGTAAGTTGATGGAAGTAAATTAAACGTTGGTTCAAGTACTTCTTCCACATCTCCCTCCAATTCAAAGCGCATAATCCTCTTTCTTTCTGAAACTAGCTAGAGAGGATTATCCTATCATAAATGCTTCAGTCTATAGAATATAATTATGATTTATTACCTGCAATTTATCAACTATTTTCTTTCTTTGGGCTTCAAGTGCGAGAGGCCATGTGGATAAGCATATTTCTCTAATGGCAATAGAGTTAGCTCAACATCCACACATTTGTTTGTGCAAATGTGTGGTTTCGGGCCACAGATAACCAATATTCTCAAATGTGTAGAAGTAATAAGTCGCGCAGCTGTGACGTTCCACGTATTTATATGCCTTTGGGTATAAATACATGACACGTGACTATGAATAATTAATAGGGAATTAATTATTCATAAGCTAAGGTTAGCTATGTAAATCATTAATTATTAAGGTGGAAACCTAACTCTAAACCCTAATTCGAATTTAGGGCTTAAATGATAACCAATCTAGAATTGCCACCTGGCCCAAATCGATTGGGCAAGGCAGACCTGCTAACTTTCGATCACCCAAATTGGGGCTTCCATCCCAATTTGCCCCAATTCGATTTGGGGGCAATTGGAGAAGGAGGAGGAGCCTATTCAATTAGCAGAGCATGGAGGACCTGAGAGATGGAAGACTTGAGTAGGGTGAATATTACTATACCCTTTTGAATATGATGCAATCGAGCTTGTGAAGCTCGAGGTAACCAGTTGGTATCTTTAATTAATCCAGACGAGAGTACTGCAATTTTGAAAGCTCGGCTTTCGTTAGAAATCTAGGAGTCCTGAATAATTTTGGACGTGGAAAATCTGGGATTTTGCGGTGAGTAAAAAGTCCGATGTTCGAACGTTTGTGCCCGAAGTAACCGCATGATCTGGGATCATTGGCTCAATCTACTGGGTAGGGTGGCGTGAGGTTGCATGTTGGCCTTTAACCAGTCCTTGTAAGGAATTACTGACAACTGTATTATTATTAACTCAAGGGGTCACTGGTGCACGACCTAGGGTTTATGCTAGAAGTGCACAATATTGGGAAATGTTGTGATAGACTTCACGCTAGTTCCTATGGATTTTAGGACTTTGGTTCTTTGAAGGATTTAGGGTCTACTAAGTGGACATCTTGGAAGCAGAGCTTTCATTAGGGCTCTGGGAGTCCCGACTAGTTCCATGTGACATGGTAACCCTTGGGGAATAGCAACACTTGTGGTAAGTGGTGGGAATAAGACCCTTGAATTCAAGAAAGGAATTTTGAATAGATTTAAAGGTTTTGGACCTTGTATTTTCTTATGAATACCAAGTAGAATCTTGGTTGAATAAAGGAAAGTTGGCAAAAAGGTTAACTAGCTTGAGATATTCCTTTGAAAACTCCAAAGGATAAGATTAATTGACATATACAATCTGGGATTGTTAAGCCAAAACAAAAAAAAAAAAACCTTCATAGATGAACCTCCACTTATTGAATCTATAGTTTAAAAGCACTATAGTCAGAGATGCTAGCTAATGCATCTAGAGAATACAAGTTGCAGTATTGATTCATGGCGCCATTTGGGGGTGTCAGGGTGTATACCATCCAAATGGTGCCATTTAGGGGGTGCCAGAGGGGGTAGGTATACCCCCCAAATGGCGCCATGGAGCCATTTGGGGTGCCATTTGGAGCCCTCAAATGGCTCCATAGCGCCATTTGGGGGTGCTGGGGGGGGTATGTATGGGGGGGGGGGGTGCGATGGGGGCAAGTATACCCCCAAATGGCATCTTGAGGATGTAAATGGCGACATAATCTTCCCCAGCTCTCTCTCTCTCTCTCTCTCTAAGTGAAAGACCAGCTCATTTGGATCAATGAAGATCTGACAAAAGAACAAATGATGGAAAAGAAATAGGAATTAGAGAAAGTGAAGGAAGCTAGAGCCAATAATAAGAAAGTCACATGGAGAAAGGGGAAGGTTGTGATTGAAACATAGGAGTGCAGGAGACCTTTAGGATAGGTATATGGAATATTAATAGACTTACAGTAGATAAGATTATCAGTATGGAAGATATTTTATATGAAGTAGACATGATTTGCTTTGTAGAAACTAAAGAGCATGATCTGTTTGGGCTGCCAGAAATTGAAAATTTTAAAAATATTTACTCAGTTAAGAATGCAAGATTTAAACAGGGTGATTGTGGCAATGGTGGAGTAGCTTGCTATATTCGGGAAGAGTATGTGCATATTGTCAAACGGGTAAGAAAGGACAGAAATAACCAATACATGTGGATAGAGATCACTAGAGGAATGAACATCACATATATGGCAATCTGCTATTTTGCACCGCGCCATAATCAGGCTTATGCAGCTGCACTGGATGCTTCAGGTGATGACCCACTCTATAATTTGGAGCAGGATATCATGGTATATCAAGAAAAGGGCCAGGTTATCATAACAGGAGACTTTAATGCACGTACAAAACATAAACAAGCCACGGCTTATATTGATGCTGAATACCATCTGTGGCTTGAGGCTGAAGATGAGCATACGCTGGAAATAAGTGGCTGGAGACACACATCAGCAGATCCAATTCTGACCAAAACAGGTAGGCAACTATTGAATTTATGTAGTAGTGCTAATATGCGCATCATGAATGGCATAAGCAGATACCCGAGATCAGGAGGCTTCACATGTAGACAGCGAAGTGTGGTGGACTACCTTATATGTGGAGAAGGTACAGCTCAATATATCCAGGATTTTATTGTTATGGATGATAGGATTGAATCCGATCATGTTCCAATACTCTTGGTTCTATAGCACATAAAGCAACACAGGCAAAGCACATGCCGAGAATAAGATATGATTATAAACAGGCCGAACACTTTAGAAAGGATACTGCGCATGCTATTGCAAACATGTGTTGGCCTGATGATGCTCCTAGCTTATCTGATGCCATTGCCTCGATGTTAGTGGAATCTGCCAGCAGATGTTTTGTCCCACAACGCATTATTAAGGGATTACAATGCAATGCATGGTATGATGGGGACTGTAAAGAATTGAAAAAGAGTTTTTTAAGGGCAAAAGGAGAGAATAGAAAGAAGCTAAAAAAGGAGTTAGCAAAACTAATAAGGAAGAAGAAACGTGCATATCTCTTTAAGAGACAAGAGCAGCTCGTCCAAGAATACCTCAAGGAGCCAAAAAAATTCTGGAATAGGATGAAAAAGGAAAAAGCTAATGATGTAGCCATTACTGCGCAGGAGCTATGGCAACATGTACATAATTTGTATCATGTAGCAGGCGTAGGTGAAGATATAAGGGGCAAATCAGACCTGTCCATAACCATGGAGGACGTTGAGGATGGAATCAAAAGATTATCAAATGGTAAGGCGAGAGACACACATGATCTTGGGGCTGAATTGCTGAAATGGGAAAGCAAAGAACTATATGTAGGAGTGGAGAAATTACTCAACTTGGTGCTTAAACAAGGCTTTCCGCTTTCATGGCAGATTGTACCTCTTTGGAAAGGTGGTGACCCTACAATAACCAATAATTACCGTACCTTGATGATTAGTAGCTTATTCTCTAAATTATTTGCCACTATTATAGAGAAGAAACTAAGCCAATGGACGGAAGAGAAACATGTCAGATCTGAAACTCAGGCAGGATTCCGTGCTCATAGATCCACAACAGATTACCTTGTTACATTGGATTTGGTTAAGGGTAAGAAGAAGCCAGTTTACATTCTTTTTGTAGATTTTAAAAAGGCATTTGATAAGATATCCAGAGATAAATTATGGAGACGGATGGAGCAATTACAGATACCTGTTGATCTTAGGGAAGCGGTAAGAACATTATATGAAAAAGTTCTTGTGCAGTTATCATTTCCCTTTTTATTAGATGTTCCTGAGACAATCTTAAGTAATATCGGAGTTAAACAGGGATGCCCTTTATCTCCTACGTTGTTCGGACTATTCATTGATAGTCTGGACGAATGGCTTACTGAGAATGGAGGAGATGGTACGGTTTTGCATGATTATGTGGTAAGATTGCTAATGTATGCTGATGATGTGGTCATTTTTGCGCGTACTCCTGAACAAATGCAGAAACACATTGATGCATTAGCCTCCTTTTGTGATCATACCGATATGCAGGTGAACCTTGAGAAAACAAAGGTTATGGCAGTTGGGATTCTTAGGCAATGGGGCTGAAATTCAGACTTGTGAATCCTATAAATACCTTGGGCTGGAAATCGAAACCATAGATGCAATACATGCATAGCACAGAGGATCGAAGGTGGGCTTAAAGCCTTGTATACTATGCAAAGCATAAGCAGACGAATTCACACCCCACAAACGAGGATCCCTATGTACGGTCCAGATCTTGGAATAAAGGGCAAATATGCCCATCCGACAGCTCTCGTTGCCCTACGTAACCCCCCGTGTGAATATGCACCCAAACCAAAGGGGGTTTAAGGGGGATTTTAATCTAGATGTGTTAAATGCAATGGTTTATGTTAATAATGTTAATGGTAGTTGTGTGTTGATTGTTATATTTAAAAAAATTTTGGGCCCTTCGGGCCCTAACTAAAGAAAACATAGGTAAACTTTATGGGCCTAAATATTAATTACTAAAAAGCACAATAACATGAAGAAAACAAATTATTTCCTTGGCAAATGGATTCAATTGATGATTGCATGTATGCATTCTTATATACATGGCATTCAAGTATTACCCATTTTTCTCAAAACAGTCAATAAGCCGCTTAAGAATTTCCTAGCACTCTATATATACATGGCACTCATCACAAATGATTTCCTATCCTATATTGGCATTTATGGATTAATCACGAGTCGGAGTATGATCTATGCATAATACAACCATAGGCCAGGCAAATCCTAACCATAGCCAGGAAGCGTTTGTTTCCTCTAGTGAAGATACGTCTGAAAGTAGCAATGTCAATAATTTCTGGAACTCCTGTGGCAGATAAACACTGCTCAATTCCTCATCCTTGCCCATAACCATTTCATTGTGACGAATCATATCTTAGGTAAATGCCTTTTCCAACTAGAAAGGGGAACAGATATAGTTTACCTTGCGGACCTTGTGTTGTATAACAAATTGTAAACTGAGGCAATAACAAAAGAAGTAAGGCATTAGATTTCAAGGGCGCATGACTCACGATGGCGCCAAAGAAAATTTGTAAAGATAGCAATTGAAAATTTGTAAAGATAGCAATTGCATGGCTAGCTGAACATCATAAGCTCGTGATTCACCAGTTTTCAATTTTTCTATGTTAATTGACGAGATAAATGACCAGCAAGTATCAAATTGTTCATTTCCCGGATTATGCAATCCTTGCCTTCTTTCCATGTGGAATCTCATCCCACCAAGGATGATTTTCGCCGATAACCCGAAGCAACAACTTTTCAAAGAAGGCTTTCTGAGTAGCCTTTTGCATTATTATAAACCTGGTCATGATTGGCCATAGGGCATTCATTCACTAGGGATGATAGAGCCCATCTTCCTATGAAAAAAAGCTGGCACTTTTCCTGCAAATCAAAACAATAGAATACTTTCCACTTGCCCTTCTAGAAACAAGAATCCTAACAATATAAAACAGACCTTTTCAGTTGAGACGGACGGTGGAGAGCTATGGAGAAGCATACAAAGAGCTAAATTACGGGTCTCGTTCATGGCCACAATATCAACACATGGCTCTGTTGCTTCTGCTTCAACCCACTGGATGATTTCCCAAGCACCATAGAAAGAGCTGGCCACCTAAATATCTTCTGCTGCCTTAAAGATGCATCATGTTCCAGAAACTGGTGCATTATTCTTCGGGAGAGCCCAACATTGAGCCTTGCCGCAACTTCTGCGGAAGTGATTGGATCAGCTGTACAAAAGTCGCTTCTGTAGAAAGTGATTGGATCAGGATATTTTTGCCTCGCATTGGCATATATACAAAGCCATTTTATTCATATTAGAAAGCTTTATAATACCTGCAGTGCTAAACTTGCATCTTCAAGGCTTTCTTTCTCATCAAGCAAAGCTGACTTATTTGTCACGACATCAACTGTTAATGATGCAAGCCACAAAAGCAAACCAGTATTTTCCATCAAGTATTTTGCCAAGCCAGCGATCTGCAATCTGCAATAACCGAGTTCCTTACTTGATATTCTGGCAAGACTTCCCAAAAGGATCAACAAAGACAAACATGATCGTCACACATGGCTTTACAGGCAGCATTTTTTGTTGAGTGAAATATCGTGCAACCCATGTGACGAAGCAAATCGCCGCAAAGACGGATTAAGTAAACGGATTGCGTAAACCTTATTGGGCTGGAGTCCATTTCCATCTCCATGTACCGTGATCTTCGTGATCACTCAACTTTGGCCCGATACCAATAACCAACTTCAAAGAAGAAGAAAGCATGCATGTGTGTGAAGAGAATCCAAGAGCATGGATACTCGCGACCGAAAAATGAATGCACCACATATGGAGAAGTTGACGAGGGTGTATTGAGAAGACCAACAAGAAGGATTGAAGAGAGGAAACCTTGGGACCCTAAAAGTCGAACCCTAAAGTTGAATGGCTCGTTGCTTGCATGGCCTTCATAAAATAAAATTAATTAAGTTTTTAAGGAACAAAAACATGCAAGGCAAAACCATTGCAAAACCATAGATAAAATGCCATTCAAATATGAGAATCCAGTGTGCACTCTAGATATACTGATTAGTATGCCTCGTGCAATACGCCCATGAAATCATATAAAAACCATGCCAAAAAGCGTATAAAATCACAAAAAAAACCCCCTGTTATAATGCTACATATTCATTTATGGTCTTGGGAAATGAAAATTAAGCTTTTCTTTGTGTTAGTGCAGACTGTAGTGCTTTATGGCTGCGAAGTATGGGGACCAAGTCTGCCTAAAGGATTATGGGAGGATATAGAACAAGTATTGAAAAAGTTTTTGAGACAGGAGATAGGAGCTAAAATGCAAACTCCATTTCCCATGCTGTTAGCTGAATGTGGCTTGATGCCGATGGAAGGTGAAGCAATGGTCAGGTGTATCCGATACGTGAGAAAGTTGAAAAAACAAACAGATGCCATGATGTCTAGTCTTGAGCGGGGATGGTTTGCTGATACAGTGTCTTGGCTAAGAAGATGGGACATTTCATTGGAGGATGCACTATCGTATGATGGTGATATCAGACAATGGGTCAAAAAGAAGGCAATAGATAAATTATGGCAGAATCCACCAACCAAGATGTGTTTGTATAGATTGAATATGAATTCTAATCTAATGCAGGCTAAGCATCTACAGGAGAATATATCTATATGTAAGAGGCATGCTATCAGCCGGCTTCGTCTCAGCTCACATAGGCTAGGTGTGGAAGCTGGGCGCTGGAGCAACTTACCCAGAGAATGCAGAACCTGCAAGGTTTGTGGAGGTGCAGAGTTAGAGGACGAGCATCATGTGTTACTGGTATGCCCTGCGTACGAGCTATTGCGGGCTCAATACGGCATCAAAGTAGAGAGTCTATTCCAGTTATTTGCTTTAGATGCAAATGTAGTTGGTGCTTTCATCATTGATATTTTAAAATGTAGAGAAACATATGTAGAGAGAAATATGTCTTTTGATATTGATAACATTGATGATTATGAAAGAGCTGAGGAAGTCCTACATGAGGATTTCTCAGAAGAACTTATGGAATTGCACTTTTATCGTCTTATAGACCTATGAGGTCTCCGCAGACGTAATAACATTTCATCATTTCTCTCTCTCTCTCTCTCTCTCTCTCTCTCTCTCTCTCTCTCTCTCTCTCTCTCTCTCTCTCTCTCTCTCTCTCTCTCTCTCTCTCTCTCTCTCTGGCGGTGCAGCTAGATGCAAATGGCGCCATGGCATCCTCAAGGTGTCATTTTGTTATTTTTCCGCCAACCATGCGGGGGGGTATTGGGATTATTGGGATTAAACTAATCTAAGTAGACCAACTAATAGTATTAATTAGCCAAATAGGCTAATTAGAGTGTGCCACTTGGCCTAACTCGATTGGCCAAGGGCAGGTTCCCATCTTTGAGTGGAAATTGAGCTCCCAGCCCATTCTGCCCCAAATTCGAGTTTGGGAAGGGCAGAGGGAGGAAGGAGCTGTTGCAACCTAACACCAGACTAGTTCTATGGATGTTCTTCAAGACAATGGGTCCAGCCAGGACACAGGTCAGTCTTTAGGTAGTTCTGTGCTATTCTAACCCTTGTTTGAGTAGATGGATGATTAGATTCTATTCTATGCTCTACTCATGATGATGATGGATGTTGTATTTGATTCTGTCTTCTCTTTCTATTCCTCCCGTGTTGTATGGGATTCAGGCGGGTAGAGTTCTGAAAGCTCTCTAGATTTAGTGATGTTCCTAGTTAGAACCTCTTAAATCCCAGTGAATGCGCCATGTGCACAAGAGCCCACCTGGCTGTGGATGCTATGATGTGATTCAACACCAAATAACGAGTATGATGGTGAATCGGGGGTGGGGTCTTGCCTAACGCGGCTACAGGACTTCTATAGTGTGCTAGGCTTATAGCCGGTCACAGAGAGGGCCGGATATAGGTCTGACACTCCCTGGGTCGCAAGTGACGTGCCAAATGTATGTGGGCGCCCTAGACTCGAATGGGCAAGTGAGCCGGCCTTTAGATTTAGGGGAGTAAGTCGGGTACGAACGCAGGGATCACTCAGGTGGCACATGTTCTCTAGCACACCCAGGGATCAATCATGCTCGGGGAGGGGACGCCTCTCTGACCTGCCTCATCGGGCCGGGGAGATGTAACCCGGAGTAGTTCCATGGGTGATTCCATGGGATTGCATCTCCGGAAGGCTACAATCATGTCATAGCATGTTCCAGCCTATCTGCAAAGTGTGCACAGGAGGGGCGGATGGAGTGAACTACCCTAGCCATTGTTCTACGCCAGCCAACGCCATTGTTATGACTCCGTTTGTTGTTATCTGGAGGCCTTGACTGTCAGTTGATTCCCCACAAGTCTGAGCCGGGATAGAGCCATTATTTATGATGCATTTCCTTGTACGTTGGTGTTCTATTGCATTTTGATGATGGGCCACCCTTCGTGGTGGCATATTATTTATTTGTGTTGTTGCCAGGTGCTAACCTTGTATGAATGCTTCTGCCATATAGGATTCCCATCGAAGGCGTAGGACGAATGACACCTCCGTATCCTTCACCCGGACACTTGCCATCACAAGTGGTCCGAGTCAGACGGAGGGCCTTTCTATGGTGGTATTGTTGCCATGGAAGAGGGGATTTATCGTATTTCTAGGCTGGTCCCCCAGCCTTTGGTTATGCACATGACTTGCTAAAGTTCTTAATGGTTGCCAATATGGAGATATGGTTGGCAACATATGTTTTGCACGAGATGAGAGCAAAGCAAAGTGGTAGGCAGGCCAAATGAAGTGCAGATGATTGTGAGAGCATGAAACTGATGAACCTGCATGGCAAATGAATGTGTGGTTAGCAAAAACATAGCTGCCATGTGGAGATATGGTGGCAGTTTGATGGATATGGGCAACTCTTGAGCAACTAACGTGTAATGGATGTATGAAAGAATGATCCTGCATATGACAAAATTAGTACAAAGAGTTGCTGTTGTGGCAGGGATGGCAACACCATCATATGTAGAGATGTGTGGAAGAAAATAAGATGAGTAAATGAGAATGAGGTACGTAAATGAGTTTTTCAGATGCTCTTACATGGAAATCAATCACTTTAGCAATGATAACTCAAAATTTTGGCCTTGTATGAGCTGGAACCTGCATGCATCTCACTGTTCTTGCATTAGTCATAGCAGTAGATCACCAAAGCATGAAACAAACTAAACTTTGCATTAATTTTGTCTATTTGTGCAAATACCTAAAACTAATTTTTGGACTACCCTTAAACTTATTTTTTGGCTTTTCTTTTTCTGTTTTTTAGATTTTACAAATATGTTCAGCAATTCAAAAGCAATCTAAGCTAATCTATCTATAAAACTCTTTCTGATTTTGCATTTGTGAGGTTAGAAATACCCTGATCTTAATATCTTCTTGGCTGTTGTGTCAGTAGCAAAATGGCCTCCATAGATGCCCTCATGGCATGCTTCAATGATCATCTTGGCCTTCTCTGAATCCACACATCTTAGTAGCACTCCCTCTTTGTCAATTTTGCACAAAACTTCTCCTATCAGCTTAAACTTCTTGCATTTTTCTTTGAACATTCTTTCTTGGCTGCTGGTCATATCCTTGGGCACTTCATTGTTCTCCAAATAATTGTTAATGTCAAACTACCAATCCAATGCTTTCTCATGCAAAGCAACAAGGTTAGTAGTCAATCCACAATCACTCTCATCCAAACCTTCTTGATCTTCGTACTCAAAGACGGCATAGGGAAGGTAGGAACTTGGATTGTTAACTAAATTGACTACTTTCACACTGATATTATAGGTGTGAATTTTGCAAGCCAATCTACATTATGGCAGCGATAAAGAAAAAGAGGTCATACAGGGCATATCGAGAATCTCTAATAGTCGAAGGGAGAATTCTTGGAAATGTAAGGTTATCTATTCATTTTGTTTAGTTCTGATTTTTAGCTTTTTTGTTATTTATGATCAATTGTGACAGCTCAAAATTTCTGATTTTTTTTGTTCTTTTGTAGTTTGAGGCGTTACATTTCTTAGAAAAGAAGGGCGAGAGGAAGAATAAGCAGCGAAGAAGAAAACAACTGGAGGTAATTCCTACTGTGATGTTTTGTAGAATTCTGATATATCCTTCTCTCACCTTAAACAACTTTCCTGTTTTAGGAAGCAAACACCAAGGCGCATGCAGATCAAAGGGACGAAGAAGGACTAGTTCATGCAGATTTAGAAGGTGAGACAACCCATGGAGTTGAGGAAGGCGAGAATGCCCATGTAGTTGATGGAGGTGAGCAAGAAGTGGATGGAGTAGAGGATATTAGAGGGGAAGATGTGGAAGATGGTGTGGGGATAGCGGTAGAGTTAAATTGTCATGTAGACGCCCCTGATTTGCCACATGAAACTGCTGCTGACATTGATGCTTTTTACAACACATTGTTGGAGAAGGGATGGAGGGTGCAAGGAGTATGGAAGAGATGATTCTGAAGAAGAGAAATGATGTGGAGGAGGGCAGCAAGAGAAGTGATAATGCATCCGCATCGAGAAAGAAAGGGAAGAAGAGCAAGAATCGAGGCATTGGCAGAAATCTGGGTTCTGAATTCGTGGATGGTACTATTGCACGGAACATTGCACAATATAGGTCACTTCAGAAAGACAAGATGCTGACATGAGTAGACAGGAGCAGGCTGCCTCAGTATCTTCTGTTACTAGGAGCCTGAACTTGCGTATTATAGGGGTTGCAGAGGCAGAAGATGATGCCCTTTCTCGATATGGATGCTGCTTTGCATTTTTTCACTGATGTCATGCATGTGAAGGCTGATGGAGTTGTCTCCTCTACTAGGGTGGGAGCGGCAAGACTTGATCGTCCTCGCCATCTTTTGGTCCAGTTTCAAGACACTCTTAGCCGCTTACATGTTCTTCAAGATGGAAACCATCTCAGAGGGACTAGTTTCTCAAGATGCAGGAGGACCTCTCCCTCTTCAATTGTGTAACCGTAAGGAGGAGCTCGCAAGGTGAGGGCAGCCCGCGCAAAAAGAAATGGGCAAAGGTAATGTGGGAGGCGCAAAGAATTATTCTAGATCAATGGCCTTCCAATCCTTGGACTGGCTATGTCTAGATAATTTTAGAAGCATAAGTTTACCACTAGCATTAGCATTATCTTATCTTATTCTTGATAGCCTTTTAATATTTGGTTATTGTGTTTGGTGATGGGGCCTAGTCCACAGGTTTTAGATGGGCTGTTGCCCTTGCATGTGCCGTCCCATAACCCGTTGGGTTCCCGTGGACGTAAAAATTTCTTATCTTATCTTATCTTTAATCTGTAATGACTACTTGTAATGACTCCTTATGTTGTAATAAAGTCTTAAGTTTTCAGATATGTAATTGTCTTTATCTTCAGATTTTGCTTTTTATTCTATTGTATCTGTTGTTCACAAATGTCAATTGCATTTTTATTCTATTATATATGTTGTAACAAATGTTAATTGTTGTTATTATTGTAATGAATGTTAAAAGAAGATAGATAGACTTATATTTTGACTGTTCTTCTGACTAATAACTGATGTTGTGGCTAAATAACCTGACTGATTGTCTGACTATTACCTGACCAACTGTCTGACTAATAATTGACCCATATTCTAACTATTACTATGACGAACTTTTTGACTAAGTATTTGACTAATATCATGACTAAATACATAAGTGATACATTGACTAATTACATACCTAATGAGCTGACTAAGAACCTATCTAATAAGCTGACTAAGTAACTGACTCACAAAATAAGATTCTATCTATTACATTGACTACTTATCTGACTAAACTGATGACTAAGAGACTGACTAAACATATAACTAATTACATGACTACTATGCTGACTAATGTTCTGACTAATATTCGTTCAGATAAAACTCATCAGTTCATTCGTCAGCAATAAGGTTTGGACACTTGTCTGTTTTACAAAGGCTCTCTGACTAATATTATGACGTTTAGCCACCATTCTCTTGTAGTGAATTGTCTCTACTCCAGTTCATGTCTCAGATTCTGACCATGTTTTAGATGACGTCCCTATTCCAGTTCTTGTTCCAGTTCCTGCTCTAGTTCCTGCTCCAGTTTCTGTTCCAGTTGCTCCTACTTCTGCTCCTGTTCCTGCTCTCGCTCCTGTTCTTGCTCCTGCTTCTGTAGAGGCTTCTTTACGCCCTCAGCCCCATATCTCGAAGATCTCTCTTCACAAGTTTATCAGATCTGGTAGGCAAGATCCCAGTTCAGCATTTGCAATCCAAGTCCATCCTTCGACTAGCTATGCTTCAGAAACGTTTGCTCTTATCCTTCCTGATAAGTACAAGGATTTTAGCAATGTTTTTAATAAGGTCAAAGCCACTAAGCTTCCAGATCATCGTCCCTATGACTGCCCCATTGATCTTCAGCCAAGGAAAACCTCGCTATTTGGCCCTATCTATGGCTTATCGCCAACAGAATTGGAGACTTTGCGGACTTATATCTAGGAGAATCTTGCAACTGGGTTTATTCGACATTCTCAGTCACCCCCAGGTGCAGACGGAGGGCTGGATGGGGGATTTCCCACGAGATGTACAACGGGGCGTCGTATATTTGGTGGGAGCATCACATATAAGTTGTGGTATTACTAGAACTTTTGTCCATAATTTTCAATATCCTTCGCTAAAAAAATTATGGAGATGGATTTTACCATTGGTTAAAGCAGATGCGAGTGAAAAAAAATCAGGTCTTCCAAGTTTGGCATGATGAAGTATGTGGTTGGTTACATAGAAACAAGGTATGCTTACAGAAAAAAGCTCTTGTATGTAGTGTAAGAGAAACTGTTATGACATATAGAATGCAGAAAGAAATAGAATATGGAGAATTGGACAAAATTTGATCACTTCAACGGCTTCAAAAATTTCGCTGACTGGATAGGAAGAGTTTCTTTCGCACGCTGAGAAGAAAAAGAGGGAATAGAAAGAGTAGTGGTGGAAGGAAATTGAATTAGTAAGACCCTTATGCTCTCTCAAGGAAATATTTTGGGCCCTGTAGTTAGCAGTAGCTAACACAATACAAATTACAGGGATCAACACACCCCCCCAACAAAAAAAAAAAAAAAAAAAAAAAATAGAAATAAAAAAAAAAAAAAAAAAAAAAAAGGGGAGGGGGGAGGAGCCATGTAATCTAGAAGAGACCAAATCTTACATGCTTCCTTAGGAGCATAGGAAGGGTGCAACAGCAGACTACACTTCCACTCAAGCTTGAAGAATTCTTCTCAACATAAGGGAAGTACACGGGGGCCAATTTCAAATCAGCCCACATTCATCTCTCGCTTACAATCAGAACAAAACCTAACAAAAGCCAAGGCTCACGGTGTATACCCTTGTAAGATCCACCAAACAAATTGGGTAGCCAGAGCCAGAGCATGAGTAAAGGATCCTACTAACCCAATCCATAGCCTAAAAACTTCAAACCATGCTACCTTAGCCATACCATCCCTAATAAATGCATGTGGCTATAAGGAGGAGGAGGAGGAGGAGGAGGAGGAGGAGGAGGAGGAGCAATTTTTACATCATGCCACATTGGCAGCATCGTATTGAACATATGCCGCCCACACCATACTAACATTGCTTTGTTGGATCCTGCCCCCAACCACCTTATATGGAATGCAACTCTTGGCAGTCTACCCGAGAGATATTTGTTCTAGGATTAGTGTAGAACAAACACTAACCAAACTTAACTGCTTATAACTACGTATAGACCATTTGGACCTTTTGTTCCCTATTCAATTGATCATGCATGTTTTGAACGACTCGATACCCATTCTTTGTAAAGTTCAAAATACGTGCAAAATAAATAATAAACGTATTATATAAAAAACCCTTGTGGGCTTTTACGACATGTAAGGGCGAGGTGCAAGGCCACAAGGGGGGAGCCTTGCACCTGGACTTTATACAGTGTGAAAGCCAAACGTAAAATGGCATTGTGGAAAATATGTTGCAGAGGTATTATTATTGGTATTATTTTTACACGATCTTAGGGTGAGATTCCACTGGCGTCAATTGATGCCTGGAAGTTAGAAGCTGACCAATCCAAATGAACGATTTAAAACTTCCGTTGTTTTCTCTGATTCCACTAACAGCGGCAATTAAGCATCGGGTTTTGCTTTGGAAGATGATGTGTACACTAAAAAAATTCGATTTACTGTCAGGGGAATCCTCCCGGCCCTTTGCACCAGAAACAATTACCCCTCTCCAGATCTTGCCACGAATCAGACTAACGGAAGAGATTTTTTGTGGAACAACTGCCTTTGCCGTAGTGGAATCATATGCATCTGGCTATGGTAGTTTAGGTTTATGGCATTTGATGCCACAGAGTTAATTACCGCTTCCGGCAGTGGAATCTCAGCCTTAAAATAATGTAATTCAATAAAAATTCTTTTACAATTTGGTTGCAATTTTTTCCCATACAAAATATATGATTTGACATTACAAAAGATATCACATGGACTTTTCCAAAATTTCAGGTGGAAACGGACCAGGGCTGCTTTAGAATGGAGACTTTAACAAGTACAGGCACAAAGTCTCTCCCTCGAGCTTCCTCACTAGTCCAAGGGTAACGTAGCCACCGTATTCTGCCGCAAATTCCAGACCATGCCTCCATGAAAGAATGCCTTTCTGAAGGTCCCTTCTTCCTGTTTTTAGATCCGGCGATTTTCCTTGTTTCTACAAAAATTGTCCTCCATCGAAGGTCTGTTTCTTTGCTCTTGGACAGGCTTTTTCTGGACTGGTTTTATAAACTGATCTCGGTTGTTTTCAGATCCGTCTAGATCTTTGATAGTGGCGTGGATCTGAGTTGAAATCAGAATGGCCAGAATCAGATATCGAGAGGTATTGTGTGTTGTCATTGTGCTGTTGAAAGTGGTCGCTGGAAGAAGGGACTTTGAAGGTGGAAGCTCAGCATTTCGTAGATTGCTTAGTTCAAGTGATCACAAATATGGAGAGGGTGATAGGGTGCCACTCTATGCCAACAAAGTGGGACCTTTTCACAATCCAAGGTAAATACGTACTACCTGAAGGAGAGAAAACGCTATTTGTTCTTCCCCTTTTTTTTTACTAGATCGCATTTATAGACACTGTCGGATCAACAGTTTTTTCCGATGTCTTCATAATTCTTACCACGCAATTACATAGATTAGGTGTTCACAGAGCAATGCATCTGCATGCGTTTGCAATTGATTGGAGATTACCTTCAAATTATGTTATATTGGTTATTGGAGTAGACTACTTCCTCTAGAGTGCAGAAGCGCTTTTACATATTGATGGTGTGTTGAGCGCCATCTCAAGTTAGATCACTGTTTTCTCCTTATTTATTATTGTAATTGTAATTCCTAGATTTTAATAGTCAAGGTCAGCGTGCTTAAGTCGTATCATTAGCATACCCATGTGAACGAGAACCTCACACAACATACTGTTTGATATCCGTTGTCATATCTATTAACCTCCTGGAGAAACTCAGTATCGACTACCATAACAAGTTTTTCCAGCCAATGATAATCTGAATCTCTTAATTGGGCTTAGCATCATAGAATTGAACTGTCTGTAGCTTGTACGCCATTCTGCTGACCTTGCTGTGATATCTGATGCAGTGAAACTTACCAGTATTATGACCTTCCATTCTGTGTGCCTGAAAATGTGAAGCATAAAACTGAAGATCTAGGGGAAGTTTTAGAAGGAGATCGTATGGTAACAACCCTGTTCAATCTTAGTTTTAAGATGGACAAGGATTTGGAAAAGCTATGTAGTACAAAACTCGAGCCTGAACAGAAAAGGCAGTTTCGTAAAGCAGTGCAGCAAGATTACTACTTTCAGGTAGGAGGTCCATCCTCATGTTTGTGCCAATTGTCAAACCTCAAATGCAGGTGAGGAAAAGGTGGGCTTTATTTACTGATTTTTATTATTACAATCTGTTGCAGATGTTTTTTGATGATCTTCCATTATGGGGATTTATTGGCAAAGTAGAACCAGGGGATAAAGAAGACCACTATCAACTCTTTACACATGTCCATTTTGACGTGTCATATAATGGCGATCAAGTTATAGAAATTAGTGTCTCGACTGATTCTTCCAAAGTTATTGACATCACCGATGATGAACCAGTCACAGCTGACTTCACATATTCTGTGAAGTGGAAGACAACTGATCAGATATTCAGTCGTCGAATGGAGAAATACCAGCGATACTCCTTCCTCCCACAACACCTGGAAATTCACTGGTTTTCCATCATCAACTCATGTGTAACTGTCTTGTTATTGACCGGATTTCTTGCTACAATTCTTATGCGGGTGCTTAAAAATGACTTTGTGAAGTAAGACATCTTATGCAACCCTTTTGTTTCAGAATAAGTAAATTTAAAATGCTTGTCCTGTATGTCATGAAGTTAGATATGCCCTTACTAAATTCCACAATTTTAGTGGGCTCACAATTTACATTTATCCACTGAAAGTAAAGTAACTTCTGTTTGACAAGTTCTTATACACAGGCTTAGCAGGTAGGTACTTTGTTTAAGTTATTCTTACAAACATAGCTATTCTTATTATCCTGTTATATTAGAAAACTTCTAACCATTGCCACCAATTTGATTGTAGCTCCGAGGTAATTGTTTCCGTCTACTTACCTAATGAGAAATATGGCCTGTAGGTAGGGTTTACAGTTAGTGGATTGCTAAGATGCATTATATGTATCTGCATTGTAACTTTATTTTGGAGTGCTCATCTGCTTTATAATACCTTCACTCTAGGACAAACCACTAACATGTTATGGATTTTGGTTTCTGTTCAGATACTCAAAGGAAGATGAAGAAGACCCCGATGAGACGGGCTGGAAGTACATTCATGGGGATGTTTTCCGCTTCCCATCTCATCCAAAGTACATTACAAACTTGTTAAATATCTGGGTTTGTCAAATGTTATTCTATTCTTCACAGTTTTCTGCTTCAGTGTTTTTGCAGCAATTATTGGGAGTGGCACGCAGCTGCTTGTTCTTGTATTGTGCATATTTGGCTTGTCACTGGTTGGCGTATTTTATCCTTATAATCGAGGAGCGCTCAACACTGCATGTCTTGTTATCTATGCCCTCACAGCTGGAATATCTGGATATGTTTCTGCACATTTGTATAAGCAGATGGGTGGTGAAAGCTGGGTATGTGTTTTATATTATTTGATCATTTTATGCAGCATGTTGCATGAATGCGCAACTATTTTAAACCATGTATTCCATTTTTGCTTTATATTGGTTAAGTTACAAGTAATGCAATATACTTTCTAAACTGCAAGTCACAAACAAAGTGACAAGTCTCCTTACTCATTTGCCTGTTCCATCTCTTCCTTTTTCCTCTCTCTTATTCTCATTTGAATGGTTTCGTACAATATTTTGGCAGGTCCGGAATCTCCTCTTGACTGCATCCTTATTTTGTGGCCCGCTGTTCCTTGTTTTCTGCTTCAACAACAGCGTTGCGATTGGTTACCGGTCTACAGCTGCATTGCCGTTTGGGACAATTGTCATCATTGCAATAATATGGGCTCTTGTCACTTTCCCCCTCACAGTAAGTTAATGTCTGGTGAATTTAATGCAGAATCATGTATATTAATCTGTGACATTTCTAAAGAACATAAGTTTTTGTGATTTACTTAATTGTATCATGATGGGGCACATAATATGCTACATATACTGTTGAAGCAAGCCCTAATAAAATTTATAATTTGGTATTGGAATATAGTCCATAAGATGTTATAATTTCTTATGTAGTAATTCCTGTATTTTGGCAGGTCCTCGGTGGTCTTATTGGTAAAAACAACAAGACAGAGTTTTATGCTCCTTGTCGAACTAACAAGTACCCTCGTGAAATTCCTGCCTTACCGTGGTATCGAAATACTGTTCCTCAGGTATTGTATTCGGCCAATCTGATGCATTTCTGCACAATAGATTGTAGGTTTAAAGTATCTTCCATGGTATTTATGAAATTGTCTAGTTGTAATATGTCGTTCTAGGAAGATAAATTTATACTGGGAGGTGCATTTCTTCTTTGCATTCCATTTTTTAGTTTGATTGGACATATAGTTCCATTGATGGTTATGTACCATATATTTATTTTATGAATTTAAAGGAGCGATAGACATTTCTGGTTTAAATGTTCTTGAATACCTAGTTAACTTGTCAAAATGAGTAAAAATATTATTAATACTTTTTTCTTTGTCTTAAAAAAAAAAACAAATTCAGATGTGCATGGCGGGCTTTCTTCCTTTCAGTGCTATATACATCGAGCTCTACTACATTTTTGCAAGCGTTTGGGGCCATAAGATATACACTATTTACAGCATCCTTTTTGTAGTCTTTATAATACTCATAATTGTGACTGCATTTATCACCATCTCTCTGACCTATTTTCAACTTGCTGTTGAGGACCATGAATGGTGGTGGAGGTACTGTGGAAGTCTTGATTTTACTAGTTACTCTCAAAGTTTTGTCACTGACACTTCCCTCGTTCCAGATCCGTGTTCTGTGGTGGCTCTACTGGCTTATTCATCTATGGTTATTGCTTCTACTATTACTATGCAAGGTCCGATATGACTGGACTGATGCAGACATCCTTCTTTTTTGGCTACATGGGATGTGTATGTTATGGGTTCTTTCTGATGCTTGGTGCAATTGGTTACCGAGCCTCTTTGCTTTTTGTGCGGCACATTTATCGTGCGATCAAATGCGAATGAGCTGTGTCAGATTGCAGCCGCCTAACATAATCTCGGTGCAAGTCAAAGCTATTGGAAGTGCTTGAAAGGGTAACCGCATTCAAGAAAGTTGAGGAAAGGAAGATAAAGTGTAAGATTTGAGTTTTCTTTGTTCAAACTTAAATTCAAAGCATTTGATCTTATGCTGTTCTAGGCCTCGTGATTAGACATTGGATGGTTCCTGCTGCTATGGCTAATTAGTTTAGACCATCTACTTAATTGCTACAACTTCTCTTGCAAAAGATGAGTGAACTTACCAAATTCCTGATTTTTTTGACAGCAAAAATGAAAAGCATCTGAATGTAGATGCGAAGGGTATTTTGGTATTTCTTTCTATATTTTAGGCATTTAGCATCTTCTTTGAGAATTAAACTGCATAAGTTAACAACTATTAGAGATCTTGCAAGTCAACAAAGGAAATGATGCAATTTAAAGGTTCATTAAATGAGCCTATTCTTTTACCTTTGAATCTTTTAGTGAAGTTGCAATACTGCTGCTTATCAGCAAACTAAAAAGAAAGTGCACCAAACAGAAATAAAATAAAGAAAATGGCTTGAACGCCATTTTCTTAGCATTTGCACAGATCATTGGGTAAATAATGCATTACAATGCTATTTTCAACGCCTTTTTAAACGGTAAAGAGATTCAACTATGCGAAGCGTTAGAGAAGGGTACATATCAACTTTCGTCTTATGCATTTTCTTACGTAGTATATGTGGCACAGCATGGCAGAATGAGGAGATATAGTATGCTATTTTCGTTTTGGGGTTGGGGAGGGTTTTCGGGCAGTGGTTTGGCCTATGGTTTCCGTATAGTATTGTATTGAAAACGGTATAATTTGCCATGTGGGAGGAGCTTGAGTGTTTGTTGCTATTTTGGGCGATTTGCAACTTGCTTTTTTCATGGATGTTTTTGCATTTTTTGTAATGGTTGGAAGGAAAAGATTCTAAATTTTAGGGCCAGGGATAAGATTGCACGCTGGTTTCTTTTCTCGGCGAGGTGCCAGGCGATCCGAGCGAGGGATCCGAGAGGGTTGAGGGACGGAGTTTTGCAGGAGCGTGCCTGGGATTGGGCCAGACAGGGAGCCGCATTGCGGGAGCGCGTGGGCGCTTTGACTTTGCGTGAGGCTTTGCAAGGGCTTTGGAGCTAACGGTTCGGCATCAAAAGAATTGTGCCTGGTGAAGAATCGCCATAGCCGGTTAAATGTCGAATACTCGCGTTTGAGCGAACCGACCGCGGCAAAAATAACGCAATTTCTTCCTTTGCATGACCTATTTCCCAAATCCCAACCTCGCATCCACACCTCCATCGTGATTTCAAAGAGAGATTCTCGAGGAGATGAGCCGCAAAAAGTATCTGCAAATGTAGTCCGTTTTTTAGTCCAGGCTTGAAGGCGAAGGGTAGAGCCAACAGAAAGAGGCAGGGATTTGTGCAGCAGATGGTGAATCCGACCCGAGCTCCAAGCTGTGTGAATACAAGATTGCATTCTTAATTTGAAGAAGGAGGGATCATATCGGATTTCGCAGCGCTTATGGCGTAAGGCCCCGCCGGTTTATACTATGGCGGGGACCGGGAAAAGAAATTTATTGGCACCATTGGGTTTTTATTTGCTTCTTTTTTTTTTCCGCTGCAACCATAGGTTCGTTCTACACCATTGACATTGGCATGCAATTTTTGTGTCAAAATTCTAATGGCCATTGATCTGGCACAATACCTAGAATATTCGCCAGATCAATGGTTTGCAATAAAACTTGAACCAAACGCTATAATACTTGGAAAAAACGAAAAAAACGAAAAAAATATTTATATTGTATAGTAGAAACATGTATCCTTCAAAAGAATGGCACACGACGCTCTACTGTCACCTTTGAGTTGTAGGTGATTCAAATATTTCTGCACCCATTCTAGGTTATTCCAAGCAATAAAACACCTCAAATCCATGCAATAAAACACCTTAGCTAGATCTATACAATAAAGCGGGCACAATCAAAGTACGAAACAAGTGATATTTTTGAGACCACAATCATAAACCTTTGCTTGGAGAGAATTATTTTGCATTGCTTGAACCTGCAGCGACATGTTTGATCATGCAAACTTATTCTTAGAAAATTGAACACCAAGGTACTTGTATCTATCTATAACTGCAACCTCATGATTGTCGTAGTATAAAGTTGGAATATCATGCTCATAAGGTTAAAGTACAAAAAGGTTTTATCTTGTGGAGATCGAATTAAAGACATATACGTCTCACCAAGAGTGTGCAGATCACTTGTTTTCTACTAGTAGCTGTATAAGCTATAAGTCAGACATTATCAGCGTATATAAGTTGCTTAAAGATAGATACTACCAAAATGCAGTCCACCATCATCGTGACTTATCAGACCGTACTTTTAATTGATCAATATACAATTGATAGATAGATAGATAAATAGATGGATAGATAGATAGTATTTTAGAGGACAACCTTGATGTAAGGTCCCAATTTCTTTGGGTACATTGGGTTGGAAACTTAGTAAACCCCGAGTATATAAATGCATTTGGAGATCTTGTGGAACCCCAAATGCTTGCAGTATTTGTCAAAGAAGCCCATGATTCAAAGACAGAGGTAAATCCACAAAGTATATGTATAATAAACATGTAAGATTTTTACTTCAAGTTGACATCTTTTCACTTACTGAACAGAAGTTAGCATCTCGTAGCCTTTTCATTGCACTATGCCCTAATCTAAAAACAATAGAATGAGCACCTTATTTGTATGCCTTTTCTAATTGTTATTATACAATGCTGTTAGACAATTCATCTTATGAGAAAATTTCAATAATTATGTAGCTTGTCCCCCTGCACTTTGATCATCTACAAGTAAAGTCAAATTCAGAATATGTATATAGTTTAATTCATTCTTCTGGTGTGGTATGTACTTGGTGGAATGACCTTGCTTGGAACAAGATGGAAAATAATCAAAGGGGTGAATCTAAGCTTAGGTAAGTTATTAGAGTTTCGATAAATGTGAAACCAATTTGAGTTAGTGTTGTAAACCTTTAAAGAATGGCCGCGGCTGACTTTAAAGTGCTACTATTTGACCAAGACCGAATTGGAGTTTTGCAACCTACCTTGGTTTCGATTGAATCTGAGTTGATTTGAATCTTTCCTTGATACCAGATCCTTGTCTTAAATTCCTTCCTTTCTCCAAGTCATAGGCTACTAAGTTTGTGTAGATTGATTCCTAGTTAATTGCCACTATTGCTTATTTTCAAAAGACTTCCCTAAACACCACAATGATGTATGTCTAAGGGCTTGTGATCAAATGGACGTGCTATTTATAATCTTACTAGTAGGTACACTATTTGGACCTCTAAAAAGTTCTGTTTGAAAAATAGCATATGCGGACATTGCAACATACAAGCTATTTTTAGCCACCACAGAAAGTTTGCCACATTCTCTAAAAAGATTGCCCACATCATCATCACAAGTTCGACTAATTTTCTTTCCTGTATCTCATTAAAGTCCTTGAGAATTTGTAAAATTGCCATTACTCCAAAAGTTTTGACAATTTTGTAACAAACCTCAAGTTCAATGCTTTAAGTCCAACGTTCTTACCTGTGACCTTACAAGCCATACTTATCTCAGTTAATGGTAAACCAGAAATTGATGAATGGGCTGTCCCAGATCAGATGATGATGATCTGTGCGTAACAGCTCTTCTGCAACACACTTTTCTATAGAAAACCTGCATCTCGATCCAGTTTCATGCTCTTAGACATAATAACATAATAGAAGTTCTTAGACCATGAATCATTGAGATCTTAAGTTCTGGTTGTTGAATGCAGTGGCCCATCCAATCTAGGAAAAAAGCAGAATATCATGTGTGTCCAAACAAAGCCATATTCATCTCAGTTAATGGTAAATCTGAAATTGGATGAATGGGCTGATCCAGATCGTATGATGATGGTCTTCTGTGCATAACAGGCGGTCTTGTAAACTCATCTACAACACACTTTTCTATTCAGAACCTGTATCTTGCAAACCACATGTGAGTAGCAAGAAATGTGTTCACATACCAAAAATAGTACTCAAAGAATCTGGAGAAGGTGTTGCAACATGGTTCAGACTTATATATGCCACGACAACGAACATGATTGTAACCATCACATAAGCAGGAACTGCGACAGCCCAATATCTGATCATACAAAGTTGGAATAACTAACTTGTTTTCCAAGTTGATGAAACTATTTCGCATGGAATATTACACAAAGCCTAACAAAGTCAGCAATCAGAAGCCCAGGGAAACCAATCTTGCACTTTATGTTGCATATCTCCCTATATATAAGCATAGGTCTTTATAGAGATAGTTGTAAATCAGCAGATAAACCAGAGTAAAGAATTGGCACAAATATGAACAATAGATTAATTGCAAGTAGATTAATTCGTCTATAAATGTCAGAAGCAAGCACTTAAGCTGAAGCAATACCTGCTAGGGTAATACGTAATGCCAATAGAATGAAGCCAAACTTCTGGGAAATATGCCCACACAAAAAAAACAACTGCAAAACAGTTTAGCAAAATATCAGAAAGTTTCTAGCAAAGCATATAATTTATGACAATATTGGCCAACCTGAAGCCACAGTTGTAGAAATCAAGCCAACAAAACCATAAACTTCAGACGGCTTGGCACCCTGTTTGTATTGGGGCTTGGCGGAAGGGGATTCCAAAACCGACGCAGAAGCCCGTTGTCTAGAAAGAAACAATGTTTTCTTGGGGCTCACCCATCCTTGCCCTTCGTTCATCCTTACTATTCTCTGAATCGGAACTGTTTCATTAAAAAATATGATCCTTAACGGCTCGAGGAGATGATCAAACTGCAAAAAAAAATCTGAGCGCTCATAAAAACTTCCAGAGGAAATGCAAATGTCGGGGTAAATCTCTGCGGAGACCTCATATCTGTTGAAATGTGCCCAAAAGAAACTGCGGAAATGGCCGTTTTTGCAAAAGACCTTCAAACAATCTTGGAAGAACCCTAAAATAGCTAAACTCTATGCCATTCATTAGCGACATCCTAAGCTAGTGTCTGGTTCTCCAGTTAGAATGAGCTGCAAGGAGATCTGGAAAGAACATGTAGGAAAATCTACTAATGTACAACCACAAATCAAACTAGTAGCAGCGCAAAGGATTGGTTGGGGGGTTGGAGTGGAAGGGATTTAACCATGGGCAAAACCATTAGTCAAATTATACATACAAAAAAACCATTAGCCAAATTATACATACAAAAAGATTTTCGCCGCCGGCTTGGTTCTAAACATGTGCAGTTGGAGCCACTTAAAATGCCAAAGATTTGATAAATTCCTCAAGTAAATTCAAGAAGTGACACCTTAACGCACTGGTTCTCGTGTTTACAGGCTCAGATCAGATCTCAGCCGTTCATCAGAATGTTGTTGCCTGTTAATAACACTCCACGGGCTCAAGTTTTTTGCTGCCTCTCGCATAACATCCTAGAGTATTACAGTGAATGCCTATAATATCCTAGCATTCCAGTGATAGGATCGAGATGAGTCGCTAGAATAGCCCCCGCTTCCAACCATAGCCCATGCTTAGGCCATAGTTTGATGAAGCGGTCCACGCTTCGACCCACGGGCCCTTCTACCCCCGCCATAAGATTAATCCGGCGGCATTCCCGCAAAGGCGGCATTACGCGAAGATTGGGGCTTGAGGCTTCTTCAGCGACCCCGCAAGAAAGCGAAAGCGAAAGCTCAAGTAAGGTTAATCCGACGATTGCGCAAAGCATCATCGATACGCAAAACTCTTCTTCATTCCATGACCACTCGCCGGGGCGACTCCATTTAAGCATCCCCGCTTTCGGCCTTGGCGAAGAACCCACGTTTAGTAAACCCTCGAACCGAGGCGTTAAAATGGCGTACGCGCACGGCCCTCGGCGTTATGAAAAAATTTCGGGCCATGCGGCCATGGCCAAAATGGTCGGGCATGCGCCGCGACGCACCCTTGCCATTTTGGCCTTGGCCACATGGCCCTCAATTTTTTCCAAAGAACGCCTCGTGCCGTATGCTATCTACACCTTTAACACCATGCTCCTTGGGTTTTTATGCCTAAAACAGTCATAACGCCCTAGGGCATTATCACGAAGGCTCATAACGCCCTAGGGCGTTATCACGAAGGCTCATAACACAAAACACTTGGGTTTTTACATGGTCGCCCGCAGACACTTCACGATTTAATAAGTTCTTCTGGATGTCATGAATCTACTAAAAAATAAGGACAATGCATGAAAAATACATGAGAAATACACAAGAAGTATGCCAGGATCAGCAAAGAATCTGATATATGATGAAGAATAAAAAATACAATGGCCCAAAGGCAAGCAGGAACACGCGACAAATGTCTAGAAGGCTCAAGACTGGTGTTGAACCAGAATACCCATCCTTGTGTCAAAGGCCCCTTTATATACTGGAAAAAGGGCATAGCTTTTGCAGGAATACATGTGGGATATTTGTGCATATGCATCTAAGTTCTGGAATGTTTCAGAACCTCAAGGAAGCCAATACGCATGTAAGAAAAAGACAAACTAATATATTCAACTAGCGTTGGTAGCTTATTTAGCTAAGATGTGTGATTCGCAACTAGAAAGTTGTGAGTTCAAACTCTGTCTTGTGCGACTAGACCACAACATCAATGTTTATTGTATATGTATGAAGAGAGATTACACGTTGTAATATGAGTAAACTACTAGGAAGTTGAAATCTTAGTTTTTTTATGCCAAAGTTTCATTTTGAGTGGCAGCACCTAGACAATCATTAGGCCTAGTGGCTTACATCAACAAGCCCTTTGGGTGTGGGGGGTTTCTTAGACAACCACTGGGTTTTTACCCCCATATTGCTTACATCGACAAGCCCTTTGGGTGTGGGGGGGTTTCTTAGGTGGTTATCTAGAACATAGATAAGCTAAACAACAATGTTAATCAAGGTCTAAGTGAGTAGCAAAATTGCATATTGTTAATCCTTAGGTTGTTGGTTTGAGTCCTTGATGTGTAGTATGTCTATGTTAAGTTCTTAATATTTTTTCCTAAGTGGTTAAGTTGTCTCAACATGTGTGTGGGGGTTAAATCTCTTGTCCCATGGAGGACCTTGCCGAGGAGCACTAAGAGGGTCTCACTTCTTGATAATAATGATGCATTAAACATGCCACATTGCAGTTCGACATAGGATCATCTAGAGGGTTGCAACATTACATCGCCAACAGTCTGTCTTGTCCTAATATCTGTAGGTGGCTATACAAGTTGGTTACGGTATGGTCCTTGGCTCGATATTGAATTAAGCTAAGAATAAAAATTATTATTGTTTTTGAGGAAGTTAATATTTTTTGGCCTTGCATTTGCATTTCTTTAGTTCTCTATTTCTTTCTTATTTTGATTTTTCTCTTTATCTTCTCTCGAACATATCCGAGAGCGGTATGTTCGATTACTAGTGCCTAGCCAACCGTTGCATGAGTTATTGAATACGGCGTCAGTGGGTTTGTCGGGGTCATACCTCCAGGAGGTTATGGATGCACGGACTCAGTTGTGTCCTCCGGGACGGTATTGAACTGTCCTATACAATTGTACAGCGTGCCAGCATACTTATTACTGCTAAGGTTTTTCCCTCGAAAACCCTTCGGGACGGGGGTTTTTTAATCCTGTCAGTAATACGCTTGCTGCTCTCTTTTTGTTTGGGTCCCATAGGCCAATCGGTCTCCGTGGACGCTAAAAAATCTATTCTATACTATTCTATTCTATTCTCTCCAAAGGATGTTGTGTTGTGGGGAGGTTACTTAAGTGTGGGGAACACTAGGTCTCAATGGACTCCAGCTGGACCCTCTCACTCTAGCACCCTAGATTTCTCTCTCTAGCGCCCCGGCTTTCTCTCACTAATGCCCACGAAAAGGCCCATGTATAGGTAGTACATTTTTGCTCATATTTGGAGCATCCGAAATTAGATCAAAGTGTTCTCTTCCGCCATTTTTTTGGGAAGGCAACAATCTGTATTATATTCGAGGGATAAGAACATTTATATATATACAGTTGACTCCGATGCTACTACCACTTCTCTGATCTATGAATAGTAGTCCAAGCTTTGAGAACCCTTCTCAACTTCTTCTCCGTAAGATACTATAGGAGAGAGGGACTAAATTCCTAGACCATGAGATCAAAGTGTTGTTTGATACGTTAGAAAGCTTATTCCGTGATCTTTTCAATGTCATGCAAATTGTAGGATTCTTTGGTGAATAATCACCATTGTAAATCTGATTAATTTTGGCCCTCTCAAGGCCCATGTGCCAGTAGTATCTTTTTGCTCATGTCTGGAGCATTTGAACTCAGTTCGGAGTGTGCTTTAATGCTTAGAAAGCTTATTCGGTGCTCTTTCCAATGGTGTGCATAATGTAGGGGTCCTTGGGCGGATACTCATCATTGTGGACCTGATCAATTTCGGCCCAGACTATTGCACTTGTAGTACATTTTTTCGCATGTCTGGAGCATCAGAACTCAGACTGGAGTGTTCTTTGGTGCGTTGAAAAACGTACTGCATGATTTTTCCAATGTTGTACACATTGTATGGGTTCTTTGGTGCCTAATTGCCATTGTTGATCTGCTCCATTTTAGCCCTCTGGCAGCGATGGCTCCTCAATTCCTTTGTAGCTACAAGGGGACCCTTTAATGGCGCATGTTAACCCCTTTGCTAGCACATCAACACCTCAATCAAAGAGGCAAATATGATTGCAGCTCCTCAAGTCTCTACGATCAACAAATAATAGTAATAAATACAAAGCTGAGCTCATTAGACATACAAATAAAAATACTCATTGTAAGTAGGGCATTGAATCTTGTTTTTCAATGAGAAAAGCTCTGTCCAAAGCAACCTTCCATAGTTGTTGGCAGTGCAGATTGCTCCGAAGAAACATGCATTGGAGGGTTGACACACGCTGATAAAGGAGAGCGGATTGCACCTTACACAGATGTTGGCTTTGTAAATTGCTCAGAAGAACCTCCAACACAAGTTCAACATAAGTTGATGAAGGGGAGAAGATTGCACCTTTCACAAGTGTTGGGAGTGCAAATTGTTCAAAAGAACCTCCAATATGTGCAGAAGGTTCAACTCAAGCTCATGAAGGGGAGCGGATTGCTGAGGCATTGACCCCAAAAGAATTAATGAAGGTCCCTTGTCCAGCTCATCTTCCCTCTATGTCTTTCACTTCAAAAAGAATTGGAGCAAACTTTTGACATTCTTACTGCTACTTTATGTACACAGCAACAAGCGATGACACAATTTAAGCGTGAATTGAGGTCTAAATTGGCAAAGTGTCGTCGTGGCCTTGAAACTCCAACAGATAAAATTGATGCCAAACATGCAGTTCTTTGAAAAGCAATTGAGGGTGCCTAGTTGGATTTTGATGTTTGTCATGTAACTGTGTAGCTTTATGATCCATACCGAGTTTGAACTAAGGTACTCCCACAGATGGGCCCGGCACTAGTAATCACAGGGGTAGGATTTGCTTAGGGCTTGTAGCATTTCGCAAATGGCAAGACTGCAAACTTAGATGGCATGCAGGCAGAGCTGCTCAAGTGGGCAGGGCCATAGATGGTCCCGCTCCTAACTAGGTTGTTCAATAGGGCACTTCAAGAAGGCCTTCCATCTATAAAGCAGGAGATCCTCACTGCTTAGCCAACTACCAAACGATAATGGTCGGTTCGTTATTTGCAAAATTGGTGATTGGCATTCTGGAGCAGCAATTGATGGCAAGGGCAGAGGAAGCTGAGGTCTGGGCCCTTACACACTTCAGGGTCCAGGCTTAGGCGGGACTTGATAAAAGATAGCCAAAATCACTGGCAGGACCTATACTGCCATTTTGTCGATTTTGTGAAGGCTTTTGATACAATGCCCAGGGAGAAGCCGTGGGAGAGATTGACGTAGTTAGAAGTCCCTCCAGAGTTGCAGAATGTAGTATATTGGCTGTACGAAATATGGTCAGCATGAATCCCATCGTCAGACCGAGTTGTGAACAATAGCCGTTGGGTCTGCCAAGGATACCCACTCTCTCTAATGTTGTTTGGTCTGTACGTTGATCAACTAGAGGGTTGGCTTGTTCAGCATGGGCTAAAGGGACTCAACTCACGCACGATATCATTCGTAGCTCATACAAGATGACGATGTGAACCTCTTAGCTTACACTCTGACTGATATGCAACAACATTTGGATGCCTTGAATACTTTTTGTCAAGCTATTGGAACGCATGTGAATTTAGTTAAGGCTAAGGTGCTCCTCATCTCGTCTTCATATCAGCTAAGGCCCCTCTCCTTCACTTATCAAGGCCAAAATGCAGAGGTTATACCCACCTACAAGTATCTAGACATGGAGTTCACTACTACCACATTTTGGGATACTTCTATCTGGCAACAAGTGACGACAGACTGGAAGGTGTTATATGCAATGCAAGGCAACAATTATAAAGCAAAACTTTATGATTGGGCTCATCAGTCGCACTTGTTCACGGTCTTGATGGAGCCCGTTCTTTTATATGGGGTGGAGGTATGGGTGCAGGTGATATCACTTGCCACCTGGAATGATTTGGAGCGGGTTCAAAAGGCCTATTTGGCTTGGGCATTTGGGGTGAAGTTGACGATCCCATATCAGATACTTTTGCAGGGGAGAGATTTTTTGCCTCTAGAGAGGGTTGCGCTCGAACCTCACCTCATATACTTTCTGAAAGTGGTCAATATGGGCAACATTATTGGTTCACCCCACGTACAGGGGTTGAGTCTGTTTTAACCTCCTCCAATTGATATTGATGATCATGAAGAATTCTGGGTTTGGGAGATTTTGGAATCTAAGTTCTCTTGCAATTGGAAAGGAAACTCTCTAAGTGATCGCATCTGAGAACCTACATAGAATCTGATTAATGCTCCTAATTAAGTTGTTTAGTTCCACTGGCATTATCTAGATAAGGTGAGTCCAAGTACTCCAGTTCCAGCTCCGGCGACTCGTTGTCGTCATAGAAGAGGGATGTTGTGACGACTATACAAATATTATATGTATACGGTCGTCACTCGTATTTATATGAGGATATTTCATGAAACCTTCTAAAATATTTTGAGGATATTTCTCTAGAACCTTCTGAAATATCCCCTGGAGTTCCAAAAATTTCTAGGAACATTCTTCTAAAAATTTCTAGAACCGCCCACCTCGCTAGTATTGGAAGGAGCCTTCAGCATGGGGTTTACAATTTTCGGTTCAACGCGAGAGAGAGCCCTTTCTGGTTCCTGTTCTCTTGCGCCATTCATGGCCCTTGTATATATGCATGAATGATATTTGTATGGTCATCACACCTTTAATAACATTCCTCAAAGGCCTAACCCTAAAAGCACTATTTTAACAACATCCTTTAGGACTTATAACAGTTCCTTGGTCGATATGACGACATGATAGACTTGCGCTCGCCCACTTTATGGTTGTCCATATGATGACACTGATAGACTTGCACTCACCTACTTTATCTGATGGTACGCCACTTATGAGACTTGCACTCACCCGCTTCATCTCATGGTAACTAATAGTTAGGACTTCGAGTTGGAATGTCCCCCCCTAGGTTCCCATCGAATAACCAAAAAAAGAGGGGGCGAGAAATTTTGCCCCCAAATAACAGGTTTTTTCAAGGTGAAACCTCCACCTGATTTGCACCTCAATCTCTGGCTATTCTATCGTCCCCTGCTAAGTGACGCCGCCAGCGAGGACCTGTCGGAAAGCTACAGGAAGCAAAAACCGGGGCAAATTTCTCACCCAATTTTTTTCGTTGAGGAATTTCTCTCAACAGAAAATTTCGGGAAAAATTTTCTGTTAGCCTAAAACCTTAGAATGTATGATACCGGGACTCCATGTATGTGTGGTATGTAGAGCATTGGTTTACATCGCGAGGTACGTATTAGAGCATTGGTTTATATACGTGTAGAGCAGTGGAGTCCAATGTTAGGCTTTTTGGCGAATTTTTTTCCCGAAATTTTCTGTTGAGAAATGGAGTCCCGGTATCATACATTCTGAAAAACCCATGGCTAACTCCGTCATCCACCTCTCGAATATCCCCTTTACAGCCAATGCTCAGGAGCTGGTTGAGTTTTTGGAGTCCAGGATCGGCAAAGGCTCTGTTTGGGCATGTAATGTTGTAACAGAGCACTACAACTGGAAGTCTAAAGGGGTTGGATATGTCCAGTTTGAAACAGAAGATCAGGCTGCGCGGGCGCTGGCATCAGCAGAAAATAATGATCTTATTTTTGATGGGCATAGACTACGGGCAGATCGTTCTTTGAGACTCATTCTCCCCCCTCCAAAACAAATTGTACGAGTAGAGAATGTTTATTTGCTTTTGGGTAATTTGAAAAGCGAGGAGTGCTTTCATCAGTTATGGCGGGCTTCCGGTAATGTTGTACTTGAAGTTGATTGCCAAACTTCTGACGTTAGCATTCTGTGGAGAGAACCTGTATCTGATTCTGAATACAAAATGGAGTTCAAATCTGGAGATATTCTGAGCGCTGGTGAGACTGTAATAGACAAAGAAGATTTAAGTGCTGTTTTACTAAAGGTTTGTGCCAAATTTTGCACCTTCTATAACAATTCAAAGTTCTATTCTCTGCCTAATTAAATTTTCAGATGGAGTAAGGTATGAGATGCTTTCCTTCTTGACCTTTCTTTCTTTGTGAACGTGCACTGTAAAGTAGGATGTGAAGCTTATAGATGATGAAAGCCTAAGTTTGTTTATCTGTGTAAGTTCATCTTATTCAGGTGTATAATCCACCTCATATCTACATGAGAATCTCTGAAATGAAGAGAAATGACCGTATGCTTCAGCTCATGACATCCTTGCTTGAGAAGGCAGGGGAATGCTTGAATCGGTTTACGGGGTATCCTGATAATTATAGATATTACAAAGTTGACCCAGGACAATGGACACGAACAAAAGATTTTACGCCATTAAAAAGTATTGGGCAATCTCTTGTATACTGTCTTGGCTTCCACAGTAAGGATTCTGCTGAATATAGGAAAACTTTGAATGCATTGACAATTTTCCATAGAGAATCTGGAAGGTTTGTTTCAAATAGACTACTGGTAGAGGAGGCATCTCATTATGCCTCTATGCAGGTAGTTGTGCCTATTTTAAAAGTTCCCTCGTTTGGTTTTTCAACAAGGCTTATATTCACTGTAAACCATCTTGTACAATGGGGAAACCTCAGTCCATCTGGTTTGACAGATAGGTTCTATAATTTTCTCAGTACATTAAAACCTGATCTAGCGGTTTCTCTGCTGCAAAATCTGTCTAGGTTCCAGAGCACTTGTTTTGATCCACTCACCACTCTTCAGGGAATGATCTCTTCTCACGAATGCTCGCCGCCTATCACATTGGGAGATGGCTATATGCTTGTCAATCGCATACTGGTAACACCAAGTAAGGTTTATTGTATGCAACCAGAAGTTGATTTATCAAATCGTGTTACCAGGAACTATGCCAACATGCATGATAACTTTGTCCGAGTGTCGTTTGTTGATGAAGATTTGAAAAGACTTCAACCAACTGTACTGTCCCTTCCTACCCCTGGCTCAATTGGGGCATCAGTAGAAGACATGGTTTCTGATGTTTACCACCATTTTCTTAATGTCTTGAGGACAGGCATTCAGGTTGGGGATAAGCACTTTGAGTTTTTAGCTTTTTCCAATAGCCAGCTTCGTGAGCACTCATGCTGGATGTTTGCGAAGTCTGGAGAGACGACTGCTGAAAGCATCCGAGCTTGGATGGGTGATTTTCATAACATAAAGAATGTAGCTAAGTGTGCTGCCCGCATGGGCCAGAGCTTTTCCAGCTCTATGCACTCACTAGATGTATTTTCTAACGAGGTCTCTTGTATAAAAGATATTATTAAAATTGTCGGTGATCAAGAATACATCTTTTCGGATGGTATTGGCAAGATTTCAAAAGCTTTTGCAATGCAGGTTGCTGAGAAATGTGGGATTACAAAGCATGTTCCATCAGCTTTTCAGATACGGTATGGGGGATATAAAGGTGTTGTAGCAGTAGATCCAACATCCTTTGCAAAGCTATCCTTACGAGACAGCATGTGCAAGTTCACATCAGACCGTACTAGCCTAGATGTGCTATTTTGGAGTCGCTATATTCCATGCTATTTAAACCGTCAGGTGATTATCTTATTGTCCACTTTGGGTATAGAAGATTATGTTTTTGAGAAAATGCAGAAGGAGGCTGTAGAACATCTCGATAACCTTCTAGAAGATCCTTTATTGGCAATGGAAATCTTACAGGCAGGATGCTCAGGGGACACACACAGAATCATTGTAGAGATGATTCAAGCAGGATACAATGCACGCACTGAGCCTTATTTAAATAGTTTGCTGCAGGCTTTCAAAGCCTATCAGCTCTTGATGTTAAGAACAAAATCTCGGATTCTTGTACCCAAAGGTCGATGCTTACTGGGCTGTTTAGATGAGACAGGGACGCTCAATTATGGCGAAGTCTTTATACAAGTTTCGCCCACCCCAGGATCCTGCCATATTTTAGATGATGGTCTGGGGAAGCCTCAATCTAAGAGGGGCGTTACCAAACGTGATACAGCTACTGTGGTAGAAGGAAAGGTTATTGTAGCCAAGAACCCGTGTCTTCACCCTGGAGATATTCTAATATTGAAAGCTGTTGATGTGCCAGCATTAAGCCATATGGTTGATTGCATTGTCTTTCCTCAAAAAGGAGACAGGTAGGCACACATTTGAAACTCTGTTGTGACTAGTTATTTATACAGTTGATCGAAGTCGTAAATGTAATTCACAACTCTGTGTGCAAAGTCAAGTTAACTCATATAAGTTTTATACCCAGCTTCTGTAAGCCTTATTGTTTGTTTTACGAGGTTGAAGTTAGAAAAAAGATTGGTTTTATATTTGACTACATATTCTCAGATAATCCGGCATCTTATTCATACAATTCTGACTAGAAAGGCTATGGTAGTTTCCACCATTTTTTATCCTTAATGCCATTTATCATTACTTCGTTCAACAGTTTCATCACCATTAACAAAGCTAGTGATGCATAAGAATGAAATAAATCAAGCTGTCCTGGAGGTTTTGTCAAGCCATTTCCAAACGTTCGTACTCTAAAACCTGTGGATTCTAGGAGATGATTTGGATCTGGACGCCCTGTTTATTCTGGAAACCTTGTTACTTCTTTTCAAAGAACAGAATTCTGTTTCGGAATTATAGTTTGGGCTCTTTTCTTTGTTTAGTTTTCTAACATGAAAGTCATGTAACTGCAGACCACATCCAAATGAATGCTCTGGCAGTGACTTAGATGGAGATATCTATTTTGTAAGTTGGGATGCAGACCTTATTCCAAAAGCAGGATACATTCCAATGAATTATTGTGCAACGCCGGCTGTAGTGCTGGATCATTCAGTGACTTCTGAGGTTGATGAAATTTCAATAAAATGTTTTCATTCTTGCCATAGTCCTAACCGGCGTTTCTATCTGCTTTTAGGAGATTCAAGAATTTTTTGTCAACCACATGTTGAATGATGGTCTAGGTCAGATTGCAAATGCCCACTTGGTCCATGCTGATAAGGAAGTTAATAAGGCCATGAATGAGAACTGTATACTTCTTGCTGAGCTTTTCTCTGTTGCTGTGGATTTTCCCAAAACGGGAACTCCAGCTTCGATTCCAATTAATCTGCGGCCTTTCATATATCCGGATTTTATGGAGAAAGAAGACAAGCTTAGCTATCCTTCCAATACAGTTATTGGAAAGTTGTTTAGAGCCATAAAGGAAGTTGAAGGAAGGCTTTCAGTTATGACAGTAGATATGGTGTATGACAATGATATGCGAGTGGATGGATTTGAAAGTTATGTAGATGAAGCTCTGAAACTTAAAAGCCACTATGATACTAAGCTGACAACTATAATGGAACAGTATGGAATTGAAAATGAGGCAGAAATTATGAGTGGTTTCATTTTGAAGTTGTCAAAACATCATAACAAACACTACAATGACAGGGTTGGGAAGAGATCAGAAGATACAAAGGAGAGAATTTTGTTTGCATTACAACAGCTTCAGATCCAAGTAAAAAGTTGGTTTTATGGTGACGGTTCTCAATCAGCTGCTGAACAAAATGCGAAGGCTTCAGCCTGGTATACTGTAACATATGATCCTGGCTACTGGAATTCCCAACATGTCCGCCTTTTAAGCTTCCCTTGGACCATATCCAAGAAGCTTCTTGAAATCAAATGCACAAGAGCATCAGCAAATAACTTTGATGCAAAACATGCTGCATAACCACATAGAATGTTACATAATACTGGTGCCATATTTTCCGGTGCTTTCTTGTCTGTCTTGTTGCATAATTTCGATTTTTCATTAGCCAAAATATGCCTATAGGTTAATATTAAAGGGTCCTCCAATGAATATTTAATATATACAAGAAATTTATCTTGCATACTGTGGTAGACCCCCAAATGCTCTTCTTGCGAGAACTTGTGTGGTATACCCTCCTCTTGAATGCTATTGCTATTCCTGCGAGTTTAGAATGGTGTGAACATTTAGTGATGCTCGCCAAAGTTGAATGAAAGTTTTGAAACCTTGTAGTCAAAGCTAACATGCAAGCAATATTTCCTATTAGAATGACCGGATGAAGCTTGGAACCTTGGTGCTAAAGCTTGGGGCTTAACCTTTACCATAACATACTACAATTGTTGAGCATGTTAATCTAATAGGTTGGTTCCATTCAATTCTATTCGACAATAGATTCAAAACTTAATGCCACACTTCTGCTTAATTGATATTAAAGGGACCTATAAGTCACCATATTAAGGGAATTAAACTCAATGAGATTCCCTTCTCGAACTGGACCTCTGGGTGCTTTGCAATGCTAGACATTATTTTTGTGTGTGCACTGATAACTACATAACAATGCAAACGAAACGTGCGTAGATAGCATTAATTAGTTAATTAATTGTCATGTGTTAGCAAAGAATTACCTGGATTACATATAGATATCCACTCAAAATTTCAAGCAATGAGAATATATTAAATAAAACATCTGCAAGTTATTTGCATGGCATCAAAATTGAAGCTAATATTTGCCAGAGCATGCTCACCATGTCAAATCCATAATCTGCATATAACTTACATTTTTAAGAGCATGTTCAACATGTCAAATTCACAACCTGCATATAATTTACGTTTTTAAGTTACAGCCAAAGTTCTTTTCATTCAAAAAGAGTAAGTACATTTAGTGCAAGAGCACTCCCATTGAACACATATTTGTGACGTCCCCTACTCATATACGGTGCACTCACCATATACAAACAGGAGTTCATCCCCCATACCAGCTCCATGCTGATACAAGGCCCTCCACGTATCACTGCAAACTTGACGAGTTCCAGTAGGAAGAATGAAGGGGTCATTTTACCCTGTCTCCCTCAGGGCCTACCTAGCTGCGGAAGCGTAACATACATATAAGTATACATACATTAACATCACATGACCATCATGAAGGATGGCTCACCACATATCTGCATAGACAGAGATCAGTACATCATCACATATGGAAGGTCTACCCAAGTTCGAACACGGGATGGACCCGACAAGCTTTGGGTCTCAGAGGTCAAAAGCAGACAGAGTGCAATAACAGGTGGAGTTGGGTGGCATAGGAACATGGCAATTGGGTAGTCCGCTCCATCCGCCCCTCCCAGTGCACACTTTGCGAGTAGGTTGAAAGGTCTTGGGACTTGGTAGCCGGATGCATAGCCGAGGGGCTACCCCTGGGTTGCATCTCCCCGCCCGATGGGGCGTGTAGGGATTGCTCCCACCCGAGGTCGGGCATCATGTGACTCAAGGTGACTAGAGGGCCTTGCCTGCACTCGTGAACTCCCCGGAAGGTGTACACCACCCCAAGAGTGCGAACCCATGCAAAGCCCACGACGCGTGAGGGCGAGCATTGGGGTCTAGTGCACTGTAGTCCCCGATAGGCTTTACTACCAGAGGGACGTGATCATGAGCCAGGACATGAACCTCCTTGTAAGCCAGTCTGGTCCCTCCACCAACAACCATGTGTGGTTCTTGTACACAGGCCGAATTTAATAGTGCATTAAAGAGGACTAGCTAGGAGCATCAAACTACTAGGCTTTTAGGGCCTCTACCCCCCTTCCCAATACAATGATTCCACAGAGATCATCATCACATACATATCATAGAAGAACTAAAGAACAAGATTTAATCTAAATCATAGAAGTTAGGTTCTTTAGTTATGGCTTGATATCTAGAGATCTAGATGGCTGCTATGGGCAATTCAATAGGGTAATCCTACTTACTCTATGCCTGGAAGGCGGATTAAACTATTGAATTGGCAAAATACGATCTCGGCTTAGCCTCCCCGCCTCAACAGCGTCCCATCTTTGGCGCTTTGAAGATGAAGCCAGAAAGGAAAGCTGATGAGCTAGGCTGCTCAAACAGACTTCGGGAGCCAAGATTGACTCTTGGAGCAAGCGAAATGGAGCTCTAGAAGGTTGTGGACGAAAATAGAAAGTTAAGATTTGGATACCTTACATAGGCTATAAGTTAGGGCTAGGGTTTCCATCAACCCTTGAGATCATGCCACTTGCCCTTGTGGGGTAAGTGGATGTAGCCCCCACTTGGCCCACTTGCCCACTTATTATTTAAGTGGGCTAAAGTGCACACACTTGCAAGTTGCCCCCTAGGGCGCTACTTGCTTAGCTACACGTCGGCGTACATGTCGATCGGGATGGCGTGGTACGCTGCGTGACGATCTTTGATGCATGATTATCGCCTGGGGACCGTATACCGTCTTTGGAACGCCACATTCTTCCCACCTTTTGAATTGATGCCGCCCGACAAAGATCGCGGGTCTCCCCACCTTGGGATCTTCTTGTCCTGCAACCAACTTGATGCATACAATTTATTATTATTATACTTACACAATTATTAGAATTACCCTAAGGTAATATTTTTAAAACATTACTACGACATTACATTATCCCAATAACTTTTCAATTCATAACTTCATTAAAGCAAGGTACTTACTAGCCTTACTTAATACAACATTTAAGTTTATCAAGATTTAGCAATTCCATATAAAATTATCCTTCTAGGTACTCTTCATTCCTTGCAACACATTGCAACAAAACTTGCGTTGCAAGTCTTCGTAGCTCGACCTCCTTGCCCTCCGGAGCGCTCTATTGGCCTGCAGGTCGATACTACATTAGTACCATTTTAATTATTATTAAAATTATGGTTATAAGGGAACCACCCATCTAATTAACTAAATGAATGCATGGTGATTGATGCTTCAGGGACATTTCTTACTTCTGGAAGTACTTTGTAATATTTTGAGTGTATAATATGAAGTAAAACACGTTCTTCAAAAAAAAAAAAAAAAAAAAAAAAACTAAATGAATGCATGACTAATCTCCTGGCGTAGGAAGAGGATGCTTCTTCCATCGTGGCCGTGGAGAGCCACCCTATAATGCCTATACCCCTTTCGATCATGGCCGTGAGGAGGGTTTAAAGCGTAAGGGTCGTTTAAGGCGATCCTATCATAGCCCATGATTGGGTGCTACCTTATGCATGACCTCCCTGATCATGCATACCCCAAAGGCAAAGATGGCCAAAAGGGTTTAAGCTAGAGAACATCCCTGATGATCTCATCCTCGCCCATGTTCACTTCTACCTTTAATCGCATGTCCTTCCCCTATGGACATGCTTACATTCTGATTGCAACATTGCTCATGTTCACCATTTGCCTAACTAATTCAAGCAAAACCGCAGTCATGTCAATGACATTACACCACGCCCTAGAGATCACCGTAGTGGTCCCATCATCGGTAATTACGATACAACCCATACTTAGCAAAGATAGGTCGCATGCATAGATTAATCTTAACTACACACCTAAATTAATCTATCGTAATTCGACATGCCCGAGCCGACATTGCCGGAGATGACCTTTGCCGGCCCCATTGCTCCATGAACTGCTGCATGCGCCTTATGAGGTCCTGCTTAAGTACCCACGCCGCGTCTTCCACCCGTGGTGTTTCCACTTGTTCAAATATTGGAGAAACTCGATCTCCTTGTCTTCTTGATCTCCTTATCAAGGATCAAGTCCAGGACTATCTCTAGCCGCTCTTACGTCATTTCCAACAACGTTGGCGTGTCCAAGACTTCTTCTGGGTTTGGAGTATGCTTCTTCAGCAAACTCACGTGGAAGACTTTATGAATTTTCAGGTGTGCTGGCAGCTCCAACTTGTAGGACTGGTTACCTACTCGCTTGGCTATTCGGAAGGGGCCAACCCACCTTGGAGCAAGCTTCTTACAATTTCCCGGCGCGAGCTTTGCACCTTCACTTTGATCTTGAGCGGTGACGTTGTCGCCAACCTCGAACTCTCGACAGGCCCGGTGTTTGTCGGCGACGCTCTTTTTGTCGATTCCTTGCCGCAAGAAGATATCCTCGGACCTCTTCTACCAGGCTGCCGCATGTCGGCCAATATTTGCCGCTAAAACCTCTACCTTTGATACACAGATTGTGCCAAGTGTCCGGAGTCCGGACATTGGTAGCCATAGTTGATCATGAGCGGCTGACATCCGGGGACGATTCGCTGGTGCTATTATGTTTAACTCAACCAAGTGAATGTAATCTTCCCACTTAGTCCGCTTGTTCCGGACATAGTTTCTTAGCATATCTTCCAAGATTACATTTGGTCCGTTTCGTTTGCCCATCCGTCCGAGGATGATAGGCCGTGCTCATGGAAAGCGGCCCCGGATCGTCGCCAAAAGATCCCGCCAAAAGGCACTCGGGAACTTCGAAGTCTCGTGGGAGATGATCTCTCGACATATCATGGAGCCCTGAAGATTTCCTTGGTGAAGAGAGCCGGTGTATCCAAGGTCAGTGGTTTGGTGGTCCCTGCAAGGCACAAAGTGTGCCATCTTTGACATGCCTTTGTCGACCACAACCATCGGGGCATCTTTTTCCTCTTTGCGTCGTCGGGGAGCCCCGTTATGAAGTCCATATCGATGACTTTCCGGTTTAGCGTTAAACCACCGCTAATGGTTCCAATGCTCTTGGAATTCGAAGCTGCTCTACCTTCGTCTGCTGGCACAACTGACACTCTTTTATGTAGCGAGCTATCTGTTTCTTCATCCCTGGCCAATAGTAACTGCTGCGCACTTTGAAATATGTCTTCATAAATCCCGCGTGGCCAGCTATTGGACTGTTGTGGGTGTCGTGGAGAATCAACTTCCTCACTCCTGATGACTTAGGCACACACAACTTATTCTTATGGTACAAAAGGTTACCTTCCTTCCTAAAATTCTTGAAGGTTTCCCTCTCCTTGTCTGTTCTTGCCTCTTTGCACATGCTCACCCACACTTCCTTGAAGTCTGCATCTGTCGGCAAGGTTTCTTCGATCTTCCTTCTGAACTCGCTAGTGAGCGTCGAGATTGCGTTGTAGTGAACTCTTGTTGTCAGAGGATGCCTTGAAAGCGCATCTGCTACCACATTGAGCTTCCCCGGCTTATAAACTATAACAAAATCGTATTCTTCGAGGAACTCCATCCAGCTTCGCTGCCTCAGGTTAAGATGTGGTTGCATGAACACGTATTGGAGGCTCTGATGATCCGTATCTAGCTGGAACTTCCTTCCCAACAGGTAGTGCCTCCAAATTCTTAGTGCTCTGACAACTGCAAGCAACTCTTGGTCATGAGTCGGGTAGCGCGCTTCGGCGTCGTTCATCTTCCGAGAGTCATAAGCCACTACCTGCTCTTCCTGCATCAGTACTGCACCTGTGGCAATTTTACTTGCATCTGTCGCCATACAACTCTAGTGTTAAAAGATCCCCTTGAACTTCACAAAAAGAAGAATAGATAAGAGTAGAGTAAAGTAGAGTAGAGTTGCATAAAATAGAGTAGAATAAAATAAGTTTTATCATCCACGGAGATCAATTGGCCTATGGGACCCGATGAAGGAGCGACAGACTTATTACTATTCAAGTTAAAAAAAATCCCGCACTGACAATGCACAAATTTAGATACAAACATGGTTGGGGCCGACCTGGGTCGGCCCTAAAATCCGAGCGTTTCCGACCTAGGTTGGAGTCGTCCTAGTCCGACCCGTGGTCGAATGGGTCATAAAAAGAAAAAAAAATTCCCCTCTTTTCTTGTATTGCATTTCATAGGCCAAGAAACAGCCGGAACAGAGCACTTTGGAGGAGATTTGACCTTTGAAATCCATTCCTGAGTATTTTTAGGTGTTCACCCAAGAAACCTGCAAAAGGCAAAGAAAAAGAGGAAAGAGATCGATTACAATGGTGGGAAACGGGTTTCTTACAAGAGAAAGATTCGATGCAATTTCAGATGAACATATAGAAAAGATTCAAAATTTTTGGATTGAGAACACCAGAGTGTCTCCTAACACAAAGGATGTTAGAACTAGAAGATTGGAGAGAAATGTAAGAGAAGAACATGCTGCCCATTATCTGGAGGAATCACAGGTTAGTTTATTTCTGTTATTCATGTTTTCTTAGTTATGGTGCTTAGTGTGGTGGTGCATGTGGTGGTTATTGTGTTGTACAGTGATTGTGGTGTACTGTATGCAGCATGTGAATTGTGTGTAGTTGACTCTAGTCTGAAATGCAATATTTAATGTTTGGAATATTAGAACATGACAGAATTGAGTATTCCTTTACTGGTTGTGTGTACAGTCTGTTCACATCAACGTTATTTGTTGCTCCTTACTTTGTTCTTGACTATTTATCATTGCAATCCATGAATGGATTTGCATTGAATATGAAAAAGTGTTTGCATTGTACTTTTGACTTACTACATTGACATAAAGTAATGAATAAAAACAACGTCCGACAAATGCAACATCACATCCTGTACCATCTTTAAACTAGCGCAATCACTTGGGTAACCCATCACCTATTGCTCAAGTCCAATTACTTGAGTAACCCGGCACCTATTGCTCCAACGACTTCGTGAATTTTCAAAAGCGCACTGACACCAACTTTTAATGTTTTACAGGCACAGATTGAATAATGAATAAGAAGAAGTACAACAGAATGCAAATTCTATAAATGTTATTAATATTACATATTACACCATTGAACATGACGTCCCATATATCAGGAATATGAACCATTGAATTAAACCCCCGAGACCCCCCAGTTGTTTTTGTTGATATTTCTGCAGGGCATTCAACAGTTGGCAAGGGGTCCCAACTACATATGTTCGTACATATATACTGTATATGTATAATGCACTTCATAACCTTTACTTTGATTTCGTATTTGAAACTGACAGTTAATTAAAACTTGCTAAAAAATAAGTCGCGCTTGACGATGGTCAAGGTCCCCAAAATTGACATCCAAGGGTCCGAGCATACCGATGGATAACAAATAGTGGATATAAAGAACACTCGAAATAGAGATCCTAATGCATCTGTACCAATCAGGTTTTTATTTTAATTAGTTTAAATGTGAATTATATGGCAGATTTGAGGAGCTAAATATCCTCTATTATATCCTACATCTGTTAAAAACAATTATCCTCTAAACTAAAATTCAACATAACACTTCTGAATTTCTTCATGATCTCATTGATTTATCTAATGCACCTTCTTCCTCGCCAAATGCCCCTGAATCCAATGAATATATTTTCCCACAGATTGCTTTATAATTATCTGGACTGCAAGTCAAGTTGGAAAACATAAGTGCTCGTCACAACTGGATGACATTGATTGTTCAGATATCAGGGATAATGGAAGTAAGATGACTAGAGAAAAAGGGACAATACAGATAATGAGCAGTTACATAGGAAGGAAGGATTGAAGGTATTTTTATCGTCCACGGAGACCAATCGGTCTATGGGACCCAATACAAAAGCGCAGCAAGCGGATTACTACCCGGATTAAAAAACCACCGCCCCGAAGGGTTTTCGAGGGAAAAACCGTGGCAGCAATTAGCCTGCTGACAAACTGTTCCAATATACGAAATGCAAAAACACACAAATATATACACTCATGTACCGTACCCATAGTCTTATCACAGCGGCGGGGGGGCAAAGCTGGGCTCGGCAGATCCAAAGATTACCTCTGAATGTACGATGCTAGGGCACGCATCTTGGCCCGGTGTGTTCATCGGCAAATGTAGGGGCAAGTCCGCCGCACTAAAGGAACGTGTCCGCCGGGATCCGATCGAATCTGGGCAACTCTAGAAAGTGTGAGGCTCATCCTCAATGGCACCCGTTTAAAGACCGACAGAGCACTGTCTCCGGGGGGCTCCCCAATCCACCGCGCCTGGCCTCGGGATGTAGAGATGGTGGGCACTGTCGCGAATAGAGGCAATGAGTCCGGCGCTTTTTGAGGCCAGTGGGAATGCGAGGTAGAGCTGCGGGCCCCGGCCAACGTGGGGTTGATGTGCTCCTTGTAATGGGCGTTTGACGCCTTCGAGGCGCCGAGGGGTCCCCGAGCTTGCCAAAGGAAGCAAGCGTCCGGTATTCCCATAGTACATCGCGATCGGCCTCTGTGTCCACACACGCATCACGTGCTCACCGACGTTCCATCGGCCAACCAGATCTCTCTTACCCATCCAACAGGCCACTGAGCCGCGGCTGCCTATTGCCAGCCAGTAAAGCCGGTGCGCCTAAACATCACCCATATTAACCACTTTCGAAAGTAGGCGATGTGTCTATCAAGGGCTGCCGGTGGCGGTAAAGAATCCGGTTTTCTGCAAAGACATCGATGGGGACCGAAGGCTTCACCCCAAGTGCGTGCCAAAATGCCTTATGCACCTGCTCCAAGTCATTCAATTATGCCAAAGAGACGCCGGGCCCCAAACCTCGACCCGTCTGTGAAGGGACGGAGGGCTCGACCGGCGCCCAAATGTGATGTGACTGATGGCCCCAATCATAGAGCTCTGCACGGTGGCTGTTGTTCGCATGGCATAAAGCGCTTTCCAGCCGCTTGTCACCCTAAGCGGATGGGCGTCTCCCAACGAGCGAGGAGGGGAACTCCACCCCTAGGTACTTGTAGGTGGGCGTGACCTCCCACAGCCGCCCCTCGATATGTGAGTGCAAGAGACGTGGGGTGGTGTGAAGAGGATATGAGAACCACCGGTCTTGGTCGATTCACGCATGCATGCCCAGAGCCCCGCAGAATGTGTCTAGGGCATCCGTGATGAGACCGCATAGCTTCTAGGGTGTGGGCGGAAGGTCAACATTATCCGCATAAATGAGCCGGGCGGATGACCTGGTGCAAAAGTCTGTGATGCCACCCCCATGCTCGATAAGCCGGGGCTCTAACCGGGTCAATGTAGAGGCCAAAAGTGTTGGTGAGAGGGGGCAGCCCCGCCAACCCTCGATACTACCGGTGAATGCTTGCCCGGTCGGTACGCATCCCCGCCAAAACAACCGTCATACAACCCGTGATATGGCATTCTCGCGACGCGTGCAAAGCGGCAGCCCCAGCTTGACGCAGTCTAGCCCACACTTTTCAGGGGGACCGTGACGAAAAGTCGCCGCTGAAGTCCACAAAGCAACAATACAAGTCCTGCCGATGGTTTCGGCTGTCTTCAAATAGGGCAGTATTCAATAAAAAAAACCGTTGACATAGACATAGTTCCCCTAACAATTGAAGTGGATGAGACTACAAAAAATGTGGATGGCATAAACAAAAGCAGAGATACAAACATACAAGCACACTGGCTCCCAGACAAGATCTGAACTTAGTTTCAAACTTTTAAATCAATAACAATAAAAATGATAATTCTGTTTTAAAGCTGTGTTGCAAGTCAAAATTTTAGACTTAATTCCAAATTATCAGTTGTTGTTAATTGATTTTGGACCTATTAAGTAAGGAAAAACCCGAGCTAGCAAAGATTAGGATGAGATTGGATTATTAATAAGTTTTGTAGGATAACAATACAATCCAAGTTGTTAGAAGTTGCTTTTACGATGTCTTTTTTTAGAATGTGCTAAAGACCATCCAATAAAAGAGCTTGAAAGAATGATATAGATAATAATAAAATAGAATAGAATAATTTTTATCATCCATGAAGATCAATCGGGCTATGGGACCCAATAAAAGAGCGCAACAAACCTATTACTGTCCTGGTTAAACCCCTGTCCCCAAAGGTTTTCAGGGGATAAACGTGAGTGTTGTCAGACTGTACAAATATACATATCATGAAATATATATATAAGTTAGGTGAGTGCCCTAGGAGATAGTTGATTCCATATATTCATGACCTCCTAAAGGTACTATCCCCGCATCCGTACTGGAGCCGTGCTCAGTATCACATGTAGCGGCTGGCCAAACCGGACCAACTCAGTATAGCATGCCCAGATTTGATCATATGTTGGATAGCTCTGGAGGGTATGGCATTCATCCTCAACGACTCCTATTTGGCAGCATCAACAAAGCCTGTCCTGGTATGGCTCCCCAATCCATTTGCCTGTCTCAATTCGGAAACAGTGTGCACCTGTGCGAATCCAGGCAATAAGTTTGCACCTTTTCATAGGCAGATGGGTACGTTGCATTGGTAATGTGTTGTCTTGGCCTACACAAGAGCGTTGGCATTCCAAAGCTTGCTGAGGAAGCAAGCGTTAAGGTATTGCCTCAAGCAATGACGATCTGCCTCCATTTGCACCTGTATGCACATGTGCTTCCGCACATTCCATCTGACGAGCCACTAAGCTTGCTTTTCATTCCAGCGGGACTTGAGCGATGTGGCCCCATTGTCAGATATAAGCCAGATTAGAGAGATGAGCATCATCCATAATGACCACCTTCTGAAAGTAGACGATGTGGTGATCAAGGGCCGCCCTCTGGAGGGGCAAGAAACATGTCTTCTCCAACATGATTTGATATAGGACCGTGGACTTCCACTTCAGTGCCCGAGGTAAGAAGGCTTTCTGCACCTGCTCCAAGTCAATCTAGGTAACGCGGGACACCACGGGTCCCCAGACCTCGGACCCATATAAAAGGACGGGCTCTATCAAGACCCTAAACAGGTGCAACTGATGGGCCCAATCGTACAGCTCCGCTCTATGATTGTTGTTCTGCATTGCATATAGCACCTTCCAGCTCGCTGTTGCTCGTAGATAGAAGGAAACATTCCATTGCATATAGTAGAGGGGAACTCCACTCCCAAACTTTTATAGGTGGGTGCCACTTCCACATTTTGCCCCCGGTAACTAAAGGAGGGGGCTCTAAGACCACCTTAGTCTTGGCCTGATTGACAAAAGAGCCAAGACTAAGTCTTGGCTCTAGTGCAAAAGGTGGACTCCATTGCTCCCATTTTCAGCAAGCCAGCTCTCTAACCGATCAATGCACAACCTAACTAATGTGGGAGAGAGAGGGCATCCTTGGCGGACTTCGATACTGTTATTGAATAGCTAGCTTGTCAGCTGCAACCAGCCTGAACATGTCTCGTACAATCTATACACTACATGCTGCTGATCTATAGGGACCCCCGGCTGTTATAATCTTGCCCACAGCTTTTCTCCAGACACAATGTCAAAAGCCTTTGGTAAAGTCCACAAAGCAACAACACAAGTCTTGCTGACAGTTTCTGCTGTTTTCAACCAGGGTCCGCAGTGTGAAGATGTGATCAATGGTTGAGTGCTGTAGCCTGAAACCCGCCCGCAATAGTAGGCACTACCACTACACTGCATGGATAAATATGATGGTATACCATGCTAGGTCTATGGTGTTTTACACAAATTACAAACAAAGTTGTTGCTAGAAACAGAAATGGATAGGCTAAGGTAACAAACCAAGGTACTTCAATTTGTTGTAATTGATGAAAGGCATGTAGCATAAGCGCTAGCAAGCACCTCTTGCAGAGCTATGGGTTTTTTGGGTTGCCCCTAGGGGGGCAAACCCTTGTTTATGTGGGCTTTTGGCATATCCTAGGTATATGCTGGAATATACCTAGGATATCTTTGTGATCGCCCAAACCTACTCTTTACCGTAAACTCGGCCGCCATTGTTCTTTGTCGCGGCGGCTGGTGTGGGAACGGTTAACCGGCACCCCCAAGCATTAGAGCGAGGTCATAAGCTGGTGTGTGAAATCCACGGTAATTTGTGTTAATTTGCGTCGCCGCTGATTTTTTTGGCGGTGAGCTACGATGGTATGCTTGTTGGAGCAAGCGGTGCTTACGCGAAATTGCAAAAGGTGAACCTCTATTTGTGTTTTCGAAGTTACTCTAGGATAGACCTGTATTTGTGTTTTCGAAGTTACTCTAGGATAGACACCTCGGTTGATCATGACAAGCAATAGTTAAAAACAGGCATAACGTTTGGTAGATTAATCGATAGAACGATGAGTAGATTAAGGATTTGCTATCAACGAAATAGAGCTTTGGGGAGGCTACAAAATGAAGTAGGGCAAGTTCGGCATTGAGAGTAGTGAAAGCATGTGACCTTGGGTAAAGCTGTGGGTTATTTGCACGATGCTTAGATTGGTGCGTAGATAATGTCGATTGAAATGTTTTGAAAGGCAAAAAGAGCCGATAAGAGTAGGTAGGCTACAATACTAAAATTTGTGGAGGCCGGAAAAAGAGAGAGACCTGATTGTTACATTACCGTGTTGTTGAATGTAGGGATTGTATAATGCATATCAACCGGAGAAGTGTTGGATATGGAAGATATTAATAGCATAAAATGTTAGTTAGGGGACGGTCGTTCGCTTCTATTGTGGTTTCTGGCTAGTGGTCCATTTGGGAATGGCATTATTGAAGTTTCCTAAGTGGCGGAGGGGCCGGTGTGCACTTGATGCATGTAAACTTAAGTGTTTCTTTTTTTTTTTTTTAATCTCCGTGGCGGCGTAGCATTTAGGTCGTTCTAGGTAATCAATCGTCATACTAAGCATGCTTTTCAAAATCAGTATTTTTTTGGTGCGGATGCAATGCATGCGATTCATCTTGGCCAGGCGAGGATCGAAAGCGATTGAGATTGTGAAGAAATCAGAAAATGGATGGTAACCACTTGGTGCATGTAACCCTAAGTTTGCCTTCCTACATTTTTTCCATCGTGGCAATAGCGGCCGTGTCGCCCCTAGCATTTATCTTGAAGCATGTGTTAGGACAGGTCGTTTTGTTTGCTATGGCTTCTTGCCCATTGGTTTGTTGGGATTGGCATCATTTACGGTGTTTTAAATGGCATAATGGCGGTAAAGCACCTTCTTTGGTTGTTTTGTGCATGGAATCTCTCATTAGGATGTTTCAAATGGCATAATGACGGTAAGCACCTTCTTTGGTTTTTTGTGTGCATGGAATCTCTGTTGATCTATAAAGTGTACTACGGAATCAAAGACTTCATGCTATTTGCATGATCATTAGAAGGGTGAATCATTAGCATGTTACGTTGTTGTGAATGGGAGATGAGTCTTTGTGTAATGCATTCTTTTATTGCGAGATGCTTTGGATGCAAATTAGTTGATCCTTAGTTACAACATAAGCATTTTGCTACAAATCACATTGTTGTCCATTTGGTTTTTTGCTGGGCTCTGTCTCTTACTTTGTGCGGATTCAGAGACCAAAGATGCTCTATGCTAAATTGCCAAATGTTTGATTTTGTAGATTGAAGGATGTTTTTAGTTGGCTCAGATTCGGCTTCAAGCATGTGCAAGCTCTAGTTACGTCCATGTTACGTCTAGCTGGCACATTTTATGTCCGTGGGAGCCAATAATTGCTTTTCCAAATTTGGCAAGCAATTTCTTCTCTCCTTTTGCGTTCTTTCTCTATCCCATCTCGAATCTTCTTGAATTTGGTAACCACCTAAATGTATTTCTATTCCTTTTATTTCGCCATTTTAGATGTGAAGGAGCTACGCAAATTGAGAAGCCTAATTTGGCTCGATTCATTTTGAGTTGCAAAGCCTAATTTGTCTATGATTCATTTTGAGTTGCGTAATAGCATTCATCTTTGCTTGTTATATCGAGGGTGACTAGTCCATCTCAATTAGTATATGTTCCATTTCGATCAGTTCATTTATGTTATGGTATTTTTTAAAGCATTTGTTTCTTGTAGCATAAACCTTTAGCTTCCTGACATTCATTGCAATGATTAAGAGCCATTCAATACAAGGTTTGTCTATTATCTACAAATGATATTTATTCAAGTTCATGTCTAGATTCATTCTATGTCTCTATGTTTTGCTTTATTTGACGCATTTAGACTATGAATTTGAGAAACATCCACCTACGTGTTTTTGTAGAACACTCGTTAAGCTCTCCAACGAATGCTCATGCATAAAAAATAGAGCTTTCTTTTTGGAGTTATGTCCCTTATATACTGTGCTTTGAAACTTGGACAGCAAGTGTTTTTTGTCATTTCTGACATCTTTACAATAAGAATTTGAAAAATTTATGCCTAGGATTATCTTTAGATCTCATTGGAGACTTTCCAGTGGATACTCTTGCTGGAGAAACAGAGCTTTGGTTTGCAAGTTATGCCCAAAAACAGTTCTATCTCATAGTTTTATATGAATGAAGTGCCGGCCTCTTCGTGAAATGTGAAATAGGAAATTTTAGAGATTCTAAGGAAGTGACAAAGCATGATAAATCTTCTTTTATCTTTTGCCTTTACAGGTTGAAGAGGTTCTCATTGCAGACATTTTTGGAAATGGAGCCTTTAATTCTATTGTACTTCAATTTAAATGCCTTTCATGCATGATCTTGCCCTTGATTAAATAGCTTATGTGGATTTGTCTGTTATTTGTAGCCAAGCCTGGAGTGACTTCTTTCACATTACATACCGTTCTAGATTATGTTAGATAGGCTTAGACTGCTAAAGCCTAGTCCATATCATGAGGCCTATATGTGAAAGCAATTGGAATTGAAGATAAGAGGTGGAAAACTATAAATGAGGATGGAATTACATACTGGTTTGAATTATATTAGATAGGCTTGGACTGTTATAGACTTTTAGAATGATCATGTTAGAACTACATGCCTAAGTAATAAATTTGAACAGATGGCAATTAGTCTACATTACACTTGGTTGACATTTATACATGGGTTTTGCATGAAGGAAAAGAATAAAAAGAGGGAAAATTAGACGAAAAGGACACAGGAGAAAAACAGAGGAAGAGAACAGGGGTTTTGTTTTAAAGCAGGTCGAAAAGGCTGACGTCGAACTGGCCGGATTTGCTGAAGACGTGTTGGGTTGGTGAAGCCGGAGCTGTGTCTGCTCTAAGCTGCCGGATTCCTGCTCTAAGCTGCCGGATTCTTGCTGTAAGGTGCCGGATTTCTACTGTAAGCTATCAGATTTGGTTATAGATTGCTTTATTTTATATCCTGTGTGGTTCTGGCAGTAGTCCAGTTCTGTGTAGTATTCTGTGTGGGCATCAATTCGATTTGTGCAGGGAGATCCTTTGTGGATATAAAGAAGGTGTAAGGGAGAAGATTGAACTTGGTTATTTTCTGGGTTCAATTCCCAGACTCAAAGCTTTTGATTCTAACATCTGGTATCAGAGCTTTTGAGTCTAAAAGGGAGATGGCATCTAATAAGATTGCTGCTTCAATACTTGCTGATGTCAAGGTATATAAAGGAGGTTCTGGTTTCCAAGCATGGAAAATGAAGGTTGAAAAGGCTTTGGAAGCAGAAGGGCTGTGGGATTTGGTCCGTCCGCTCACTGAAACAGAGAAGCAAAGGCGGGTTTCTATGAAGAATGAAGCTGGAGAGTCATCAAAGCCAGAGGTAGCAGTGGAATCAGGAAAGGCTGCAAAGGATGCTGCAAGAGATTTAGCTCAAGCAAAAGGTATTATCATTTCAAAACTTGGCTATGGTATTATTGCTTCAATTCATAGCATGAATCCACGAGATATGTGGCAGTATTTGTTGAATGAATATGAGCAGCTAACTGCATCTCAGAGACATAAATTGGAACAGGAATTAAGAATGTTGAAATATGAAAGTGGTCAAGATTTGATTGAGTTATTTGATAAAATGGATGGAATATTTATGGATTTAGAAGGGGCTGCGCCTCTTTCTGCTCAATCAAAAATACTTTATATTTCAGATGTATTTGCTGCATATGATGAAAATCTTGCATCTTTAATTCGTACTATGTCTAGAACTAAAGAAGAAGCTATAAGTATTGCAAGAACTGAAATTACACAAAGAGAGGCTAGAAGGAGTTATGATCAAGGGGGAGATAGTATTTTATATTTTGGGAGAGGAAGAGGTAGAAGTAAGGATGTAATATGCTATGGTTGTGGAGAGACCGGGCATATTAAGCCCAACTGTACTAAAATCAGAGGACGTTCATGCTATGCTTGTGGAGGAGCTGGCCATCTGGCCAATATGTGTACAAAAAGGGGAAGAGGACGTGGAAGTTTTAGGGGATCCTCTAGTAGAGGTGCATCCAGAAATGTTACTTTTTCAAAGCCAACCATAGGTGCTGTATCAGAAGAAATTCCTGAGGAGGAGGTAAAATCATATGCTTTATCAAATTTATGTGATAAAAATGTATCTAACCCTGTGGTTATAGATTCTGGAGCTGAAAAATCCGTGATGCAAAGTTCAAAGATATTAAGAAATCTTGAGACTAGTAAGCTCAGATGCGTGCGTATGGCTAATGGAGAAAACCAAAATGTAGAAGCTTGTGGTGTGTTAGAACTCATAGGAGAAAATGGAAAAATTATTACTATTGATAATGTGTTGTGTGTACCAGGGATGATAAAAAACTTAATCTCTGTAGCTGATCTAGTTGATAAAAATTATAAAGTCTTGTTTGACAAGCATATGTGCATAGTTCATCATGATAATGGAAAAATAGTATTATATGCAAAAAGAATTGGAAATCGTTTTGAGCTTTGTCCTAGAAGTATAAACATTCTATTAAGTGAAGTTGGAAAGGAAAACTCAATGGAATTGTGGCATCAAAGATTAGGCCACACAAATTTGAAAAATATAATGTTTATGAGAAAACACAAGCTATTGGATGGTTTAGATTTTGCAGATAATAGTGAAGAAAGCACTCCGTGTCATGGATGCATGTTGGGCAAGCAAAGTAGAAAACCCTTTCCCATGAAGGGTGAACGGGTAAATGAAAAATTAGCCCTAGTCCATTCGGATGTATGTGGGCCTATGAGAGTTAGAAGTGCTAGTGGAAAGTACTATTTTGTGTCTTTTATTGATGACTATACAAGAAAAGCTAAGTGGTACTTCTTAACTCATAAAAGTCAGGTTTTCAACTCATTTAAAGCTTATCTTGCAGAAGTAGAACGTGAAACAGGTGCTAAACTAAAATGTTTAAGATCAGATAGAGGGGGAGAGTACTTATCAGATGAATTTAAAAGATTTTGTTTAGAAACAGGAATCAAAAGACAATTAACTTGTAGAGGTACTCCTCAGCAGAATGGTGTCTCTGAAAGAAAAAATCGAACGGTAATGGAAGCAGCACGAGCTATGTTAAAGCATGCAGGTCTTCCAAAGTTTTTGTGGGCAGAAGCTGTAAATACTGCATTCTATGTTCAAAATAAAATTTCAAGCAAAGCCTTAAATGGTCAGATTCCAGATGAGTTATGGACAGGCAAACGTCAATCGGTAAAACACTTCAAAGTCTTTGGTTGTTTAGCATATTCAAAGGTAATAGCTGACAATATATCAAAATTGGATGATAAAGAGAGAAACATATTTTGTTGGATCGATAAGGAATCAAAAGGGTATAGGCTCTATGATCCAAATAAAAAGGCGAATCGTAAGCCGAGATGTCGTTTTCTTTGAAAATATATTATACAAAGATCGTTTTTTAAGTACTAACAAACAAGATCGAGGTGCAGATAAAGATGCAGATAAAGATGTTAACTGGGAACCGATAGATTATTTTGATGATGAGGAAGAAAGAACCATTGTCAATCAAGCAGAAGAAGAAGCTGAACGGGGAAGGGTTGCTTCGTGCACGTGCATGCACTGCACTGTGGCTCTGCATACGATAACGTGGAACCACTCAGGAGACAATAAGGCGTAGGAGAAGGACCGGGTTTGAATTGCTTAGAGAGGGATATCTTTGATACTTCACAATATGGAAGGGATGAGACCGAAGAAGTACTAGGAAAAGTACTTGTTGAACGCCCACGTAAGATACAGAGGAAAGTGAACGGGTAATTCACGCTCTTATGTCCGTGTTAGAAATTGATACCCGAATAACTATAGTGAAGCCATAGAAAGTCCGGATTCGGATAAATGGAAAGATGCAATGAATCACTAATTAAGCTCTTTTGATCGTCATGCGGGGAACATATAAACTGGTTGATGAGGACCTACTAATGAGGAATGTTGTTGGGAATAAATGGATCTTTAGAATTAAACAGGGGGCCGATGGGCAAACGCAGAAATTTAAAGCCGGACTTCAGAGCGTAAAAAAGGATTTACTCAAAAGGAAGGTATTGATTATGATGAAACTTTCTCTCAGGATTGTTAAATTAACAAGTGTCGAGCAATTATGGCTATTGCTAATATGCACAACTTAGAGTTGCATCATATGGATGTTAGCACAAAGCATTTTTAAAAATGCAGACCTGGATGAAGAAATTTATATGGAGCAGCCTCACGGATCTGAAGTTGATGGAGATAAGGTGTGGAAATTACAGAAGGCAGTGTATGGCCTAAGACAAGCTCCACATCAGTGGTATGTATGTATTGATAATCACTTGAAAACACATGGTTTTGGAAAATTAAATATGGATGGGAATGTCTATATCTATAGGGAAAATGAATACTTTTGCATAATTAAAGATATGTAGATGATTGCGTAATGGCTGCTAAAAGATATTGATTGTTTAAAGCATTGCAAAGATATTCGAATTAAAAGATTTCAAATGACAGACTTGGGGGAACTTAAGCACTTATTAGGTATGGAAATTCATAGAGATAAAGAGAAGGGATTCATAGCTATTACTCAAAAAAGAAATATTTTAGGCATGCTTAAAAGATTTGGGATGACAGAATGCAAATCGGCAAATACTCCAGTAGCAACTGGGCAAAGAATCAGCTCTGAGATGTGTCCCAAGACAAAAGAAGAAGAGCATATTATGATGAATCGACCTTATAGAGAGCTTATTGGATGTCTCCAATGCATTATCGGTTTGTACACAATCCCGATATTTCATATGGAGTGAATATGTTAAGTCAATTTCTAAATAATCACGGTGAAGGCCCTTTGGAAATGTGCAAAACGTATTTTAAGATTTTTGAAAGGCACTCAGAACTATGGTCTTGTATTCAGACGTAAACATGGTATAAGATTATTACTTGAAGGCTTTGCAGATGCAGATTGGGGAAGTGATCAAGACACTCGTAAGTCAAGGTCTGGATATGCCTGCTTGCTAGGAGGGTCTGCTATCTCTTGGAAAAGTAAGAAACAAACCTCTATTGCACTTTCTACAAAGCCAGGTTTAATATGCAAATGGTGTCTCTTGCATCTAGAGAAATTGTCTGGCTTAGGCGACTTCTAGCAGAGTTAGGAATTATTCAAGAGGTGCCAACATCATTATATTGCGATAGTACAAGTTGTATTGCCATGACTAAGAATCCAGTCTTACATGAAAGAACAAAGCATATTGAGCTACATAATCACTTTGTACGTGATCAAGTAAAGAATGGAGAAATAAGTGTCTTGTATAGACCTCTTGAGATCAAAGCAGGCCGACATTCTTACAAAAGCATTAGCGAGAATCTAAGTTTAAAGTATTTCAAAAGGATTTAGGAATAGAAGAAGTTGGAGCTATTACCACTTAGGCATGAGGGGAGATTGTTAGAACTACATGCCTAAGTAATAAATTTGAACAGATGGCAATTAGTCTACATTACACTTGGTTGACATTTATACATGGGTTTTGCATGAAGGAAAAGAATAAAAAGAGGGAAAATTAGGCCTAAAAAGGACACACGGAGAAAAACAGAGGAAGAGAAACGGGGGTTTTGTTTTAAAGCAGTCGAAAATTTGACGCCGGCCGGGCCGGATTTGTGAAGACGCGTGTTGGGTTGGTAAAGCCGAGTGAGTAATGCGCTCTAATTTGCCGGATTCTCGCTCTAAAGTCGCCGGATTCCTCGCTCTAAGCTGCGGATTCTTGCCGAAGGTGCGGATTTCTACCGTAGTAAGCTATCATCGATTTGGTTATAAATTGCTTTATTTTATATCCGTGTGGTTCCGCAAGAGTCCGGTGCGGTAGTATTCTCGTGGTGGGCATCAATTCGATTTGTGCGGGGAGATCCTTTGTGGATATAAAGAAGGTGTAAGGGAGAAGATTGAACTTGGTTATTTTAAGGTTCAATTCCCGGACTCAAAGCTTTTGATTCTAACAGATCATTCCTTATATTGGTAGCATATTATGAGATTATCGCGCCTAATTGCCATGTTATTTATAGAACGTTTGGTTGGAGTTCTATAGTGGATATGGCATCAATTATGTGAAAGGCCGAGGTGAGCATGGTAGGGATTAGCGATTCTTGTGCTGCTATAGTGTTCCACGCTCTTCAAAGATAGTAAATAGGCGATATATGGTACAGCCATCATAACCTAGCCCTTCATGGAGACAACATGATGTCGGCATGTTGCTGCAAAGATAGGCTTCAATTGAATGCGGTAATGTATGTTTACAATGTGTTCTAGGTGTTATGGTAGATAATTCACGGGATATTGTGCATTTAAGAGTATTTTTTATTGTTTGTTTATCACATTTTTGTTTTCGCAAATTCACCTGACCTCTCGTGTTGTAAATACTATTGTTCATGATCTGGATATATTGTTGGGCAACATTGACTCTAATGTCGGGCAATGATCTAGCGTTACAGATTTTTTGTGTGCTAGAGGTATTGCAATTATTATCGAGAGAGCACCAGATTTTACACTATATCCATCATGTAGCACCAAGTCTTAAGATCTGAACTTAAGATATCGACAAGATTAAGGCTTAGTGTTATACATGAAGATAGAGGTTTTTATAGTTATCATAGCTATAGCTAGACGTAAACCCCACCCATCTTTCCGGATCTTTAAAACAAACATCCAAAGACTTTTTCCAAATAAGAAGTTGTAGCAGGAGAAGCTTTTGAAGTTATGTAGCCATATAGTTTACATACCAAAATTCACAAAATAGCAAATGTAAATTTGCATCCCTCGAGCAGTTTTACGTGCATCCTATGTAATTACTTTATTGTGCCTGACATTTTGGCCAAAATTTGCAAACATGAAATATCATGATTGTGCCAAATGGGCCTTTAGGTATTGGATATTTTGAAGATGCACCATGAAGGCACAAATCTAAACAAAGTTAGATTCTTTATCTTGTAAAACAGAATTTCCATGCCACGTGTACCTACAGACTGTCAGCCTGGTAAGTTTTAAGATGTATGTTCAAATTCATTTGAACAATTCCTTAAAAGGATATGGTGATAAGATAGATAGAAAGGTATGTTGATTAGAATTGTTTTGAACCTTTGAAAAAATTGTGATATGGCATTGGCACAAATTTACGGGCAAGTCAAGGTGATTGTTGACTATATTGCTGCATGCAGCGAATTTTGGGATTTATCTATTTAACCTGTTTCTTAGCATGTATTTCCAAATCTTTTTTCCTCGACATGTATTTTCAAATCTTTTTACCTCTATTGGGTTAGGTTTGTAAGGTTGAGTCCCAGCCGTGGATCTGGAGCATATTCTAAATATGATGCCAGATCAGTAACCACCATCTTTTTGGAGAAAAGATGTCCTGCCATTTCCTAAGGTCTCCATCGAAGTGATGGTTACCCAAGAAATAAAGACCATGCATGAATCCCCGCGTGCGCCATGGCTTACAACAAACCCCAAACCGCCAAGAAACCCAAACCGGCATGAAATCGCAGTAAGCTCCAAATCCTTAATCCCGCTAAGAAACCCCTAAATCCACGCCGCCGAGGCGAGATCGCAGGGTTTTCAAGATTTGCGGAAATCCAGCTATCGCGGGGTTTCCATTTGGCGCCGAGGCGGTCATTCGCCGATGTGATGCAGAATCACTTGCGCCGCCGCCACGATGCAGATCCCCTACTTGAGGGCCCTTAACGATGGCTGCCCCCGCTCGCCGGGCTCCAAGACTTTTCTTTGGAAAACAAAGTGGCCTGAAACGCTTTCCACAATAAAAAACCATGGCAACAATAAACTTACAACCAGATCGAAATTAGAAATCAGATTCCCCATTCCATTTCCAGACATGCAAATGGCCGCTCCGCACAGAACATCTAAATGGCAAGAAGCTCCTCAAAGCCCCTAAAATATACGGTTTCTCATACTATACACAAGCGAAATCTTACTCCACACCATTGCATTCCAAATACGAAACAAAAAACGGGGAAGTTTATGGCAAATTTAAATGAGAAATTAGGCTAAAAGTGCAGGCCACATTAACATCCCACATTAACATGTTAGTTTTGCTCGAGGGCAGAATGTGGAAGTAGCATCCACATACAAATATTTGGGAGTGGAGTTTCCGTCTACTATGCACTGGGACACATCCATACGGCTACGAGTTACAGCGGGCTGGAAAGCACTATATGCAATGCAAAACAATAGTCATAGAGCGGAGTTGTATGATTGGACCCATCAGTCACACCTGTTCAAAGTCTTAGTGGAGCTTTGTCCTTTTATACGGGGTTGAAGTATGGGGCCCAACAAAGATCCCTCGCTACTTGGAATGACTTGGAGCAAAAGCGAGAAAGCCTTCTTGGTATGAAAGCACTAGGGGTGAAGTCCACAGTCCCATATCAAATTCTCTTGCAAGAAACAGGATTCTTGCCTCTTGAGGGTGGCCCTTGATCGCCACATTGTCTATTTTCGGAAGGTGGTCAACATGGACGATGCTCGTCTCCCAAAACTAGCTTATATCATGGCAATGGGGCCACAACGCCTCAAGGCCCTGCTGGAGGGAAAAGAGAGCTCAATGGATGGCTAGATGGAATGTGCAGAGCACAGGTGCATAAATGTGCAAACAGAGGCAGATCGCCATAGCTTGAGGTAATATCTTGACGCTTGCTTCATCGGCAAGCTTAGGGATGCCAGCGCCCTTGAACAGTCAAGGCAAAGACACTACCGGCGCCACATAAATCCCACGTTGGAACGAGGCCCACAATGCTACTGCGCACCCACTTGCCCATGAAAAGACTTGGACTCATTGCCTCCATTCGCATGCGGGGCACATCATCTTCGAATTGAGACAGCAGATGGATTGGTGAGCCACGCCGATTGTGCTCTCACAATCCGCCAAATGGGAGTCATTGAGGATGAATCTCATACCCTTCAAAGTTGCCCAAAGATATGATCAAATCCGACGCTTATGCCGAGTTGGTCGGGGCTTGGCGGCCGCTACATGTGACATTGAGCACGGCATCCGCATACGGATGCTAGGATCATACCTTCAGGAGGTCATGGACATGCGAGATCAGCTATGTCCTCTCGGCACGACTTGACATGTACATACACATTTATTTCATGATGATGTATACTTTGCGGTTTGGCGATTTAAATATCTTTCGCCACGGTTTTTCCTCGAAAACCCTTCGGGCGGGGGTTTTTAACCCGGACAAGAATAAGTTTGTCGCTCCTTCACGGGTCCCATAGGCCGATTGGTGTCAGTGGACGATAAAAAAACTATTCTATTCTATTCTATTCTTAAAATAAAGCCCTTATATCATTGCATTTCTTCATCCCTCTTGATCTATTCCTCAAAGCGAGTGACTTAAATCACTATACTATTAATTTCCTTCTCCTCCTCACATTTGCATTTAGTTATTTCTCCCCCATTTCGGTTTTCTATTGGTTTCCTAGCCTTGCATTTCCGATTCCCTAGCCATATCATGAAAAGAATGCATGCACACAACCATAAATCTCAAGCGATAAAAAAATTTATGCAACCAATGAATTCATCAAAGGAATGCATGCACATCAACGTTGACCAAAATACACTTTGATAAATCTCGAGCAATAATAAAATAGATGATGCAACCAATGAACCCACATTGTAACACGTACAACCTTGACCGTCCAAATATAAAAGCTAAAATTCAACACTTAAAATTCAATCAAACACCACTTTATTAGATCTTGGTTGTGACGTTCCAGAGGAATATACGCTATAAATACGTATATTCCTGGACCCGTCACCATACAAGTCTACCTAGGTAGCCTTGTATGCCTTAGAAAGTGGCAAGGGGTGCACATCTAAGTTAATTATTTAACTTAGATAACCTTAGGATAAGACCCATTTCCACATGGCCTTATCCTATTGGGAGACCGCCACACGGCCTAACCCTAGTGGTGCCACATGGCATCCTATGTGGACCCACATCTATATTAGCTCTAACCCTAACCCTAAACCTCTTTCCCTGACCTAGCACCTGAACTCTCATCTAAGTGCCCGAAACCCCGTTTCGAGCATCGTTAAATCATAGCCTAGCACAGGAGCAAAGCCTGGAAGGTGCGTGTATGATCGTTGAGGGAGCAAGTCTTGAACCTCGGCCAAGGAGCATGGAGACGCCCAGGGATGGGAGGAAGCGCTTCTGGAGGAGGTAGGTTGAGTAGAGTTCATGTTAGTTCATCTGGAAGTTAGCATTCCAGATGGGTTAGTATTTCGTGTCTAGTGTAGAGCCACCCTAGAACCATTGTTGAACATCTTGAACCCTAATCAGGGAACCCTAACTGATAGTTAGATATGTATGATTAGGTTAAGATGTTCATATGATATTATTCATGATGTTCATGTGATGTTGGTTGATCATGTTGTTCCTATTGTGTGGGGGAAGGGGGTAGAGACCTAGGGCCATATGTAGTATGCTCCTAGTGTAGATCCCTTAGTTCCTATTATAATTGCGGCCTGTGCATAGGAACCCGCCGGGCTATGGGAGCTATGATGTGACTCAGCACCACACAACGGGGCTAGAGGCAAGATGGAGGGTGGATCCCTGCCGAGTGGGGGCTTCGGGGGATCCCACAGTGGGCTAGGCTTATGGTCGGTCACTTCGTGTGGGCCGAGCATGGGTCCGGACACCTCCACAGGGCAATGGTGCCATGCCTCTCAAGAGTTGCAAGTGTCAGCTTGGCTCTTGTTTCGGGAGGTTCAGTCGGGTACGAATCGTGTGCCGACACGATTCTCTAGCCGCCCGTGGAGCCTCTAGACCCCGGGAAGGGGAGATGCAACCCTTCCTACCTCGTCGGACCAGGGAGATGCAACCTGGAGTAGTCCCGATGGGTGATGCCATGGGATTGCGTATCCGGAAGGTTAGAGTCATGCCACGGCTTGATCTAGCCCATCGCAAGCAAAGTATGCAATGTGAGGGGCGGATGGAGTGGTCAACCCTAGCCATTGTCTTATGCCAGCCCCGCCATTGTTATGATTCGGTCTGCTCTATCTTGAGGCCTATCCAGTCAGTCGACTTCCTTTCGCGTCGGAGCCCGGGTAGGACCTCTCATGTTTTATGGCATATGATTATGTTCTTTGCATCTATGGATATGCGATTGAGCTACCCTTCGAGGTAGCATATTGTATTGTATTGCTAGTTACGGCGTGTTTATGCTTCGGCGTGATAGGATCCCATAGGGGAAGGGCGCCGCAAGACACCTTCGTGTCCCCTTCCCGCTACTGAGACTTCGAGTCTTGCGGGATAGGCGGAGGAGGGTCTGGGTTGTCGAGCGGGACGGGGATTTCTGCCGAGTATCTGGGTAGGGCCCGTAGATATTGCTTGAGGGCGTCACAATGGTATCAGAGCGATGTTCTTGGTTGACCAAGAACTAGCACTGACCACAACCATAAAAGTAGTCTAACAAGCCTATAGGGGTGAGAAATAGAAGTTTCCACCAGCAAGCCTCGAAAATGGGGGGAAAATTTTTTTTCCCTAGGTAGTAGGTTCGAGATTAGGCTAAATTAGAAGAAATGAGTGAGTCAAATCTACCTTCTAGTAAATTTGGAGTAAAAATTATGCATCTGCATCAAATTTCACCTAAAATGGGTCGAAGAATCATGCCAATCGGAGACCTGGGTGAAAAATGGCGCAAATCTATAACTAATACTTCAAACTATTAGGAAATTTGAAATTCTAAAGGTATAATACGAATTTTTATGTGTATTAAGAATTAAACATATACTAATACTAAGGGTACTATGGTGTAATTAATAGGGGGGGCTAATAAGTAGGCCTATTAATGGTAGGAGAATATTCCCAGGGACCCTCCCTTTTTAAATAACCCTGACACCTCATTTTCCCTCCAAACTCTCCTCCACCCTATCTCTCTTGATCAGCCTTACGTCATCTGTTTTCCCTACCGTTAAGTATGGCAAGAACCAAGCAAACCTACAGGAAACGGCACTAGGCCCACCCTCTCCATGGCGCAAAGGCAGCAGGGCGGCACGTCAAGAAGGTCCCCGAGCACCTTCTACCGGCCAGCGAAGAGGAGTTTCCTCCAGCCAGCCAGCCGACGCGACCTACCACGACGCCGAAAGCGTAACGCACCTAGCAAAGAGGCTCGTCACCGCCAGGCACCCGAGAACCGGAGAATCCCGGCCACTCGGCTTTTGGACAAAATGGGCGGAAGAATGTGTGGAAGAGCAACCCCAACACTGCATCTAAGAGGTATGGGCCCTTCAAGGCCAAGAAGAAGGGCAAGGAGAAGGTTGCCGAAAGGGCCAGACGAGAGGGCAGCTAGGGAAGAAGAGGGAACGGAGCGAGTTGCGGAGCAAGAGAGAAGAACGAAGAGAAGGAACGACCGCCTCGCACGCACCGGCCTTATTGAAGAACCGCACGGAGGAGGTAGAAGAGGAGGTTGAAGAGGAAGAGGAGCGTGAGGAGGGCGCCTGACCCAAGACCACCTTACCCCCAGGGCCCGAGCCACCTAAGGTGATCAAGAAGCAGAAGGCGGGCGAAGGCCCGCTCAAGCCATAAAGGAGGAACGCCTGTTCAGACGCCGCCTCAAAGCATACCAGGAATACCTCCGTCGGTGGACGAGGTATAATGATTGGTACTGCCGGCAAAACGCCCAACGCGACCGCGGAGGGGGCCGCCACCAAAGAATCAGCCCAAAACCGGGCCACGACCCGAGAAGCTTTGGCTAAGAAGGTCCATCACGGGCCTAATTCGACACACCCAGAAGGTCTTCCCGAGATTAGACACTTTCAACAAAGGCACTAATCTCCTCGATTAGGGAAGAAGCCGCTCGAGCGGCTCATGTGAGGTGATGCAGGAGTTCGCCACCGACTGGCAGGTGACGCCGCCACAACTCCTCGGGTGCTGTGGTCACCGAGGCCGAGCTCACCTAACCTGCTCGAAGAAGGGAACCTCTGTGCGATCCACGCGAAGAGGGTGACCTTGATGCCCAAGGACATACACTTGGCGCATCGCATCCGCAAGGAACGGCCTTGAGGATGAAATTTTGTGTAAATTAATGTACTTGTTAAGTTTCCTCCTATAAATATAAAATTTTGTTGAAAAGTAATTTCAATTATGTATAAAAATGTGTTTGAATAGCTCAATTTTTACTTTAGTTTTAACCATTATAATTGGGATGTTGAAAGGAAAATTAATTAGTTAGAAATCCTAGTCTAATTAGTCAAAAAAATGGCCAAACTGGCGAAACCGGGTCGCATCGCGAAAAACCACTCTGCGACCCCGACGCAGAGCCATTTCTCGCGACGCCACCCGATTTCGGCATTTTGATACTTATAGGTGTCCCAATTAAGTAAGAAAAGTTGCTAGTTAGGTTAGAATCATGCTGAGAAGTCATGTTAGGATGTTTAAATTCCCAAAAACCCCTCATAGAAATTAAATTGACCCGAAAACGGTCGTCGCGTCGCCCAAAACGCTGGCGTCTGCGCCCCGACGCAGAGCTAATTCTCGTGACGCCACCCGATTTCGCCCAATTTTGCCCAAAGTTGACCAATTTTGACCCAACAAACTGCCATGTAGTGTTTCTTGCTTTGCTTTGTTTAGAATTGCACTTCATGATAGTTCATTTGGACACCCATGGCCATAGATTTGAGGTCTTCTCCCATCAAGAACCTTTGTGCACAGAACCCGAGGCATTCCCAGTCTATAAAAGGGCCTCATTTGTCATTTTTTTCCCATCAGAACTGCTCTCAGCCCCTTTGGCGATTTTCTAGTACTTTGCTTATTCCTAGCAACCATTTTTCATAGCCATCTTTGCTCAATGGCGCCATCAAGCTTTGTTAGATGGTACAATGACTCCAATCACATCCGTGAATTCCCTGCTGAGCAAGCCTTTCATGTCTTTGACCACCTCTTTGATCTTCATGCCACCTTAACTAGAACTCCTTACTACACTGACATCATTTGCCAATATGATCAGCACATTCTACCCGGGGAAGTTAGCTTGCCACCTAGGGGAGGGAAATGGGTTTCCTTAGACACTATTACCCAAGCCATAGGTGGGGGATCCAGGGGCAAGAATAGGCTCTGGGATAGAACCAGAAACATGCCCGACTACATGACGTGTAAACATCATAGGCATAGGTATGTCTCAAACCAAGCAGCTTTAGCCTTATTCATGCAGTACAGGGCAGTTAACCAACTGGGGGAGCCGTCAATTCAACCTTTGGATTTAGCACCTCTCGACACTCGGGCAGCGGCAGCCCAGATACGCATCCATGAGATCGAGACTACGGCATACGAGCGTTACGGCTCCACATCACAAGCACCCATGTTGCAGATTGAGCAGGATTACGAAGAGGAGGAGGAAGAGAACCCAAGTTGGGAGATAAGGGAGGCAAGAAGGATGGAGAGGCGCCTAGCTCAACAACAGGAAGCACTAAGGCGGGACTTCGAACCCCCAGTAGGCATCACGGCCCTCACCCCAGTGATCATCGACGGCGAGGAGTACATATTCGCCACCGACATCCTTAACCTTCCCTATTGCCAAGAGGAGGGCCTCAGGATCGATGAGCTCCTAAGCCTTATGGCACAAGAAGCAGGGGTAGTGACTTCATCGACTACTCCTACCAAGAGATTCCACGGGAGGTAGCCGGCGACACTCCTATCTGAGGGAAACTATGCCGGACATCCGGGCATATCAACAGATTAGGTACATGTTTGTTTCAGCGGGAACCCATCATCCCGGAAGAAGAGTTTCAAGAAATCCAGCGGGTTGTACAAACGGGAAGAGGCCCAAGCTCCGGCCGACCGGTCGCTCGGGGAGTATGCGCGAATCATCTAGCAAACATCAATTTGGAGAGCGCGAACAACGATGTGGAGGACCCGCGAAGATCTTACGCCAATAGATGTGTTCGGGCGAGGCAGCTCAAAGGAAAAATCACGGGAGCCGCGGGGCCGCCGCAGGGGTAAATCACTCGGGTACTATCTTAGGCCCTTAGCCGGGGCGGATGATAGTCTTCCACAAGGAGTTCAGCCCAAGGGGTGAAGAATCCGTGGCGCTCCTCATAGCACTTTCAGGCTTTGGACACCACGCCCGGGATAGATTTCGGGATGGACCATGTAATTCTCTTCAAAGATCAGTAGCCCTTCATGCCCTCGACCCAAGAGGCCACCTCGGGGATCGACTTGTCGATAGTGGCGGCAAGCGCACAGAACTTCCGGCACCACAATTGGCAAGAGCATTGGAGGGAGGATCGGCGGCAAGAATCCTTCAGAACATGGGCAAGGGCACAACATTCAAGAAAATCAAGAACTTCTTCAAGCGACATCGTTGATGGAAGACTTGTTTTTATTAATTAATCAAGTGTATTGTAACTCTTTTCGCTATTATCATGTAACTTATGAAATGTATTTTGAAATGCTAATTAATGTCTTACCATGATCTTGACTTGTAAATGGAATTTTCATATAATTTCTTTACGCCTAACATCAATTGTAAGAAGGAATGATTAATGTGTAACCCAAATAACAAGTATTGCAGGAACCTATTCGGACGTGATCAGGATGACAACAACGGCGATGATACAGGAGCCGGAAGCAATCAGCGAGAGCTTCGTCCGGATGAGGAACCGGATGCACCGGCTGATCCTTCAGGCCACCCCATTGATGAATGCCCAAGAATATGCACCTGCTCCACCACCACCTCCACCGCTACCTCAGCAAGGCATCGAGGAGGGTCCACAGCAGGAAGGGCAAGATAATCAGGGGAATGTCAGAGACAGGAAGAGGAAAAGGAGAAACAGAAGATCTCCAACTCCACCTAGCTCCAGCTCATGGACACGCCAGCCAGTCATAGCAGTTCTAGCTCGAGAAAGTGAGTCCAGAGCCTCCGCGAGGTAAGAGCCAGGGCAAGGAAGGCGGATGACTATCAGAAGAAGGTTGACAGTGCTATGAGCAATGTGTGGAAGACAAGGAAGTTGGGTCAGTTCTCAGGAAAGGATAGGTCAGGTATGGAAGCAGAAGCATGGCTTGACGAAATGGAAGAATTCGGCAACTCTTATAGCATGAAGGACAAAGATATAGGGAAAGTTGCTACATCAAACTTGATAGGAGCAGCTAGAATCTGGTGGAAAGGCTATGCTAAGTCTAACAAGCTCAAAAGAAACAGTTGCAGATTCAAGACATTCAGCAAAGCTTTCCGCAAGCATTATGTGCCAAGATCGCACACTAGCAGGCAGATCCAGCAGTTCTATAGGCTGAACCAGGGTACATTGTCAGTAGCAAAGTATACAGAGGAATTTATGCGGCTCAGGCTCCATGTTCCCGGGGTATCAGAAAGACAAGCGGTTGACACCTACATCGAAGGGTTGAACAGCAATATCAAGAGGCTTGTTAGAGCAATCAACCCAAAGTCAGTGGTGGCAGAAGAAGACAAAGCTATAAGCTTGGAGGAAGCACCATCAACTCCAGAAGAGAAACAGTCGGCCTTCAAGAGTAAAGCTTCAGGGCAGTACCAAGGGCAATACCAGAGTAAGCAATCAGCAGCTACTACGCCAGAGGGGCGGCAGCATGAAAGGGCCCAGGGTAAGACCTTTGGGGACCGTAAGCCACAGAATGCATCGAGGCGATTCTTGAAGCGTATCCTAGATAGTCGGCGAAAGAGAAGAGGCGAGTGTATCGAGAAGAAGCTTTGTTTGGTGCTTCCGCCCGGGACACCGGACACATGATTGCCCATTCGTCATGCAGGCGGCTTTGGGCGAGCTTATGGATTGGGATTCTCCAGCGAGGCGGATGAAAGCGGCGACCGGCATGAGGCCCGAGGACTTCATAGATGGTGAGTGTCATATATGTGCAAACATTGAGTCAGGTGATATTGAGGATCAATCAACAGTCATTGCGGCTGATGGGATCATAGATAGTAATCCATATGTAGTCCTCATAGACACAGGTAGCTCTCATAACCGCCTCTCCCGGGCTGGCTGCCTAATGAAGAATAAGGTATTGAAGTCTAAGCCAAGGCCGGTTGCTATGGCAAATGGCCATTAAATCACACTAAGGGGAGGAGGATCACATTCGACATAGACCTTTAGTGGAAGTGAAGTGGCCGATGGGGGGCGAAGTCATGGAGATTGGAAGGTATGACCTTATAGTAGGCATGGAATTCTTGAAGCCAGCCAAAGCCATGATTGATTGTGACCCCTTAGCGAAGTCGCCATGGCGACACCGGACGGCAAAGCAAATTCATAGTGAAAGGTAAAAGAAGGCAGCTCCTTCTATGCAATGTATTTCCTTGAAGCACCTAAGGAAAAGTATAGAAAGAAATAAGGTGGATTATATTTTGAGGTTAGTGGCAATTGAGCCCAATAAGCGGGGATGGAAGGCGATCAAAAGGGGAATCAGTTGCCGGGCCGGTAGCAAAGGCTTATCTCGGAATTTAAGGATGTATTTCCCGGATGAAATCCGGCAATTACCACCTTATAGGGGTGTAGAATGTGAAATCACATTAGCTCCAGATGCTAAGCCTACCAGCAAGGCACCTTACAGGATGAGCACCCCAGAATTGATAGAACTCAAGAAGCAGCTCCAGGAATTGCTTAAGCTTGGGTTTATTAGAGCAAGTGTATCTCCTTTTGGAGCACCTATACTCTTTGTGAAGAAGAAAGATGGGAGCTTAAGAATGTGCATAGACTACCGCCAGCTCAACAAGCAGACAATAAAGAATAAGTATGCATTGCCAAGGGCAGATGATTTGATGGACCAGCTCCAAGGAGCAAGGGTATTCTCAAAAATTGACTTAAGGTCAGGGTACCATCAGATAAGAATAAAGGAAGAGGATATCCATAAGACCGCCTTGAGCAGCGGTATGGTCACTTTGAGTTCACGATGTAATGCCCTTTGGGTTGTCGAGCGCTCAAGCAACTTTTATCGCCTCATGAGCGGCGTCTTGGGGAATTTCTAGATGAGTTTGTCATTGTTTTCTTGACGACATCCTAGTCTACAGCAAGTCCATTGAAGATCATGATCAGCATTTGAGAAGGGTGTTGGAAAAGTTGAGGCGACACCGCTTAATATGGCAAGCTCTCCAAATGCCACTTTGCTACCCAAAGAGTGGAGTACTTGGGCCATGTAATATCGGCGGAAGGGATTTCCACCGACCCATAAAGATTGAAGCGATGAGTCGATTGGCCGGCTCAAGGAATGTAGCGAAGTAAGAAGCTTTCTTGGGTTAGCGGGATATTACGAGAAAGTTAAGTGAAGGACTTTGCTAAGTGGCGTCCCCTTTGGCCGGACCTCACTAAGAGCGTTAAGGTGAAAGATTGGAGAGCACATTGGCTAGAGAAAGTCCAAGTTTCCTTTGAGAAGCTCAAGGAGGCCTTAACATCAGCTCCGGTTTCGTCCTTCCGGACCCAAGTAAAGACAAGCTTGTGGCCCACGGATGCAAGCAAGATAACGAGGGCGATCTTGATGCAAGAAGAAAGGGTAGTCGCCTACGACTCGAAGAAGATGAACGACGCCGAGCAACGCTACCCAACCCATGATCAGGAGCTCCTAGCCATTGTCAGGGCACTAAGGATTTGGAGGCACTATTTGCTGGGAAGGAAGTTTCAGTTAGATACTGATCACCAGAGCCTCCAGTATCTTTTCACCCAACCACTCCTCAACCTAAGGCAAAGGAGGTGGATGGAATTCCTTGAGGAATACGATTTTTGATATAGTATATAAGCCCGGCAAGCTTAATGTTGTGGCAGATGCTCTCTCCAGGAGACCGCTTGAGACAAGAAGGCATTGTAACGCGATTTCCACTCTTTCGAGTGAGTTTGGTAAGAAGATTAAGGAGACCCTGCCTTTGGATGAAGATTTCAAGGAAGTATGGGAAAGCCTTTCTAGAGAGGCTAGAAGCAGGATAAGGAGGGGAGGCCTTCAAGCATTATAAGAAGGAAGGCAACTTTGTTGTATCACAAGCATAAGTTGTGTGTGCAGAATCATCGAGGGGGTAAGGAAGCTAATTCTTCATGACACACACAACAGCCCAATAGCTTGAGGGCATCACGGGGTTTATGAAGACCTACTTCAAGATTCAAGTAGTTATTTACGGCGGGGATGAAGAAGCAGATAGCTTGGGTATATTCGGGGAGTGCGGTTGTCCCGTGAGACCAAAGGAGCAGCTCAATTTCGAGCCTTAGAGCCGTTGGCGGTGCCAAATGCTAAGTGGGAGGTCATAAGTATGGATTTTATCACGGACTCCCTAGAACTCTTGAGGCAAGGATGCATTGATGGTTGTCGTGAGACAAGTTATCTAAGATGGCACATTTTGTGCCTTGAAATTCTGGACACCGCATTAGATCTTTGCCAAGCTATTTGTAAAGGAGATTTTTAGACTCCATGGCATGCCTCGAGAGATAATTTCAGATAGGGATTCCAAATTTATGAGTGCCTTTTGGCAAGACCTCTTTAGCACGATTGCACGAAGCTCTCCATGAGCACGGCATATCATCCCCAAGCAGGATGGTCGGGACGGAGAGGGGCGAATCGCATCATCGAGGATATGCTTGAAGCTTTGTGTGGAACAAAGCGGTCCAAGTGGGATGAGTACATCCACTTGGTGGAGTTCGCCTACAATAGTGCCAGCGGAGTCATCTCGGATGTCTCCTTTCATGGTAAATTACGGGTACCGATGCTTAACCCGGATACTTGGCACAATCTGTGTCAAAGGTGGAAGTATCACGCCAGATGCTAGGTGATATGCGGCGGCTGGTGGAAGAAGTAAGGGGTTACCTCCTAGAAAAAAGCAAGAAGTCGGCAAAAGAGTGTGGCCGACAAGCATGCTAAGGCCGTAAGAGAGTTGAAGTAGGCGATAGCGTGTGGTTGAAGATCAAGGTCAAGCAAGCTAAGCTTGGATTGGGAGTTGTAAGAAGCTTGCCCCTAGGTGGGCTGGTCCGTTCAAGATTTTGGAGAGAGTGGGTTCCCAAGCCTACAAGTTGGATCTTCCGGCCCATCTGAAGGTTCACAAGGTTTTCCACGTAAGTTTATTGAAAAGGCACAATCCTAACCCTGAGGAGGTCTTGGATACTCCAACCTTGTTGGAAATGACGGAAGAGCAAGTGGAAATTGTGCCTGAGTTACTTCTTGATAAGTCATTCAAGAAGACTAGGAGGTCTCAGTTCCTCCAATATTTGGTCAAGTGGAAGCACTTGCCCGTGGAAGACGCAACTTGGGTATTGAAGCAAGATTTGGAGAAGCAATACCCAGAGTTTATGAAGGAGTTTGATGGGCGAGTCGTCTCCGACTTGGTCGACCCCGACTCGCCAGGAGGTTAGCTTAGTATGCTTCTTAGTTAGCCTCTAGCTCTGGCAGGTGTATTCTAGTTAGTGGAATACATATGCCAGAATCTTGGAACATGTGGGCGATGATGGGATAAGCCTTTAAGGCGTTCCCTAGGCAACATGCACCAAGAGGTGCGCATGACCACTAGGGTCATGCGAGAGAGAGAAGGAAAGGCATGGTGTGCGATGATGGGACATCGGTCGGATGCTCCCTATGCCACGATGTGGGGGGCGCACACCTGGCCGTAGGGGGGTCATGGTGAAGGTTAAAGTGATCATGTGCAATGATGGGATCGTGAGACGTTCCCTAGCTTAAAACCCTTGGGGCATGATGCACTAGGGTATTTTCGGACAGGGTAGCAGAAAGTACAAGGTAGCACTTGATCATGGGCGATGATGGGATCATCTTAAATGGTCCTTAAGCTCAAATCCGAAAGGGCCATGATCGAGTGCAAGGTATTGGTAAGGGGGGTGGTCCCCTAAAACCACAAACTTATTAATTAGACTAACGTAATGTGCTCCGTAATGCGGGCAAGTGAGGAAGAGCATCGAGATGGGGCGCATTACGAGAAGATGGGGAGAACCATAATTTAGATTATGAACCCTAATAACTCTTATAATAATGTTTTGAATTATTGTAAGAAGTAACCTTGTTAAGGCTATATAATTTTGTATAAGTACAAATATAGCCTAAATTTTGACGTTTAACTTGTTAATAGGAAGTTGATCGTTTAAAATTAATTGTATGCTCTTGTATTGTTTTGCAGGATCAAGTAGGCTCGTCACCTTAGCGCAATGCTGAGGGCAGCATTGTCCTAAGGGGGGGAGAATGTGACGTTCCAGAGGAATATACGCTATAAATACGTATATTCCTGGACCCGTCACCATACAAGTCTACCTAGGTAGCCTTGTATGCCTTAGAAAGTGGCAAGGGGTGCACATCTAAGTTAATTATTTAACTTAGATAACCTTAGGATAAGACCCATTTCCACATGGCCTTATCCTATTGGGAGACCGCCACACGGCCTAACCCTAGTGGTGCCACATGGCATCCTATGTGGACCCACATCTATATTAGCTCTAACCCTAACCTAAACCTCTTTCCCGACCCTAGCACTGAACTCTCATCTAAGTGCCCGAAACCCCCGTTTAGAGCATCGTTAAATCATAGCCTAGCACGGGGCGGCGACCCACGGAAGGTGCGTATGATCGTTGAGGGAGCAAGTCTTCGAACCTCGTCAAGGAGCATGGAGACGCCAGGGATGGGAGGAAGCGCTTCTGGAGGAGGTAGGTTGAGTAGAGTTCATGTTAGTTCATCTGGAAGTTAGCATTCCAGATGGGTTAGTATTTCGTGTCTAGTGTAGAGCCACCCTAGAACCATTGTTGAACATCTTGAACCCTAATCAGGGAACCCTAACTGATAGTTAGATATGTATGATTAGGTTAAGATGTTCATATGATATTATTCATGATGTTCATGTGATGTTGGTTGATCATGTTGTTCCTATTGTGTTGGGAAGGGGGGTAGAGACCTAGGGCCATATGTAGTATGCTCCTAGTGTAGATCCCTTAGTTCCTATTATGTGCGGCCTGTGCATAGGAACCCGCCGGGCTATGGGAGCTATGATGTGACTCAGCACCACACAACGGGGCTAGAGGCAAGATGGAGGGTGGATCCCTGCCGAGTGGGGGCCGGGGGATCCCAGTGGTGGGCTAGGCTTATGGTGGTCTGGCCACTTGTGGGCGAGCATGGGTGGAAACACCTCACGGGGCAATGGTGTCGCCACGCCTCTCAAGAGTTGCAAGTGTCGGCTTGGCTCTTGTTTGGGGGAGGTTCGGTCAGTGCGAATGGGTGTGCCGACCACGATTCTCTAGCCGCCCGCGGTGGAGCCGCTAGACCCGGGGAGGGGAGATGCAACCCTTCCTACCTCGTCGGACCGGGGAGATGCAACCTGGAGTAGTCCCAGATGGGTGATGCCATGGGATTGCGTGATCCAGGAAGGTTAGAGTCATGCCACGCCTTGATCTAGCCCATCCGCAAAGTATGCACGGGAGGGGCGGATGGAGTGGTCAACCCTAGCCATTGTCTTATGCCAGCCCCGCCATTGTTATGATTCGGTCTGCTCTATCTTGAGGCCTATCCGGTCCGATCGACTTCCTTTCGCGTGAGGGGACCGGGTAGGACCTCTCATGTTTTATGGCATATGATTATGTTCTTTGCATCTATGGATATGCGATTGAGCTACCCTTCGAGGTAGCATATTGTATTGTATTGCTAGTTCTGACGTGTTTATGCTTCCGCTGTGATAGGATCCCATAGGGGAAGGGCGCGCAAGACACCTTCGTGTCCCCTTCCCGCACTACGGAGCTTCCAGAGTGCGGGATAGACGGAGGGCCTGTGCGGTTGTCGAGCCGGACGGGGGATTTCCTGCCGAGTATACGGCCGGGCGCCGTATATTTAGCAGGGAGCGTCACATTGGTCATCTAAAAGCTTCTAGAGTATTCTAGTCTAATTTCTAGATCATTTCATTTTTTTGCTGCAATTTAAGGAAATCTAAGGAAATGTCATAAAATTTAAGGGAATGTTCTAGAAAGTTCTAGAGTGAGCTTTGATTAGTTAACTAGCATGAATAAGCACCTCATCTTAAAATAGAAATTGCTAAGAATAGTATATTTTGAAAAGTTCCTAAAAATAGTAACTTCTTTGCTGAAATTTAAGGAAATCTAATGGAATGTCATAAAATGTAAGGGATTATTCTAGAAATCAAAACCTAAGAGAATCTAATGGAATCTCGTAAAATATAAGAGAATTTAAGTTTTAGGATGAGATTTGACTAGTTAACAAGCATAAATAAGCATCTCAATCTAAGATAGAAGTTGCTAAGAATAGTAACTTTGAAAAGTCCCTAAAAATAGTAATTTTGGCTGGAATCTAAGGAAATCTCATACAATCTAAGGAAATCTAAGGGAGAATCTTCATGCACAAACTAGAACATGCGCCGAAGGATCGATTAAAAAACTTGTATATTTATATTTGTATAACTATTCAAGCATGTACACATCAAAGCATTCCTTTTTTTGGGTTGCCCCTAGGGGGGCAAACCCTTGTTTATGTGGGCTTTTGGCATATCCTAGGTATATGCTGGAATATACCTAGGATACGCTGTGATTGCTCCAAACCTACTCTTACACCAAACTCGGCCGCCATTGTTCTTTGTCGGTTGGTGTGGGAACAGGGTTAGCAAACACCGCCAAGCATTAGGCGAGGTCCATAAACCGGTGTGGGAACTGGTGTTGGAAGAAGGGGGGGATTGGAAGAATTTATCTCCGGACTTGGCTTATCGGCTGGTGCATGACTGCACCCATCAGAAAGACTTGGATTCAGGTAAGCTCCTTCACTCTTTGATGATTCAAAACTGTCGTGATCCTGCTCCCTTCTTAGCCAACCATCTCATTCATCTTTTAATGGATTGAAGCGAATAATACATTAAACATGCTTTCAAATCCAGATCGTTATTCATGGAATGCAATTTATTTATGCTCATGCCAAGCCCAAAGATGGTGAGAGTTGTTTTTACAGTTGTATCATGAAATGCAAATTGCAGGCATTTCCACAGACAAATTCACGTTTTTGGCTCTCTTGAGAGCTTGCAACAGCTTGCCTAGTATGTCGTTCATGGGCAAATATTTGGCACTTATCTCCAATCTGACCTTGTTGTATGTTCGAGCTCAATCACGGACTCCAAATCATTGCATTCGTCAGGATCCGAACTCACAACACGACCCATAACTATTGAGCAACAAAAGACATGCCTTCGCATTTCTGAGCAGCTTTCCTTGGCTTGCAACTTCCATGTATTTCATGCTATTAAATTCTTAGCAACCTTCTTCATTTTGAAATATCGAGTTCTTCCTTCGTACCCTCAACAAAATTGATATACAAAACAATTCATAGTTCCTAAGTTCTTTTGCACCCCACTCCTCCTCTTACTGCTTCGTATGTTATCAAGTATCAAATACTCCATGCTATTAATAAACTCATGGTATCAAGTACTCTATTGTCTAAGTAGCAACTTGAATCGATTGTCAAAACATGACTTTGAACTGTGATTTAAGTCACTTCACAAAACATGTATTTCCATTCTCTCCTCTATTAGACTTCTCCTTATGCTTCTGCCATCCTTGTTCCATACCGAGCACCACAGATCAATACGTTACACTCAAACCCCAATGTCCATGTGTCCAGTTGGATCCTCGTCCAAGAGGAGCTCAACATCTAAGGAGGATTTAGTGATGCAAATGGGTACCATCATCTTCACAAAATGACAATGTTCTAAAATAGCAATTTTGATTGATTATAAAAACATAACTTTCAAGTATGATTTAAGCCACCTTAACCTCCGGCCACGGAGGGCAACCCTCCGTGCACAGCACCTTGTTTCCGCTAGTTTGGAAGATCAAAAGCATTGCAACTCTGCAGCCCCCGTCTAGATGTGTCTAAGAAATTAGTGACACCTCTTGACCTTCAAAGAGAACATCACTCGCGGTTGTTGAAGTTGTTTTTGTTCCTGCAACAGCAAATTTATGGGGTTGATCTTCTCGAGCTTTAGAACCACAATCCACTTCTAATCCAATAGTTTTTTAAGAAATCTGTTGTTGGGTCCTCGACAGATTAGCATAATCTAGTTGGAAAAATCTGGTAGAAGCTATAGCCGACATGAAATAATTTAAGGGCTAAACTTAGCTATTTGGCGATTTTTTAGCACATTTAAAAAAAAAATTGGCTAAAGTAAATGGAAAGCATTGGGAAAAAAATAATAATTTTAGCTTAACTTTTTTCGGGACTGCACCAACCCTGGAGCTCTTTAGCCAAACGCTAGAAAGTAAGAGCGTGAAATTTTGTAGTGTTTAACTAAACCATAGAAACTTTTAGAATGAATTTCGGGCTAGTTTAGCTAACATCATTCTAGTATTATATGAAATATATGACTAGTAGTTTAGTTTCTAGCATTATGAATTAATTTGGGTCCTAGACTATTTTAGAATGTTTTCACAAAGAAAATGACTAAAATATGTGGAATATATTGAAAAAAAGTATAGTAATTTGGTTTAATATTTCATGTTGGCCACACCATAGATATTTTTGGGATGATGTTGGGTTAGTTTAGCTAAACGCTAGAAAGTATGAGAGGAAAAACGTATAGAGTTTAGCTAAACCACAGAAAGTTTTGGGATTAATATCGAGAAAGTTTAGCTAAAGTCATTCTGGCTAATAAGAAATATACGATTAATAATTTATTCCCTGATAGCCGAGAAGCTTCCATCGACTTAAGAGTTTGAGCCTTTTACATCCATTGCGGCCATGGCCTGAGCTAAAAAATCTGTGTAAAGATGGGGCTCTTGTTGCTCCTTTAAATGATCTAAACCCGAGAAGAAAGGCCATATCCTCTACTCCTAAAGTGTGCAGGCAAACTGTTTTTGAAACTGGATTTACTGAATCCATTGCTGCTCGAGTCCATGCTACACCCGAAACCCCTTTTGCAAGGCAACTCTGTTTCACATATCACAGTGGACAAATCAAGAATCAGAATACACAGACGGCAAGTGGACAAATCAACAATCAGAATACACAGACAGCAACTGGCCGATTTACTCATGCTAACGTGGCTCCACTTTTCAATTTGGGCCCTCCAAACTGCACAGCAAGTGGCATCAAATAACATATACCACGAGACCACCTCCCAGGTCCTTTGGGCAACTCCAAGAAAGAAGGGGCAGTATGAATATCATAGAGAATTAAATTTTGATAATTTGCAGAATATGAGAGGATAAATGATCATGTATTAGAGATTTAGAGATAAGTTTCATAAGATGTTATCATTAAATCACAAGGAAAGAAAGTAGGATATTTACATTCATGATCAGTTGCATATGATGTACATTTGATCTAAATAGAATACTAATATACATGCTACTACTATCCTCCTTTAAAATTTGTGGTTGAGTCAACCATGAAAATGAGAACATATCTGCATCGAGAAGACTCATACTGATACAGGTGGCTTTGATCCAGTCATCTTTTCTAGAAGAAGTTGGGAATATCCAGGTGAATAGTAATGCACAATTTCTACAGGGAAAGCATTGTTTATTAAGTCCACGAATTCCTTAATTTCACTTCCTGGTTCTGCAGGAAGGTTCTGCATCTTTTCAAAGCCCCCAGATGTCACAAATTTTGCCCGTGCATCTGAATCTGTAGCTAAAATCTTTGCCAGTGAGCCAAGCACGTACTTCATTATGCCTTCAGGAAGAGCAGGTCCCTGTAGAATACATTTGTTTTGCTATAACATAGTTCGAAAGAAAAATCAGACAAACTAATAGACAACTGACCTGAAGAAGTGAATCCAGGGCAGGAAGATAAGTCAATTGTTCACTAATGGCTTTCAAAGCTTTTTTACATTTAGTTTGCAGATCCTCACTGCTGGTTTTATTCAAAAATGCTGATACCAAGTGTGGAAGAGCTCCTGACTCAGCTATAGGCAAGGCATGAAGTGGAGTGTGCTTTCCAATTTGGCCAAGGGCCCATGCAGTGGCACTTTTGATATGATCCTCGTGTTCATTCAAAAGAGCATCCAGCAAGGCAGGAATTGCATTAGCGGCAATTACATTGCTGGACAAGGATTCATCAAAAGCTGCAATATATCCCAGTGCCATTATACCTGAGACAATATCAATAACAACAAAATTAAATATCATCAACATGCATAGAATGCAGTCAGACAGAAATCTTTTACTATCTTCTACATGAGATCGCTCACTTCCTAGCAAGTTTTAGTTTAATGATGTGTTGAAAGATGCAGTGCCTTCCAGTACTGATGACCACCATCATTATAATCTTGAAATCTGGAGAAGTTTTATCTTATCTAAGAACTTTTATGCACAATAGATGCAACTTCTTCACAAGGATTTTTCATACCAGGTAATCGTTCATTTCCATAAGTTTCCACAATATTTTGAACCAAAGCAACAACACCTCCAGCACCAGCAACAACTTGTGCAAGTTCTGGTGTGTGTTTGACCACCTCACGAATAAATGTTGCTGCATTCTTATGAAGATGAGGATCTGGGTCTTTCAAGCATCCAAAGATTTTTGGAAAGACATCTAGTGCAACTACAGCCTGCGTTTCCATATAAACATTGAAACGTCAACAAGAGTAGTTTTCCTCTACTTATTTAACAAGAATAATTGATGATAAGTCTTATAAACAAAACTAATTTTCACCTCTGCAATGTCCATAGTGTGCTTCACAATCTGGCTCAGGCACAAACAGACCTAGTCCACGACGGAGCTAGAAATTAGAAGCTTGATTACAATAAGTCATGAATGCTTACTTTCCATTATGTAGTATGTCAACCAAGAATGACATATAGACTCACCACTCTCTTTACTTTCACATCACTATGTGTGATAAGATTTGTCAAGAAAGATGTTGCTCCACCTTCAAGAACAGCTGCAGCCAATTCTGGTGTGTGCTTTGATATATCAGCTAGTGTTAATATTGATGAACATTTCAATACTACCTCTGGCTCCTGAAGTAATTGAACTTGTTAGCTTTTTTTATGCATGCCACGAACCACCTACTACAAATTAGTAACAAACTAACTATACATAACGATTTTGATAATACTTGCATGAAAAACATATCACCTACCTATGAATTAAATGATGTACAAATGCACTATACTTCCACAAACGTAGCTATATATAAGGGTTTGACATTACCTGCATGCAAAGAACCAGAGAATTAATAGCCCTGCGATCCACTACAGCTTGTGCAAGTCTTGCAGTATGCCTTGCTATATTTCCCAATGTGGCAGCGCCAACTTCCTTAACAGAGGGGTCAAATTCCTCAAGACAATGCACTAGATCGTCCAAAGCTCCTGATTCTACAACAGCTTGTGCCAGCTTCTCAGAATGCTTTGCTACAGCTTTCAGGATATTCGCAGCCGCTTTTTTGCTATAACGATTCTGTTCCCTGAGTCAAAAAAAGTGGAGAAAACAAATAAACAGAGGTTTGAAGTATGCTAGCCTAATTGTTAAAACATTACTTCAAGAGGTACAGCAAAAAGATTCTTGATAGCAATGTTAAAATACATATTGCATAACAAGAATAAATCAAGGAACTTGAGATGATTTGAAAACATTTGATGGTGCAATGATCAGTATGACCAATTTATAATATTAGATTGAAAACAAAACTTATAATGTTAAGACGAAATTTCTTCCTATTAAAATTGAGAAATATTCTTTTAGAAAGTGAAGTGACATACCTGAGAGGATATAAAATCTGCGCAAGTATTTTTTCCTTCACCACTACTTCTGCTACCTCTTCACTATAATTTGCTAGTCTTCCAAGTCCCAAGGCAGACAATTGTTGAATTTGGGGCACAGAATCCAGAAGGAGAGGCCTAAGGAGCACCATAACCCCGGCATTATACAGAATCTCCACATTCTAGAGAACTAAATACCCATCAGACAATCAAAGCAAAAAAAAAACCACGCATTCAACAATTTCAAAGGAGCAAGTTTAAACCTCGGGTTTTGTGGACAAATCGGCTATGGCTCGGGCAAAATTTGCACGCGATTTTTGAAAGTTTTCAATAATCTGAAGGATATGCCGGACTGTCGCCATTGTTGGATGCGATGATAAAGCATGTGCTTAGGCATGATCGTCGTCAGGGATCATGGTACACTCTCCACAGATCGAAACATCTATGCACCATTTCATATCCCCTTCAAAATGTCCCATTAGCTGCTTCAATATATCAACCGTCAATATGACCATGCTTTGAGGCTTTTATACCTTACTATCACTCGATTAAAAAAGCGACTAGGGGCATGGGCAATTTTTCATTTGTTCTCATTGTGTTAAATTAATGAAGGGAGTCCAACTAACGAGTTTGCATATAGAATGTCACATCATATTAGCAAAAACAAAATAAAAGATAAACAATTATAGGCAGTACAAAATAAAAGATAAACAATTATAGGCAGTTTTTTTTTTTTTTTTGAAGAACTGTGTCATCAATATATTAAAAGAATGGTAATGTTACAAAGTAAGTGAGGAGGAAGGAGAACTGCCCCAAAGAGACAGCGATACCTCGACACTCCACAACAAACTCACTGAAAAAACCGCAACTCCATCTTTGTACAAACCGACCATTACCATCTACAACACCCAAGAAGTCAGCTAAATGGCAAACTTCCGCTCTACTAATCCCGGGAACACCGTAAAGCTTTGAAATAGCTTTGTACGAAGTCGAGGAATTAGAGAGGCCGCGCATTTCTTTGAATCCCCTCGAAAGATCCACAACCGCCCGCTTCCAAATCGCCCACACTAACCAAGCCACGCCACAGATGCAAGGCTTTGTACGCCAAGAGCGGCCAAGCACCGAGGATACACATGAAGCGAAAGCTGGCGGCTAGTCAATCTCACTTGAAACAGAGCCCCAACCCAATCCCGGACGACCGCAAGTGAGGGCATAAAACCGGACAATGCTCCACAGTCTCATGATGAAGGCCACAACAAGCAAGGCGAGAGAGGGCTCACACCCGCCTAAAGCCCGACTCACAAGGGCATTCACCCGACATACGGCGGTGCATCACCGCCACGAAGCACCCTAACCTTCGGTGGGGAAGTGAGCTCCATGTCCACGCCCAAACCGAAGCGCCATCGAGAACCCGGAAGCCGCAGAGACCACTTGCACGGGGGGGTGTGTCATGAATAGCCAAAGACCCGCAGAACAAGACCGCGACAAAACAAGAAGGCACAACATCCGGATGAACCTTCCAAACCTCGCACCACCACATCATCCCGAGGGACTATAGGTATATGTAGCGGAATACTCCCCGCCACTTAGGTCCATCGCCCCAAAGGAAAGCGAAGCTTCGAAAAAAGAACTCCCAACGAAGCTAGTGACCACCTCAATACCAATCCTCCAAGGTGAGCCAACGGCTTCGCCTCCAACGGCGCCTCGCGCCCCGAGCATACACGGTGGCGCCCAAGGGCAAGTGGGGGGTAGAGGAACCCACAAGAAAGGGAGAAGAGTGGTGATAAACCGAGGCCATAATCTATTTGGAAGAGCACACGCACATGATCCCAAGCCCGCAACACACCCCCGAGAAAAGGGGATGCATGTGGGAAAGGCGGAGACCATACAACAAATTGCCCATGGCAACTCCACATACCAGCGGCTTCCCAAACGCCACACAATGGCGAAGAGGCGAACAACTGTGCACAAGCACCGGGAGAAGATGCTCCATCTGCGGGAATGCTCCAAAAACTTGGAGACCAACACCTTACTATGCGATTGCCAAATCCGAATGGCCAAGCCCCCATCCTCCCTGGGGCGGAGACACTTCCACCAAGCCACTTTAACAACTGCCCCTTCATCATGCGCCCCACACAAAATTTCAAACAATCTTATCCAAAGCCTATATCTTACCCTCGGGAGCTAACATCACGGATCTTTGTATACACATGAGTGCTACAAAGTCTTGACTTGGCAATAGTGATCCTACCGCCATGGACAACTTGCGACCCTTCCACCAATTGAGGTGTTTACGCACCCCCGCAAAATCTCATCCCATACCCTCCCCATGGAAACATCCCTCCAAAGGGAATACCCAAATGACTTAGTACACACATTATCTCGGAAGCACCTTCCAAGGGAATAGAGCCAAACAAGGGGGGAGTTAATTTGGGCCCATAATGTGGAGCATTTCTCCCAATTGGAAAAGAAATGCGAGGCCAAGGAGAAAGTATCCAGCAAACCCTTCACATTCCGCAAATTCCTCTCTTCTGCCACCAAGAAGAGGAAAGTGTCATCGGCGAACTGGTTAATAATCTGCTGGCTACCATCCTGCATCCGAAGCCCATCCACCACCCCCTCCTCCACTGCAGCCAAAAACAACTGAGACAGTGCCTCCGCCACAATCGTAAACAAAAATGGCGCCAAAGGGCACCCCTGACGCACTGTCTCTGTAAAGTGTGGACCACAGCCCAACGCTAACATCATGGCAGACAAGAACTCCCAACGGACACTATCGTAAGCTTTGGCAAAGTCAAGCTTAAGGTAGGCAATGCCTTGACCTGTTCTCCTGGCCCAATAAAGGCCCTCATAAGCTGCGGCAACATTAGTCAAAATGTTCCTTCCAGGAACAAACCCAGACTGCACCTTATTAATGGGAGATGTCAACACCGGCTTCAACTTCTCTGCCAAGGCTTTCGCAACAATCTTATACACAGAGGACAACAAGGAGATAGGCCTCCAATCATTAATAGTAGAAGGCTGCTTAACCTTAGGAATCAAGGAAATGCATGCGTTATTCAAGATCCTATCCATTTGAGAAGACTGCAGCAACTCAAGATACACCTGGTACACAGACTCACCAGCCCACTCCCAATAAGTCTGAAAGAACTCCACAGGGATGCCATCCAGTCCAGGACATTTATAGGCAGTTTTAGGTTCTTTGAGGTTTAGATATTGGATTTGACTTTTCATAAACAAGTTGTTAGGAGATCGTCGTATGCCTACATTTTGTACGTGTTAGGTTTAGGAACTAGATTCCACTTTTTTATGCTAGAGAGATCAAGTTTCATATCTACACTTTGTACGTGTCAAAGTTTTGTGTCCTTTTAAATTAACAATATATTTTTGGATTGACTTAAGGGCAAACAATAAGAATGGATTTGGTGCACAAGGAATATGCTTGGAATATTCTATCTGAATGGCCAAGATTGCATTAGAGCTGAGCTCAACTTGAAAGCCTTGAACACTGTGTAGTTTTTATTTAAAGTGGTCGTTTTGAACGACATTGGAGTTTGCATGCATGCAGAGGACTTTTGATTCTAGGTTCTATCCCAGTTATCCACTTGCAGTTAATTGCTCCAGTCCTCAGATAAGGCCAATACTTCCCAATTCTGATTTTGAATCTGTATCCCTGATTCATCTGTCCGATTTTGCTGCAACCGCGGCTTTTTCGACATGTTTCAATTCATCTCAATTCCACTTCTTTTTCTATTTCTCGATCCACCAGCTTTGGCTTGCCATGTCATTCCCTTTCCTCTTATTATTTTTCAATAGTTTTCAATGGTTTACAGGCTGCATCTTACTAACATTTCCTTCTGTCTCCCAGCCTTGCACACCGTGTTGTTAGGTACCTGGAAGAAGAGGTAATTTATTCATATGTGCAATTTTTGAAGCAGATTGACAATGGTAGCATTCCCAATGTTCCTTGGCTCATGCTATAGCCATAGATGATTGCAGGTTGCCAAGCAGATCCTACCCTTCGGGATGTAGTTATAGTTTTTCTTTTTTATTTTTAACCATACTTCGGGATGTAATTATAGTTTTTTTTTTTTTCTTTGGTCAAGGAAATATACTGCATTTGCTCAAGACAAAAACACACAAGCATATCTTGTTGAACAAGACCAACTAAGGCCAATATTGCAAGATAACAGAAAGAGACAACTTATATCCACTACAGATGGTATCAATTGACATGCAAACTTTCAACTTCAAGTTAGCATTGAGCAAGAGACAATGATGTCAACATAAAGAGACAACTTATATCCACTACAACCTACAGATGGTATCAATTGACATGCAAACTTTCAACTTCAAGTTAAGCATTGAGCAAGAGACGATGTCAACTGATATGAAAATTTTAGCATGAAAACAACTCTCATATTTCAAACCTATACCTTAGAAGCTACATCATGGTACACAGGAGCCTATGTTAATAAGCACATGCTTATGTTATGATCCAAGATAGTAGTAATCATGACAGAGCATTGTTTGCATGAATTATATTCTCAATCGCATTATATTAAGGTGATTGTTAAGAATATTGCAATACTAGAACTTTCAAGTCTGTGGCGGGTTGACACAATACTTTTTAGGGAAAATTCCAAAAATACCCCTGAACTTAATGAGATTTCTAATTTTGCCCTTCAAATTTCCTTAATTCCAAATATACCCTTCATTAACCAAATTAACCTATATCCGTTAAAATAGTTAAGGAAAAAAAAAAAGCGGCAACAGAAGAGCAGAAAAGAGCGGTGGAGAAACCCTGAATTCTTACCCTTTGGAAGCTCCCGATTCATCAACAAATTTGCATGCAGGTAATGTGTCCCCATTTCGTTTCTTTCTAGATAATTACCTACTTGCAAGCAATCTCAGCTTTCTTATTCCAAAATTATTTCTACAGGAACAAAAATCTCGCTTTTCAATTTCGAAATTGCATGACTAATATCTATTCTTCCATGCCTTTGATCAAGGCAATCATGATCTTATCAAGAAAAAAAACTCCTAATTCAGCTTCTAATGTCCCTTTTCAATTTCGAAATTGCATCTTCTTCCATGATTAAGATCAGGGCATTCAGATTTTACCAAGGAATAAGGGCCCCTACTTCAGCTTCCTTTTTGTTCGATCCCAGGTAAGCAATTTGTTTCATAATTTTATTCTCTTTCAGCTCTCAAAATGTTAGAATCTTTGGCAAGCACAGCCTTCATAATCCCTTTTGCATTTAACAGGGTTAATTCATGACTTATGCCTTTGAATGGTATTCTGCTATATAGAAGCTCATACATGCACTCTGTTCCATGTTTAGCTGATTTGCCTTCTTTGATTTTCATTAGAGATGGAGATATATCACATTTTAATGATAGGTAGAAATCAATGTGTTTATATCAATGTCTGTTTCATATTGCAGTATGGATTTGGAAGTGGGATTGGAGTTTGATTCCATGCAAGATCTTCGTTCACATGTCAAGAATGTTTGCATTTCCTCTGCTGTAGAGCTCCGTGTTATTGCATCTGACAGGAGATTGAGATTGTGTCACAAAAGTCTAGTCACGTGGTGAACATGGAAACAGGAGTTTGCTCTTGCAATGTGTGGCAAGTAAGTGGATTACCATGCTCACATGTAATTGCCGCTATTTTATTCAAGAAAGATCGTATCCAATCATATGCAATTCACGCATATACATTGAGAGCATACTGTGACACCCATTCTCACATTATTCACCCTCTTCTTCCAAGAGAACAGTGGCAAGAAGAAGAAGGGGATGAGAAATTGCTCCCACCAAAGACACGTAGACCTCCGGGACGCCCAAGGAAGAGAAGAAATCGGACAGAAGATAATGGCAAGGAAAAACGTCCTCTTCATTGTAGTCGTTGTAGTAAAGCAGGGCACAATCGAAAGAGTTGTCGAGAGCCGATAAGTTAATGGTGTAGGTCTCTGATGTATTCTGCAAGCCTAATCTCTGAAAATTTGGTATGGAAAAGTATTGTTTCATTGTGCATTTCTGAAAATTTGGTTCGACAAAATATTATTTGATTCTGCATTATAAAACAATTCGCTCATTGTCTTCATTTTGATGATTCAATTGTGTGTTTGGAATTTCATAAAATGTGAAGAGTAAATTTGGAATACTGACTAAGAATACGAGGGTATTTTTGGAATTTGTAGATTTTAGCTCTCTTAACTAGTTCGTGTAGATAGTTAGGAGGGGTATTTTTGGAATTAACAAAACTTGAGGGGCAAATTTGGAAATCTCATAAACTTCAAGGGTATATATGGAATTTTCCCTACTTGTTTTATTTATTCCCTTCTGCTATAGTTCAATATGAGAGGGATAACACCCTAGAACAAGGGTGTTATGCCCTATTATAACAAACGAGGACCGAAAGCCCAAGTTTGTTATAGTAGTGCATAACACCCGAGTTTTCGAGTGTTATCCGCCTTAATAACCTGTGTTATCTGCCTTAATTAACCTGGGCCCGAGAGTTTTATGGTGGTTTTTATAACAAGCTAGATGTTTATGGCTATTTGGCATAACAAACTAGGTGTTTATGGGCTTCTTAATGTGTTACTTGTGCGTAACACCACTGCACCCAACGGCTAAGATCTGATCTCAGCATTAAAACTTGAGGGCCAAGTTGTTAAGGTATCTTAGGATATAAGTTACAAGATCGAGCATGGAGAACCATGTATGAATCACCATGTATGAATTGCCGACAAGTAGACTATGTTCTGATAGACTATGTTCTGATATGGTGGCATATAAAAATATGGGATGTCCTTGCATCCCATTTGTAACCAAAGTGCCATCTGACCATCATGTGGAGAAGATGATTCATCCAATATGAACCAAGAAATGCAATATTGGATTGTATTATTCGCTCTCATACTCAATCTAGTATCTACCTAGTAGATAAGTAAGAGTAGTAAGATTCCAATCTAGTGTCTAATTATGACAAGGAGGAGGAGTGGGATACCCAATTTGTATAACTTAAGAGATACGTCCACGATCAAATAAAAACAAAGGTCATATCCCATTTTATTGCATCATCTTTTGAAGAAAGCAATGTGCTCTCAAAATACAAAATGAAAGTATACATATCCAAATCATTTAGTTAACAAACTTGCAATTCTTCCGGATCTCGCCCTTCTTACCAGTGAGAATCTCAATGAGCCCCATCTTCACCATGGATTTTACAAATTGGCCATTGAATGGAGAGTAAGGTCTAGCATCAGCATCAACATAAGCCTTAGTAATCTTGCTATCTAGTAGGGCAACATCAGAGGTGAAGATGCCTCTCCTCTGTTTAATTCCCACAAAATAATCATTATCAAAAGAAAACTTGGTACGGTCCATTGGCACGGTAGTTGTCGTGTCAGTAGGAGAGCACTTCTTTTTTAGGTCTTTTAAGTATTTTGGATCTAGTAAAGGATCAGAGTCTCCCTTTCCAGTAAAATTGTAGAGTCGGTTTGCAATGTTACTACAATGGGTAACTCCAATAGTGTGTCCACCTATAAAATCCAAACAAAATAAATTAGTCTATATACTTAATAAAAAGTGTAATAACGTAATATAAACATGATGCTTATTTCATACCTGACAATGCAACTAAATCTACTTGGTTAAGCCCTTTGCTTGCAAAGTTGGCAATAAGAGTGGAGAGGTTAAATATTGGACGTGGCAAATTAATCCTAGCATCTAAATCCTTAGAGACCCGGCCATCCCTACGGCCCGTTGGAACATCCCAAGAAGGTCCGCCAATCTTAAATAAATAAACAGAAAAACCCACATTATTATTCAACACTCAATAGTCACTTATTAGCGCATTAAAAAAGGATAGAATTTACTCACTGCAACGACTCCATCTCGTGCTGCAAGGGCAAGAATATCAGCACAAGACACAGTATGTGGACAAATCTTCTCCACTGCTGCCTTGATTGCATCAATAACAAAATAACCCCTTAGTGTCAGATTAGGAGGGGAATCTTTTTCTGCAACATTTGATGCTGTGGAATTCAGTAGAACAGAGGCATCACATCCCTACAGCCAAAAGCGTAAAGACTTAAATTTGGCACTATAAATTTCGACTATGCAATATAAGCTTATAGCTTTAAAATAATAAGTACCCTAACGAAGCAATCATGAAAATGCAGCCTGAGTATAGAAGCGGCCAATGATTTATCTTTCTTAATATACTTGTTTATGACATCCTTCGCCACATATTCAGCTTGAGGACATGATTTCATATAAAAACCAAGTTTCAAACCCTTTGATACCCATGGTGGTGAGTAAGTAGCATATGCAGGTGCAATGATCATCATTAATAACACAACCATCATGGTTGCATTTGTTAGGTTAGCCATTGCACAAGCAGCAACCGCAGATGGAAATGAACCTAAACCAAGAAAAAGAAAATAACAACAAACGCAAATATAAGAGCAAGCTATTTGTATTGGTTATATAAAAAAAAAATAGCAAACCAAATCTTCATACCAAGATTTAGAATGCGTGTAGACTACACAAATGTTGCAAGGCTTATAGACTAATAGCCCTTCCACATTACTTATATACTAGTTCTTCTCACATAGGTCATGCATGACAACTAAGAAATTCATAGATGTGAGCAACGTGCATATAGAAGCACCATTTAGGCCATTGAAGGGACACATAAGATTAGTACCTACTAGTCTTTGTCAATAGCATGTGTCGTTCCTATAAATGGGGGATACCATCACGATTCATGTTTTTCTTTTAAAGGGAATACCATCACGATTCATGTTCTTCCTTTTTTTTAGAGATTTATGAATCATACACGTCTTAACATCATATTGCTTTTATATACTATCTGAAGGTCATAAGGAAGTATACCCACATTGTAGCTAACAATGGGAATTCATTTATAGGTGACTCATAGTTTTACATCATATCATATGGCAACATTCCATAGGAATATATAACGGTCCTCTAAATATCCCAAGAGAAACTTGAACAGAAGACCTCCTAATGGATAACCCCAAAGGAATAGCCACCATACCAAAAAGAGTGGAATAAAATAAAATCAAACTAATTTTTCTACATAAGCTCATTATTAGAATAGAAAAAATCTCTGCTCGAAAAAAGATTAGAATGAAAGACAAAAAATAAAGCTCATGATCCATACTCAAAAACAAAATCTGGGAATGGGTTTTCCGTTCAAAATCCTCCTATCCGCATCATGAGCAACTATCCTTGACTAACAATAATTGTTCCTTTATCTATACCTACGGGTTCATCAATTCCATTGTTCCCCTATAGGGGGGATAAGATTGTTCGATGGTATACTTCAGGCATTTTCTTGTCAGAGTTCCTTTTAATAACCTATATATTTTTTATTATTATTTCAATTTTAATAATCCATTCGTTTAATTCAAAGAAGATTATAATTGGATAAATCTTATTGATATCCCTTGGAGATTAGGGATTGATGGACTTTCCATTCTCAATGTTAGCAATATACGATGGCCAGGTAGGATCATCCGCTCCTCCTCAAGATACTTCACTTTCCCTTTCTATGTAGGAGCCAGAACTCATTCATGTTCAAGAACATGTTGTTAGCGTTGGGGATCAAGCATGCAACCATAAAATTTATTTTGTACACTGCAGGTGGTTCCATTTTTCTCCCAATAGGAGCTTTAACTATGAGTCTCTATGGATCTGATGAACCAACATTGGACTCTCAAAATTTAGCTAATAAATCCTATCCTATAGTATTAGAAATAGTCTTATACCTAAGCTTCCCCGTAGCTTATGCTGTGAAACTACCAATCTTTCCCTTACACACCTGGTTGCCAGATACTCATGGGGAAGCACATTATAGTACATGTATGCTTCCAGCTGGGATTCTCTTGAAAATGGGAGGATATGGACCAATTCGGATTAATATGGAATTATTGCCCCATGCCCATTCCATATTTTCCCCATGGTTAGTAATAGTGGGAGCAATTCAAATCGTTTATGCAGCTCCAATCCCTTTAAGTCAACGTAATTTAAAGAGAAGAATTGCTTATTCATCAGTATCTCATATGGGTTTCGTACCTATTGGTATTGGTTTCGTAACGGATATAGGCCTTAATGGAGCTATTCCACAGATGATTCCTCACGGATTAATTGGTGCTGCCCTTTTTTCTTCAGCAGGAACAAGTTATGATAGAATACGTACCCTTTTCATTGACCGAATGGGGGGAATAGCTGTTTCAATGCCTAAAACATTCACCATGTTTAGTAGCTTTCCAGTAGCATCTCTCGCATTACCGGGCATGAGTGGCTTCATATCAGAATTAATGGTTTCTTTGGGAATGGTTGGTAGTCGAAACTACTCCTTTACTTCAAAAATAATTATTACCGTAATAGAAGCAATTGGAATAATCTTAACCCCTATTTACTCGTTGCCCATGTTACGTCAAATGTTCTATGGATATAAGGTTTCTAATGCTCCGATTTCCCACATCATGGATTCTGGATTCGCTTTTTGTTGCCTATCTACTAGTTTTACTCGACATTCTCAATTCCCTACTAGAGCGTCAACGAAGGATGACTTCCTGTATCTAGTCGTTGACCATCGTGGCCTCAATAAATTCACAGTGTCAAATCGGTATCCACTTCCTCTGATTCTAGGGTTGTTGGAGCGACTCCAAATGCACGCTATTTTATGAAAATTGATCTCCATGGCGCCTACAATCTTCTCCGGATCGAAGAGGGTGATGAGTGGAAAACAACATTTCATACTCGGTATGGCCATTTTGAGTACATAGTTATGCCGTTTATGCTTATAATGCTCCAGCAATATTCCAGCATATGACCAATGATATCTTTCGAGAATTCTTGGACATTTTTGTTATCATATATTTGAATGATATTCTTATTTATTCTAAGACTCTCGAAGAACATGAGAGACATATTCGGCAGGTCCTTTAGGGATATATTCGACATGGGTTATATGCTAAACTTGAGAAGTTTCAGTTCGAACAAGTCAGCACTCTATGGATCTATGGATCCCGAAAAGGTCAGCACTCTTTTGGAGTAGTAAACACCTTCATCCGTTCGAGAAATTTAATGTTTCTTTGGGTTTGCCAATTTCTATCGGCATTTTATTCGGTATTATTCAGAGATTACCCTTCCTTTGATCCAAGGGGATGACCATGAATTATATCCAATCGCCTATCACTCGCGGAAGTTTCAGGCTACTGAAATCAACTATCTAATTTATGAGAAGGAGTTGTTGGTGATACTTGATTCTTTCGAGGAGTAGAGATGTTTCCTGGAAGGATCTCCTCATAAGATCACAGTCTAGACATGTCATCAGAATCTAAAATATTTTCAGTTTGCTCGAGTGCTCAACCATCGCTAGGTCTGCTAGTATACATTCCATACTGGTGATCTTGTCTGGCTTCTTCGTAGGGACATCCCTACCTCACATCCCTGCAACAAGCTTGACTATTGTCGCCTTCTTCATTACCAGATCATGGCTCAGATCAATAATGGGGCATCCAGGCTCGAGCTTCCTCTAGCTGTTTGTCTCCTTTAGTATTCCATGTTTCCCTAGTGGAGCTCTACATAGTTAATCCTTTTCGGGGTTTCGTTCCTCTGCCACCACCACTGGTGGAAATTGATGTTCATGAAGAGTTCGAGGTTCGAGAGATTTTAGACTCCAAATTTCTTCATCGCCGATTGTATTTGGAAGGTTACTCGCCAAGTGATAGAACTTGGGAGCCTACCGAGAATCTGACTAATGCTCCTGATAAAATTGCAGAGTTTCACCGACGTTATCCGGATAAGCCAAGTTTGGGTACTCTGGCTCCAGCTCCAGCTTCAAGGAATCGTTATTGTCCTTGGAGGGGGATGGTATGACAACCATATGGGTATTCGTATCATACATGCATTATACTTGTATGTACAAATAATAGTGGCCAGGATGCAAACGCGCAGTTGCACAAGGTAGGATTTGAACTCGCAACCACCTTTGCCATGTGCATAATACTTGTTGAAGATATTCACTTATGTCTTCTTCATATGCAGGCCTATTTTCAGAAGGTTCTAGAATATTGTAGAACCTACATGCATGCGTGACACTTGGCACGATCTTGTCCATTGGAGTGGCTAGATCCTGTCTGTCAGCCTAGATATATATAAGGCACCTCCTTCTTGTCCAATCATTCTGGTTTGACGCCAGTCTTGAGCCTTCTAGGCATCTATCTCGTATTCTTGCTTGCCTTCGGGCCATTGTATTCTTGTTTCTTCATCATATATCAGATTTTTTGCCAATCTTGGTGTATTTCTTCCATATTTCTTATGTATTCTTCGCGTATTTTCTGCGTTTTTGTGTAGGTTCATGATAGCGCGCTCAGTATGCTAAAGCATCCCGGTCTTGCAGATAATCTATGGGGAGAAGCACTTCAAATCGTGATGTACGCCCATCGCGGTGGTGGTCTAGTGGTAAGGCCTTGGATTGGGGTGACCCCCACCAAGGTTCAAAACCCACTGGCTACCATTGGGTGGGAGACGTGGGCGGGTGCAGCCTTCCAAAAAAAAAAAAAAAAGGGGGAGTCGTAATGTACATTCAAAATTTATGAAGAATATGTGTGACAGTCAAGTCACCTTATCTTACGAGGCATTAGCGTCAGCCCAACAGGGCACGTCTCATAGTCATGAGTCTGATATAAATGGGTGCTCAACACTCAAATAATTGTTCAAAATTCTTGCCTAATTTCGTCAATACAGATATTCCACTTTATGTATGATTGTTGATATATGATATGATATGATTGTTGATATGGTATCAGAAACTTATAAGTTCTAGGAAACATGATTTTGATTTCCTCCAAGCACGTAAGTTTAGAGGGCAACAACCAGAGTGAATCAGAGATTAATTTAGTGCAGATCCAAGAAGCACAGGGTTCAAAAAAGAAAGAGGACTTCCAGATAGAGTGTGTTTGAACGGCTCAAATTTCATTAGAAGGCTAGATGGAAGTAATCTCATCAGGAAAATTCATGATTGAGAAATTCAATGGCAAGAATTTCCATACATGGCAGGTTAAAAGAAAATTCCAATTGATTGAAAAAGATCTCTTTGGTGTGATGGATGATTTAGAGAAGAAATTAGTGAAACAACAAGAATTGGTGAAGTGGCAGTTGAAGAATAAGAGAGCCATGGCAATTATTGATCTTGACCTTCGTGACTCTCAGATTCACCATGTTGATTTCTCCAAAAGTACCAAAGAAGTTTGGGAGACCTTGATAAAATATTTGGAGCTCAAGCATCTATTAAGGGGTCAAACTTCGTGAACTGCTCTATTCCTATGGATGCATTGAAGTTTTCTAGCAACATAACTCAACCCAAGTGCTTGTACTACTACATATCATCATATAAAACGACATACGGATCTAGCCTATCCATATCTATGTTGTAGTGATAGAAATTGGAGTTTGCATGTGGAAAATAGCATGCTACCAGAAAGAAGGTGTTGCGACTGCATCTCTGCACTCAGACCCATAAGTAAATATTGCGTATGTCTATCTTCTATAAAGACAGAGGGATAGACAGGGATGTTGCTTACATACTCCCTGATTGATGTCCACATCATTGCCATAGTAGAATTTGCTAGATGTAGAATCTGCACTCAACACTATTTGTGACGCTCCCTGAATATATACGACCCCCGGCCGTATACATACGGGGACTTTCCCCTCCCATGGCGACCATCTCGCCATGCGCAGGGCCCTCCGTCTGACCCGGGCCATCTACGTGGAGATGCTCGAGTGAAGGACACGGAGGTGTCATTCGGCCCACGCCTTCGATGGGCTCCTACGTCGCGGAAGCATGAATACAAGGGTTAGCACACAGCATAAATCATATATAAATAACCACCACGAAGGGTGGCGCATCCATCCCAATACCAACGGCAAAGAATATGCATCTAAACTAAGAAAACACCCCAAACCTCAGGTTCTACCCCGGCTCAGACTCCAGTGAGGATCGACTGACGGCTGGGCCTCAAGAGATCAGCAGACCGAGTCTTGGCATGGCGTTGGCTGGCATAGAACATCGGCTAGGGTTGTCCACTCCATCCGCCCCTCCTGTGCACACTTTGCAGATGGGTCGATCCACGCTATGGCTTTGCTATAGCCTTCCGGAGACGCAAACTCAAGGTATCACCCTTTTGAGTCTACTCCAGGGTTCATGATGCCCCGGTCCGATGAGGCAGGTCAAGGAAGCGTCCCCTTCCAGGATCACAGTGGTTCCATGGGTGAGCTATAGAATCACGCATCGGCGACCCCGCATCCATACCCGGACTTACTCACCCTAAATCTACTCAAAGTGCAAGATGCTCCATACGGATCACACCTCTACATCCGGTGGAGTGTCGGACCCATACCCGCCCCCTCGGACCGGCTCCAGGCCTAGCCCTTTGTAGGAGTCTCGGGGAGCCTTTTATGTTCGTGCAAGACCCCACCCCACTTCACCTGCTGTGTCCCTTCTCTCGGTGCTAAGCCCGGACCATGGCGTCTCGACCCGGTGGTCTCTGTACCACAGCCGCAACTAATGGGAATATTACGAGGGGCTCTATGGGTGTTTTTTTTTTGGTGGTGTACAAAAAACGAAATTCAAGCACTAAATCAGCACCTTCATAGATAACATGTGTGATCGGGGCTTCACATTACTAATATGCTCATTATGTTATACATAACTAAAGAACATCCTAATATTTTTTTAAGGGCAATGAAGGGCAAGGGAAGGGCAATGAAGGGTAGCTTGAAGGGCAATCACCAGATTAAGCACCCTATGTCCTGGGCGCTTTTATTGTACACCACCAAAAAAAAAAAGACCTATCTAGGAGCATGCTATCATACATGAGCTCGAGGAGGTCTCTATCCCCCCCTTTAAGCCCCCTGTTTAATGGAAGCTACCGAAATACTTCATAGATACATCAACCAATTCCTTAACAGAGCACCATTCATAATTGAAATGTAATCCTACTTACCAGAGAAGGGTTAATCTCAACAAAAGCGATCAACAAAGAGAGTACTGAAGTACTATCCTACAATTCACAAGCTAATCTACTACTAACCCGTGTTTCGGCTGGAACCGTTATCATGGGGTGCTTCCATGGTGCTGTAGGTAGGGCGGCAGCAACAGCTAGTGGTTGTCCAGTGATTTTGGTGAGAGGTAGCAAATGCTTGGGGCTCAACCGCTCCTTGGGCCAACCCGGTTCGATTTTTGGCTGATACGGGGGTGGTGATCCACCTAATTGGATCCAAATAGTAGTAACCATCATCCAATTAAATTGGGATTATGTCAACTCCAAAATCACGCCAACCTGCTATTGTCTTCTAGGGGGTTTTTGTTTTTTTTAATCTTTTTTTTTGGACTTCAAAAATAACATAAAGTTGCGATTCACGTGTGACGTTTCATATGCGAATTGAAATATGCAAAAATGAAGAGCAAGTTGCTAACATAGATGAGACCAAAATTGCTTGCTCGATAGATGATAATATTAGGTTTGATAATAACAGATTGCATTATTTGCGAGGCAATTCCAGACTCGAAATTATCGATACATGGCACAAATATCATACAAAAATATCATATATTCCAATAAAACATTAAGGGATCAATCCATGTTTTTCCACGTATTTAACAAGGTGTGGTTCCATGTCGGCCGTTCTATCCGGTCCGGTGGATGCGAATCTAACACTTCACCCACCGTCATCCCCATAGCCAAATTATGCATAATAGACACAAACTTCACCAGAAAATCATCTGTCGCAAAGTTTTTTGGATCGTAAGATGGTGGATTCAGGGCCTGTGTTTGATTGTAGAAGCATTTGAGAGCATCATCATCCACTATGATTATATCATTCTTATTCTCGATACCAAGTTCGGCCCATCATGTTGTTACTCAAGTGTTTGATGAAGATAGGCTTGCCTGTTGGATCCTTGGGATTAGTGAACTTCACACATTTGTTCTCGATCCCAAAAGGTCAACCAATGTCTACGATTTCCCGGTGCCTCCAAAGTATCCTTGATGTTCCTTAGTTCCATGGATGACCAAATACCAACTCGAAATAACCTGAATGCCTCATCTAGCATCTCCTTCAAGTGCGGCCGCGGATAGATCCACTTGGTGTTTGATTCTACTGGTGTCTGATGAAACTGTTCTCTAGCCACTTTATTTTTCGGAAAAGTCTTGCAAAGGACTCCGTTTAGGTCGAACACCACAATCTTCTTAGAAAACGCCAATGGAAGGTGAAACATCAAACATGTATCCGGTCAGCAAGATACGATAACACAAACAATACAAACGCGCCAAGCGTGATTTGAAATAGTCATAACCAAATCGCGCTCGGCGTGATTTGTTTGACGCGTGGCGCGATTTCGTGGGCAAGGCCATACCTATCATCTTCAGTTTCGCTGCCGTCATCGGCGTCATTCTCCCCTTCGCCACCCTTAATCTTCGTCTTCTTCTGATTGTTAGAATTGTTATTTTCTATTCGTTCATTTTGCGTCCTTCAACCGACATTATTTTACTATTGATTTGGCAAACACTGCGTGAATCACTAGAGCCGCCTTTCGTTGCCTTCATTTTCGGTTTCCCCTGTCAATTAGTTCATTGTTAACCCGTGAATCTACTCTATTGTTGCTTGCATCACCCGCAATGTGGGCAAGGATATTCCCTAAGTTACGCCATCCGCGGTACTTTGAGCGGCCGGTTTAGCAGCTATTTGTTCATTATTGCTTTCTTTATCGACTCTGTAGATTACTAGTTCCCTCACCGGAAGCAACGTCCACTTTCGAATTGGACAAGTCTGAGACTTTTGATTGCCGATGATTTCAGGTTGCCATAAGGGCCTTTAGGAGACTTGGCAAGCACATGCATGAGGAATGGTTCAAGAAAGTCTTTGGCCTGCTCATCACTCACAAAGCAGTGACATCTTCTAACACCCATAAGAGCCTCTCGGGCAATATAACCTCCAACATGAAGCTCCAAGCAGGTTGTATCAATTGGAGCAAATGCCTCGACGAGGTAAGCAACCATAGGCGGAAATCCATTTTTATTTAAGGGGCCCTTCTCCTTAGTTTGTAGCTCGTGACTTGATTTCCCCACTTAGGAGGGGGTCCAGATCCTCATCCTCTTTTGACTCATCCATTACGTGATCCCGATCCGTATGAAAGAATATAGTTCTTAAGTCCGGATCATCTAGAAGAAAAACATTCCCATGCTTTGTATTGTCACCCTTGGCCTTAGCAATATCATATTCCTCGTCGACTGACATGGATATCATAATAAAGATCACATGTGTCATCTTCCGATTCGTTAGCGACTCATTATCCTTAACATCATATATTAGGCATCCCTCCCTAATAACTTTGAGGCACTCGGATCATGAGCGTGGCGGATAGTGCATGCAGATGTGACTCACACGAAGGACAAACGATGACAATAGTAAAGGACCTCTCGAGTTGTCAATCCTATCAACGGTGGTAAAGAATTTCTTTGTAGTCCCTCGGTTCATGCCCATATCTCCTCTCCCACCCTGCTGTCCAACACAAAAGTGATATATTTTTAAGGCCGGAGGGTTGATTCCCGGCAAGAGACCTTTGTACCCAATGGAGACTGAATCTTGGGGCCGGTGTTCTCCGGTAATCTTCTTCACAAAGCCACTTTTTCTTCTCAACTTCGGCCATTACCTTAGGGGGTAGAGTCTCCTTATGTTTTGTATTTTTAGCCTTCCAATTCTTTAGGAAGTCCTTTGACCAGAATACAAACTTCTTGATGTCATCATTCTTGACCTTGTATTTGTCCAACAATCCAATTTCGGATAATGCCACATCCCAGATAGCCTTTGTAACTCGGCTCCCTCTGGTGACTTCATTGTCGACACATCCTTCACATGGCTGCAGCACTCTCTTTGAAGGACATCCTATCCTTAGTGAAAGCACTCTTCTTGTATAAGACTTCCTTCTTTAAGCACTAGTCTAAAACCCAAATGGTCTCAGTCGTCTAGCCCCCTGAGTCTTTCTCATCTGTCACATTCAAGTCAAAGATGCTTACATCAACGGGGAGGCACCCTACCCATAATATCTGGCAGCTTTCCTTGTGCATAAGCATCCCGAATTCATTCCACTTGAGCCATCTTGCCTCCTTACAAAACACAATCTTATACGAGTGCGTTGGTCCCGACACGCTAGATGAGCTTTTGAAGGATCCGCAATGTCATCACCACCTTTTTCTTTGATTTTCTTGCGGTCTTCTTCTTCTCTCGTATAATTGTTATGCGGCAGTCCGGCTCCGGCAGCCTTGAATGCCTCGGACTTTGACCCATACATGCGGTGGGCAATGGGCAGCCATATTCCACCCACTGTTGACGGGCGTGGCGCAGTTGTTCAACGTATGGACTGCAATAGTACAGACATTGAATCAGTATCATAGAATAGAAACACGCCGGGCGCGATTTGAATAGAATTGATCAAGAGAAAAATCACGCCTGGCGTGAAATGAATTAAGTTACTAATGCAATTCACGCCAGGCGTGCTTTCAAATCAAACCAATTCACGCCAGGCGTGTTTTCAAATCAATCGAATTCACGCCAGGCGTGTTTTCAATGGCGGAATTGATTGATTTGAAAAACACCTGGCGTGAATTGGTTTGATTTGAAAGCACGCCTGGCGGAATTCAATTTATGAAACGGTGCCGCGTGAATTCAATTGAATTGAAAGCACGACCGGGCGTGAATATTAAAATGCTAACATCCTAATGCGTTAGTTACCTTTTGTATAGAAATGTCTTCCCCATTTCATTCAAAGTTGCACTTATCTCGGTAAATCTGCGGTGAAGTATTGGCATCCAAGATCTGATTGTTGGCCGCGGGCGCAGTTGTTCCACGTATGGACTGCAATAGTACAGACATTGAATCAGTATCATAGAATAGAAACACGCCGGGCGCGATTTGAATAGAATTGATCAAGAGAAAAATCACGCCTGGCGTGAAATGAATTAAGTTACTAATGCAATTCACGCCAGGCGTGCTTTCAAATCAAACCACACGCCAGTGTTTTCAAATCATCGAATTCCGCCGGCGTTTTCAAATCAATTGATTTGAAAACACGCTGCGCTGAATCGATTGATTTGAAAAACTGGCGTGAATTGGTTTGATTTGAAAGCACGCCTGGCGTGAATTCAATTTATGAAACCAGGCCGCGCATGAATTCAATTGAATTGAAAGCACGACTGGCGTGAATATTAAAATGCTAACATCCTAATGCAGTTAGTTACCTTTTGTATAGAAATGTCTTCCCCATTTCATTCAAAGTTGTACTTATCTCAGCCAAATCTGCAGGTGAAGTATTGGCATCCAAGATACTGACACCTCCTATACGCATAGTGATTGTAGAACACTTTTGGCTTTGTTTGTTACGGCGGCCGCGATGATGGCCTTTTGTGCCTCAACGGAATCTGCCCGTCGATGATGACATATTTAATATCATCACTTGATAATAGCTCGACGGGCGTTAGTCCACCGGTGCTTGTTCGAGATCATATCCCAAGGTAGCACATCGGTGGCATAGGCATTTGACTGGATTACTAATCATGCTCGAACAATCTCCATGGCATGTCTTTGGATCATATCTTACGCTAACATAAATAGAGCTTGGTGAGCGGATGAGGGACTTCACATGGATCGCAAAAGTTTCCTTAAGACCCGGTGGATAATGGTCGGAGTATTTATTGACTTGTTCATGGCCTCTAGGCTGCGCCACTCTGTCTGTTCATTCTAAAAAGCGAAGCCTCCATGCCTTCGACAAGCTGCGGGTTGAACATCCTTCCCTAGATCTAGGACCCTCTTAGAAGCTTTCAAGTCGACTAATTCCTTAGCTTTGCTGCAAATAGTGACTTGGTGTCGGTTTAGTGAACATGCCTCTACGCACGGTATTTGTAACCCCTTGGCAAATAGATATTGGCGTAAGCGCTACATTGGTTGACCAACCATACTTAAAACATGTCTCACCGATTTCACATCTGTCTTCATGAGCGTATCCTTGTATGCGGTAGCTCTCACGGTGAGTAAGTCGGCGGATCTTTCTTACGCATACGTGTAATCTCCAAGAGCAATTTGCGGTTGGTGTCATCCTCTTCCTCACAAGAGATTAGGATCCCTTGTTTGGCCATCTTTGTTCCGCTTCCTTTTCCTCGAGAAAAGAGTTAAGTCGAGCTTGCCATTTGTCTTGGCAAGGTCAGCGTGCCACTCGGCACCCTCATCCATTTCCTCTTCAGGCAGGCGGGGTCAATGGTTGCTATAAGAATCGGCCCTTCATCATCTAAGGTGAGATCATATGGTGCGCATCCGGGTCGATGCGCCCTTGCTTTCTTGGCGGGATTAGAACCCGAATTGGGCCTTTCGCCAAAGAAGATGAGCACTTTTAGAGTACTTTTTGAGAACAAGAGATCACGCTTGGCGTGCATTTAAACCTAAATTAGTACAAATCACGCTTGGCGTGTTGGTAGCTCCTATTATTGACCATGCTATGCGTGAATTTGAAACTAAATTATTTTGCATCCACATTTTAAGCTACATACCCTTCATGAATCCATATTTCACACTATTTAACCTCATTGAACATTGCTATCTCCAACTATCTAATACCGCTATATTCTATATATAAAATAGAGCAAAATTATGTTCTACAAAACGGACAATCAGAGCATTAACTGATGGTAATACTTAAAATTCATGCAAAGCATAATAACTCAAACTCATGCAAAGCATATTAGCTGAAGGCAAGGAAATATCTCAAATTCATGCAAAGCATAATACTCTCCACACAAAGGTGTATACGTGGCAAATTAAATACCTTGAATAGGGTTACGTGTATTACGTGGTATTCTGATCAACGTCCTCTGAAACTTGAAGAAGAGGGTTTAGAGATTCCTCTTCCACGCTTCCTCTGCCCGTCCCTCGACCTCGATTCGTTTTAGAAGACATCTCGGAGTCGCCCAAGTAAGTCGAGAGGAAGGTCGGCTTGGATCTGGCTGCTTTCGAAGAAATAGCTTTTTCTACATGTACGAGAAATAGAGAAATTTGAATTTCAAGAAACACAAAATGCGGTTTGAAATATTCTTGACACATACAAATAATAATGACGAAGACCCAAAAAGTATCCCGCCAAATTTATCCCGCCTAAACGTAGTTAACCTAATCTTTCTTCTAATTCGAATTTTTCCCGACCGCCAGAGTTTCCATAGCGCCTGTGATTTCGAGAACTCAAATCAGCTTCTCAAGAATGGCTACAGAATTCTGGTACTCATCTCATTCCTATAGCTTGAACATTAATTTCCAATAGTAGGTGTAATACGAATAGCAATTTTTCTGCGATTGTAGAAGATGAATGTTTCATGTTAACTACAAATCGAGAAAAGGAATGTAGGATTATGCAAGATCGACTCCATCGATCCATTTCAGATGCCCATCATGGAATTCATTTTCGGGGATAAGTATGTCCGAGTTACATTGATTAACTGCTGCGCTATGGATGAAGCTTTACCTCGCAGACACCCCGGTGGGGATACGGTTGGAGAAAGTGTTGGAACATTTGTTGCATGGCCAAGAAACCGCTTAAAAAAGGTATGTAACATGTATTACGGTGTAGAAATATAGAAGTAGACAAAATTTGTTGTATTCATTGGAAAAAGTTTACAATTGTATATAATCGGATAAACTGGATAAACCGGACAAAATCCCGGACCTCTTTGTTTCAAGCCCGGTCCTCGAGTAGCCGGGCTATCGATCTCCCATTTCCATAGTGGGCATAGTGAAGAATCGGTGGGTAAAACCCGGAAAAAACACCGGGCTCTAGCTCCACCTCCCGCTTTGCTCCACCTCCACCTCCTGCTCCTCCTCCTGCTCCATTGGTTGAACCTCAATGCATCGTATAAGCGCTAGCAGTAGTGGTTCCATTGGTTGAGCCATCTCCATTGCATCATTATAGCTTTGTGGTAGTGGTTCGTGTTGGGGCATCCGGGCATAGAGGCTAACCACTAAACGCAGAGGTCCTCATGCATTGGAAAAAGTTTACAATTGTATATAATGCGGATAAAGCTGGATAAACCGGACAAAATCCGGACTATTGTTTCAAGCCCGTCTTGAGTAGGCTGGGCTATCGATCTCCATTTCCATTTTTGGGCATAGTGAACTGATCGGGTAAAACCCGGCAAAAACACCGGGCTCTAGCTCCACCTCCCCGCTTTGCTCCACCTCCACCTCTGCTCCTCCTCCTGCTCCATTGGTTGAACCTCCAATGCATCGTATAGCGCCTGCGGTAGTGGTTCCATTGGTTGAGCCATCTCCATTGCATCGTATAGCGCCTGTGGTAGTGGTTCGTGTTGGGGCATCCGGAAAGGAGTGCGAATTTTTGGAGGGCTTTTTTGGAAAGGGTTTAGAGGGTTTATTAGATTGTCTCTAATAATTTTGTCAATTTTGTCAAAATTATCAGAGACAACTAGTAACAGTGCCCAGCGTTGCTGGGCATATGGTGGAAGCTTGTAAATATTTTTGCTGGGCATTGTATATCTATGCGAAATTTTAAGTATGAGGATAATGTCTCGGAGATACTACCTTCATGAAATAATTTGAATGTATGCGTGATAGACGTGTATCTATGGGTTGTGTGGTATTTATGTTAGCAAATGATACTTCGCAATGCGTAGCATCTATAATTAATTGATGGTTGTAGACATTATCATTTGGATTAGAAGTATGACTTTTGTTGCAAAAGATAATGACAGTGCACAACCTACTTTACATTGTCTTGTTCATTGCTATATCAAGATCTCCATATCTAATGTCCAAACTACATAAACTTGGTTAGATCTAGTGTGGCTTGTAATATTGATAGTAGTTGGAATCAGCCTTAGCCTTTACACGATGAATAGTAATTCATCTTCTTATCAAGGTGGGAAAGGGTAAAGAAAAACAAAACCACTTACAAATTCCATGCAAGAACATTGACGAAAACCGTCACAACAAACTCAGTTAATCAATGATTAATGTCGTGCCTGCCAATTTATACAATGGTATAACATCCATGGAGTGTGAATAGAAATGTATAATGTGCATGGAGTGCTCTTCAAGTTTCCTTTCCATATTATAACCTTATAGGCTCTTTCCCTACCATATCATATAGGCATATGAAATTTTGACATGTAAACAAAGACTTGCATATTCCACATGCTTACTCTTGAAAGATGAAAATGTAGCACTGAGCATCAAACAATTAAAATACTTTGTACAATTAGTTTACGGTGCTTGGGATAAGCTGCACCAATGCTAACACATTTGAAATATGGATCAACGTGAGGATGAATTGTTTGGCTATAGATTCCAACTCAAAAAGCATCTCCAGAGATTCTTATAAAACAAAAGGCCATTCTGAAGCAAATTTCAAAAATGTAGTCAATGTTGTGCAACTATAGGCCGGCTTCTTTCATAGCCCTGCAACTTTGCATTTTCTCAGGAATAAAAATGGTGTCTTACCCCAGCTTATGCAAATGAATGGCTCACCATGACGGTTCACCATGCAAACAGATTATATGATGACAATTCTAAGTTCTTACATTTCTAACCAAAGTAGGCTCTCTCTGGATTGCCCTGAGATGTTTTCAAACCATTTCAATAGTCACTTCCGGATCTATAACTTATAGCAACTAAAGCAGCATTGAAAGCACAAAGAGTATTTTGACAGTTTGAAAGCAAGAGTCTCTGACAGTTTTGACAATACCTTTTCCTAAAGCCCTTGCCATATTCACAGCACCATTTAATCAATAAATCTAGATCCCCTGACTTATATTTGTCCAGCCAATGTTGAAGAAAGTCAATAGCTTTCTGTTTCTCTCTGACCGAGCTTTGTATATTGGTGACGGACGTTAATAATTAGCCTGCACCAAACATTTACTTAGTTCGGCTACTCCACTCCACAGAATAAGATAAATTAATTTCTTGAGATTGTGAACGATTCACAGAATGCATATGCATTTCCCAACATTGTAGAAAAGCATGAGTAGGATCACGGCAAGGGGGGGTGCAATTCAATTTTCTTATGTAGGAAAAAATAGTAAGCATATCAGGCCTGTGCAAAAAGGGTGTGAGTGTTTTGAAAATTATAGCAAGATATTACATGGTGTAACATGGGAAATTAAATACAGAAACTCTTCAGAAAAAAATATCTGCAGCATAAGTTATTGTGCTCTTTTTCTAGAGCTAGCTCAATGGGGAGCTCCATTGGAAGCTTGACTGGAACCTGCCGTGCTTGGTGCAGCTTTAAAGCCTGTTTCAGGAGCGAAGTACTTATGCTCAAGGGAAAGCCTTCATGCAGCTCTATCAGGACATCACCAGGGTTATTTTCTTTTCTTGGTGGTTGCATTGCCCAAAGGATCTCCCAAATTTATGTATCTAAAGGGATTAAAAAGATCTAATACCCCAGCTGATGCAAATGAATGGCTCACCATCACGGTTCTCAGCATGCAAATGGATTACATGATGAAGATTCTAAGTTCTAATGTTTTTTTATTAATCTGGATTGCCCTAAGATGTTTTTAAACCATTATAACTTTATAACAACTAAAACAGCCATAGGAGCGCAAAGAGTGTTTGACATTGGAAAGCAAGAGTTTTCGACTGTTTTCACAATACCTTTTCCTTCCACATATTTGATGGCACCATATTTGATGCTTAGCATAAGCATATCTTCTTTCCTCCCAGTTTTTCCTTTTTAAAATACAAGTTGCCCTTCTCCTTAAGCTCTTCTGCTTGCTTTTCTGTACTTAGTGCCATGGATACGCATGGAGCATTATTTAAGCTTCAAAAAGGACGATGGATTTATAGGACGTTCTAGGGTTCAATATGAGTTCTGGGGCAACAAGGTACTTAGTAGAATTTCAAAGATTAATTTTCGGATCCAGCTGATGAAGATCAGAAAGACCCAAAAGCCGAAAGTAGGATCAAAACAAGAACACCTTATTATATTCAGACCACTTTTTCTACTATTTCTACAGAGTGAGAACAAGAGATTCGAGAATCTGGATGAGAAAGCTTACCTTCCCAGCGGATGTGCGCCGCCGCACTAGGTCTGCAGCCTGGTATTTGAAGCTGGATCTTCGAAACAAAATTTGGATTAAAATGAGTCCTAAGAATTTGTAAATCAGAATTTACATGGTCTGATACGACATTATAGTTCTGATACGACATTATACTTCTGATATTTTGTTTACAGATGCGAAAGAAATTTAACTGAACTTACATTTTTGGTGGGGATGCTTGGCCAAGACTAGGTCTACGCAGAAGCTGGTGTGTTCTTACCTTTTTTCCCTAAAATGTAGGCCAGTTTGTCTCAATCTGGAATCAATGTGGATTCAAGCTTATAATCAGACCATTTTTGCTACTATTTCTACAGAGTGAGAACAAGAGATTCGAAAATCTGAAAGAGAAAGCTTACCTTCCCAGAAGAGGTGCGCCGCCGCACTAGGTCTGCGGCCTGGTTCTAATAGTTCTGATACTCTGATAGTTCTGATAGTTTTGATACTGAAAAGATAACATTGTTTACAGATACGAAAAAAACTTAATAGTTTACATTTTAAATATTACATTTTAACGACTACATTTCGGTGTGTGAATGTATTCAAACAAAATAAAAAACAAACCATTCTTACCTTTTTGGAGGATGTGCGCCGCCGCACTGGGTCGGATTGAAGCTGGAGCAAGGGTTCAGATAACAATGCAGCTGAAAAAAATCATGGAAAACATCTCAGAAATCGCCCCTCAGAAATCGCAAACATCTGATTTTTCAACTGAGCTTACCTTGCTGGATGAAGTGCGCCGCCGCACTGGGTCTGTAATTGGGCAGATGATTTTCCAAACACAGATGATTTTCAGATAGACCTGATAGCAGAGACCAAGATTTTCGGATAGAACTGATAGCAGATACGAAATAACAAAGGTACGTTTGTCGATTGGTTTGAAAAAGTAATGGTTCAAAACTTAAGTTTCGCAAAAGCAATAGAGGTTTCAAAAGCATTAGTTCAATTCGGGTTGTGTTCGGAATGCAATTCGGGTTGTGTTCAATGATGGCCAGCCCATGGAAGGAAAGGAACGTGGCTGTAAGTTCCATTGGGAACAATGTCTTCAACGAAACACAAATAAGTACATATTCCAAGAGCATAGACAAGAGCATCTAAATTTGTGCAGGGCATGGCGATCAGCACCCACTGCAGAAGACACGGATGTTTCTTTTCAAAATATTATCAATTGGTGGCCTGGAAATACTTACTGTTCAGACATAAGTTCATTAGGCTCGTGGCTAGCATGGTGGCATCAAAGAGTGAGCAGATGGGGCAACTTCATGGAGGATAGAGTGAATCTAGCAACTGTAGCTCAAATCCCTAATATTAATCTATGAGAATCTGTGCATGCTAGTTGGCTAGCATCAAGAGGGTACGTGAAAAAATTATCCTTGTAGGATGCATGCTTGTACAATCTGACAGAAGCTGTGCTGCAAAGTGCAAAGTGCAAAGCACATAGAAAACACAATTTTGTTGGAATAGATCCAGGGATGGATACCTTAATGCGCAGAATGGGGCACTCCAGTGACTAGTAATGTTACTCCATCTGCTTGTGTCAGCGCAGTCAACTCAGCAGTTTTACATAGTGGTTTAAGGCCCATTCATGCAGGCTCAGGAGGAAACAATCAGACTGTGCTAAAAAGGACCAGAGATAGCATGGAATATAGCAAGGATGTGGGTTCTGGTAGCCATCGTCCAGACAAGAGGGCCCATACTCGGTCTAGAGTTAGGATAGATGCTTCAGCAAAACGGAATATAATCTTTGATGATGCTACATACCTTGTACAGGAGTATGATTTGCTGCCAGGGGAATGGGCTATTAGAAGAACAGAGCCTGGTAGTGAAATAAGATGTCAAGGTAGAATAAAGTCCTATGGTCGAAGATGCAATGCTGAAATTAATAAAGTTTGTACAGAGTCTACTGTTGCACCATGCTTCACTGGACAAAGGAAAGTAAATGGGAGAGAGGTCACACAAAGGTTTTGGTTTTGTCTTCAAAATGTGCAGCATACCTACTATCCAGCTGCAAGCATCATAGCCATACCAACTCGTCCAGCGGATTGGCCTGTGGCAAAAGGAGTAAATATAACACTAGTGCAGAGTTGGAGAGAGGGAACTATTCTGTTAGAGGGATTACCCCACGGAACTCAATGCCCGATGTCTGTGCTGTGAATTCTTCTACTTTTAACAGCTCTGTCTACTTCATGGAATGTTTTGGGAAGCACATGAACAGACGAGGGAAGCTTTGTGTAGAAGCTGAAACAAAGCTTAATCAAGCTTTACAACTGGAGTGCGATATTGAGTCTGTAAAGGTCAATATCACCAATAGGGATGTTGCATACCAGTTGCGTCGACCAGGTGAAACTTATACAGTGAGGGTATGCAAGCATCCCACCTACACATGCCCGGATTTCATGGGTAGAGAACTGAAAAGGATATACATTCCATGCAAACATCTTATGTACGTATTTGCGAAAGTCCTAAACCACGACCCCAGATTTTTCTTGGACATCATTCAGCCTGTATTGACAGAGGATGTTCTCTAAAGGGTCCTCGCCTGAGGAAGAATAACAGTTCTTGGTAGGAACATTTCCATATCAATTTCTAATAGTTATTAGTGTGGTAATTAGCAATTTCGCTAAATGTTGACTCAAACTGATTTCATTATGGTATATGTTAGAACCTTCACACTACACATGTTCATTAGATGAACGCAAATTTGTTTTATGTTAAAAGGTCTTATAGTGAATTTTGCTACATGAAAAAAAAAATAGCGACCGGTGCAACGTGCCACCATAGAATATTCTAAGGAATATTCTTCCATAGAACCCTCCAAGCCATCTCCAAAAAAACCCTCCAAATAAAATTCCCCCTAGCTCCACCTCCCCCGCCTGCTCCACCTCCACCTCCTGCTCCTCCTCCTGCTCCATTGGTTGAACCTCCAATGCATCGTATAGCGCCTGCGGTAGTGGTTCCATTGGTTGAGCCATCTCCATTGCATCATTATAGCGCTGTGGTAGTGGTTCGTGTTGGGGCATCCGGGCATAGAGGCTAACCACTAAGAAACTAGCTCCTCATTTTGAATCTCGAAATGGCCGGATGCGAGATTTCACTCGATCAATGCATGTCTTTGCATTCTCGAAGTGATTAGATAAGAGGGCCAGCCTCGTCTTGCGATTGCAAGGCCCCGAGCCCAGATCTATCATTGCCCTGCCCTCTGCTGCCATCATCATTACTTGATCCAAGTACACCGGGGGTTGCAAGATCGGTGCTCTTTGGGATCGGTGCTCGGCTCGTTCAACCGGACCGAGATTGGAGCCAAACCGAGCCGGGCGGTGTGATTGCTGGCCCAAATGTAATTCCAATGCATCTTCGTCACCAACCGGATGATTAATGTAACTTGGCATCTATCAATAGGAAGTGAGCGGAGTATCAGTATTCACGCCTGGCGTGTTATATTTATTTATTTATATAAACTTAGAAACTAAGAGACACGCCCGGCGTGTTTAGCGTAAAAGTTGAAACTAGGGATAAAATTGTTTGCACGCTCAGCGTGTAAACTGCTATATAGGAAAAACTATACACGCTCGGCGTGCATTCAGCAGAGAGGGAGAAAAAAAAGCATACAGATAGATAAGTAAATAGATAAAGGCCAAAGTGTAAATAATTGCCCGGCCTTTATCTATTTATTTCTATCTATCCTGCATGCTTTTTTTCTCCTCTTCGGCTGAATGCACGCATGGTATTCATGTTGAAGGCTAAGGTTAGCATGAAACACGCTTAGCGTGTTTCAAATATTATCTTTCGCGTGTTTCAAATATTATCTTTCAGATTTTTCTAATGCTTTCTACTACACTTATTCATATTAGAAACTTGCATGCAATAGCATGATTAATTCAGGAAGAGAAACTCAAGAATTTACTGAAACAAAAAAGCGTGATGAAGTTTATAAAAACTATTCGGTTTTCATAAACATCATCCGCTTCCCTCCGAAAGCAAATGCAAAAGCTTGTCTTCTTGGATTAAACCTGCCATTGAGATGCAACTTAAAACTAAATGAAAACTAACCTTGAGTTCTGAGGCTGGAAGGATTCGAAGAACGGAGGACTATGCTTGTGGTTTTAATTAGAGGCTTTTTCGATTCGCAGACCTTAGTCCTGCTTTTGGTTTTAATTACGAGCCTCAGATGTCCTCTCCTGCTACAGATGCTCTGGAACAAAAGGCGGAGTCTTTTAGTAAGTTAGGAATTGCGAAACCAAACATCTAACATTGTCAATATAAATCTGCTCACCAAGATTTCGGAGGGCGGATCCAAACGCAGCAGGTTTAAACCGCAAATCGTATGAAGGAAGAAAGACAATGTAGGAACTTTGAGGCGTGAAATGGATTTTATATAGGCATAATTAGAAATAAGTTAGCGTGAATAATTGATTGCTTGAATTAACACGCCTGGCGTACGGTCTTCCCGCCAGACATGACATGTATATGGTATATATGGAGAATATTGCATTTCATGCAATAAATTCTCACGGCATTTTATTCCATTTATTGCATTCGAAAAAATAGAATTTAGAAATTTTATATAGGCTAAATTAAAAATGATTTTTAAAGGCAAAATTATCAAGGCTAAAAATGACTTGTAAGGTTGGGGGAATTGTTTTAGGTCGTATAGGAAAATTTCCTATGGTTACTGTGATGCATCAGAGATTTCTCATGTGGTTGATTTATAGTGTTCCCGAGACTTTGTTGAGACAAAATTTGCAGATACAAAATTTTAGAGAAAAAAAAGTATTTAACGACAGGAGACAAAATAATTGGAGAAAAACAGTTGGATTTAATTCAAATAATTTTTATGTACGTAAAAACTGCTCGAAGAACATTGTTTGAAGAAAATTTTATGAAAATTGTTTGATTTCATTCATAAAAGTTATATGTACAGCAGGTAAGCCCGAAGGCTTGTAAGCAGGTGCCCGAAGGCTTTTCACAAAATTACATGAAAAATATGCCCGGAGGCGTGTCCAAAGCTTCTGTAGCAAACCAAAAACAAAAGGCCGCATGGGATGCGATCATTGATCTTCCACGTCTGCAACAAAGAAGAAAGAAAGGTGTTAGAAAAGAAAGAAAGGCGGAAAAAAAAAAAAGCAGACATGCAAACCTGGCTCATCTCTCAACCATTCTAAAAACTGGTCGAATTGTCGACCTTCCTCCTCATCTTCTTCCTCCGCCTCCTCCTCCTCCTCATCTTCAGAGATTTCATTCTCGGTTTCAGGGTCAAGCCAACCCTGAAGCAGAGCGGTCATGTGCTCTTGAGAGGACATCTCCTCCTCTTCCTCCAACTCCTCCTCTTCCTCCTCTTCATCCTCTGAATCGGAATCAGAGGAGAATTGGGAAAGAAAATCTATGGGGGAATAGAGGGGTTCTTCAACCCGACGCCTCTTGGAGGAGACCTCGGGTTCTTCATGAAGTTCGAGCGTAAAATTTGAACGCTTCATGGCGCAGAAAATAGAATTGGATGAGAATGGAGGTCTTGAGAGCGTGAACCGGATTTATATAGGGTTAATTAGAAATTAAGCGTGAATAGTTTATTGCCTCAAATAACACGCCCAGCGCATTAAAATTCCGCCCGCCTATATCATCTAGGTATATTATTATGGATAATAAATTCTCACGCCTATCGCCTATATGTCTTTTTAAAGAATCATATATCCAAATTTTCGATAATTAAAATTAGGATATATTTATATAAATGTCATTTCCTTTGTTGTTGCCACGAAAATTCTTGTTTTTAAATGATTTCGTTTTACGCCCATTGTTATTATTATATTAAACCTATTTCCAAGGAATTTCTTGCTTTTAAAAAAATTTGATTTACCTCTACATATTCCATAAATGTACGTACTTTTTTTTTATCTTATGGTGTAATAATTTTTTCCTACTCATTGACTAAAAAGGGTGCAATTTGCCTAGGTCAATGGTGCCTCTCCAACTCAAGATGGTGTGCAACATATCGAAAAGAGTAATATCAATGAAAAACCAACTCCTAGCAAGAATGTTGAAGAAAAACAATTAGTCCTCTATAGTAGGGTGCAATGGAGGAACAAGAAGGTGAGAATCATGCACAAGTGCAACAAGGAAATAGTAGGCCAAGGAGTCATTGTGCTAGCAGATCCTGGTCAAGTCTGTAATGATGAAAGGCTAGGGAAGACAATATTGGTATTACAATTTCGATGTTGGAAGACAACTGGAAAGGTAAAGGTTTGGGTGACAAGGAATGTTTTGGTTGTGTCAAGCAATTGGAGGTTCCTTGCATCATGGCATGGCCTATAAGTAGTGTTTAATTTATGGAGGATTATATTTTTCCAGAGCCTGAGGTTGTTGGGGACAATGATTGTCTTGATATTGATTCATTGGCAGTTGGAACTCTAAACCTAGGCAAAAGGGGAGAAGTATCAGTTGCCAGACATTATCCTAACAAAAGAGCCAAGTTGATTAGTGACACCAAACGTGAGACAATGGTGAAGGTTAGGGGCTTAAATTGTTGTTGGAGTGATTGTATGCAATTCTTTACAATAGAACAATTGGTGGAAGCAAGAGCCACTTTTCAAGAGTACACTGTTGATGAGAGGAGGACCTACATGTACACAATCTTCGAGCATGCACTTCAGGATGAAAGAAACCCAAAAAAAAAGATACCCTTTGCTAGGCAAATGGATATGTGCAAAAGTATGGCCGAGTATCCATGCAATTCCAACTTCTTCATGGCATAATTGGCAAAAAAAAAAAAGTGTGAGAGGAACAGGATTGCTTTTTACATGGAAATAATGGTTTGTTGAGACCAACAGCTAGGACCTTGGCTGCCAGGGAGATATTTGAAAAATATATTGATTTCAATGCAGAGTCTATGCCACAAAAGTAGAAGGGATGAAAAGGGAAGAGCAGTTGTTGAGAAAAAGGTTGCCATCACATTGTACTCAAAAGAGTATTTTGGAAGAAGTGAATTCCCTACTTCGAGAATTGGGAATTCTTCCAATATCCCAACCTAGCTTTAGTAGGTTATGGAAGAAGCATTTCAATCATGTCACCATAGCAACTTCAAACAACTTTGCAAAGTGCAATTTATGTGCTAAGTTGAAGGAGACTCTTGATAAGACTGTGCAACCTAGTCAAAGGGCTAGGATAAGGGAGCATATGAAGGACCATATGAGTGACCAACTATCATGTAGATCATGTTATTGGATGTGGAGGACTTTATCTGCATTGGAACCCAATAACTATTTATGTATTATACATGACAAGATGGACCAGCAAAAGACTTGTCTTCCACAATTCAAGTACATACCAAAGTCATGTGGAAGATCATACCCTTTACAGATCTCAATGACTGGGGCAATCTTGCATGGGCAGAATCAAACCTACTATGGCCATTTTAGTTTGGAGTTGTGGAGTGATGGTCCAGATTTTCATATTGGAAGTATCATGAGGTGTTTGAGAAACTATGAAAATGGATACAATGGTCACCTCCAGGACCTTACAGCTAGCCAGGCACTACATAGAGCATTGTTAGATGGAAACCCTAACAATATTGAAAAGTTCAGCAAGGCAAGGTTTAGGAAGCATGGGTCTAATGAACATGTTGGAGCTTCAACTTCACGTGCTAAACCTCAAGATCTACCCAAAAGGTTTCTCTTGCAACTTGATAATTGTGCTGGCCAAAATAAGAACAGGTGGATGTTTTCTTTCCTATCCTACTTAACAGCTGTGGGGATATTTGAAAGAGTTAATTTAGGGTTTCTTATGCCCGGGCATACCCATGAGGATGTGGATGCATTATTTGGCAAATATAGTTGTATACTGAAGCAGCAAACAGTGACCAACTTTCCTAGGCTAATGGAAATCTTGCATGAATGCACTACTCCAAACCCTATAGCTTCTCTCATAGAAGAAGTGCCCGATTGGAAGAGCTTTGTGGATGGTTATACATTGGATCTTGAAGGTCATTCCAGGCCTCTGCAGTTCACTTTTTGGGTGAGAGATGGGATTCCAATCTTCCAATGGAAGATGAGACTTTCAGGAGGATGAGTGGAGAGGAGGAGGAAATATGGCGTAGAGATGAGAATGGCAAGCCTATGATACCTCTAGGTCAACCAAAAGCTTTAAAACCTACTGAAGAAGTGAAGCAATTGGGATTGACTAAGGAAGGAATCCAAGACTATATAAAGCATTGGCAAACCAATCCAGATGACACCAACCGTGCCTTGGTGGCTTACTGGAAGAAGGTGATTAACTTTGTTGGGGAGATAGACACATCCTCGGATGAATTGAAAGAAGGGTGGTTGCCTAAAACTAGGTGGGAAGACCTTAGCAGTGCCGAGGATTTTGATGACATTGTAAGTAGCATTCGCAGAAGCAATATGCTCCCTCCTCCTCCTTCGACAAACACTATGTTGGTCCTAAGAACAATAGGCCAAAGTTTCTAGGCATGGATGCTTATGAACCTTCCACGACCTGGAATGCCACCAATTTGTGGTAGTAAAGCCAGCAGATTTAGATACATATCCAATTGTGGTTGGGGTTCACTATCTCCGATATTTGCAAAGAAGAAGGTAATATTAACTTCAACCATGTGCGGGTGGAATGGTGGTGTCCAAAGGCATCGATTGACCAACGACGGATAAAGAAAGGTACTCATTGTTGGACAAAGAGATGGAGGAGAAACCGAAGTGATCCCGATCTTTGGCGGACTATGAAAGTGTTTTGTACTCATGGACTCCAAACACTATTCCAGCTAGAAATGCGAGAATTACAATACCTCAGGATGTCAGGAAGAAGGCTATGATATCATTGGGGGTGCTTGAAGAAAGTTGAATAACTATGTAAATTTTTGTTATCACGTTTTTATGATATGGTGCTATATTATGAAATATTGACTATTTTGTAAATAACATGATATTACATTTTCATAATTTTGAGGTGAAATGTGTGAATTTGAATATGCTACTAAAAACATGCAATATGAAATTTGTCCCAAAATTAAGACATAAACCCAATTTAATTGAATGATGGTTTAGTCCCCATGCTGGCCAATCGAGTTTGGCCAGGTGGCGCCTTCCCAAACCATAATTGGCTTAATTATCCTTTTTAATTATTAATTCCTTAATTATAGGTTATTATCCTTAATGGTTAAATTAGCATAGCTAATTTAATCCCTTTTAGGTCAACCCCCTAGGTTACCATACCCCATGGTGGCGTATCTATACTGGGTGACGTGTCAATATATTTATACGTATATCGTATAAATACTTGGAACGTCACATTCTCCCCTCCTTAGAATTAATGTTGTCCTCAGCATTGGGTTAGATACAAATATAGGAAATGACATTATGAAGGAAGATAATTCTTTATTTCCGAAGGTAATATATATTGAAAACTTTAAAGTTTAAAACAGTTTAAGCACCCAGGTGCATTTCACATGATTATGATAATGAAAAAGTTCAAGGACCGAAGTCCAATATCAACATCAGAGTAACACAAGAACAAGACATGTAGACAAAACAAAAGTGGACAAGTCGGGTCATCAGCAACCCTCTATACATGGGCAGGTCACGTACTGCTCACTGGCCTGCACATGTCAATATATCAGTATAGATATAGATAGTATAAGTAAGTTGTGGTTGAAGGGGCCACCCCCTATAGAAAAAAATAAGAATAAAAACTATGTAGAAGGAAAACTATCATGCCTATGGTTCGCAATCCATTGTGGCATAAGGAATGGTCAAGTTCCTATTGTAGCCAAGATGAACGCGGCCTATTAACTACATGCTTTCCAAGCAGTTCGCGGTCATGTCCACATTGATAGTACACCACGTCCTAGGGAACACGAAGGTGATCCCATCATCGGTAACTATTATCAACTACGATGCATCTACCCCTCTACTACATGACTCTCGGCGAATCAAGCCTTTAAGCTTACCGCCGGGAGCGGGGTTGATAGCATCGTTAATGGTGCGGCCTTGGGATTCCCGCATGAAGTCCAGATAGTGCCTGTCAAGGTCTATCTTCATTACCCAGGTAGCATCGGCAAGTGCTTCCACTTAACCAAGTATTGCAACATTTGAGTCCTTCTGGTTTGTTTATAAGCCCGATCAAGAAGAGCTTCAGGCACTATCTCCAACTGCTCCTCTGTCATTTCTAGAAGGGTTGGGGTATCCAAAACCTCCTCTGGATCAGGGGTGTGTTGTTTCAAAAGACTTACGTGAAAGACCTTGTGGATCTTCAAGCGGGGCGGCAAATCCAATCCAAGCGATATGCCTGCTCTCCTACACGCTCAATAATTTTGAATGGGCCAGCCCATCTGGGTGCCAACTTCTTGCAGTTGCCAATCTTAAGCTTGGCTTGTTTCACCTTAATCTTAAGCCAAACTGATTCACCTGCCTGAAAAACACGTGGGGTCCTGTGCTTATCGGCTACACTTTTCTGACGACTGCGTGCAGCTAATAAGTAGCCGCGAACTTCTTCGACCAGAGCTTGCATCTCCAGGAGGAGTTGTTGAGAAACTTCCACTTTAGAAACGGGGTTATGCCACGTGTCTGGAGTAAGACATTGATAACCATAATTTATCATAAAGGGAGACATTCTGGAAGATTCCTGTTTCATCTTTGTTGTAGGCAAACTCGACCTGGATAAATATAGTCACCCCATTGTGATTGCCTCCACACATAACTTCTTAGCATATCCTCTATAATGCGATTGTGCGCTTCTGTCGACCATCTGTTTGAGGATGATATGACGTACTCATAGCAAGCTTGGTCTGGATGGTGGCAAAGAAATCCTTCCAGAATGCACTTACAAATTTGGGATCCCTGTCAGATATGATAACTCGTGGCATTCCGTGTAATCTGAAGATCTCTTTGGCAAATAGCGCATGAGCGATCGGCGGTATCCGTGGTACGACATGGCAAGAAATGAGCCATTTTCGACAATTTGTCGACCACTACCATTAACGCGTCATATCCACGGAGAGTACGTGGAAGGCCCACTATGAAATCCATGGTTATCACTTCCCATTTAGCGTTGGGCACATCCAGAGGTTGCAACTCGCCTGGAACCCTTAACTGCTCAGCTTTGGTTTGCTGACACACCTGACACTGCTTAATGTATCTGGCAATATCCTTTTTCATAGAAGGCCAGAAATAACTGGAGCGAATCTTAAAGTAGGTCTTCATAAAACCTGCGTGTCCAGCTATAGGGCTGTTGTATGTGTCGTGGAGGATTAGCTTACGCACTCCCGAAGTCTCAGGCACACACAACTTATCTTTGTAATATAACAAGTTGCCCTCTTTCTTATACGCACGAAAGGCTTCCCGTTCCTTATCCGTGCGAGCTTCCTTAACCAAACTATCCCAAACTTCACAGATATCTGCTTGCCAAACTCACTGGTGAGTGTAGAGATTGCATTGCAATGGGTTCGGGTTACCAAGGGATGGCGTGATAATGCATCCGCAACCACATTGTGCTTGCCAGGCTTATACATAATGTCAAAATCATATTCCTCCAGAAATTCCATCCATCTTCTCTGACGGAGATTGAGATTCGGCTGTGTGGATAAATAACGGAGACTTTGATGATCCGTGTCTAACTGGAACCTTCTACCAAGAAGGTAGTGTCTCCATATCCGGAGGGCACGGACAACGGCTAACAATTCCTGATCATGAGTGGGGTATCGCTGCTCCGTCTCGTTCATTTTCTTTGAATCATAGGCAATAACCCTCCCCTCCTGCATTAGGACTCCACCGGTGGCAATCTTACTGGCATCCGTTGCTACGAGTTTATCCTTCTCAGGATCGGGCAATGTGAGAACTGGTGCTGACGTTAAGGCATCTTTAAGCTGTTGGAAACTTCCCTGAACCTTTGCCTTCCAGTGTTCCATCCAATCCTTCACTTTTTCATGCTTTGTAAGGTTTGTAAGAGGTGCTGCAATCTTTGCAAAATCCTTTACAAATTTCCGATAATATCCTGCTAATCCCAAGAAACTTCGGACCTCGGAAATATTTCCTGGAATAGGCCATTCCCTTACGGCCTCTATTTTTGCTGGATCTGTAGCAATTCCCTCTCCGGAAATGACATGGCCCAAGTAGTCGACCTTCGGAGTGGCAAACTTGCATTTAGAGAACTTAGCAAAGAGCTGATGGCGTCTGAGCTTTTCTAGGGCCAATCGAAGATGTTTCTCATGCTCCTGCAGGGTCTTACTATAGATGAGAATATCGTCAAAGAAAACAACAACAAAGTCATCCAAGTATTGTCGGAAGACATCATTCATTAACTGCATAAACGTTGCGGGGGCATTAGTTAATCCAAAAGGCATAACCGTAAACTCATAATGCCCATATCTAGTGCGAAAAGCAGATTTATGAATGTCCTCCTCCTTAATCCTTATTTGATGATATCCGGAGCGTAAATCAATCTTTGAGAAAAACTTGGCTCCTTGCAATTGGTCCATTAGATCATCTGCCCTTGGCAAAGCATAGCGATTCTTGATGGTATGCTTGTTGAGTTGCCGATAATCAATACACATCCTCAAGGGGCCATCCTTTTTCTTAACAAAAAGAATAGGAGCGCCAAAAGGCGAAACACTAGGACGAATGAAACCTAGGTTTAGTAACTCCTGAAGTTGCTTCTTAAGCTCTGCCAACTCAGGAGGACTCATACGGTACGGGGCCTTGCTGGTAGGCTTAGTACATGGCTCTAAAGCTATCTCACATTCTACCCCTCTAAAAGGAGGAAGCTTCTGGATCTCATCCGGAAAAAGATCACTAAATTCTCGGAGAAGATTAGCAATCCCCTCTGGCAGGGTGTCGATTACTTGCTTCTGCTTAGCATCTGACTCAATGGAGGCAAGTCTAATGACGCAAAGAAGCTTTTCCTTGCGTATAGCTTTATCTAACTGCCTGATGGACATAGACTGCATAATAGGGTTGAATGGTTCACCTTTTATAGTTACGCGGGCTCCATTAGCTGCGTTGAAAGTAACTTCCCGTTTCTCGCAGTCTATGTTGGCCTTTGCAGATTGCAGGAATTCCATACCAACAATGAGGTCATATTTGCCAATATCCATCAACTCGGCACCCATGGCAACTGGGGCACCTGGCAATTGCATTTTGAGATTGATACGACGGCCATGAGTATGCCTAACCTTACCATCGCTAGAGTGATGTGGTCGGTCGGGACTTCAAGGTTTCAAGGCCGTAAGACCAGGCCATTCTAGGAGAAGCAAAATTATGTGTACTTCCGTATCCATAAGAATTACAAAAGGCTTTCATTGTCTACTTGACCTATGGTTGAAATGACAACAGCAGGCTGACTTTCAAAGATTGCGGTTTCTATAGCTGCAAGGATATGAGACGACCGTGAATATACTCGGGGAGCATCGTCCTCGGCGTGGTAGTGTTGACTCAAGATCGCCCGGTCGAGGTCGGCCATGGCACCGGGGCGTCTGCGTGACATAAGGACAATTCTGCATGTAGTGTCCGGGCCGCATACACCTGTAGCATGCCTTATCTCGGCGGAGCTGTTCTCGGGCCTCTTTAGGGATAGACTGTAAGAGGTTCCGAACTTCCTTACCGACATTGTTCTGTTTATCGGCCGTGCTGAAGGAGACTTTCTTTTCCGGGCGGCCATAGGAGTTCTGCTGAGAGGGCCCCGGACTTGGCGAGCGGGGTTTGTAAGGTGTGGACGGCCTTGGCTGCGAGTATGGAGCAGGAAGCGGATATTGGTTCTTTGGTGTGTCCTCCTCGAGGCTCAATGCTTTAGCCTTAGCCTCCACAACTGATTTTGGGTCTATGGCCTTAACCATTCGTTTGATTGATGGGGCCAACCCTTCAATGTAGCCTTCCACTGCCCTCTTTTCATTCATACCTGGTACATACAGCCTCAGGCGCATAAATTCATCAGTATAGGCCTGGACTGACATACCCTTCTGTTCTAACCTGTAGAAGGTCTGAATTTGTTGGCATTTGTGCACACGAGGCACATAATGCGACTTAAAAGCTTTTGCAAACTTTTTAAACTTGCACCTGCTTCTATCCAGATGCTTGGCTCTAGCATAGCCCTTCCACCAAATACGGGCAGCTCCTGTAAGGTTTGTGGTAGCAACCTTTCCTGTATCCTTTTCTGTCATGCCATAGGATTTCCCAAACTCCTTCATTTCGTCCAACCAGGACTCTGCATTCAGTCCTCCTCTAGACTTCCCATCAAACTGGGCCAGTTTCCTATTCTTCCATATACTAGTTATGGCGTCTTGCGGTATTCCTTATCCCGGCGCTTTGCATGGTCACCAGCTGATACGGACGACTCAGAAGATACAGAAGTGGCTGATTGTGAGGAGGTGGCGCTATCCCTAGAGGAACTGCGACGGCGTTTAGCATGGGACCTCCTCTGTGGAGGTACAGGGCTGATTTCAGGTGGGGACGGCTGCTGTGTAGGTGGACTTGGCGGTAGCGGAGGTAACTCTGGTCCGTCCTCCTGTATATGCTGGGGCGGGTTGGCATGCAACACATAAGCTTGCAACTCGCCTAATTGCCTCTTCATTAGCATAAGTTCCTGTTCAGGAGTTAATCTACTGGCATTGGAGGGCGTCTGCCAGGCGGCGTTGCATGCACCGTCTAAATTGAGCATAAAAAAGGTATAAGCAGAATGGTAGTACATAAAATCCCACAAAATTGTCATTGCGGATTGGGTAGAGAGAGAGAATACAAGAAAGAATATAGTGGCAAAGATTCTTATTACAAGAGAAAACTATTATTTGATTAAAGTTGCACACTTTAGTACTGCCAAAAGTTGATACAAGAGTATGATACACAAGGCCCCCAAACTTGAATCAGTATGACTTTTTTGAATTGATTTATTAGCGAAAACCAAATCCTAAAATCAATACGCATTTGTGGGCCAAAAAGTTTACAAACCATGTCTAGTTATATAATATGGTTCATCAATACAATTTCACGACGTGATAAACAAGCATTATTTATTGATATAGTATTAGAACATGATAGTTATACTTGGTCTTTATAGCAGCTTAAAATATATGACATGTACTAATGCTTAATCTATCAAGTTTTGTGGAATGATATTTGATCACATCTATTTTTATCAGTATGTGGAGATGGTAATTTGAAGTACCTATATTAACAGGTTTTACTATATGATATGTACCAATGGTTAATATGTCAAGTTTAGTGGAACGATAATTGATCACATTTATCTTCCTCGATATGCGTACATGGTAATTTTTACGACATTGATAGTGATTAATTATTGTAATATCACAATGCGATAATAGTAGTTGATTTAGTTTTGATATTTTGCACATGTGGTAAATGTAATTGGCTTAGATTGCTATTTTGTAGGGCACCAAATAGAATATAGTTAACCAATACAATTTAACAACTTGATCGTGAGTATAGAATATTTAATAGTGTTTTGTTTAGTGATGCTGCAATAGAGAAATTTGTGAATGCAATAGAAATGTGAACATGTAGGAGTTGAACCCACAATTTTACCATATGTTTTATAATTAATTAGATCAAACAAAGTCAAATTGAGCAAATGCCTTAGAAAGGAGCATATAGTGCACTACAATGGAAGGGAGCATTACCCAGTGCAATCAAATGGAAGGGAGCATTACCTGGTGCAATATATAGGTCACTCTGATTAACTTGATGTAAGGGCATTCTGATTAGATCCTTTATAACTTGATATTTTGCATTCTATAAAATTCAAAAAGAAACAAATAAGGAGTAAGGAACTGCCATGTAGCTATCCAAAGGAACAATAGCGAGGATCCAAGCTTGAAATTTATTTTGCAGCAAATTAGGAGTTCACCGAAAAAAATCAAAGTATGAAGACATTGCAAGAACCAAGCATAAATTTTGGTGAGTGTCTCGAGACTGAAGAACCTAAGCTTGAGCATGACACATTCTGAAAATGCAAGAAAATCGCCATACAGCGCTTTTTTCTGGACATGTAAGATGAATATCGTTCTAGGATTACCAAGGTAGCCAAACTTCATTCTTCCGCATCTGCGATTCAAAACCAGACTACAATACCACAGAAAATAATTAAAAAGAAGGATAATTGCATAAGAAAAATCAAAGCAAGACTACCTTTGCCGTTTTTGCTTGCATGAGCCACCAGTCTAGAAAGACTGAAAAAATGCATTATATTGTGCAAAATAGATCTGTAAAATGGCGATAACGCTGCAAGAACAAACATGTTTTCGAGGAGGAGGTAAACAAATTCAATAGAATATAAAAACGCAGAAGAGCGGCGTCTTTGAAACAAATAACGCACTTTGCAGTAAGCGAAAAGGTTTAACAAACACCATATGGACTACTTCGAAGATGCCAGAGCATCTGGGCAAGAGCAGGAAGAGCTCCCCGCTGCTCCAAATCCACCGCCGCATTTAGAAAAAACGTTGGAGGAGATATTAGGGTTAGGGTTGTGCTCCGGATTGTTTTTCCTTATGATTTTAAATTCGTCTATACCACAAATTTGTATGCCTGTATTTAAATTTATATCTTCCTTAATACACTTTACAGGGTGAAAAATGACGCTCCTTTGACATTTTCACAATTTCTAAGTCAAATTTTCAGTTGTTGCTTGGTCATCCAATACCTATAAGATTTTGAGATGCCGAAAATAGCAAGACGGAGGTTTTTGTTATCAATAAATTATGCCGTCACTCGTTAAGGCTTTCGCCCTGAAATGTTCTCTAGGCACAAATCACTTAATCCAAAGTCAAATATAAAATCTTGTATACAACTCAAACAATGGGCACTAGTTAATCCAAAGTCAAAGATAAAATCTTCTATATACGCCAGAGCAGACGACGCTTTTTGAAGCAAGAAGATGCAAGGAGTAGCACTGGGTGAAGATTTACCTAGAAAAATGAAGGAGTTAATGGATGAAACACTCGAAAACTATAAAAAAGGAAAGAAAGAGAGAGAGAGAGATAACAAATTCATGTATTGGGACCTTGGCGGCATCAATCAGCATCAAACACCATTGATCGCTCCTTGGAAAACCTCTGCCGGAATGCTCTGCTTTTGCAAAGCTCTGAATAGGGGAAATTCTTTTGTTCCTGACGTGGAACAAAATTACACGTGTCCAGAAACCATTGGACACACATGGCTTACATTATATAACGTTCCACCGATCGGTGGTTTTTAGCTGGGAACCATCTCTTGGTGGAACATTTCTTATTACATAGACACCATGTTCCCTTTTTTTTCCTTAGGATTATATTTGTATTATGTACGCCAAATTTACATTTTACATAAGCCATAGGGGGCTCATCCAAATGTAGTATTTTGCATGTTATTGCATTTTTACAAAGTTGTGGGCAAGGTTGCAAAAACATTGATTCCGCAAGTTTCAACCAATTAATGCACATCTACAATATCTTTGCTCACACTCATATGCATGTATGTTTAGTACCATGCCCACTCTACTTCCCCGTTTCTTATGATGCCTCTTCAAATTAGGGCTTATGGAGTGGCATAGACTTATGTCAAACTAGATTTGATCTGGGTTCAAAGACATGAAGGTTATAACTTTTGCTTGACTCATTACCATTTACATAGTACCATTTACCTATTGATGCCCCCTAGTTCTTATAACGTCGACCAATCTAGCAACTCTAGAATGGGGATACAATGTAGGCCCGACTTCCCTTGTTCAACCGTCTAAGCTTCCATTCAAACACCTTACTACTTCTAGGATAGAGATCGGCTAGACAAAAGTTGTCAACACAACGGGTAACTAGAGTCAAATCAGAGGTCTAGAGTCGTTATATAGTTGCCTTTCCTGACCCCCCTTCTCAAAAAGAGGCTTCAACTTAGGCCTGACTTCATGGGTCTAGTTCCCTACTCTTGGATCTTTGATTCAAGTACCACGCCACTTGTTCTAGTGATTTAACCACTCTGACAACTCTAGAATGGATCTATGACATAGGCCTACTTCCTCCCTTGTTTGACCATCTATTCTTCGATTCAAGCACCACTATTTCTAGGAAAGCCACGTTGTGGTTTTCATAGCATGACCATCCACATTGTGCTTGCTGTGTTTTCTTTTTGTACAGTATGACGGGCCGCACGCACCTTACAGCTGCATTGTTATCTCTGTGGGGATGAATTTTGGAAGAATAAGGAGGTTTTTTATCATGCTGAGGAAATTAATGAACTAGCACAACTCAAGGAACACATTTCACTAGAAGCCTACAAGGCAAAGTAGATTAGAAGAGACTGAGCTTAATCCCTTTGCAAGGGAGCGAGAATGGTGATGATTGGAGTGGTCTAGAATATTTTCATGGATGAGGTAGATCGTGTTACAGTAGCTCCATGTTTTTTAGAAATTGAAGGCTTGATTATTGTGTCCAGAAGATGCAAGTTCCACTTCCGGTGCCAGTGCCAAAAACTATTTGCAAATATAGCATTTATATTACATAGTATGTTTTGTTTATCTCGAATCCAGCTTTAGAGGCAAAATAGAGATATGGAGGAGAGACTAGCAGTTGAGAACTGTTCAAAGCTTGGTAACCACATCAAACAACAGAGCATTCAACCAATAATTTATTCATCTCCCGCTTATAGTTTTTAATTATGTTTCTTATCTTGACTGCCCTCTTAACTCTCTCCATTTTGACTTTTATTTTATAGTGCACCCATGGTCGTATCTATATTGCCTTCACATAGCAAGTTATGTTAAGAGCATAGTTTTATTTTGTTGCAATCACAAATTATTTCGTAAGGTTTGTGTAATCACACGCCCTTACACTTGGCAAAAATAATGGAGGCTAAATGTTGCGTTGTTTTATTTTGTTGCAATCACAAATTATTTCTTAATGTTCGTGCAATCATGTGCCCTTATACTTGGCAAAAATAATGGACGTTAAATGTTAATCTGGTGACCAATTATGGCTTCAATTATATTGCATTGGCATCTACTTACTATCGCACACTATAGACAATAATCATATTATATCTCTACCTAAATGTTGTGGAGAATGAACCAATAAACGTAGAGATATTATTTAAATAAATGTCGCAGGAGGCCCTTGTGATTAAAGTCTTGAATACATGGAAAGTAAAGAAGGAAGTAGGTTTCTCAGGTTTCTCATTGTTGGATTATATTTACAGGTTCTCCAACTATGCCCAGCAATGCTGGGCACCGTAACTAGTTACAATTTAGAATCATGTTCTAAAAGTAGTGAAACTAGATTGTGTAGTTGGAATCATTAGTTAATACAAAAAACTATACTCAAAGTCAGTAGTGACTTCAAGGATTCAAACAAGTGTACGAAAAAAAGCAACAAGGTAAACCAGCATATTAGACTGCTTAAAAGCATAGTAAAAAAGCATGATACAAAAGCCATATCACACTTGCAAAATCGAACATGGTTTTTGAACTAACCTTAAAAGCTTGGGAGCACTAAAACTATGTTAAAAAAATATATATGATAATGATAACTACTATGTAAAATCATCTTAAATTATAATATTGAAAATGTATGCTCAAAAACCACTGCCTAAATCAGTAATGATTCTAAATAACTAGTATAAGGTATAAAATTAATATAAAAGTTATGATCAAACTAGCATTGATTTCATCAAACCATGGTTGACATGTAGTTTTTATTGGGATTATGAATTGCATGTAATAAAAACCACTCTTATGCTGGTTTCCATCCTGATTATGAATATAAGTTAATTTTTGGGGGCCTTGTGATACAGAACAAACATGATACAGCGGAGACTTAAAGTTTAACTCACAGACAGCATAATCAACAAAAACAAAACTGAAAAGACCAGGCCTAGGGGTTCGCAAATGGGCACAAAATTGAGTAGCGAACACTTTCACATACAGCCCTAACGAGCTTGTAACGTGCCCAGGCCTGAACGATAACAGGTTGGTAATCCCATGTAGGGTTAATAATGAGGAGATTGAAAAGCCTCCTTAATGCATAGAAGATTTGCCATAAGTGGTCGTTGGCATCCTCTAAAGCTTCGTGCCTGGACATATCCCAATAGTCCCATGTACGGCGAAGGGTTTGCTTCAGGTCCTCGAAAGCCCGTTCCCTGAGAATATTAACTATCTCCATCCCCTTGGCTGGATCATAGGGCTCCCCTGGTGGCGCGGGTTCCATCTCGTAACCTTCGTCCCATTCCGGGTACTCCCCATACCTCTGGCCATAGTCCTGTTCGGGCGGCCCTGGGTCATCTCTCCTTATCTGGTCTGTAATTCTCTCTTCATATTCTTCGAGTGTCTCTTCTGCAAGACGATAGAAATGAATATAGAAAATTGAACAATTTCATTATACTCTAAACTCCAATGGATAGAAGAACACATCATGGAAGAGAACAATGTTAATTGTATTTATTGATATCATAGTCACAATTGATAAGAAGATGGTATATCATATTATAAAATGGCCAAAGAAAATGCCAAACCAAAATTCTGAACATAACGAGAGGGAAAGTCATTTGGGAGAAGGGGCGATGCTTGGACGGCGATGGCGACGTGTTCTTGGTAAAGCGTGGGGGGCGGCTATGGCCGCCCGTTTTTCGTCTTGAGTCGGGTTAAGCCAAGCTTATTTGGAGGGCGGTTGGGATAAGTGCGCATTTGGGGACTGGGTTGTCTGATCCATTCGAACAGCCGAAGTTCCACTCTTCCGATCCCTTCTAGGCATCTAACCAGGAAAGCTTTCTTCCCTAGAAATCGTGTAATGTTGTGTTCTTGGCAAGGCTAGTATTCTTGGTTTTACGCTTCTTGTTTATGCATATTCCACAAGGTTTAGGCTATGGGAGTAGTGCCTCGGGTTAGTTGTGTCGAGGTTTGAATGAAGAGCTCTACTTTACGGGCCTTAAAGTCTGTTTCTTGTAAGCTCCTAGTCTTTTTTGTGAAAGGGGTACAGATTTTCAGGAAAAGAATGAAAGCACCTCTATAGTACTTATTGATGTAAGAAGAAGGGCGTCAGTCAGCCTTGAGTAGAGTCTCCTGCTAGAATATACATTGGATGAGTTCTTTAAGGCTAGTGGGATTGAATTGAAAAGAGTTCTTTGGCCTCTGTAGTATTATGGCAAAGTGAAGAAGAAGATGATCTTTGCGAGCCTTAGTACCGAAGTTTGTAATCTTTCTTATTGCTGGTGTTATTGTTTTGCAAGAACGGGGCCGTGGATGAAGGAAAGCACTTCACCATTTTACATTTGCAAATGTATTGAAGGCGTTGTGGTTTCTTTGTGCCCAACGATTAGCGGGGGCTCGTGCTCCCCTTTCCCAGCAAGGGGTGGCTTGTGCATTGTTAGTTAGCATGAATGGGGCAGTTCTTGAGCTAATGACTTCTAGTGGGCGGGAGACCCTAGAAATGTTATTGTCTTGGTCTTGCGGGGAAGACAAGACGCATGAGTAGATCTGAGATGGACTGGCATGTCTCTGAGGATTCTAGCGGTGGTGCCATTTCTTTGGTTTGCTTTCGTGAGAAGAAGGTGAATACCTCATGCGATGGGGCTTCCTATAATACGCTGTATGCTGCCGGTGTGTCATTACTATCTTGGTGGTGGAGCATAAAGAGGATCTGTTTTTCTAGCTTGGTGGCGGATCAATGCACTTGGCTTGTTCCTTTCTGGCGCTTGCGATCTCGAGTCTGGTTTCTTTGTTCTATCGAGGGGCCACATTTTTGAAGCAATGATGCTTTTTGGGGCATGTGGAAAGACAAGAGCTTTGCTCCCATAGTACCCAATTGGAGAAGAGGCGGGTTGTTAGGTGTTTAGTGGCGGCCCTACTTGTAGCGATGCAGGTCTAGGAATTTAGTCCTTCTCTCCTGCGGTATTATCCACGGAGAAGAAGTTGAGAGTTGTGCTAATAATCTTGGCCCGAGTCTAGACTACTACTCATGGATTAGAGAAGTGGTAGTAGCTCACGGACTCAAGCGTATGTATGTAAAATGTTTATCCTTTGAATATATCTGGATCCTTGCCTTCAAAAAAAAAAAAAAACCAAAATTCTACAACTATCATAATACATAGTGCGTAATACAATGATTTAAGAGCTAGGTCCCCCCCTCTGCATCCTTAGTCCAGGAGGAGGTGGTGGCGTGGGGTCGGTGTAAATGCTTGAGAGTCACCCCCTGGATCCCTTTGTGGCGGCCGCAATGGAGGCAATCTCTGGCGGATAAGCAGCGACCAATGGGGCTGCCGTAAGGAGCTTCATGCTCATCCAGGGTGCAATATCTTGCCCCAAGGCCGTCAGGGCAAGATCCCGTCGTACGATTACATAAGTGAATGTACGATAGGGAAGCTTCTTGTGCCCGGCCAATGTGGAGAGAGCACGGAGGGTCCACCATGAAGCTTCGGCCTCCGGCCCTAAGTCTCGGGCTATAAAAAGAACTTGCCCCTGCCGAAAAGCTGATAGGAAGAAGCGAGTAAGGTGGTTTCCCAACACCTTCCCTTGCGGGGTCTCTGATGTAGCCACCTCCTTGTCCAAGTCCATAGGGACTTCTTCTTCCTTGAGCTCTTGCTGCTCTTCCTTCAAATGGGCAGGGTTATGATATAAATCCTCTCCCTCCTCATCCGAATCAGAGGGAACCTCTACCATGTTAATATTTGGGACATGAGGTCCCATAGCGGTAAAGGCATCCGGTGAGGGCTGAGAAGCCGGATCCTGCATCACCAGTTCCTGAAGCCGTAGCAAAGTCTCAGCCGGCTCCATGGTCTCCTGGCGGAACTGGAGTAGCTCCTGCACCTCCGGGGGAAGCTCAATAGGAGCGAAGTCGATGAAATCATCCATATGATATCATCCAAGAGAAGATATTCTTGCCCTTGGTGATAAATAACTGGAAGGGCAACGAGCCCTGACAAGCGTGCAGCTTGCTCCCGGCGTGGTGGCATCTCCTCTGCCAATTGCTTCCAACGGGCGAAGTCACCCATGCCTATGTGCTCATCTTCTCCCTCCTCGAAAGATTCAGGGAGTTTGCCTTTCTCTGCAGGCAAAGTTTCATCCTCAACGTATTGATCCATGAGGATGGCTAGGGCGAAGGCAACCTCAAGATATTGTCGGCCCTGATGCTGCACAACGGGCAGGTGTTTGCCCCATCTGAGCTTTCCCTTCAACACATCATACGCATGGGTGTCGCCCCCTAACATATCCCGGACTGCCTCCCGCTCTAGATACAATTTGGGAGGATCCCGAAGAGGGATACACAAAGGAAGCATCTCCTCCATGTAAAAGTCCAAGAATCCGGCATAATCTGGGTGCCGCTGCATGTTAGCGATGAGGTCTAGGCGCTGGCATAGCAAGGGCCGCAACAAGTCGAAGGGCACTTGCGGATCCCAGTGCTCTCCATCCTGATACCATGCAAGAAGGTCGGGGTCTGCCATGGCGCTAGAAGGGAGGAGGAAGCAAAAAAAAACAGGTATGACAAATGAAATGAAACTTTGAAGATCCTTTTTAACCCTTATTATTGTGCTGACGTCAGCATTTTCGTATTTAATACACAATAAAAGGTTCTTAATACAAACAAAAGTTTTTATTAAATCCCAAAAAAATATTTACAATGCGGAACTCAGCATAATATGCTAAGGATGCTCCCCCCGAATCCTACGGGCGAGGGCTAAATCCTTAGGCATGATGGTGACCCTCTTTGCGTGGATGGCGCAAAGATTGGCATCACCAAAAAGTGCCACCAGATAGGCCTCCGCAGCCTCCTGGAGTGCCAAATTAGCAAATGTCTGGAAGCGGAGGTCGGTTTTGAACTCCTGGGCAATCTCCCGAACCAACCTCTGGAAGGGGAGCTTCCGTATCAGAAGTTGGGTTGACTTCTGAAACTTACGGATCTCCCGTAAGGCGACAGTGCCAGGTCGGTACCGATGGGGTTTCCTCTGTGGAGCAGGGTTAGGAGGCGGCCCCCTTGATGCAGGCACAGTCTTGGCCCCAACAGCCGGTCGGGACGCATCCACCCGCTGCTGCCTCCGACTGGAGCTTGCATTTTTCCCAAAGGCCCCAACAGTCTTTAATTTTTCCTTGTACTGACTGCCGGACTTTCGGGCTACGGCTTTCCTCCGGTGCTTCACAGTTATATGCTCTGTCGGGATTGGGCCCGGCCCACTCCCGGATGCCCCTTCCCCCTGGGGGTTCGGCTGGTCTTGCCGAGCCTTCTCCTCCGTCTCTCGTTCGATCCTCTCCTGCTCTTCCCGGAACTCCCGGGCTCTCCTAAGGTCTTCTTCAACCTGAGCATAATGTTCTGCTACACTGCGGCGAAGAAGTTCAGCGTGGTACCGGTTGGGCCGCTGGGCCATGTCAATCTGGATCGTCGTTAAGTAATCCAGACTGATATCAGGAATCGGGGCTCCCCACATGAAGCTCTGGGAAGCTTCATGCCATTGGTATGGGGGAAGTTCGATGGCCCGGCCATCGATAACGGCGACTCCATCCCCAAGGTACCGGTACTCCCTTCCTCGAGCCGCTGTATTGGCTCACTCTATCTCACTTTTGTCATCCTCCCTGGCCAAGTTTCTGATACGGTCAGCCTCATCCCTTATGTCCTCCTCCTCGGTGTGGCCTTCACATTCGGGAGGATAGAACTTTATTAACATCATGACCAAGTCAGGTTGCTCGGCCATGGTGTAAGGGAGCTGACGTAGGTTCAATCGGATCAGAAACGGCTCGGAGAAGTGGTAGATAGGGTAGGGAATCCTGTCATTGTTCTCGAACCGGTTCACCAACTCGTCCAGAAGTATGTCGATGAAAGCCGGGTCAGTAGCCATATGCCGGGCGATCAAGGCATAGATCTCGGCTATGGTAAGGGTAGTGGGGTCCGGAGCACTCTTGGTGTTGGCCATGGCTTATGGCGCTAAGGTCTAGAAGAACAGGCGGTAGGGCGCTAGGGTTAGCGAGGAACTAGGGCGAAGAAGCAAGGTCGGATCGGGCGGGTATGGCAAGGCGGAAATAAGAAAACTTTAACGGCCTGTTAACTTTTGAATTTTAAAATTTTTCTTATTAACTTTTTATTTCTTTATTAAAAAGATATTTATCTGGCCGAATCACAGCGGGACATCCTGGTCGGGCGCCCATTTTGCATTCTGGCGCTCCCCACCGGCGGAGGTCGGTCGAAAAAAGCGGCCGGGTTGACTTTTCAAGCCAGCGTTGACTTCATGACGGTATGGTGTAGGCGCCGACTACATTTTGAGTCTCCCCTCCTCGTTGCAAAGGCGACAAAATCAGCGGCCGAGTTGACTTCGGGCCTTCTCTTGACCATTTCGCCCGGCAATGTCGGGGGTATTTGGGAATGCGCCGATCAATGGAACCGCTTTCTCCTTCATTTTAAGCTACCTACTAAAATTTATAATTACGCCATACTTGGGCCCTCTAATTAAGCCCTAACTTTTTTTTTTTTTTAAACCTACAATTTCTTATTCTAACCTATACGAAGCCAAACATCAAAGAGGACTAAGCAACACACTAGATTAGCCCCCTCTAACTATCGAATTAGGGTTTGGCGGTGCTATGATTCGAGCTGTCGAAATCGCGGCTCTGATCTGCTTGTGGCGTCCACGAGATATATCGACCCGGCCCCGTATACATGCACGAGGACTTTCCCTCCATGGCGACCATCTGCGCCATGCGCGAGAACCCCTCCGTCGACGGGCCATCGTGGAGATGCTCGAGTAAAGGACCGCGGAGGTGTCATTAAATTACGCCGCCGATGGGCTCCTCGTTGTGAGCATGAATACAGGGTTAGCACCGCGGCATAAATCATATATAAATAACCACCACGAAGGGTGGCGCATCCATCCAATACCAGCGGCAAAGAATATGCATCTAAACTAAGAAAACACCCCAAACCTCGGGTTCTACCCGAGCTCGGACTCGGTGAGGATCGTGGCAATTTGGGCCTCAAGATCAGCGCCAGAGTCTTGGCATGGCGTTGGCTGGCATAGAACATCGGCTAGGGTTGTCCACTCCATCCGCCCCTCACGTGCACACTTTGCGGATGGGTCGATCCCGCTATGGCTTTGCTATAGCCTTAGGAGAGCGCAAACTCAAGGTATCACCCTTTTGAGTCTACTCCGGGGGTTCATAGCGCCCGGTCCAGATGGGGCGGGGTGGGGAAGCGTCCCCTTCGGGGATCACGGTGATGGTTCCATGGGTGAGCTATAGAATCGTGCGCATCAGCGACCCCGCATCCATGCCGACTTACTCACCTAAATCTACTCAAAGTGCAAGATGCTCCATACGGATCACACCTCTACACCCGGGGTGTCGGACCCATACCCGGCCCTCGTGGCCGGCTATCGGGCCCTAGCCCTTGTAGGAGTTTGAGGGAGCCTTTTATGTTAGGTGCAAGACCCACCCCACTTCACCCTTTGTGTCCCTTCTGCGGTGCTAAGCCGGACCATAGCGTCTCGACCCGGTGGTCTCTTGTACCACGAGGCCGCAACTAATGGGAATATTACAGGGGGCTCTATCTAGGAGCATGCTATCATACATGAGCTCGAGAGGTCTCTATCCCCCCTCCCTTAAGCCCCCTGTTTAATGGAAGCTGCGAAATACTTCATAGATACATCAACCAATTCCTTAATGAGCACCATTCATAATTGAAATGTAATCCTACTTACCCGAGGAGAAGGGTTAATCTCAACAAAAAGCGATCAAAGAAATGAAGTACTATCCTACAATTCACAAGCTAATCTACTACTAACCGTGTTAATTTGGAACGTTATCATGGGGTGCTTCCATGTCTGGGTAGGTAGAGGGGGTGACAACAACTAGTGGTTGTCGATGATTTTGGTGAGGTCGACTAGCGATTGCTTGGAAGCTCAAGCTGCTCCTTAGGCTCAAGCGGTTCGATTTTAGGCGTCACGGGGTGGTGATCCACCTAATTGGATCAAATAGTAGTCCCCATGGTGTGTCGAGTTTGGCGGTGGGCCTTTCCCAAACCATAATTGGCTTAATTATCCTTTTTAATTATTAATTCCTTAATTATAGGTTATTATCCTTAATGGTTAAATTAGCATAGCTAATTTAATCCCTTTTAGGTCAACCCCCTAGGTTACCATACCCCATGGAGGCGTATCTATACTGGGTGACGTGTCAATATATTTATACGTATACCGTATAAATACTTGGAACGTCACACTATTGGTGGTGCATGACTCTTGGATGCACTCATTCAGAGACTCGACTGCCCACTTGGTGGGGATTGACGCATTTAGATGCACGTGGTCACCATGATGGGTACCAACAACGTGAGGGTGTAGAGTAGCCACGGAGAGGGGTTGGTCGGCCAAGTGCACTGGGGTCGAGGAGGACAGAGGGACAACTTAGTAGAGACAAAGCCAAGTATTAGTATAGGCAATAAGATCACCAACTATGATCAATTGGTGTTCTTGAATCAACTGCTAAGTTTGATCACCATGTGAAAATGAAGCAATCACTGGCATGATCAATTGGTTTTCTTGAATGAATATGCATTAAGTAGGCTAACATAAGCATAAAATATGTCATCTAACTACTTGAAGCGAGACAACTGAGCAAAGGGAGGGAAGACATCACTCTACTTCAACTCTGTAAAATAAGAAAAGAGTTGGGTAAGATAAGAGAAGCACATCAACAAAGAGAAATAGGGAGATCAGGGAGGCGCGACTTTAATTTAGGATCATTGACCTTCTGATCCCTGGACTGGTTACATGTAGCTTCCTCGTTTGTTTTGTTTTGTTATGGGGCCTTGTCCCCTTATTTGATTGTGGGCTTAATTCCCTGTCCATTGTACTCTCCTATGACCCTTGGTGGTCTCAATATGTGGTTTACAATATCTATTTTGTACTCTCCTATGACCCTTGGTGGTCTCAATATGTGGTTTACAATATCTATTTACTTATCTATCTTGTTTGCCTGTGCGAATTTCTATATGCCTTACACATCATATTTTGATACCTTAGCACTTTGTAAAAAATTTACACAATTTGGTGCTTGATCATTCCTAGTAACTTCTGAATTGCTTGATAGCATCTATTGTGAATGACATACTTGGCATTTGGCTTGGACTCTGTTCCATCCAAAATATGCCAAAATATGCTGAAAGCTTAAAACATGAATTCCCTTTAACTAGATCTAAAAAAAATCAAGAAGATTGAAACATAAAGCTCTTAACAAGGGTTATTTGCAATCTTGCAATGCATGCAACACATATTGAGATTCCATATTTTGATGCATACACATTTTTGCACATGGGATTTTCTAAGAAAAGCCTCGGCTTGAAACAACATATTCCATTCCATGTCTGATTCCTTCATCCATATCTAAGCTCAAAATCTTATCTAAACACCAGGAAGATGAGGCAACACATCAATTGAGCAAGCCCATGTATGCATGGCAATCTTATATCAGCTCACTAAATTGGGTCCACTCATCTGATAGTGTTAGCCATAAGTTTCCCTTTCCAATTATTCAACTTTGGGGTGCACCTTTTTACCGATTCTAAGGACTTTCATCAACATGAAATCTCGAAACCATAGAGGCGCATAGTACATGATAGACAAAGGCAGAGCCATATGCCCATGAACAAAATACCGGGGAGGACTTTTTCTAAGAATGACTTCGGCAGCCTTCCTTGCAAAAGCATCTGCTGGTGTAGCTCGAGGCCCTTGAGACATTATAGCACGGGCACGAATGGCTTGCTCAAAAGGTTTATACAATCTCCAAGTAGGCTCTTTTACAAGATTCAAAGCATTACTACCAAAATTAGAAGCAACTGCCCCAGGTACCACCAGAATTACATCAATGTTAAAAGGCTTTAATTCTAGCCTGAAACAAATCATAGTTGTCAAGTCAGCTGCAATCTGGAAGACTAACTTCAAAATACTTGGGGTTTAAAATATATAATACACATAATAAGGTAAAAAAATTATTTGCGATGTCAATGCAACCATGAATGCAATAGACCTGGAGAATGTAATTAAACAAAAATAGGGTTAAGCCCAAAAAACATATAGAGTCTAAGCAGATCTTAAAGCAATCTGAATCTTCAGTTCTAAAGGTGCACAAACATGTGCATAATGAACTGAAAGAGGCACATTCCAGCTGTTCATAGTTTGGGATTTTTGAGAGAGAAAAACATGAAGACCAATTCATGGCAGCTTACAACAAAAACTTTAAAAATGCGCTTACATACATTTGTCTATATCACATCTATCACATGCATTTGGGGCTGATAAGTACTTAATAGAGCTGAAAAATACCTGAGAGAATCTGTCAAAGCATGCAAAGCACATTTGGATGCAGCATATCCACCCACCCAGGGACTGGGAAGGTATGCAGCAACACTACCAATATTCACAACTCTTCCACTCCCCTGAGCCACCATGTATGGAAGTGAAGCTTGAATTGTCCTTATGGCACCTACATAAAAGGTGTTAAGCACACATTAAATGCCGCAGCTTCCCAAAGAAGCACCTGAAACATTAATCACATTTCCTCTATCAACTTGCAGCTAGTACTATAGGATGTTCATATTTCACAATATTCACAATATCTAGTCTTTAAATGCTGCTTCTTTAGTCCTGGGGATATGAGGATCCAGAACAAGAACATGATATCATTTAACTTTCCACTCCTAATGCTTTCCACTCCTAATTGCTTGATGAAGAACACCCAGATGCATTCCAAAGGATCTCTAAGCAGTGTAACAACCAAGCAATTGCATCCATGACAAATCTTCTGGAAATACTACAACCAGATGAGAATGCACATTACCAATTTGATACAATGGATTAGAATGAGAATGCATTTGCATGGCTGGGTCACTCTACCTCCGAAGATAATGTGATTCTCCTAAAACAATAATAACATTTGATGGATCGAGGCTCTTTTCCTAACAAACAAAAAATGTAGACTAAGAATTGCAAGGCTTTCATTAGGGAAGAACGGACCAAAACATATAGGAAAAATATCTAATTAGAAACATCTTACCAAAAACATTTGTTTGAAAAGTCCCTTGTAGAAGGTCCAAAGGCAGCTCGGCCACAGGACCAGGACAAGAAGTACCAGCATTATTTACAAGCACATCCAATCTGCCATATTTCTTTACAACATTCTCAACAGCTTGCTGAACGGATGCACTATCAGTAACGTCTAAGCACAAGCAATGAATTCCAGGTAGGTCTACCAGCGAATTCATAGAAGGCATAGATCGAGCAGAAGCTACCACTTTGCAGCCCCTCTTGGCAAGTTCCTTAGCAAGCTCGTGCCCTATTCCACCCTGAGAGCAACCTGTCACAAGAGCCACTTGGCCGATCTCGGACGATGGCCCTGCACCCATCTTCAACTTTTGTTATCCTCAGCCAAAGGCACAATTGCTTTGCATTTGGGTGGCTTTTTTTGGATTGGGATCAGAATATAACGGCATATTCTGGAAATGTTCAAATGCATCAGAAATTTTTGTGAAGAGTACCGGATTAGCAGGCATTAGCCGGAACTCTTGGTCCACCGAACGAACTCACAGTAGAAGCTTTGCTATTGATGCTTCGATTTTCACTAATGTGGCAAGGTTTTTTAGGGCATATTCATGCTGTGTGTAGTTGTAATAGTTCTTTAGTAAATGCTTCGAAAATATGTCAAGAGCATTCACCCGGTGCAGATTCCTCAAAGTATATTGTTAAGGTCTTTGCAACTTCCTGTCTTAATCTTACATTCCTGTCTATACTAATCATCTCCTTAAAGCAACTAAATGTTACTATTGCTCTCCCAATTTTCCTTTTGATGTGTTCTTTGCTTGCATTTTTTCTTTTATAGGAAAATCAAACACATTGTCGCAATTGACGTGCAATCTACCTGGGGTAATCGAGTTGTAGCAAACTCCTGGCGCTCAGTTCACCCTTTTGAATAAGCTTTGTGTTCTTTGCGTACATTTCTTTTTCTATTGCAATCAGAAAATTCAATCACACTATTGCAATCGAGATACAATCTACTTGGGATAATTGATCCATGGCAAACTCATGGCTCTCAGTTCACCATTTGAATATACGTTCTCGAAATAACTCACAAGAATTACTAAAAATAAAAATAAAAAATCTAGAAGGGCTTCATGCATATGCCTAGGTGATGTGGCAATTTCAAAGCCACATTGGCAAAGAGAGAAGTTGTTTGTAGGATGGATGCCTCACCCTTTAGATTTTAGGCGATGTTTTAACCATTATACTAGGCCACTTAAATTATTCTACCATCTTTACTATATTATAATGTTTTACTGTCATGGATTACCCATCTCACGGTTGGAAAAAAAAAGCTAAAGGAGCTCTCACTTTTCTCATTCTGTTTTTTCTTACGAGAGGCCGATGGAGCTTCTAAGATTATCCTCTATGGCAGCGTCAAAGATGGCCTTTGATTCATGGCCTGCATGATCTTTGTTCTGGTCTACTGGACTACTGGAATAACAGGTTTGCATGACAACTGGCCTTTAATACTATGCAATAACTCTAAATGCTGAGAGATGAGAGAAATCTGTGTACGGTTGCTTTTAATAGAAGTTAGCAATAAAATGCTGAGAGTTGTGGTCTTTAAATGCTTAAAGAGTTTGGTTGTTATACAGGAGGGCATATCGCAGTTACTTTTGGCCTGTTTTTAGCAAGGAAGGTTTCTCTTGCTCGAACCATTGTGTACATCATTGCTTAGACCTTTGGAGCAATTGTAGGTGCTGGGGTTGTCATAGTTCTTAATATATATACTGCATCACTTGCTCAGTTCCTCAATGCAAGCAGCAATATTATGTAAGTGGTCTTTCGGTTCCCCCTAACTTTGTAATAAAAAAATATCCCTCAAACTTTAAGGGATTTCTATCTTATTTGGAATATGTGGAAACGTCCTTTTATGAGCGATTAGGGTTGCAGAAAGCAGATGCAAACTGATCAAAGGTTGTAAAGCATCAAAGGATTGAGTAAGTAGAGTATTGAGAGAAAACTTGAGCTATGTTGGATATATAATAGGATATATCCACATTGCAAATGCTGATTGAATAGCCATATCCTTGGTGGTAGGGAGCAGTCGTGGCAGACATAGTAGTGGAACCTAAAAGTATAAGAACATGCTTCAGCTGAGGTGGAAGGAAATGTTATAGCAAGGTGAAACTCCACATTTGGAATTATATAATTTGATAGCAAAGTACTACAGCAATATGCCCAAGAAGTTGGGGTTACTGTCTATATATTTGTGCTCTCTTATCGAGTCTTTTGAATGTTAATTTCATCACAATCTACCAAGGAAAGTAAGCATCTGTTGGAGATTGCATCATGGGATTCTGCTAGTGATGGAAGGAAACTTGATGGTTCGAATAGTTTAGATTAGTTCGACGTATTCTAGCTCGGGTTAGTAAAGAAGCTACTTGGATTATGCATGAGAGCATGCCAGCAATTTTCGAGCGTAAGAATAGAGGTTTTGTTTGATATATAAGATAAAGGCTTTTATAGCTTGACTGATGTCTGGGAAAAGTTAGCATTGCAGAATAGAAATTAACCTATGTGATGGGCGTGGATTTGGAGAGAAGGTGAGCAATGTCTATCGTAATTACTTTTATAGCTTAAGATATTTGATATGTATTTCCGATATGTCAAATAGGCTTTTTTGAGAGAATCTATATTGCAGTCTATGATTGTAATCATTCTAGGCTCTCTTATATTAATTATCTGTGCTTATAGCCTTGAGACTGGTGGACTTAACTATGTATTCTTCTTGTTACTTTTTGGATTTGGCCACCCAAAAAGTTTCGTGTGAATACATATTGAGTTCGATCTGAGCATCTATGTTGCCATAGTGGGCTTAGTATTTTAACGTATAGAACCCTCTATAAAAAAAATGGTAGATTCATTCTGTGGGTGAAGTTGGGCTTGGTTGGATTATACTTAAGTTTGCCCGCATTATATGCATAAGCATAGACATAGTTAGTAACAATTGAGTTTGATTCCAAACTATGTGTATGCCAAATTCGTCATTGATGGTCAATACACTTAGCTTATGTAACGTACATCTTTAACTTTGTTTATTATATATATCAAGCTAGGCAAGTTTGGAAAGATATGAGGTGGTTTGTGTACGATCAACCATTTGGCACTTGAGTATTGAGGCAGCTTGTGCTTGTTAAGGCCGTAGCAGTGTCATGGAAGGATCTTCATTTCATGTTGTGTTCTTTTTTTTGTATAATTAAGATGCCACATATAAAGAAGCTTATTTATAAATGAAAAGTATTTATTGGTGAGATATCTCTACAGGTATGCCAAAATCGTAAGACGAGTTGGTTGCCTCTTGGAATTATTTTGAGCTGCATTTTCTTATCTAATTCAAGTAAAACTTTCTATGCCTGTTATAGATCATGGAACATAGTTAATTTTGAAGAAGCACCTTAATGGATTCCATTTAGTGAGATAAATGGCATCTGGGTAATGTTCAGAGGAGCCATACGTAGCCAAGATTATTTATCATGAGCATGAGCTATTTACGGTCAAGTGCTTAATTGATGTCAAGGACTTCAAGACATATATGGTTTACTGGTGTTAAGTGCTTCACAATGATATGTTGAGAAGAAGAAAAAGAAGAGCAGTTCCTTGCAGATTGGTTTCAAGCTTGCAATTTCATTTGTTACAATGCATGTATGCTTTTCATTCAACTAAGGAAGTGTGGTGCTTCAATGACAAAATGAAAGTCTAGATGGGTTTGATTCCTTGGGATAGAGATTTTCATATTTGAAGAAGATTGAGGCAGTATAAGCAAGCCCGGTCAACTCATTGACTATGTAGGAAGAAATTATTATATTCATGACAGCTAACAAGGGAAGAAAGAATAATTATGGTGACAAGTTGGCGTTACTATATAGTTGGCCATGAAGATTTAATTCTATGATCGATTGGATACTCCATCATTTTGGAAAAAAAATAACATTAGTTGGAGTGGAATAGATATGATTTACTTCTTGCCACCCATCAACTCTTAGAGCTGGTGTGAGTCAAGCACATCCATGCTTGGTCATAAGCTTTTAGAAGATGAAATCAAGCTTAGGGGAAGTTTTCCAGGGACTACCAGTTATCGACCGGTCTTGAATTATATCTCCGACACGCGCCCCAAAAGGCTTTGCCCTACCCAAAAGGCTTTGCTTGGAATGACCCATGAGGACATGGGTTAAATTTTAGAAGGGGAGAATGTAACGAGCTTGGCCTGTTAGCAGGCATGTAATTTACATTTTATTATTGATGTTTATGGAGAGTATTCCAACTGATCATTACATGAGAAATACATACTATGTGTGAGGAGTTATGTGATAAAACCAAAGGGCATCAAATTCTATGAGGGTTTCTGGAAGGAGGCAGAAGGAGGAATTTTTTGGCAGTTTCCTGGCCGAAATTTGGAGCATCATATCTCGGCAACCCGAGATCCAATTCAGCTTGATTCCTGGAGCTGGGAGCTGAAAGGAGGGGATATTTTGAGAACAAAAAGCAGGTACAAGGAATCAAAGGATCGTCGTTGAAGTGGTTCTCAGGTGGGTGGTTTTCCGCTAACACCAGGGGAAGCTTAGATTGCTTAGACTGTTCTTGTTGTTGAAAGAGAATCATGATTTAATGATTTGAATTAAGAGAATAAAGGAATCTGAGTGATCCTGAATGTGAAAATGTGGGATTGAATGTCCTTTGCCACATTGATATATAAGAGGAAGTAAGAACTTAGCTAAGCTTATTGTAAGAAGTCTGGGAATAATCCTTAGAATTGTAGATAGTAGGGCAGACCTTGTATATAGTAAACGAGATCCTGGCGACAGCAATATAGAGATTGTTTTGCTTGGAGAAGCCAGAACTCAATTGGAACCTTGAGATCATGTAGCTTATGGGGGCTGCATGGAGGTTCTAACAAGGGCACGAAAGGCGCCATCAGCTAATTTAGAAGCTAGACAAGAAGCTAATTTAGAAGATAGACAGAGATGTATATATACCTTTGGTGATTAGATTGAAGTTAAGATGCTAAAATAAACTATGATAGGGAATTGCACTGCTAAGAAACAACCATGGAGGTTATGTGAGATACGTTAATCTTTCACTTAGATAGTAAGAGAATGTATGCCAAAGCAGCCTAAAGAAGCTTATGGGGGCTTCTGCAGTATCTAACATATTGAATTGCATATGAGTATTCTGTAAAATGTTCACTTCTGATGGAGAGAGTGACTTTGGGGAAGCATGCCGGTAGAAGTATATTGTAGTCGCTAGGTGATCCTTGTACCTTATATGGATGTAAATTGTAGGGATATCATGATTGTTGGGAATAGGACATTATGACATCCTAGAATAAGCTTTTCCTATGGGGAGGAAAATGCTAGACCTTTTATGTGTTCTTGTATAATATATGTAGACATGCTACATGCTTGGATACCATGGTGATGTGTCAAGGTTGCATTATGTTAGCATTTACTTGTTGAATATTTGACATCATATGGTAGAACATGAGTTATCTAGCATTATGACAGGGGGTTTTGTTTTGTGTTTTTGTACTGTTTTCTCTAAGGTCTTCATATGATTTGGTGGTCGTATTCATCCAGGTGTACTAAATAGTATTTCTAGAGTGCACCCTTTTGTTACCCGTTGATTTTAGAAAAAGGGGCAAATCCTGTGGTGGAGGGTTTTTTAGGGTTGTGTGAATTAGGGTTGTGTGGTTGTGGGTTGTGTGCAAGCACTTCCATATCCGCATTGCAAGACCGGATTGGAAGACCTATTTACACAAGCTGTAAAGTATCCAGCTTTTCTTTATGCCCTTTCTGAACTTAGCTGCAGATGCATGAGCTCACGCGTCTACAAAAGGCCAAGTTTGAGGTCAATAGCGGATTTCCTTCAGTGCAAGTGTGACACTGGTTTCTTGTCATCTTTATCCCCTGGCAAAAACTAGAAAGCCTAATCCTTGGCCGGCCAGAACTGTGATTTCGGCTAAGCAGAGCTTCCATTTGGCCCCTTGCTGTGAACAGAACCACGTTGAACACTGCCACTGTCGCTAGCGGAGTTCCCATTCCTTTGTACAACACTTGCGGGCCTTCTGCAGCCAGAACATTTCCCGTTGGATTTAAGACACGATGGCATATTGCAGATTAACATGGTAAGTTCTATTCTTTACATTTTATCCTTTGCATAGAAGCAGCAGCTGTAGATGAACGCCATGGCCATGCTGTGATAACAATTATGGCATAACAAACTTTAGCAAATCCGGTACGCTTTCAGTCTTTTCGCATCTTCATCCTTGCTGGGCAAACAATGCTTAAAAAAACAATATCTTGTATGCATTGTATTGTCTAGATCACGTACATAAACCCTGAGTTGCATTTTATTAGCCAAATTCTGCAGGAATCTTGTCTGAAAGATTAGCCAAGCAATGTTTGGATACTCCAGGCTTATTAATTTCCCAAAAAGGTAAGGGAATTCAACCAATAAATGCTTAAGCTAATGTGTATTTTTGCATTGAATCCCATTTTAGGAAGCTTATGATGTAATAGTCTGGCACGATTGTGTGCCAAATTCATTCAGAAGCAAAGACAAAGAATAAAAGGGAGTAGCTGTGATTTAAAGTGAGAAAAAGGCAGAGAAGAATAGAGGTTCTTTCTTATTTCAGTTTCTTTCTTACTTGCGGGTTTAGCAAAGCCCATGCTAAAGATTCCTCCTTCCTTTGTTGGGGCTAGACTATTCATGGTAATCCTGGAATATTGAAGTTGTTTCAGAAGTCATGATTATGGCCATATTCCAACTGATTGGGCATGAAAGTCGCTGCTTTGGTATATCATCATTTTCTTGTTAATTCAATCATTTGAATCTCAAGCAGACAACTAAGACTTGCATTGTTTGTGTTTAACAGGTAAATGATACTGTTGGCACATTGGCCAGTGGTACTTATTGGGATAATGATGTGGTGATAGCTGTGATTCTTGGAACTGGCACCAATGCTTGCTATATAGAACGTGTTGATGCTATACCAAAGTTGCGATTCAAACTTGTTTGCAAGTTAGCAGCATATTATTATATTATTAAGGAATTGACACCTGATTTGGAGCAGGTTATAAATATGGAATGGGGAAACTTCTGGTCATCTTATCTTCCCAGAGTTCTATTACATGAAGCTTTAGATGCTGGCAGAGAACTTAGCCTGGCTGTAACAACAGCAGCAGCTATTCGGAGTTGCATGGCTAGCTCATTATATTCATATCTGCTACAAATTTACAAGAATGCAAACAGAGTTCATCCAGTAGTTTACTCCCAGTCAAGGGGATCTTGCATAATTTCTTTTGAGACAATATGCTGCGAAAAAATCAAGCAATTTTTACATGCTTCTTTGTAACAAAACTTAAGAAAACACAAAAACATCTGAAGAAAGGAGTAAAGTTCGTCATCATATATTTGAGAATTTCAAGCATGGGTTTATGGGTTTATGGATTAATGGGTTATTGTTGTTTTTGCACATTTTATAACAGTGTGTTTGCGTATATTTGGGCGGCTCTTGGTATGCAATGGAAATAATTTGTTTGTCTTGATGTTATTGTCCTTTTTAGTAATTAATGTTTAGACCCATAAAGTTTACCTATGTTTGCTTTAGTATAGTAAAAATTTTTTTTAATATAACAATCAACACACAACTACCATTAACATTATTAACATAAACCATTGCATTTAACACATTTAAATTAAAATCCCCCTTAAACCCCCTTTGGTTTGAGTGCATATTCACACGGGGGGTTACGTAGGGCAATGAGAGCTGTCGGATGGGCATATTTGCCCTTTATTCCAAGATCTAGACCGTACATAGCGATCCTCGTTTGTGGGGTATGCATGTACAAGTTTTTGTATACCCCCCGTGTGATATGTCTATGATATCATTGCCATTGTTCTATGTTGTTCCTAGTAAATGCATAGGAAATGCATGTGAATTATGACTCTTGATTCTTGAATCATATGATGCTAAACATGGTTTAAACTCTGACATGTGGGGCATATGCTAAGTTCTTGACTGATACATGAGTGCATATTCTCCGGGGCTGGAGTCCATTTGCGGTGGCTTGGACTCGCAGTTGTTCTTGTTCTTGACATCGGGCGTGTCACCCCAGTGAGGGTGCTTCGTCGCGCTACATGGCTTGGAAGTGGTCCCCTAGTGCTGGACACAGGCTAGGAGGGTGTGTACACATGAGGCTTACCCCGCCCGTACTTGCTGCAGGGCCTGATCAGCCCGGATGGCCTTTATAGAACCGGAGTAGGCACTGCATGCTTATGGATATCTCATGGTTATTTCATGGTTCCTCATGGTCTCATGATTATCTCTTGGTTATTGTAAGGTTATGACATGTGCATTTACATCTTATTTAGATGCCTTGATGATGTTTTGGTTCTTATTATCATTGTTCATGTTATGTGCTAATAGTGCATTGCTGGTTTCTAGCATAAAGGGATTTTTAGGTGAGGCTTCTAAGTCTGAGAATTATTCTTGTGATTGGTACATCGTACATGTTTCTTGTTGATTATGCCATCATTTTTCAAATGCCTCAAACCCCCACTTAGTCGTTAAGACTAACCCCACGTGTTCATGGTGTAAGCAGTTTCAGAAGTTGCAGAATGTAGCAAGGCAACTGAAGAGCAGAATTGAGTGCACTCTTTACTTATGGGGAATCTGTATGCCTTTAGAAAGGCCTTATCATTTCTGGAGCTTAAGGATATTAAACTGCATATCATTATCTTGTATATGCCACAAGAGTGCTATACAATTATGTTTCAAATATGTATGTACTTCTAATTGTGGATTTGAAGACAAAGATTCAATTCTTGACCAAGATTTCTTCAGTAGCATAGCATCATTCAACCTATACATACGAATTTGACATTCACTCATGCAAGGTTAGATGGGATTTGGGGTTACATGGAGGGTTAACCCGGCAGGCCCATTACAGTAAAGCTCTTCAATATGGATGTGCAGAGATCTATGGAAAGAAAGACGATGAAGTCACTACATCAGGGAACACATTTAGGTTGAAGTTTGCTGAACTTTCTGCACATGATGAGGAGAGCTGACATAAAAAGATGAAGCTATTGTTGTCAAAAGGATACAACAATTTCCCGTGGATGGAAAACCAACACATATACACCGCATTAACATTTCTACATTGTTACTATAATGTTCCAATAGGGTACCCTGATTTATGAAGTAGAAGTTGCGCGTATAATATATGAGTTGCACTATATTTAGTTTTGTCTCATACGCCTAAGCTTTCTTAACTACCTCTTTCCTTCCTACAAGTTTTAACAAAGATGTTGTCAAATAGAAAAGAACCTAATGTTTTCAACACCTTTAAAAACTCCATTTAGTGATATGTAATTGAGTTATTTAAAAGGTTAATAACATAACCAAAAGTCACAGAGCCAAGGGCCAATATCTCATGTTGGTGTCATGTCCTGATAGATCTTGATTTGTCCCTTTCATGCTAGAATTTGCCCCTTTCATGTTACTTTGTTTGGAAAGCATGTGATTAAATTTTAAGGTGTGGAAATATGTGTTGCACGACAATATTTGTCTACATAAAAGATTTTAGAAATACAAATAGTTACTCATGGATGCGAATATTGAAGTGAAAACATTTACAGTTTCCAAATTATGCCTCAAAATACAAATAATTACTTATGCATGCGAATATTGAAGGAAAAACATTTCCAAGGTTTCTAACTTATGCCTAATGTTGTTTAGCAATCGCTGGGCACCTTAACTATGTAAAAGAAGGAATTCCCTATTTTTCACATCTTTTTTTCAACTAATATTTGACGGTGTGTGTCTTCAATGAATGTGATTTAATGGTCGAAAGTTGATGCTGCAAGACGGCCAAGATTCCATGCTAGGATTAAGGTTGAGGATCGCTATAGTTTTAGGTGTGTGCATTGTAGATGCAGCTAAGACATTTGCAGGCTTTCAACTTATGCCCAGCAATGCTGGGCACTGTTACTAGTCTTAACATAAGGGTTTGATGAATGGTCGGGCCTCAGGAACCCTGCATCTTGTGTTCACTTTTCATTAAATCTTCTTTATTAAAATGGGAGGGCTTTAATTTTTGTGCCTGGAATGCCGCATGTAACGCCGCATGCGGCGTTCCCCCTCCCCCTTGCGGGACGCCGATAAAATACGAATTTTGAATTTTGCTTTTAATGCTGGACTAGATTTGATCAAAATGCACTTGAGCCAGATTCCCCCATTGTTATGGATTGAAAGTGGAGGAGAAGGAGCTTCTGCAAGGAAAAAGGAGCGCCTGCAAAAACTTGCCGGAAGGTAGTATAAGTAGCTCCATTTCTGGCGCATCCTTCTGAAATCATGCTATCTCATTTTGTTTTGTTTTATGTAGGCACAGACCCATTTGATGCATTTGGCGCAGAGCAGTAACCAGCAAAGGTATTAAATCTGTTACGTTTTTGCTGCATTCCATTCAGAGTCTTATTACAATAGTGGTAAGGACAGTCTTTGCCAAAATTTTGTGGAAGGTCAAATTGATTTACTCAAGTAGGGCATACCATTGATTTGCTCAAGAGCATTGGCATACCCCGTACTCGGGCTCTATCATACCTTGAAAGGAGCATTTAAGGTAAACTCTGCTGTTCCTTGATTTTTGCGTGTGACAAAGGGTTTGCTTTTGCAGGGGCCACATTTTCTTTTGGAGAGTTTGTACAAATTTAGTTATAGTTCTGCATTCGGCCAAGTTCCAATATTTGCAAATTCCATTTCTCGTAAGAGTTCTGGACCATTTGTTTCTGAGTGCATTCGACAGATTTTAGACTGAGCTTATACATATATTAGACAAAACCCGGTTGGAGCGTTTGTATAGACCCTATTCTTTTTAATTTTTTTAGTTCTCTTTGATCTAATGTGTAACATGCAGAGATGAGGCACTGTTGCAGATTCTGAGTTGTCAATGGAGCAAGAGTGCAAGATAAGGTTTTGGGTAAACAATATGAGTTTTTAATTTTCTACACGATTAATGTCTGATAGAATAATCTGCAAATTTAGATCAATTTTCCAACATAGAGCAAAAATTGCAGCTGCATTGATCTATGAAGGTAACCAATAGCTAAACAATATTCTTTAATTAGATTTTGTAGTGGTTTGGACATGATATGACATGTTGCAACGCATATTCAGTTGATTTGAGTAATAGTTGCAGCTTGATTGATCTTTGAAGGTAATGAAAACATTTGTTTGTTATTTCTTTTGGTATTTTCTTCTGAATTTTAAATGGCCCAGAAGGAAAGCAACACAGTTTTAACTTTGTAAGAGTTGATTCAACATTTTGCACTTTTTTGTGTTATATTATTTTGATGAAGATTAGTTTTCGAAAACATGTTCCATATGTCCTTTGTCTTAATATAGGTATTCTGAACATAAAGTAGCATTCTCAAACAATTTGCCTGCATGTGAAATATTGAAAAAAAATTCTATTCTGCTACCTGATAGTAATTAAAGTTAAATTATGCCATTGCCATTATTACAGTTCCAGTACCAAAAAATTTTCTATTCTGCTACCTGACAGTAATTAAAGTTAAATTATGCCATTGCCATTATTACAGTTCCAGTACCAAAAAACCTTACAAATTTGCTGCCACACATTTCTAAGATGCCACCAGTAGACACTCACTATTGGTTTTTAGTTCTTCAGTTAGAAGAATTTAATCGACAACAAGGAAGGTTTCTTTCTGTATTTGAAGGTTGTACTAAAGGGGTTTAGATGTCACCAACAGAAAGAAAGTGTTCATCTGGTTATTGCAGAGCAGATACTTTCTTGAATCCATCTAACAGTTCTATGGATTTCAAGAGAATTAGGGGAGGGTGGCCATCTACTGCGCCAGTCCCATTCGCGCACGTGGAAAATTCCATGTACGACTTTTAGAGTTCCGATTAGGGCTTCAATTAGGGTTCTGGTTAGGCTGCGCAGAGGAAGGCGATCATAGTTTGCTGCGGCTGCACAGAGGAAGACAGCCACAGCTTGCATCTTGCTGCTGTAAGTTCTTTGCTTGTCCAACAGATCTTTGCTGCTTATCGAAATTAATCTATTTGCGTATGTCCAATCTATTTGTGTATGTGTCCTGGCTTCATTGCAATGCCCATGACAGGAAACTATGGACATGGTCTTTAAATCGTTTAATATTTGCTTGAAATAATCTGATCATAATTTTGTGGGCAACATGCACAAGGAGATAGATCATAGATGGTGTGTTGCTTAGTTTGAGCATAATGGATCAGGAACAGCTGCAGTGTGCAGCTAAGAATGGTGTTATGCTATGAACTCGTTATTTTTCTGATCACTCCAAGTGCTTGTTAAGTTCAAAAGCTGAGATTTAAGAATTTACAGCGTGCTCAGAAACAGTTAATTTGCTAAGAACAGTGCTATGGTATAAACTCATTTTATTTCTGATCAATACAAGTCCTTGTTAATTTCAAGGCTGAGATTTAAGAATTTACAAGGGGTTGGAGTAGACATAGCTACAACATCTTCTGGCGAGTCTGGAGGTAAAGGTGCCAGGCTTCAACGCTTATAAAGTTTTTTGGAAGCAAATTTGAGGTATGACAGTTGTGTCAACTCCGAGGAAGCTTCTTTATTATTAGGATTTGATATGCAATTTGCAGAACATTCCTGTTGTAACGGGAACTTGGCTTTATGATTCCATGACCAAGAAAGAGATGTTGCCATGGAATAATTATGTCTATGTCAACAAGTAATCTAATTGGCTAAAAGTTGTTGTAGCTGATGTAGAGTATATCTTGTATGCATTTTCATTATAATTTTTAGCTATTATTGCGTTTTCTGTCCATGCAGGGTTGGTCGTCATGGTTATGAACAGTGATGGATGTCCCTTTGCCCTTGTTAATGCCAATGCATCTGCAATATGTTTTGAACGCCATTGCCTGGAACCTAAGAAAGAGGAAAAGAAAAGATGGTCACATTCTCGAAAAGATGGCATTTTTGTATAATTGTGCTTTCACAATCTGTGATTAAACAGCTCATTTGAATCAGTAAGTTTCTAAGGTAGTGAGCCTGCACAGAGGAGTTTGTTTACATATAATATTACAGTGTCTTTTCAGTTATGTAATTTGTTAGCTCACGGAGCATCGGAGTGGCCATTTCAATGAAATAGCAACAATGAATTGCTTGAGCCAACCAATTCAAAAGCTGAGATGGAGAGCAAATTGCAAGGCTTTAAGTCTGTTATTTGATGTAGAGTAATCTGAAAATTTAGTAATAACTCTGTAATGAATTGATGATTTTAAAAATTGTTGTTAAACCCGAGATTCATTTAACAAATTTGATTATGGCTGTTTAAAAAAAAGTTGTTTTTTCTTCAATTTTGCGCACTGTACTCATTGCGGCCTTCAATGGGCTGCCTCATATTATGTGGGGGTGCTTAGCCTTGGTGGTACCAATACCCCCCAAAAGTTGACGTCTTATAATTTAAAGCGTCTTTGTTTGCTGGCATGGTACCAGGTTTTCTATATAGGTTATCTCATTGGGCATGCAACTATGACGTTTTTATAGCCATGGAGATTCATGCGTAGCTGCCATTTGGAATTCCCGAGCTTAAGTCAGGGCAATGGACATCCAAAAAAAAAAAGTGGAAGCTAAGGTAACTAACTTATTTTATTGTATGTACTCTTGATTTATCAATAGATGATATTTTGCCAAGCAATATATGCCACTGTCATTTGTCAATTTCAGCAGTTCATCCCAATGTAATGCTGCTTTTCATTATCTCCGCCCTCAGTAGTCATTATCTCCGCTTGTCTAGTATCATCATTACTGCAAAGGTTTTTCCCTTGAAAACCTTTCGAGGCAGGGGTTTTTTAATCCTAGTAGTAATGATTGTACTAGTCCATTGTATGGGTCCCATGACCTATTGGTCTCCGTGGACGTTAAAAAAACTATTCTATTCTATTCTCATTCTCATTCTATTCATTGCATTTATTTTTTATATATCAATGTTTAATATAGATCCTAAATACAAGGCCAAAAGTCCTGGAAGCATATGTATATTTTTTCTGGCATTATTCCTTTGGTCTATGTGGATATGTATAGTAAAACAACATTGAATATGCGTTTTATGTTCTTAACATGTTATTATTGCAAGTAGAGGCTTATTAGACCTTGGAATATCCCTTTGATGATAATTTGACCCACTATTCATTGGATGTGCTTCTACTTGCAAATTAGAATTTGTGTCAAGGGAAATCCTTGCTATTAAAATGGTCAGAATGTCCGCATTCCATAAATCTACATCATTGCTGTTATGAAGGGGGAATAGTAAATGAGTGCTTCGATCGGCTCCCGAAATTGAGTTGGGAGCGGTAGAACCAAGCGAACCCAGAAATCGCAAAAGCGAACCAGGGATTTCGCCAACCCGAACCCGTTATGTTGGCGATGGCGGTGGCACTACCCGAGGTTAATTGGCCGAGCGAACCGGATAAGCGGGCGTCGCGTGTAAATTTCTTTGCCGATTCTATCCCTTTTTGCGTGTTCTCCGTAGCTTCGCTTCCGATCGAGCTTTTGGATTTATAAGTAACACCTCTTAAAGCCGGTTACTTTCATGAGGTTCCCGGCTTGCTTCTGAATTGGGTTTTGTTTTCCGGATCAAGATCACGCCAATTAACCCGTCGTGGCGGTTTTAGGCTTTTCTTGAATCGGGCTCGTTTTACGAAATATTTGGCAGATTATGTTTAAAAGCATCGGTTCGTTAGCCCATCTCTGCTCAAATCATTATGTCGTGCGCCCGTGCTCGTGGTGCCCGCAAAGGCGGTGAAAAGTTCTACACTTGGGATGGAAATGTGGAAGAAATAAGGCTTAACCGTAATAATGGGCCGAGCTTATGCTAGAAAATCCCCCGCATTTGGTCTGCCAATGGAGCCCCAGAGCACCAAGCATCGGACTTCTGCCGGCCGAGAGAGCTTCGAAATGGGCGGATGTATTATTTGTCGCTAATCGCAGCCCATGGCTATGGCGAAAGGGGGGAGGCGCTTTTTTTTTTTTAGACCCAAGATGCTTTCTCCCAAACAGTCGGTTGCATCTAATCGAAGAGGTCTTCTTCCTTGCGATTCAAAAGGCAATGAGCCTCCCGCTTAACCCTCCTGGCTTAACCACGGTTCGGGCCATGGCCCCGAACCCGTTAGAGCGCCACCGCGGCGCCGTCAACATGGCGGGTTCGCGCTTTTGGCACTACAAAATTAAAAGCCACGATACGGCGTCTATTACGACGTCGGCGTCGTTTAGACGTCGATGATCGACGATCAAAACGTCGATAAACGGCGTCTATTTCGACGTCGGCGTCGATAACGACCTTTATCGCGTCGCTATATTGCCGCATAGCCATGGCGGCGTCTTAAAGCGGCGGCGTGGCGTCGTTCAACGGCGCCCCGTATTATGGCTGCCGCTTATGGCCGGCGGCGGCGTGGTGTCGGCAGCGGTTTTGGCGGCGTGGCGACCGCGTGTTTGACGTCGTTTAACGGCGTCCGCGTGCGATCGTGGCGACCACGCCGGCCGGCGGCGGTAGCGCGTTGCCAGCGCCGTTGCTGACGTGGCAGCCACGTAAGCAACGTCGTTTAACGACGTTGCTTACGTGTATTAAAAAAAAAAAATTTAATTTTTAATTTTTTTTTTTTTTTAATTTTTTTTTTTTTTATAAATTGAAAAAATAATAATAATACATTTATTATGAATGAAGTTAATACATTTAATTTAAAGCCTATAAAATGAATTTAACCAATAAAGAAATATAAGATTTTAGCGTCATTAAATGATGTAAACTTAAATATATTAAAAAAATACAAAAATAAATGAAGCCCCAATTTTTTAGCTAAATACATTAATCAATAAATTAACCTAAATACATTAATCAATACATTAAGCATATTGAAAATTAAATGCTTACGGTACAAAGGTGGCAAAGTTGTTTTTGCACAAACAACGCATTTGCTAGGAGTGTACATGCAAAACAATAAATTCAATGATTAGTAAAATATTAGTATAAATAAACAACTTAAAGGAAAAAAAAATATGGAAAATCAATGGGGGAGGGGTGGTTTCAATGACGTCCCCTTCTTGGATAACAATTTAACCTAAATAAAGCATTAGTATTTTATTAGCATATTGAAAAAATTAAATCCTTACCGGAAGAGGTGCCAACTTGTTTTGCAAAGAAGAACACATTTTGCTAGGAGTGTACATGCAAAACAAAAATTCAATGATTAGAAAGAAATAGTATAAAACAACTAATAAGGAAAAATTTTGGAAAGAAGAAGGGTCCTAGATCTTTTAACGACGTCTTCTTAGATGGGAAAAAATTAGAAGAAGAATGGAAGAATTCGAAGAAGAAAAGGCTAAGAAGAAGAGGAGGAACCGAAAATGGGGAGGAAGAATCTGAAGAAGATGAAGCCAAGAGGAGGATTAAGAGTAAGAATTTGAATAAGAGGAGGAAGAAGTAGTATAAGAGGAGGAAGAATCGAAGAAGAAGATGACAAAGGGAATGGAAGAATATGTATGGAAGAAGGATGCAAGAATGGAAGAAGAAGAATGAAGGTTGAAGGAAGAACAAACAACAAATACAAAAAGCCCTAAATCTACCCAAAAACAAGTTTAGATTCAAAAAACGAGTTGGTTGATCCGTGCACATATCTTATGAAGCTTGTCTTACACTTAGAATAGACCCCAAAGTAGATCGGCGCCAAAATCGCCTCAAAAAGCGGCTCCTCCATAAGCTTTGCTTGCTTTCGAAAATAAGCGGCGGGATTGCGCTACATTTTGATTTAAATCACAGGTCGTCGTTTAACGACGTCTTGACGTCGTTAAACGACGACAAAAAACGTCGTTGAACGACGTTTGTAACGACGTTTTTTTTTTTTACGACGACCAAAAAAAAAAAAAAAAAAAAAAAAAATTTAAATAGTATAGAATGCATGTACACTTGATACATGGGTTTATTTAACTGGATAGGAATTTATTTGACTTGCTACACCCGTTAAAGTTATGAAATATACCACCATGAAAATGTTCAATGTTTTGTGGTACATCCGTTGAGCTATGAGGTATATAATACGATGATGATAACTAGTAATACCTTACCTGCTACGATAACTAATACCTTACCAACATGCAAAGATGTAGTTTATCTTAAAATTTTATTTTGTTAGATTTAAAAAGGTTAGGTTTCCACCAATAGTATATGTAGCTACGTGTTAAACACATTACGGCGACATATATATATATATATATATATATATATATATATATATATATATATATATATATATATATATATATATATATATATATATATATATATACAAAGAAAATTAATATCCTCTGGTAGCATTGTTCGATTTTAGCATGTTCTTACGATGTAAGGCCCTATAGTGCTCTAGATAACCAACGATTCTACTAAGATTCTCTTAGATTCTCCTAGATTCTCTTAGAATTTTCTATTTTGATTGAGGTGCTTACCCATGAGCATTTAAAACCTTCTAAAATAATCTATTCGGATCATTGCAACATTTTAAAACATTTTTCTATTTTTTAGACTAAGGTGCTTACCTTGAGCATCTAGAATATTTTTTTCAAGATTTATATTGTACACCTTTATTATGAAACATTTTAGAACATTCTATTGTCGCTCTTTGCAAAATCTTAAAAACCCATGAGCTTAAAACCTTCTAAAATAATCTATTTTGGATCTGTGCAATATTTTTAAAACATTTTCTATTTTTAGACTAAGGCGCTTTCCTTGAACATCTAGAATATTTTTTTTTCAAGATTTATATTGTACACCTTTATTATGAAACATTTTAGAACATTCTATTGTCGCTTTTTGCAAAATCTTAAAAAACTTCTAAGATTTCATCAAGATTTTCTTAGATTCCCTTAGATATTATGAAGATACCCTTAGATTCAATTAGATTTTAAGAGATTCCGTTAGACTTGTATATTTTCCTAGATTCTCTTACAATTTATGAGATTTCCTTATATTCCTTTCAATTCTTGGATTCCCTTACATTCTAGAAATTTCTAGAACATTTTAGAACTTTTCGGAACATTTTGAAAAGTTTCAAAACATCCTACAATATTATAGTCTATTTTATCTTAATTAGAACATTACCCTTAAGTATATTTGAAACAAAAATTTTTCATAGAATTAATGCTTGGTCTAGTGGTTAGAGTGGAGGGTTTGGGAGCTTGAGGACCAGGGTTCGAATCCCCCCAATAACATAAAAAATTTTAAAAGCCTTTCCTTAAGGAGCAGGCATTCAATATGAGCCTTAGGATCTTAGACTCGATCAACGATCAAGATCTCACCATATAAAAGCAATATAAGCCGTAGGATCTATTACATATAATTCCCAAAGCCCGTGGGACCGTAGGATGTGTCCCCAAGCCCCGTGAGCCATCGGATTGCGGACCCGCCGGTCGGGGATCGGGATCAATCACGGGCCGTGGGACGGTACACATATTATATGTAAACTCCCAAGCCATCGGGCCGTAGGATATGTCCCAAAGCCCGTGAGCCGCCGGATCTCGAGCGGACGATCGGATAAGCGCAAATATGACAAATATAAGAATATATATATAGATATATATATATATATATATATATATATATATATATATATATATATATATATATATATATATATATATATATATATATATATATATATATATATATATATATATATATATATATATATATATCTGAATATATATATAATTATTAGAGTGGCTTCGAACCTTCTTTTATATCTATACCGCCCGGATCGCCGTTGGTTTTGCTCCCTCTTAATCTCGGTAGGCCGAATCGGGTGGCTTCAATTTCTTGGCGGAGATGTCGTAGCTTCCAGAATGTCTTAAATTCTAGAAGATAGGCAAGAAATTCTAGAACATTCTTCAATGTTCTGAATGCTTATATATAATCTGTGCTTCTTAGCAGGCCTCTTCCGGTTAGCATGCGCCTCTATTTTGACTTTTTCTATGGTTATTTGGCGGGCCTCTTTCGGATGGCATGCTATGGCTTCTCTATACGGCTCAGCTACAGGGATCGCCCTTCCTGTTGCTTTTTCGCTATGGAGCTTTGGAGCCCTGGAGGTTTGGATCTCCAATTCATAGTTGGGTTGCAATTCATGGAGACTGAATGCAAAGCGAGCTTAGTCGGAAAGATGCATCCATTTCGGTGCATGTAATCAAAGGCGTAAGAATCGATTACTGCCCATTTATCTTTACATTGGATGGTGAAATAGTTTTCGAATTATCTATGCTTCTGCTGTGGGCGCCTTCCGGTTATTTACGCCATGGTTATGCCATATCAGTCCAGCTAAGTTATGGCGCTTCCTTTCCCTCATGCTCATCTGCTGCATGTCTCGTTTATATAATCCGTCGTATGCCCTTCCAGCTTAGAGACGTGGAACTTTGAAATCCTTTTTTTGTCTTCTAGCAGTGATTTGGTAACCCGTCAGAACGATGGAGCTGTGGATTTAAAGCTCTAAACTGTGTATGTGGCCGGCTGTTCGTACGGCCACTTCATACAATTTTTTTGTAGACAGTGATTACGGGAGTCCGGCAGCTGGGTTTTGCTTGATTTGTGATGCTCTTCTGTTTTGCAGGTATTGCCTTTGACCAAGCCATCGCCTATTTTGCAGAAGTAAAGCCCAGAATCCGGCGCTACCATTTCAAGGCAGATTATATATATTGGTCCCTATAAACGGGCAGTATCCAGGCCCAACCATTAGGGCAACTGCCAGCGACACTGTCATTGTTGATTTGGAGAATGGAATCGCAACTGAAAGGCTGGTTGTCCACTGGCATGAGATTCGCCAAGTTTTTTTTCATTGTGCCAAACAAAACCCCTGTTTTCTGTAGACTTAGTTATTTTGTTCTTGAGTTTCAAAGAGATAGATAGATTTAGTATTTTTCAGGAAGAGCGTTCAAATCCGTGTTTTTTCTTTGGCAGTAATTTGAAGACTCGTTGGAACTGTGGATTGAAAGCGTTGAACTGTGTATCTTTAAATATCAACTGCAAAGTCGTTCTGATGCCAAGATTTTTGCCCTTTGCATTTGATTTTTTATGCAAGTAGCTACCATTTCTCTGTTTTATTGCAGGAGTTAAAAACAATTTAGGCTTCCAGGATAAGGTCGAGATGAAAAATAGGATTCTAGGTTCGCTCTTGGAGCTTGATGGAGAAAATCTTAGTAATCAAGATGCTTCTGTCTCCCCTGCTACCAGAGAATACCATCGGCGACTTATAAAGGGTATGCTTGCTCTGCCCAATCTATATCTAAAAAAGAGGTATGCACGTAAATTTGCATTTGCCAGCAATGGGGATCTTGCCACTGCAAAGTATAGTTCTTCAGATGGGCGCATTCTGTTTCCATCAAGGGAAGATAGATGCTCATCCAGAGGCGGAGGCTTCAACTCCAGAAATCGTAGATATCTGGCAAGATCAGCAAAGGGAAGAAACAGATCTTCATAGTCTTAATGAGCTGCATGTTCCTGAGCAGAATGACTCTTTGGTTAATAGTTACGCTGAACCATGCATTGAGAATGACAGGATGAAAGAAATGGCCGCTATCCGAATTCAAACAGCTATTCGCTGTTGTCTGGCACATGTTTTGTATTGCTTGCCCTATATTCTGTTTAATGCAGCACCAAAGATAGAGTTTCTCTCCAGTGACAATTCCAAGCTAGAATTACTTTTGATCCATCCATTTTCCTAGGGGCTATTCTGTTGTCCCTAGAAAATTACACATGCAATGGCTAGGTTACTGCACAATAAAGCCTACAAGCCGCTTAGATTATATGCATGTATTGTCCTAAAGCAAAATGTCATGAAAGCCTTGATGTATTGTGATTCTGGCATGATTTTCTCATTTTCTAGGCCATGCGTCATGTTTAACATTTTGAATTTCATATATCTATTGTGATCCACCATGTAGGCTCAAAGAGCACTTTGGTCCTTAAGAACTCTAGTCAGGCTGTAAGCCCTTGTTCGTGGACATATTGTGAGAAAGCAGGCTTCAATTTCACTTCCATGGTATATATCCTGGTACTATTGGATTATATCTGATCAACTTGATCAAAAAATAGTTTTGACAGATCATTTGATCAAAAAATAGTTTTGACAAATCATTTGTGCTTTATAATACAAGGATGCCACTTGCTGCAAATTTCATTAAAAATCTCTGGATAATTATTATGGCACACGTTTATCTGCCTTTTATGATCAAACACAAAAGCAGGGCATGAAACAAACATAATCATGTGATCGTAAGACTTCCAATATTCTTTAATATCCTGCCTATAACCAAAACACATGACATTCCCAATGGCCTTCTTACGTCCAGCCTGAATTTAACTATGTACACCATGAAACTAAATTTTGAGTGGGGACATACTCAAAGTTGACTAATTTCAAGGTCTCTCACAAGCTCTACACCTTAGAAGTTCTATTCTTAAGGAATCCAAGGAATCTCCAAGCAAGTTTAGTGAATGTAGGCAAATCTTGAGAAAAGCTCGAGCAATTGTGCAAAATACCTAGAATCTTTCTAGAATCCTAAGGAATCTAAGGGAAGCTTCGTGGAATCTTAAAGAATCTAGAAGAAAATCCATAGAATCTTAAGATAATGTTAGAGTTTTTGGAATCTATAGGAATCTTTGTAGAACCTTTGAGAATCTAAGGGTTTATGGAAAATCCTAAGAGGATCTTAACGAATCTAGCGAAATTTTTATAGAGGAATCTTAGAGAATGCAGGGGAATGTTGAAGGGATATTGGGAAATCTAAGGGAAGCATGATAGAATCTCAAGGAATCAAGGGGAATGTTGAGGAACCTACAGAAATCTTATAGAAGCAAAGGGACTTTTTGTAGAATAGAGAAGAATATTCATAGTTAGGGGAATCTTGAAGAAATCTAGGGGCTCTTTATGGAATTTTAGATAGTCGTAGGGAATCTTACTGGAATCTAGGAGAATTTTTTCGCAAATTTCCCTGAAACCCATTCTTAGACAATGGATTTTCATTATCCAACATATGCGCACGACACTCAAATAAGCATACCATAACAATTCCATCAAGAGGAATTAAAAATGCCATCAAATCCGTGAGGAACCTATGCAAATCTTATAGAAACGAAGGGACTTTTTGTAGAATTTTAGAGGGGGAAGAATCTTCATAGTTAGGGGAGTCTTGAAGAAATCTAGGGGCTCTTTATGGAATCTTAGATAATCTTGGGGAATCTTAATGGGATCTAAGAGAATTTGTCGCAAATTTCTCTGAAATCCATTCTTAGACAATGGATTTTCATTATCCAACATATGCACACTGACACTCAAATAAGCATACCATAATAATTCCATCAAGAGGAATTAAAAATGCCATCAAATCCGTATGACAAAGGAGCATATAAGCTTATTTGAATATCGAGACAAAAGCCTAGCAAAATAAAATCTTGGGGATCTAACGAAATCTCATAAAATCAAAGGGAAGCTAAGGGAATCCAAAGGAATCTTCATAGAATCTAAGGGAATCCCATAAAACCTAAGGAAGTCTCATGAAATCTAAGGGTACTTACGAGATTCTAAGGGAATCTCGTAAAGGAAATCTATGCTAGAGGAATCTTGAGGTAATCTTTGGAATCTTGGAAAATGCATCGACAGCAACTTGCACCGTAGGAATATGCACCGTAGGACGTGCTAATTTTCTTGTATATATATATATATATATATATATATATATATATATATATATATATATATATATATATATATATATATATATATATATATATATATATATATATATATATATATATATATATCTAACATATATATGTTCTTATGTTTGTCCCATTGAATCAGAAGGTAGTTGATCCAAGATCCCGGCTCACATGGCTTTGGGGGCGTATCCTACTGACCGGATGGCTTGGGAGTTTATATACTGCTCATATAGACACGATCCTACGATCAGGTTGATCCCGATCCGACCGTCGATCCGAGATCCTATGGCTCACGTTGCTTGGCACATATCTTACGGTCCACATGGCTTTGAGAATTATATGTAATAGATCCTACGGCTCATATTGCTTTTATATGATGAGATCTTGATCGTTGATCGAGTCTAACATCCTAAGGCTCATGTTGAATGCTCATCCCTTAAGAAAAGGCTTTTTAAAATTTTTTATGTTATTGAGGGGGAACCACGGTCCTCAACCCCCCAAACCCCCCACTCTAACCACTAGACCAAGCATTAATTCCATGAAGAAATTATGTTTCAAATATACTTAAGCATAATGTTCCCATTAAGATAAAATAGACTATAACATTCTAGCTAGTTCAAGAAAGTTCTAGGAATTACGGAAGGCTCTAGAAAGTTCTAGAATCTTCTAGAAAGTTCTAGAACATAAGAGAATCTAGGGGGGATCTAAGAAAACTCTTCCAGAAAGTTCCAAATTGTTCTAATAAGTTTAGAATGTTCTAGAATGTAGGGGAATCTATGGGAATGTAAGGAAATCTAGGGAAATACTTCCAGAAAGTTCTAGAATATTTTGAAAGTCTTAGTATGTTTCAGAAAGTCTTAGAATGTTCTAAAAAGTTCTAGAATGTAAAGGAATCCAGAAGAATCTAATAGAATGTAAGAAAATCTTATAAAATGTAAGAGAATCTAGGGGGGGATCTAAGAAAATTCTAATGTAAGGAAATCTAGGAAAATACTTCCAGAAAGTTCTAGGATGTTTTGAAAGTTTCAGAATGTTCCAGAAAGTTCTAAAATGTTCTAGAAATTTCTAGAATGTAAGGGAATCTAGGAGAATTAAAGGGAATATAAGGAAATCTCATAAACTGTAAGAGAATCTAGGAAAATATTTACAAGTCTAATGCATTCTCTTAAAATCTAGTTGAATCTAAGGGAATCTTCATAATATCTAATGGAATCTAAGAAAATCTTGATGAAATCTTAGAGTTTTTTTAAGATTTTGCAAAGAGCCACAATAGAATGTTCTAAAATGTTTCATAATAAAGGTGTACAATATAAATCTTGAAAAAAAAAAGGTCCTAGATGCTCAGGGCAAGCGCCTCAGTCTGAAAATGGAAAGTGTTTTAGAATTGTTGCGCAGATCCAAAATAAATTATTTTGGAAGGTTCTAAATGCTCATGGGTAAGCACCTCAATCAAATCTAGGGGAATCTTCATGAGTGCTAAATATAATACATAGAATGTTGAAGAATATAAAGGAATCACAAGAGAATCTCAGTAGAATCGTTGGTTACCTAGAGCACGACAGGCCTTGCATCGTAAGAACATGCTAAAATGGGAACACGCATATATATATATATATATATATATATATATATATATATATATATATATATATATATATATATATATATATATATATATATATATATATATATATATACTAGCAAACGTGTGCCCGGCGATGCCGGGCAGTCGAGGAAGAGCGTGTGTGCGTGCAAAAATAATATTGAGATTATGTGTGCTCGACAATGCCAGGCAATTGAGGTTGTGTATTCAGCAAATGCAATGAAAGAGCGTGTGAAAATACTGTTGAAATGACATTGTGTTAAAAGGAAAGTCAAACTCATTGGATGGAGCGTTATTTTTGGCCTTGTATAGTGAAGTTACGCATATGGCTTATACAAACAAGCGACTCTTCAATGCCTCACTAAACAAAAATTTTGATCAAGGCCTTCTCTTTGTAAGAGTGAAAATGCACTATACAATGGGATTAAATACTTCCTTGTATACAAACATTTGCCGTATACTTATGTCCATCTCGATTGCCTCGGTGTTGTTTATAAGAACCTTTTATTCTATCGGGGCTTTGGACTCTTGACATAGCCACAAAAAAACTGTCCATGAGAAAATCTTGGATTAGGTAAGTACAAACCAACTTCGCTCCATGGTTTGCCCTTGTGCCTTGTTGATCGTCATAGCAAATGCTGGTCGGATTTGAAGTGCGGTCTCTCAAATTGAAATGGCAATTACGAATCTGTAGGGTTTAGAGGAATCCTAGGTATAAAAACTCTTGATCCCACATTCTTTCCGTTGACCACTTAGGCATCAATTACCTTATTTCCCAAGTGGCGTATAATTAGCCCAGCGTGCCATTGAGAAGACCTAGGCGATTTGAGATGGATCGTTATCGGCATTACAATCATGCCCTCCTTCAAGACTAACTTATGTTGAGGCATACCACTTGGATTGAGTGTTCAAGAACTCAATTGGATACGTGTCGATCTCCTCATCATCGATGCAACGATCAGCACTTAGACATATCTTTGATTCTCGGGTAGCATGTCCGCAACTTTCATATTGATCTCATCTACATCATCATTTAGTGGTGTAAGAATGGCGCGCTTTGTCCAATATTCCACATTGTTAAAGTTGTGCTTTCGATATTTGGATATGTTACTTTAATAAGGTCATCTACATTTTGGGAGTTCAAGCACATTTCATCGGGCAACCTTCGTAATCAACCCCAATGTCATCAAAAAAGTTGTCTCACTGACCATCTCCAAGTCTCAAGACCCGATCACAAGCGGTCTTTGTCTTTCTCGATTTTCTCCAATTAGTCCCATCACTCTCATGTTGATTGTTGGCTGGTGCACCTCGGCGTTGGTCCATAGGTGTGACACGTTGAGCGTCGCATCAACTATCATTACCGCGGCTACCCCTTCTAACAAGCGGCAAAACTTGTTAGAAAGTCTCCTCAAGCACAATGGGGATACCACCAAATGGCTTGTCACAACCTTTAAGGAATCGCAATGTTCTATCCAATGTCTCAAACACATGCCTATGCATCATAGGGCCTCATCCCAAATAATTAAGCTTCGTTTCCCTTATCTCGCTTTTGCAATGTCATCCCCACGGTTAATACTACACATCGCAGATTCATGCATATTGATTGGAATCCTAATAGGGAGTGTCTTTGTCGCGACCACCTTTTAGTAATGTTGATGCTATCCCAGGCGAAACAGCGGCTAAGGCAATCTTTCCTCTTGCTGCCAAATATGCCAAAGATTGCATTGTAGAGATCGTCTTTCTGTTCCACTGGGCCCATCTATAAAGAACACACCGTCCCTCCACGCATAACACACTCCACAATGACCACGATCAAAGATTTCACGTTGATGCATTTAAAAGCGTGCCGCGTACTCATCGATTTGGCGTGCATCCTCATAAAAATATTCTTACGCAAGGAAGGGCGTAGTCATCTCGTCTTCTTGTAGGGTGCGTCAAAAAACCAAATTGAGCCATAGACTTTCCAAGATCCCTCATGTGCATCTCAATCTCACGGGGCTTTCTTGTACAACACATCATTGGCTTCTAAATTGTCATTCCTGTAGCTCTTCTCATCTCATGCAAATAATCCTCCACCATATAGTCCCTCATCTCCATCCACGAGGTCCTTTGCATTCACGGTGTTACAATTGAGTAGCAGGGTGGCAAACATGTGTCGCAATTCTTTTTGGACTCTGCCATGTGGTGCCTCTTGCAAGCATGCAAGCCATTCATTGTCATCATCGAACAATACCACGCGGGGACTGCTTCTTTAAACGTGGAGCACATATGACCATCTACCATCTTCGGATCATCAAAGCTAGTAGGGCGGGGACCTTTGTTAGAAGCATCTTGCAGTAGAAACGTTCACCCTCACGGTGTAACAAAGTACATACGACCAATAGTCTTGAGCTTTTGTACACGGCTTCTTTCAACCCGGAGTTTTTAGAAGATGCATCCCATGTAAACTTCTTGGGAAAGTCGTGGTATAGCAAAACGCGTGCCTCGCATTACCACTTGCATTCATTTCAAAGAACTTAGTGATCGGAGTTGTAAGCGGTATTCTTGTTCTTGATCTCCTCAATGACATACCATCATTGAAGCAAAGCGGTTTGCTCTCAGTAGGGTAGGGTAGTGTCTTTGCAAGCCTTTGTATGCTTGGCTTACATTGTTTGTAAACCATAGCCAAGAATCCTCAGCCCAGGACTCTTGGGCAGAGTAAAATCCTCGAAGAAAATCTATAGACATACAATGGCGTAGATGGGAGAGGCAAGCAATATAACTTCGTAGAATGGAGCTAAGAAATACACAACCCGAATACATCACTATTTAATGAAGTAGTCAAAGTCAAAGCCACATATGGACTCCCATTGCTTCTGATGGAACAAACATCATAAACATAGATTCCCACTTGGCTTTTAGTTTCATTGTCCTAGGCCTAATAATTATCGCTTGATGCGCGGAATGGTCGACCCTCCAACGACAATCCACTTGGTCGGGCGCCAGGTACTTCTCCCCTTCTTGTGCCCCTTTTCGACAATGACCTCCCATGGTTTTGCATCCAAGTCAAGCTCACAACTTCGCATCTTTAGATAAGCGGAGAGCTTGTCCCCAAAACGGGGTCTATAACTCCGTATGGACTTGAGCACCTTAAAGACAACCCCATTGCAAAGGCCAATGTGGTACCTTCCACTATCATCACTCATCACGACTAATCGCCACAAGACGTTATCCATCTGTACAACCATGGTTCCAAGTGGTTAAATTTAAAGGATTGGTAAAGCAAAACTGATGTGCATAAACTTAACAAATCGGGAACTCATGTGCATAAACTTAACACCTTTTTATTTAAAGTAAACGAAGTGTTTACATGAGAAGGGGCAAAATTCAGCATTGCTTTGAACAACATCTGTTTGTGGACACTAACTTAAACAGGACTCAAAATGGCCAAACTAAGTGGTCCATAAGAATGGAATTTGGAACTCATGCAAGAACATATCGGCACCCTCCTGCGACGGCTTGAACAAAATTGCAAGCGTTCAAGCACCTCCTCAATATGAATGTAGCACACAAATGGATCTTGCCACAATATTTCTACTTCTTCCATGGCACCATTAGCATAATCCGCTTCAATAAGCAAGTCCACGCCACCTCCAGCGGGCGTCACGCCTTCCTCGCGGAGGATGCATTGTATCTGGCTTAGGCCGATGTAGCGGATGTATCTACACCTCAAGCTAACAGCATCAAAGATTTCGTTGATATGTACATTGAAGTATAGTCTTCTTGCATGCTTCTTCATTGCTACATTGCAGCCCCTTTCTCAGCACCAATACAACCGAAGAAAAGAGAAGCAAAGAAGCTCTCTTCATATAGAAGAGTATGGCATGCATAGTAGAAAGAAGAAAATGCATAAACATGGCAAATTACCTCCTAAGATATCAGCTCGCAATGGCGTTGCCTACTGCAAACAAAAGCTGCAAATATATCTCCCGGTACTAATTGTGAGACCTCCAAGAGAACTCAAAGTCGAGGGCGGCTCCAACAAACCCAAATAGGCTGCATGCATAGAAGAGTGCATCAATCATCATAGCTGTTCATATGTCTTGATTGAATAAGTATGTATTTAATTGCGTTCTATATGTATGATCTTTGCAAAGCCGCAAATTGCGAAGGGAATTCAAAATCATTTCATGTTTAAGTAGATGTGGAGTCCATAGGAAAGCAAACATGTTTAATGTGTTTAAAGAATCCATCTTTGCATGACCCCTACTTCTCATAGATCTTGGGAATGTTCACAATCAGCCTCATGGTATATACCACGCATATTTTCACCTTTAAGAATAGCTTCAAAAACTTTAAAATGCACAAATTTTACAGCTTGAAATTTTGGGATCATCTCAAACTGCTTCACAAAACTCAATTCCTCAAAACATATGTGCGTTTAGAATGCCAAGCGACATGGCAATATTGCATCGAGATAGTTCTCTTGGTTTCTACATTACGCAAAAAACTTCCCAATAGAAAGCGAGGGCAACAAATGCAAGAAATGAACCAACATAACATTTGGATCTAGGCATTGCAAGGCATGGGAATGTATGGTGCATGCTAGAAATAGTGCAATGGAGTCTAACAAATGGAGTCCTTTCTTTTTGCAACCTTCTTTGGTTTTCAATAAGAATCTCGTCTCGTCTTTATCATCCGGCTCCTCTATTGAGATCATTTCTTTGGGCCTCCTTCTACGGTTACGTAAAGTAGAATCGCCCTCCCTTGGCATGATAGATTTACGCCAAAGCCTTAGGAGATATCTTTTTACGCCAAAGTCTTCTCTAGAAGTCCTTCGTCCAGATAGGTCTTATAGATAAGTACACCTTTCTGAAACTTACCCTTGTCGGCAAAGCCTACTTAGCCTGGCGGCAATCCACATCGATTCGAGCATATGCGGGCTGCCCGATTTTGAGGAGGCGGTTGATATGTAGTCGGTTACAATGAAGTTCCTTCTCTGTCATTTCATAAAATAACTCAAGAGCATTGGCTGCATCAATATTTGTTCTTCCAGCAAGCCCTTGGCAACAATTAGCTCCGCCCAACCATAGAAACTGTAGCATGTAAATCTTGTCACGATTTTGCCGGAAAATGCTTGGGCTGCACCGGTTTGCCATTTTACCAAGCTACGGACTTCACTACCTCCAAAACAAAGCGAGATTTATATGCTGAATAGGGTTTCAAAGCAGAATAGGCACAAAGTAGACTTAAACTGAGTTAAAGGAGTCATGAAGCCTTTAATTCTATACATATGCTAAAGTTCCGGAAAACCCATTCATGTAACAGCAGGGGATATTGCACGAGATTATAATACTTTACTCGTGAGATAATGTGAGAGGTAATTCCAAGGAAAAGTTAGTGCGGCACCTCTAAAATGGGCCAATTTAACTAATGTAAAAGCGACAAAGCTCAAGCTGTTTGGCTGCCATAATGAATGCATGTATCTATTTTACGTAGGGCATCCGTTCTATCATCTAACTCAATTTGTCTACTTTGTTTTAAACCATGGTACAGCCCTCTAGAATTGTTCTATAGGAGATGTAATGTGGCAGACTCAAACTTGCGGGTTCAATCTCTTACGCTCCAAGCGGTGTCAAGAGGATCCAAGGCAAATTATAAACCAGCTCTATTTTTCCTAGTATTACATGCATTCCAACATGAATGGTTTGATTGCAAGCAAGATGTAGCTAAAGAAGGACCGACTTGCACAAAAGTAGATGGAGCGCTAGTTAGAAAAAGACAATTAAAAGAATTTGGAGTTGAGATATCTTATTTGCATATAATGACAAATCTTCCTTGTAAAACTACATTGGCTATGGCATGGACTTTTGCATTCACTTGGGAACAATGCCTCGTATTGATTGTGAAGATGCTAAGAGAGGAACATATTAGAACATTAGAAACTTATAGACTCACTTGCTTTCGCATTACTGTCTGCTCAAACCCCACAACCTCAGGCTCTCAATCGGACGGCTCAACAAACCCAGCTAAGCTTGCATGCATAGAAGCAGCTCGGTTACAGTAATGCGTGAAGCCTTGGTAAATTATCATGAGGCTTGAAGAAAACCTCGAGGAAATGAAGGAAGCAAAAGCGACCAATGCAAGGCGGCCATTATCCTCTCATGTAGAGTTCCTGCATGCAACCATGAGAAGCGTAAGCAAAAGATTCAAGCAAAGCAAGATTCTTACTGAGCGGAAGAATAACAACTTCTTAATAAATGAATTTTGCATCTACTTGATGCACTTCTTAATAAATGAATTTTGCATTTTCCAATACATGCATAGTTACAAACCATCAATTTATGCATCCTCGGTTCTAAAAGGTGGAGTGATCTACAAACCACCAATCTAGAAACGAGGCAAAACAAAAATCGGTACATGAGGGCAAAAGCGGATGTACATAAGGCTGGATGGTGTGGATACAAATAACATGTTATAGACTATTTGTGTGAGTTTGTAGATTTAACAATGGTCTTAAATGGTGATTGATTCATTTTGATAGCTAATGTTAAAATATGCGACTAGTTGGGAAATAGAGCGTCGAAATGCCTTTGAAATTCTTAATGATGCAAGCAGCTTACCAAGCTCCTCTCTCGAGGCGTCATATAAGCGTAGCATTGCTTGGTGCGTCATGAATGTTGATAAATCTTGGTGAATAGGAATGAAGGATCTTTATAGGAGCTTGAATGGTCTAAGGGAGCGTTAGGATGTGTGAGAGAGAATCTGCGACAATCGTGGAAAATTTTATCTCGACCTTAATTTTCTGGCTAGTCTCAACATTAGAACTTGATGCCCAACTTTAGGTGGAAACTTGAATATCTCAGGAATGCAGTGGAATCTTTAAAAAACTTATAAAGTCTAGAGAATCTCGAGATTCTTTGCAAAACTAGGGAATTTAAAGGGAATTTTTACGTAAAATATTTGAGAATCGGGGGAATCTTGATGATTGGGAAATCTAAAACTTTGCAGATTCCTAAAGGACTCAAGAGAATCTACATAGAACCTTGGAGAATCTAGAAGAGGAATCTTGGGATAATCTTTAAGAATCTAGGGAATCTTATCATACTCTTTGGATAATCTTAGAGAGATCTAGGGAAATCTTATTATAATCTTGGGAACCCAGCACTTATAGAACTAGGAAATCTTAAGAAAATTCCATTGAATCCTGGGAATATTGGAGATTCTAAGGGAATCTTTATATAGAATGCATTAGAGAATCTAAAGGGAATGTTCATGAAATCTTAGGGATTCTATGGAAATTAGAGAATTTTAAAAGAATTTAGTCCCAGCGTTACATCTCTAACAGTCTCAACTCCTAGAACTTCATGTTTTAATTTTTGAATAATTTGAGACTAAATATACTCTGAGAGCGCACACACTTGATATAACAAGCCACTTGTATATATATATATATATATATATATATATATATATATATATATATCGATATATATCGATATATATATGTTCTTATGTTTTGTCCTCAATCCGGCGTTGATGAGAGATCCTCACGGCTCACGTGGCTTTGGGACGTGTCGTGTGGCCAGATGGCTTGGGAGTTTGTGTATGGAGCATATGTAAAGCGAATCACGGTCGGGTGATTCGATCTTTGATCGTCGGTCAGAGATCCTGACTCCACGTTGGTTTAGGACACATCCTACGATTGCACATGGCTTAGAATTATGTATATATATATATATATATATATATATATATATATATATATATATATATATATATATATATATATATATATATATATATATATATATGACATAGCCATAGACTAAAGCATTCAAGGCCAAAGCCAAAGAACTATCGAGTCCCGGGCTTTCTTGGGGAACCTTGAGAATCGGAATCCTGGCCATTAATGTAAAAGCGAGAATCCTTAACAAATGCACAAGTCACCCAGAGCTATCATTCTAACTTAGATTACTAGCCTCAGTAACTTCTTATATCAAAGGCAGGAAAATTTAAAGTTAGAAGATTTAAAGAGAGTATGGCGAGATATATCCATGAAGTGGCTCATGTATAATATTTAGAAAAGGTTTAAAAAACCCTCTTGGTTGTCGAGGAAATCATGCTTTCATGGGGGTACCCGATGAGTGAAGACATTATTACATACGCCCGATTTAATAGTTTTCCATTATTGCATGCGATCAAGTAAGGAATCAAACATGCTTCACCAACACCAAATGTACATGTACATTTCTAACCATATGTGCATGTTATGATACTGCGAATTGCTTTAATATTCAGCTGCATATTTAGCAGGTCCATAGATTTTTGGTCACTAAGTTTACAAATGCAACCAATCACTAATTGCAACCCGATTGCTTCTTTTTAAGGTATCATTATCTGACCCGGCGAATCGAGATGTGCACGGATTTATACTTATTACAATAATCGACCTTGAGACTAGCTGGCCAATCCTTTTAGAGCTTCTTGATGCAACCTAGTCGGGGGCAATTTACTCGGACCTATATAAAATTATTATTTATCATATAAAATTTGTTACTACCACTGATTTTGACATTAGACAAGAAGGTTATCAAAAGCGTGCTAAAAGTGATGTCTTGAACCTTATCCTACTATTTAAGAAAATGCTTGAGAATATATCATAGCTACTATTATCGGTAATATCAACTTTCATTTACTTGATAGAGGCTTACTTGTATTTGTGCTAGCAAACATGAAATGCTTCAGTTCTGGCCTTGATCTTATGAGCAAGATCCACAAAGCAAAGTGCATAAGTTGTTTACCTTGTCTTGGTAAAATCGAATGTAACGGTGCTATTATCGGACAAACTTGCATATTCCGGCATCTTCTAATATTCTTGTTCTTACGTTTGTAAGATAGTTGCCTCCAAACATCAAAATTCCAGAAAGAAATTGGAGATGTAAAGACACGTTACCGCGA